>CM060909.1:284178699-284787092 GCA_030737875.1 Allium sativum
GCCTCCAGATACCTTCTGAACCAGGTTGGTATCGGTATTTCCTCAGGTATCTCGAGTAACCCAGACATGCTGAAAAGAAAAAGGAAGAGATTCAAAACGGAGAATCGAAAGAAAGATATATGGCTCTTGGGGATTATGTTTTTCAAAATGAACTTTACTTTTGAAAATACTTCCTTTTTAAAACCTTTTTGAAAATAGTTTTCCAAAACTTTTTATTAAATTTGGTAACCTTCAGCTCTGATACCAAGTGTAACACCCCACTTCCGTTAAGGTCACTCGCAAATGGAATGCCTTAACTTCGGTGGAACGTTATAAGTAAACAGAACAGAAATTTACAAGATAGATATGTAAAGTAGTATTTGAAAAAATTATAACTTTATTACAGCAAAAATAGAAATAAGTTTGGTTACATCACAATACCAAAACCCAAGTACACAAATATAAGTCTTATACAAAATCATTCAAAATGCATAATTTTTAAAGCCAAAATCCCCAACAGAGAATGCAATAAATAGGTAGAATTAAAGCCAAGCAATATTTCAAGCACTTCTAGCACTTCAAGCAGATGGAACCATAACAAGAGTAGCAAGTTAACAAAAGAGACAGAATGATATAGGCTAAACTAAGCTACTTACTTGGTTTTCACTTCTCTGTACTAATACTAGTATAACAGAATTAGGTGTTGTCCTAATATCTAAACAGAAAACAGAACGATCTCTTCAGAAACACGATGCTAGTAATGGGCCTTTACCACCCTAACTGAGACAGATGTACCGAAACAGAATGCTTGTAATGGGCCTTTACCACCCGAACAGAGACAGATGGTTACAGAAACAGAATGCTAGTAATGGGCCTTTATCACCCGAACAGAGACAGACGGTTACAGAAACAGAATGCTAGTAATGGGCCTTTACCACCCGAACAGAGACAGACGGTTACATAATATTCCCTATGAAAACAAAATGTTAGAATTAGGTGTACACTAGTAATGGGCCTTTACCACCCCAACAGACGGTACCACACAGAAACAGACAGGTGCTACCACCCCAACAGAAACAGGCGGTACCCCAACAGAAACAGATATAACTAAGTGTACCCTAAATTCTACCCCATGCGATCATCTCCCTAATACATAAATACCCTGTGCCGGCCCCACAGAAGGGTGTATCACTTCCTAAAGTGGCAACCTATTTACATAGACCTATTTACAGATGTTATGTTGTCTTACATCCTCATAGCAGACCGGATCCATGCACGCACATGACCCGGTTGGAATGCGCCATCAACACCCCTCGCCATTATCAGAGTGAGCCTCTTACAATTAGTTCAGTAAGCATGCCCTGGACCCCTACCTAGTGTTGGGTCATAGTTTTGATACCAGAAAGGGTTACTGACTAATATGGGTCCCAAAAAATAGATGACACAAGTAATTGCCCCTCCTAACCTTGTGTCCTCAGACTAACAGAATTTAGTTTAAGTTGCTTATAGATTTCAGATGTAAAAGTTCAGATTAACTAGTTCTCAGATCAGACATATAAGTTAACAAGTTTTCAGACTAACAGATCAGATATACAGATTAACAAGTTTTTAGACTTAACGGATCAGATTATAGATTAACAGACTTACAGATTGTTTCACCTAACCTTGTATTGGGCCTACAGATTTTCAAACGGGTTTATTAGATTCATCAGTCCAGTTGATTTAACCTTATTTGTCCAATACGTTTTAGGCATCATATTTATCTTAGATTTGCATTAATTAAGTATTAATGCACAGACCTCTCACATTATGTCGGTAGCTTGTGGCCGCTGGATGTGCCGGGCGGTTCCGGGCAGACTTCTGCCACAAGCCAGACGTAACCTCGTGTCTAAGCATCTTTATGCCTACGACCTCTCTCATTAGACTGACAGTTTGCGGTTGCTGGTTAAGCCGGTTGGGTCCGGGTAGGCTTCTACCGCAAACAGAGTCTAACCTTGTGTCTCGGCATTCTTATTTTAGCTAAAGAATTCATTCACATATTATGCCAATATCAGACTAATTATGCCAATTCAACAAATTAACTTCTTTACAAGTTACAACAGATTATCCAAAGTTCTATTAACATGTTTTGCTCAATTTTAGATCGATCCCAAATTACCGTATTCAGTTTCAACAGATTAGGCAATTTAACAAATTTAATCATCCCATAAAATTCCATTGACATACCTCGCTTAATCATAAAATTAAGCCTAATTTAACATGCTCAAATTATGGTCATAATTCACAATATTGCATATGCCCCAAATTTCTAGTCAAATTTACATAGTACATAATATTCTCCAAAAACCCCAAATCATGATATACAATATGAATTATGCCAAATTATAGCCTTTGATTTCAGCGTATGTCAAATATCCAAAATCCCCATTTAGGCGTATTCACAATTAATAGTTATCCTATTTTAATATAGATCTTTTACGCCTAAATCATATATCTTTTTTCTTCCAAGTCATAGATCATCATATAAAATATGCCCCCAAATCTAGATCTTAAATTACAACATATATTATGTCCTCAAAATCAGATCTTGAATTATAGCATGCATTATGTTCCCAAATTACAATTCATATGTTGTCATACAATAATTCTCCTTCTTCCAAATCATAAACCTTCATATATAGTATGCCTAGATCTAGATCTAAAATTACAACATATGCCCTTTTCTTAAATCAGTCACAAATCAGTCATGTCCAATTATGCATCATTCATTATTTTCCCCAAATTTAGCGTTCGTTCGTCAATCTCTTATGAGATTTGGCTCAGGCTCGTGGTATCCTGGCTATAGAACAGAAGGAAGGAAGAGATACCGTGACGACCCGCCCCGCACCAACCGACATTTACTCCAAAAGTGCGCTGTACACATGTCCAGTTAGCACGGGACGGTCTTCAGGAGAAAAGGAAAGACGAAGAATCAACAAAGAACCTGTAGAATGTCTCACAACGCATGGAACAAAATATAATAACAACATACTTGACATAAAACAGGTGAGACAGTGTATTAAGTTGAAACAAACTACCATAGCAGCGGAAAATCCAAAGTACAGCTTATGATCCAAAGCCAACATTATTACAACTTTTAAAAACTGTCTCAAAAAGCTAAACAAGAATGGTACACTACTAATGCCCAAAGTAGTGACCAGCAACGACACAGGGAGAATATCTATATATATCATACGTGGAAGCCTCCTGCTCGCCTCCGAATCCGCTACTCGTGCATCACCAGCTAACCTGTCTCTAGTCTGCTCGTGAGAGCACCCAGAGTAATAAGAAGAGACATAAAACTCTAGGTCAGACAAAAAGTCTGGTATGAGCGATAAGCAGCTAAACAGAACAATAACAGGTATACTAAACCATACCTGAACCTGGACCTGCAACCAAAGAGTTAGCACTACATACTGTACAATACTCCAAGGTGCCACTACATACGGTGTAAAGAATACGGGGGTGGGGGTGTACATGTCACAGTGATGGCAAACAAATCAAACATAGCAACCATCCTCACATCTCTCACTCAGTGCGTAAAGTATACGATATCCACCACTTCGATCACCCAATACTTTGCTATGATCACTCTGCCCCATGAAGTCACAACGGCTTCACTGCACTGATCCATAGCCACTAATCCTTCGCTATGTCCACTTTGCCCCATGGAGCCGTACACACCCCACTGCACTGGCTCATAGCCTTACTAATCCTTTACTATGTCCACTCTGCCCCATGGAGTCACAATGGCTCCACTGCACTGGCTCATAGTCCTACTACGATCACTTTTCCCCTCGCGTCATGGTGACTCTACTGCACTGATACATAGCCCATCATTCCTTTTCAGTGGTGAATCGAAGTTATGAACGTCGACAACTCCTTAGCACACGTCCCGCAACAAAGCCTAACCATGAAGTGAACTCATTGGTTCCCAACTGGATCCTGAGCTCTAACTTCCAAATTGGACTACCTTTGCATCTCGGGTTTTTGGTCATCACTGGGTCGGTTTGGATCTCAGCCCTTCTTCTCTATCAGTTCGGATCGGTCATAGATACGCATCTCGGTTCGGTTCGGGTCCTTCACGTCGCATTGGTTCGGTTCGTGTTCCTTTTGCTCCATCGGTTCGCTTCATCGGTTCGGTTCGGGTCCCCTGCGTCACACCGGTTCGGCTCGGGTTCCCTGTCACGGTCCAGTCTGTCCCCTCTCTCTTAGCTCCTGGCTTGGCCTTCTTGTCCGATCTGATCCCCTTCCCTATTCCCATCCATTCTGATCCCCCTTCCTTTAGCCGATCCGATCCCAGCTCAACCATCGTGGCCTTCCTTCTTGCCCTTGTCCCAAGTCCCGGTTCGGTTCGGTGATCCCTTGCCCAGTCCTCTATCCGGTCCGAGCCCATTCCTCCGATCCGATCCGAAAACCTGCACTGTTTTTCTACAACTTTTCTAGCAAGCATTTTACGCCATTCGACGACGTTTTCGACCATTCTATCTATTCTAGTCAATCACAAAGCATACCAAAAAGTCATAGAAACAAGTAGAAGTGACCTCAAACACCAAAACATCGATATGATAAGTTAAAATGGATCAAACATAGCCAAAACCCCATATTTTCCCTTAAACGTGTTCAAGCATAATTAACAATAGGATTAGCAAAACTTAACCAAATTAACCCAAGTTCATATCAGAGGTCTATAACATCATTTGAGAATTTATAAGTATTTTTCCAGATTTTTATCATGTTTAAATTCGCTAATTAACACTAATTACCCTTAATTAACCATAATTAGTGAGGAACTATGCAAATCACTCACCTTAGCCACAAATGAACCTTAGATCTGAAATAAATCTCTGATTTGGCGTGAATACTAATTCTAAACAGCAGCTCTAATCTTGATTTGGTGAAGATCTCCCTTAATTTGATGTTGCTAAGCTTAATCCTTGATTAGAAAGTGATTTGGAGGTGATTTAGAGGTTGGAGGCCATTTTTAGGGTTTCTAAGTGGTAAGTGGAGGCTAGAAAACTGAAATGGAATGAAACCCTAACTCTTTTTCAGCCTCCCCATAACCCTAATCCCGAAATGGGTTATGGGCCCATTCACTAATCACCCTATTTGGCCCGGTTAAGAAGTTTTTCACCTTCCAAACCTTATTTCAGCCATATCTCCCAAACGGTAAGTCCGTTTCTCACATGTGTCCACTCTACGGAAAGGTAAACCATCATCCGAAGCCAATGGAAGTGGTTCCAGGTCAAAACTCCTTTCCAATCAAAAGTTATGGCCGAAACAAAATCAGCTAGGGGCAAAATGGTCATTTAAAAATCGGCAAAAATCATGAACATGGGAAATGACCCTAATAGTCTTTTCCCAAAGTTACATGACCATACGACCTCGTATAAGAAAGAAATAAATATTCTACGATCCTCCGATGCATAGAACGCGGGTTGTTACATTCTCCCCCCCCCCCCCTTAAGAAATTTCGCCCCCGAAATTCCCTAACCAAAACACACAAAGGGTCCTGCATGCCTATCAGCCATAAAACAACAATAAAACATGCAAAACAAGTCTATCCTAGCATGCGGAATAACTAAATCGCAAAGTAAATCTTACCAGGCAAAGAGTTCTGGATACGTCTTCCTAATGCTCTCCTCTGTCTCCCAAGTACAGTCATTCGCGTTCTCGCCCCACTGAACCTTGACTAACTTCACCGCCTTCCTTCGAAGTTGCTTCGTATCGTGCTTGACAATACGAATCGGCTTGCGGTTCCCAACCGCTTCGGGTTCCACTTCGAAGTCCTCTAACTGATCAGGTGAAATAGTCATATCTAGATCGTGCACGAACTTCCTTAGCTGGGAAACATTAAATGCGTTGTGAACTCCCGCCATCTTCTCACGTAAGTCAACTCTATATGCCAAATTCCCAACTTGTTCGAGAACTGGGAATGGGCCAACAAATCTTGGTGCCAACTTGCCTCTCCTGCCAAATCATATCACGCTCTTTAACAGAGAAATCTTGACAAACACCAAGTCACCAACGGAGAATTTTAAGTCTCTTCTCCTCTTATTAGCATAACTCTTCTGCCTATCCTGGGTAGCCTTCATTCGTTGTTGAATGATCTTAATCTTATCTGAAGTTTCTCTTACTACATCTGGTCCAAGCACAAACTTCTCACCGGTCTCTATCCAACATGATGGTGAGTTGCACGGTCTTCCGTACAAAGCTTCATATGGAGCCATACCGATACTGGATTGGTAGCTATTATTATATGCAAACTCTACTAGATGCAAATGGTCATCCCATGATCCACCAAAATCCAATATACAAGCTCTCAAGAGATCTTCCAATATACGATTCACCCTCTCCGTCTGACCGTTGGTTTGAGGATGATACGCGGTACTGAGATATAATTCCGACCCTAGAGCCTCTTGTAAGCTCTTCCAAAACCCACTAGTAAACAACGGGTCTCAGTCACTCACAATGCTTTTAGGTACTCCATGAAATCTCACTACCCACTTCATATACAGTTCTGCTAACTTAGCTGCCGTTCTGGTCGATTTGACTGGTATAAATCTTGCATTTTTGGTCAATCGATCCACAATTACCCAAATGCTATCTTGTCCCGATCTAGTTCTTGGTAAACCATCAATGAAATCCATCGAGACTTGCTCCCATTTCCATTCGGGAATTTCTAATGGTTGCAACAAACCACTAGGCTTCTTTTGCTCGGCTTTAACTAGCTGGCAATTCATGCACTTGGATATAAACTTCCCAACGTCTCTTTTCATCCCTTCCTAGCAGTAAGTCTGCTTCATGTCTCGATACATCTTATCACCACCGGGGTGTATAGTCAGTTTTGAGTGATGACATTCCCTAAGCACTTCATCTCTCAAACCATTCACGTTGGGTACAACTAGTCTTCCATTCTTTCGAAGCCATCCTTCTCGATCAAGCCCATATAAATTCATCTCCTCACCGTCGATATTCATCTCTAACTTGGAGATGATTTCCAATAGATTAGGATCGTTCCTCTGACTGGAACCAATCCGCTCAATCAAAGTGGGTCTGATCGTCAAACTAGCTAACATCTCTGGATCCAATTCACACTTTGGTCTGAAATCATACCCTGCGATATACTCCAGTTGCTTCCATTCAAGAAACATAGCCCCTAAACTGGCATGTCTCCTACTCAAGACATCGGCTACCGCATTACCTTTCCCAGGTGTATATGCGATATCAAAATGATACGAAGCCAAGAACTCTAACCATCTCTGCTGACGGAGATTCAGATTCTTCTGAGAGAAGAGATACTTTAACGATTTATGATCGATAAACAACTCAAATCTCTCTCCCAAGAGATAATGTATCCACATCTTCAACGCAAACACGATCGCTGCCAGTTCCAAATCATGGGTAGGATACCTTTTCTCATGCGGCTTTAGTTGCCGACGAGCATAAGCTACAACCCTACCTCCTTGCATCAATACAGCACCCAGTCCGGTACCACAAGCATCTGTGTATACCGTCATCTCTTCATTCCCTTTAGGAATGACTAACACTGGTGCACGCGTCAACTTTTCTTTTAGACTCTTGAATGCATTCTCATACACTCCATCCCAGACGAAGGCTTGATTCTTCTTAGTCAACTGAGTCAATGGTGCCGCTATCTTGGAGAAGTCCTGGATAAACTTACGATAATACCCAGCTAACCCCAAGAAACTTCTTACGTCTGTTGCATTCTTGGGCGTAGACCAATCCTGTACCGTAGCCACCTTCGCAGGGTCCACGGCAATACCATTCTCTGAAACAACATGGCCCAAGAATCTCACTTCCCTCCTCCAGAAGTGACACTTAGAAAATTTCGCTTTCAATTGGTGTTTTCTCAACACCTCCAACACTATCCTCAAATGTTCCTTGTGTTCCTCCTCTGTCCTCGAGTAAACAAGGATATCATCTACGAACACAAGAACAAACTTATTCAACTGATCTCTGAATACCCTATTCATAAGATCCACGAAATATGTTGGTGCATTGGTCAACCCAAATGGCATGACCAACCACTCATAGAATCCAGACGGCGTCCTAAATGTCGTTTTCGGAACACTCTCAGCCGCTACTCGGAGCTGATGAAATCCTGTCGCGAGGTCCAACTGGGAGAACACTCTTGCTCCTTCCAGTTGATCAAACAAATCATCTATCCGCGGTAGAGGATACTTATTCTTCCTCGTTACCTTATTCAACTCGCGATAGTCCACACACAAACGAATGGAACCATCTGCCTTAGTGGCAAACTTAACTGGTGCTCCCCACTCGGAGATACTTCTTCTAATAAACCCCTTCTTCAAAAGATCGCTGACTTTCACCCCGATCTCTCGCTGCTCCCTTGGTGCCATACGACGAAGTGGCATCACTATAGGTCTGGCATCTTTCACTAAATCAATACGGAACTCAATCTCTCGATGTGGTGGAAGTCCGGTCACTTCCTCGAAGATGTCCTGATACTGGCCAACCACGGGCACATCTGACAACTCATCATGCGGGATGTCGAGGGAATTTATAAAACTAGCCATTACCCCATCACTAGGTAGACTACCAAACACTACCCTCCGCCCATCATCCGCCTTAACTATCACCAGAAAGCCCTCACAGTCTACCACCACCCCGTATCTTTGGAGCCAATCGACACCCAATATAATGCCATACCCAGTAAAGCCCAAAACAAAGCAATCACAAACATACATCCATGACTCGATAAGACCAAATTTCAGCAAATCATACTAAGGTTAGTCGAACCACCAATCGGGTTCGTCACAACCAACGGTCTATCGACTATCTTGGGTTCCAGTCCCAACCTATCAACCAGGTCACTAGATGTGAAGGAACGGGAAGCCCCGGTATCAAACAATACTCGAACTGGTACATCATAAATAGAAAGCATACCTTGAATGACGACATTCTTTCCTTTCTCCGCCGCAGTTGGGGCATTCGACGAAGAAGGAACAGCATTGATAGCATATGCTTTCACAATCTGCTTCTCCTTAAGAGGTTGTGGACATTTGTCCTTATGATGTCCCACTTGGCCACAGTTGTAGCACTTCCTATCCGCTGGCTTGGCCCGACATTCTTTAGCATAATGGCCCTTCTTACCACAGCTGAAGCACTCAACATCTTTCTTACTCTTTTTCTAGCCATCCTTAGACTGGTTCTGCTTCCTCTTGTTCTAAGAGTTATTCTTGCCTCCACCGCTCGCTTGCGGTTTTGGCCCTTCTGCAGATGCAACCTCAGTCTTTGACTTAGGGTAAAGACTCTCCGATCTCAAAGCTTTCCCAACAATCGACTCAAACGTCTCATCGATGTGGTTAATAAGCCTTTCCCCCAAGTATCCATCCAAACCAGTAATGAACTTCTCATTTTTCTTCTCAAGAGTATCGATAAGAGATAGTCCATACTTCGACAAAGTATCGAACTCAGCAATATAGTCCGAGACTGCCCTACCATTCTGCTTAAGCTCCAAGAACTTCCTAAACAATTCTGACTTCTAAGCAGTTGGGATAAACTTGTCGCTAAAGTGGGCCTTAAACTGATCCCAAGTAATCTGATCCTCTGGAGTGGTTGTCCTAATAGCATTCCACCAATTCATCGCTCGCCCTTGCAGCTGACGAGACGCTAGCCTCCTCTTCGTCGCATCCTCGATACCCAAGTCGTCGAAGATACGATCACAGTTATCCAACCAATCCTGAACATTCATGGCCGACTCCGTTCCGTGGAACGACTTCTCACCAAGGTTAGTGTAATCCTTGCACAGCTTGGCGAAATCGGCCCTAGGCGCCTGCACTACTGGACCACCACCATTACCGGGATTGGGAACTGCCCCCTGAACATCCCGAAGCATCCCTCTCATGAAGTCAATGAACACCGTCCTCATGTCAGGAGCATTCTCATTATTGGTCCCTCTACCAGCACCCCTCATGTCTCTACTCATCGTTCAATCTGTAAAGAGAAAACGATTAACTATCTCCATAGTGGTGCTAGTGCAGTATGACTTCATCCTTATACTACTAATATTATATACATATATATAACTTTTGAAAACCAAAGTAATCACAAATACGCGCTCTCATATACGTACTATCTCTCCCTAGTGTCTTTCCCTAGGTTAACTACGCAACCTAGAGCTCTGATACCAAATGTGACGGCCCGCCCCGCACCAACCGACATTTACTCCAAAATTGCGTTGCACACATGTCCAGTTAGCACGGGACGGTCGTCAGGAGAAAAGGAAAGAAGACGAAGAATCAACAAAGAACCAGTAGAATGTCTCACAGCGCATGGAACAAAATATAATAACAACATACTTGACATAAAACAGGTGAGACAGTGTATAAGTTGAAACAAACTACCATAGCAGCGGAAAATCCAAAGTACAGCTTATGATCCAAAGCCAACATTATTACAACTTTTAAAAACTGTCTCAAAAAGCTAAACAAGAATGGTACACTACTAATGCCAAAAGTAGTGACCAGCAATGACACAGGAAGAATATCTATATATATCATACGTGGAAGCCTCCTGCTCGCCTCCGAATCCGCTACTCGTGCATCACCAGCTAACCTGTCTCTAGTCTGCTCGTGAGAGCACCCAGAGTAATAAGAAGAGACATAAAACTCTGGGTCAGACAAAAAGTCTGGTATGAGCGATAAGCAGCTAAACAGAACAATAACAGGTATACTAAACCATACCTGAACCTGGACCTGCAACCAAAGAGTTAGCACTACATACTGTACAATACTCCAAGGTGCCACTACATACGGTGTAAAGAATACGGGGGTGGGGGTGTACATGTCATAGTGATGGCAAACAAATCAAACATAGCAGCCATCCTCACATCTCTCACTCAGTGCGTAAAGTATACGATATCCACCACTTCGATCACCCAATACTTTGCTATGATCACTCTGCCCCATGAAGTCACAACGGCTTCACTGCACTGATCTATAGCCACTAATCATTCGCTATGTCCACTTTGCCCCATGGAGTCGTATACACCCCACTGCACTGGCTCATAGCCTTACTAATCCTTTACTATGTCCACTCTGCCCCATGGAGTCACAATGGATCCACTGCACTGGCTCATAGTCCTACTACGATCACTTTGCCCCTCGAGTCATGGTGACTCTACTGCACTGATATGTAGCCCATCATTTCTTTTCAGTGGTGAATCGAAGTTATGAACGTCGACAACTCCTTAGCACATGTCCCGCAGCAAAGCCTAACCATGAAGTAAACTCATTGGTTCCCAACTGGATCCTGAGCTCTAACTTCCAATTTGGACTACCTTTGCATCTCGGGTTTTTGGTCATCACTGGGTCGGTTCGGATCTCAGCCCTTCTTCTTTATCGGTTCGGATCGGTCATAGATATGCATCTCGGTTCGGTTCAGGTCCTTTGTCCTTAGAAATCTTCAAGTTAAGAAGAATGTGTCCTACCATCCAATCACTCATCTACTCAACCATCATCCACAAGCATCCATTGTCCTTAGAAAACTTCTAATATTGTATAAACATATGCAAAAGTGTGTGTATATGTCTCTTATCTAACGCAAAGACCAGGTGGTCTACTGATTCAGTTGACCTCCTCGATGTGAATTATGTTAGTGCCATGAGTCCAATTATGTATGCAAGAAATCCTATTTGATACACATCATTTCTATATGAGTGCATAACCATTCATCCAAATGCAACATCCATGTGATGAGTCAATCATTTTGCATCCACAAAAATCGAAAAATGCACACACATCCATATGCGGTATGAGAGTCTTTTTGAGCCGATCTAGTGCCTAGTGTGTGTATATGCATCCACGAGCAACCACAAGCAACCACTTGCATCCACTTACAACCATCGAACATAACATGTCTCAAACACATGTTTACGCCCATTAGTTTCTACCTAAAGGTCGAAGAATCGATCGATAGGATACAACCGAGTGATAGAAGCAAGTACAAAAGTTATGTTCCCGTTAGACATCGGTTAAGAGAATAAATCCCTAAGTATCAACCCCGAAGACCGAAATCAACATCAGATCGACACTCAGAGAATTATTCCCATTAAACAATGTCAAAACTGGAAATCTACTTCACGCTTCGAGTAAAAACCCTATCCTTTTCAGGAATATTCAGATACTTACAGACTACTGGTACAGATTAGATTATCAAATGATTCTTAGGAAACTAAGCATAACAAAACCCCACCATATCCCACAGAACCAGAATGTATGCGTCATGGTCAACTTAACGCCTAACACAGATACCCTCAAACCCCAACTTATCACAAACAGATGTGTCGTAACCCTTATGGGGTTTAAGACCATGGCGGGATCAGAAACACGACTAGTATTAAAGTGCAGAGTCTCAATTACAGAATCAAAATGCCAGAATCAAAATGAGTTTTATCTCAATAATCAGATAAGGAAATTAAACCTCCTACAGAAATTTTCCTATCTCTACCCTATCTACCAGTCATGTGAGCATTCACCTGCCCTCCAGAAGTAGGTTCTGCCCTCTGCCCTTGCCCACGTTTCTTCGGGCAGTCCCTAGCGAAGTGTCCCATTTCTCCATAATTGAAGCAAGCGCCCTTCCTCTTTCTGCAATCCTTGTTCAGATGAGTCAAGATTCCACAAGTAAAACACTTTTTCTCCTTCTTATCTTCAGACTTTTCATCCTTCTTTTGTGTTTCCTTTTTGGGCCACGCTTTCTTGTTCTGTGGTCCTTTGAGCTTTTCCTCTTTCTTCTCACTTTTGGCTTCCTCTTCATGCATTAATGCCATATCAACCAATTTCTCGAAGGTAGCCCCCATAGGAATGTGGGTCATAGCCAACCCATGTAGCGGTTCATTCAAACCTTTAACGAATCTCAAGGCCTTCTTCTCAGGTGTGTTCACCAAGTCTAAGCCGAATCTCGCCAACTGATTGAACTTGTTGACGTACTCCTTCACTAATGAATTCCCTTGCTTCAATGCTAAGAACTTCTCCATGTATAAATTCTCTTCCGCTCGTGAGAGGAATTTCATCTCGAACCTATGCCTGAAATCCATCCATGCCTCTACCGGACGCTCTCCATTCGTGACCTCCCACCAAAACGAGGCTTCGTCCTTCATTAACCAAGCAGCTAATTGGACCTTCCTTCCATCTCCTATCTCAAAGATATCAAACAAATCTTCCACCTCCTTAAGCCAATTTCGAGCTTCAACAAACGTCTCTGATCCGTGAAAAGGTTTTCCGCCAATTGCTTGAAAGTCTTTGCATATCTTTGAAAAAATATCAATACGGGGAGGGGGAGGAGGAGGAGCGGATGCAGCTGGGGGAGGAGGGATGTCTGCTGGGCCTGTGGCGGTGGCCCTAGCCTCTAGATACCTTCTGAACCCGGTTGGTATCAGTATTCCCTCGGGTATCTCGGGTAACCCAGACATGCTGAAAATAAAAAGGAAGAGATTCAAAACGGAGAATCGAAAGAAAGATATATGGCTCTTGGGGATTTTGTTTTTCAAAATGAACTTTACTTTTGAAAATACTTCCTTTTTAAAACCTTTTTGAAAATAGTTTTCAAAAACTTTTTTTCAAATCTGGTAACCTTCAGCTCTGATACCAAGTGTAACACCCTACTTCCGTTAAGGTCACTCGCAAAGGGAATGCCTTAACTTCGGTGGAATGTTATAAGTAAACAGAACAGAAATTTACAAGACAGATATGTAAAGTTGTACTTGAAAAATTTATAACTTTATTACAGCAGAAACAGAAATAAATTTGGTTACATCACAATACCAAAACCCAAGTACACAGATATCAGTCTTATACAAAATCCTTTAGAATGCTTAATTTTTAAAGCCATAATCCCTAACAGAGAATGCCATAAATAGGTAGAATCAAAGCCAAGCAATATTTCAAGCACTTCTAGCACTTCAAGCAGATGGAACCTGAATCAACCTTCTATGTTTCCACCCTGAGAACCTGGGGGGAATGGAAGAAAAGAGGTGAAACAAACTTGGTCAGACATAAGTCTGGTGAGTCCAGTGACTTTCAGCATATAAACAGATAACAGTGTCATGACATGTAAATAAAAATAGATGAGAGATAACCATAAACGGAGTAGCAGGCTAACAGAAGAGACAGAATGATATAGGCTAAACTAAGCTTCTTACTTGGTTTTCACTTCTCTACACTAATACTAGTATAATAGAATTAGGTGTTGTCCTAATATCTAAACAGAAAATAGAACGATCTCTTCAGAAACACGATGCTAGTAATGGGCCCTTACCACCCTAGCAGAGACAGATGTACCGAAACAGAATGCTAGTAATGGGCCTTTACCACCCGAACAGAGACAGACGGTTACAGAAACAGAATGCTAGTAATGGGCCTTTATCACCCGAACAGAGACAGACGGTTACAGAAACAGAATGCTAGTAATCGGCCTTTACCACCCGATCAGAGACAGACGGTTACAGAATATTCCCTACAGAAACAAAATGTTAGAATTAGGTGTACACTAGTAATAGGCCTTTACCACCCCAACAGACGGTACCACACAGAAACAGACTGGTGCTACCACCCCAACAGAAACAGACGGTACCCCAACAGAAACAGACAAAACTAAGTGTACCCTAAATTCTACCCCAAGCGATCAGCTCCCTAATACATAAATACCATGTGCCGGCCCCATAGAAAGAAAGTGGCAACCTATAGACACAGACCTATTTACAGATGTCACAGTGTCTTACATCCTCATAGCAAACCGGATCCATGCACGCACATGACCCGGTTGGAATGCGCCATCAACACCCCTCGCCATTATCAGAGTGAGCCTCTTACAATTAGTTCAGTAAGCATGCCCTAGACCCCTACCTAGTGTTGGGTCATAGTTTTGATACTAGAAAGGGTTACTGACTAATATGGGTCCCAAACAACATATGACACAAGTAATTTCCCCTCCTAACCTTGTGTCCTCAGACTAACAGATTTAAAGATTAACTTGCTTATAGATTTCAGATGTACAAAGTTCAGATTAACTAGTTCTCAGATCAGACATATAAGTTAACAAGTTTTCCGACTAACAGATCAGATATACAGATTAACAAGTTTTCAGACTTAACGGATCAGATTATAGATTAATAATAGACTTACAGATTGTTTCACCTAACCTTGTATTGGGCCTACAGATTTTCAAAGGGTTTATTAGAATCATCAGTCCAGTTGATTTAACCTTATCTACCAAATACGTTTTAGGCATCATATTTATCTTAGATTTGCATTAATTAAGTACTAATGCACAGACCTCTCACATTAGGTCGGTAGCTTGTGGTCGCTGGATGTGTCGGGCGGTTCCGGGCAGACTTCTGCCACAAGCCATACCTAACCTCGTGTCTAAGCATCTTTATGCCTACGACCTCTCACATTAGACTGACAGTTTGCGGTTGTTGGTTAAGACGGTTGGGTCCGGGCAGGCTTCTACCACAAACAGAGTCTAACCTCGTGTCTCGACATTCTTATTTTAGCTAAAGAATTCATTCACAGATTATGCCAATATCAGACTAATTATGCCAATTCAACAAATTAACTTCTTTACAAGTTATTGCAGATTATCCAAAGTTCTATTAACATGTTTTGCTCAATTTTAGATCGAGCCCAAATTACCGTATTCAGTTTCAACAGATTTAGCAGATTAGGCAATTTAACAGATTTAATCATCCCTTAAAATTCCATTGACATACCTCGCTTAATCATAAAATTTAGCCTAATTTTACATGCTCAAATTATGGTCATAATTCACAATATAGCATATACCCCAAATTTCTAGTTAAATTTACATAGTACAGAATATTCTCCAAAAACCCCAAATCATGATATACAATATGAATTATGCCAAATTATAACCTTTGATTTCAGCGTATGTCAAATATCCAAAATCCCCATTTAGGCGTATTCACAATTAATAGTTATCCTATATTAATATAGATCTTTTACGCCTAAATCATATATCCTTTTTCTTCCAAGTCATAGATCGTCATATAAAATATGCCCCCAAATCTAGATCTTAAATTACAACATATATTATGTCCTCAAAATCATAACTTGAATTATAACATGCATTATGTTCCCAAATTACAAGTCATATGTTGTCATACAATAATTCTCCTTCTTCCAAATCATAACCCGTCATATATAGTATACTTAGATCTAGATCTAAAATTACAACATATGTCCTTTTCTTAAATCAGTCACAAATCAGTCATGTCCAATTATGCATCATTCATTATTTTCCCCAAATTTTGCGTTCGTGCGTCAATCTCTTATGAGATTTGGCTCAGGCTTGTGGTAGCCTGGCTATAGAACAGAAGGAAGGAAGAGATACAAAATAGTTACAATAATAAGATATATCTACACAGAAAAACAGATCTGATAAATAGGAATAAGATAGATCTACACAGGAAAACAGATCTGATAAACAAGAATATGCGTAATCTCCAATTCAGATTTATAACCTTGTCACGATCATAATTAAATTTCATATCTGAAAATAACCATACTCACCTTGGTTAGATTCTAAAAAGAAAAAGGATTGTAGTTGTTCTCTTTTAATCCTATTCAGATTGGAAGAAGAAGGAGCACTTGTTCTAGCTTAGGTTTCAGCAGAGTAACGACACCATTGATTTATATTAATATGAATTAGGACAGAATATCAGCGTAATGGAATTATGTGGAGAGGAAGTGAGGTTTGGGGGTGTTTAAATAGCTTAGGAGCAACGAATCTGGTCAGAACGGGCGTCTAAATACAGAAAAACGAATCTGTCCACGGATCTGGAAAAGGGGGGAGGTCGACCCCATGGTCGACCTGTTCTACCAAGGTCGATCCCCTGGTCGACCTGGGTCCTGGGCGGGAATTTTCCCGCCCAGCCCGGGTGTGTGATTTGAATTTTGAAACTTTGAATTTGAATTCGGGCTGGTTTTTATTTTAAATTCCTGAAACTTCTAAGTGCCATAACTTCTTCATACGGAGTCCGATTTACACAAACTCGGGCTCTATCTCAAGCAGAATTCCGAGATGAACGCATTGGCGTAACCCATTTCCCTTCATTCTTCTTTTCTAATTAATTATACTTTGTTTTGTTGCTTTATGTTCACAGAAAATACGGGGTGTTACAACCGATGACCCTGTACACACTAAATTACAGAACCGCTATTCACCTTCAAACTGCTCCTATAAATACCCCCGTACTTCTTACATTTAAGGGGACCAATTTTTCTCTCCACGAATTGCCCAACTCATTTATCAACCACTCCAAATAACTCCAACCTCCATTAAAGTTCTTCCAAGCTTAGATTTAACATCTCAACCAATCATTGAAGATCATCTAAGTGCTCAAATTGTTGATGATCTACTCCAACAATCATTGCAATCAAAGAGATCTCATCATTTCCATGGTGGAATTGAGCGAATCCAAAGATTAAAGAGAAGAAGTAGATAGAAATATTGTAAAAGAGAGAAAATGAGTGAAGTTAGAGAAATTATGTACCTCGTAACATTGAAAGTGATAATGAAAGCACTCTTCAAAGTGGACGTAGGCCAAATCTAGGCCGAACCACTATAAATCTTTGTGTTCTTACCTTTTTCTGTGTTTGTGGCTACCACTTTTCTAGATCTAAATTGTTTGTGAAGTGTTGAATTACACCTTATGGTTTTAGTGCCCTTTTTAGCATTAACACAAATTACACTATCCTAGGTAGCACTAGCTTATTTTCATAGGATTTGGCTGAGATTAAGAAGGTAATTACTGAGAAAAAAAATCCAACCATTAACTTCAAAGTTCATACCACATCTCAGGAATAAAGAAAACTTGGAGGACATGTATTACAATGAAATTTCTTAATAGGAATTATCTTCTAAGTTCTACATTTTCACCTGATGTATATTTACACTTTGAATACTATAATATCTAAGCCCACGAAAGATAAAATTGTCACAACAAAATAATGATGTTTGCCAAAAGGAAAAAGAACTCAACATCCCATTACAAACCGATAATAAATTGACGGCCAAGACCATATAAATATTCGACTCGTACATGAAAAGAAACTCATATGGGAAACAGGACATTAATACGCATCCTCAAGATAGGTACACTGGTTGTTTGGGATATCAACTAATCATAGTCATTAAACACACCGCATCAACGATCAAAATAAGAAACCTCCTACCAATAGCCTTTTGGTTTAAGCATTATAAATGAGTGGCAGTCCCAGAACACAATGGTCTTCTGAATAAAAATAAAAAATTTATATCGTACTTTCCTATATTAGAACTTTTGAAAAAATCATTAATAACGGAAATTTCCATACTTAATGCTAAGCCACTCGGCCATGAGTAACTAAACAAGGAAAGGACAACAAACATTTCCACTGTATGTTTTTAATCACCCTCTCTCTCTCTTCATATATATATATATATAGCTTTTTTAAAGAGTTTCAAGAAAAAAAATATTTTGTAAATCATTCTTTTGAAAATCAAATTAGAAATGTGCAATAAAATGTGAGAGTGTCAACATATTTCCATAGTTGTATTTCTAAAGAAATACACCATTCGAAAAAATTCACAGTTCAAGAATGTAAATTTGAGATCATGTAGTAAATTCATCAAAAAATAAGCTTTAGAAACAAAACATCAAATAACAAGTATCAATCAAGAAAACTAGAGGTCGAACAAGCTATCGGGGTGTTTCTAATCATGGCTTCAAATTCAGTCCAGGTCATAGACTAGTGTGCCAGTCTGGGTGTGCCAGTGGCACTTCGTGCGTTGAATTCCAGGAAGTCTTATGGCCACTTCGATGGTCCATTGGCAGTTGTTTTTGAATTGCAAATGCTTTAGCCTCCAAGACGAAAAAAGGCATGCAAGCACACAAAGAACATGAAGTTGATGCGATTAGAGATTACATGCTTAAAGTTTCAACTAATTGAAAATAGACCAATATTATTGTGTCCTTATTATTTTAGTAAATTATAAATTTCTTAAATCATATATTCTGAGAACAAGTTCCAACAATATTATTTTAGTTGAATTTGTTACATTTATTGCAACATTAAAAAATAAAACATAAACAGAATCTCTACCTAGAATAATTAAGTAGATAAAACTTTATAGTTTGCATTTTTATGTGTATATTATTTCCATACATGTAATTATATTATTACTTCAATATTGTGAAATACAGAATTAAATTATACAAAATATATTTATTAAATTACCAATCTATGTAGTCCTAAATCCATTTTAAATTTTAAAATTACCAGTTAAAATTGCTCCCAATCCATTTTAAAACCAATTAAGATAATTTAAGTTCATGTATTTTTTTTAAATTTAATTCCAGGTAATCTTAACAAGATTGATACAGACTCTCCTCTTTACAAAAATTACACCCGCATAATTTTCTTTAAAGAAAAGTCAATAATGACCAACAAATGGTGCATCATTCAAAAGTAGATTAAGCTATAAAAAAGGGATGAACAAAAATAGAAAACTCATCCCAAATGAATCTCAAGGAAATAGACATGACACTTTTCTCGGTATGCTATGCAGTTTCATAATATAACCTTTAAGGGTCATCAGATTATTAGATTTCACCGAGCTGAACATCTTTATTTCATAGATGTTTGACTTCGAAAGCATGATTCAATTAACCAATCAAGCTGGATGGGTTCAAAATTATGTGGCGATCTTAAGTATATTAGATAGAATTATAACCACAACGATATTTCTGAGGATAAGGAATATGAACATGTCATCAATACTAAAACGCTAGACTAAGGGAGAATTTTACTACATAACCCTGGTGATGCATCTTGTGGTTAGGGAATTGATCGATATTCCAGGAAGCAAACTTAGATAGAAGTATATTTCTCCCCTAAGGAAAGATATTCAAATGATGACTAAGTTTCCAATAAAGAGTTAAAGTAATATATTGTATAATTCCTTCGAGTAAATATGTCATGCTCAAAAGTTGCTCATCTCTAGAAATATAATACTATTTGAACATTAAACATGAATTGTTTAGAAAGCACGAACCGCATGAACATCTAAGACGATCCCAAATAGCGTGCATAATCATAAGAACAATATGACAATAACTAGTACATAAAAACACATAACACAAATGTTCAATAACGAGAGCATAATAACAATCATGAACATCAACGTAAATCATCGCACTATCCAAAATGAATATACATACGAAATACAATATAAATCCTAAAATAAAATAATAATGTCAACCAAGCAATTAATCACCATGGATGTCGGCACCACTTCCCCATCTCAATAAAGCCAATGAGGCGGGTTAACAGTGATCTGATAACTCCATGACCCTTTTATGCTTCAACGGGTCCTCTCTGACTTACTGAATCAATTGCTCTTGCTTCTTTAATATGGATAAAATATGAGATTTTGATGGACATGTATGCATGTAGAGCTTCAGTACAAGTAGACCGGATCCAATCGCTTGTTGATTCCATTTACTCAAGCGATTTACCCTAATCCAATGCAAATATGATCAGGCCTGACCCTTACCGAAGCAACAAAAGAATTCACTAGGGAAGAAAAAAAGACACTATCTTTTATACCAATGTAGTATAAAGAAAGGCAATACTAATAGGAAAAAATCGCGGCGCAACGATTGACCAGGCGAGGTAGCAGTGGCGACGACCCATGGGGATGCGGATTAAGGTTCTTAATGCAAACTAAACATTAGAGGGGGCGACTAGTGTTTTATATATTTTATTAATTTCTTTAAATCTTTTTGAATTAAACAGAACGTTATGCAAATCATAGATATCAATAATCATAGAGTTAATCATAGATTAAAGTACACACCGAGATTTTATACTGGTTCGGGACTCCCCTACATCCATTCCCACACAAAGCTGGGTTGATGTGGATTTTTATTCAACCAATATCCAAATTACAATCCTTGATTTTAGGAATACAAGGGCATACCCCAACCGATTCCGAGTATAGTGAGACTCAGTTGATTTTTTGGGCCATACTCTACACCTAATCGAATTCCGAGACACAATCGCACCTAGTCAATTTATACGGGACATGACCATACCCTTTTTAACCAGTCTTTGGAGGATAGACTCAATATACTTTGATTATGCAATATTTGATTACAAACAACTTATAGCTCTTGAGTAGCACTTGAATTTCGGAAAGAGTTTGATGCAGAATTGAAAGAGAAGAAGACTGATATATTTTCTTTGAAAATCGGTAGAGTTTAAGTGTGGAAATTTAAGAAATTAAGATGAATAATAGCAAGAGGATTAAGGATGAAGAAGCTAAAAGATAATTAGAAAAATTCGAATTCTGAAGCCTTTATATAGTTTTCCAACAACCACAACCTTTCAGAAAAGATTTGAATTCAAAAGACACAACTTTTCAAAATTTAAAAAACAAGTTAGCTACTCCTATTTTGACATACCAAAACATGTAAATTGACATACCCTTGTAATTTTTCAAAAAATAATTTTTTAAATCTATTCAAACAACATTTAAATAAATTATGATGATTCCTGAATTAAAACAAACTAAATTCCTTTACATTAAAATAAAGTATTTTAAGTAGCAAAATATATCCATAAACATATATTAAGGTGGTTTAAAAATAATTAAAAACTGTATATTAAATGATATAAAAGTGTATACATATATTTAAAATTGTAAATATAAGAGATGTTTTTGAACTTATAAATATAACTAAGGTAATTGAAAACATAAGTAAATATTTAAAATTGAAAGGCAAGCGCGATTTTTTTATTACTCAACAAGAAAAGTTACAATATATACAACAACAATATATATACACTACCACTTATTACTTAAACTCTACTCTGTTAATCAAGTAGATCACCCATTGAATTGACCCACTAACCAACAATTATTATATACTCACTTAATGACGCAAAGGCATATCACTTTACAAAGCAAGTCTCTTCACTATCTTCACATTGGATACAACATCCACTACACAATAGGCATGTACTCCGTAAAAATTCACTTTCTTCACACTGGAATCTAACTTCATTGCATCCAGTTGCATCAGAAAATAATATCATGACATACGAAGAACCAGAACAAACACTTCCATGTAATGCAGCAAAAAAACCAAAAACAACCATACTTAAACCAAATGCTGGTGGCACGCATCACACTTGAAATCTTGAAGCTTCTACATTTGAATTAACAACTAACACCACAAACAAGAATCACCAAAAATTGAAACACTTAATATCCTATGTTAACAAGCCATGATCACCACAGGAACTTCCCAAAAACTCACTAATTTCAGATAACGAAAGCTTCAGACAGCCAAACACTTCAAATCCACAAAAACTTAGCAGAAACAAAAACTAACCAAAGAAGCAATAAAGATCAAAAGAGGGGATAAAATTGGGTTTTTCCTCGTATTCCTCTTAGAAGATTTCAAATTATTATCTTTAGGAAACACTTCATCAGGTGGAAGTCTCTATCTTTATCCAAGTCATCCAAACTATCCCAAAATTTATCTTTCAACTTCTTAGGTTTAGACGCAAAGCTTGAAGGAGCAGAAAAAGCAGAAGAAGGAGGCACCTTAATATGTGATAGAGGAGATAAATGGGCATATGGAGAAGCTTTTGGAAATATTGATGATGACATGCCAGAATTGTTCATCAAATTACTAGCTGTAAACGGAGCCTGGCCGCTATATGATGATGAGCAAGACATGGTAGCATGTGATGATAAAACTGAAGAGAAAGATATACTAAAAAATGAACCTAACGAGACTAAAGTTGATGATGATAAAGAAGTTGTTGCCGAAGAGGAAGAAACTGATTGAACATTATTCACATTCTCGACATTCTCATCATATAAAATGCCAAAAAAATTATCCTTATCAACAAAAACTTTAGTTTAGTCCGAACTATTCTAACCACCATTATTAACCTCTTTGCATTGAACATGAACTTCACATGCTTTAGATTTTGCATCCATTCCAGAATTACCACCAATATTATCACTTTTTTTATGAACAACATTTTCACAATCATCATGTACTTGCACTTTTAAACCAGTATCGACCCCAAAACTGTTTCCATTAACATCAGAATACAAAGCTTCAAGTGTATTAGAGTTAGGATTTCTTACATCAGTAACACCAATATCATTCTCCCTGTTATTACTCTCAACTTTTTTCCTCCAGACTTTCTTTGTCTTTGTATTGACAATAGTCTAATTTCTATTATTAGTAGACAAATAATCTTGCTTATTATACTATCCAACATATTCACTAACTCTAAAATGAGTATTTATAAAGCAATCCTCAGCCTGTTCCTCATTTTCCATTTCAGCCTTAGGTCTAAAATCACAATTTGATGTTTCATGGCCAAAAACTTTACATATAGTACAAATCCTACATCGCCAATCACCGGTTAGCTTTACTATAGGACAATCATCACCTAATCCATCAATTTTATTGTTTTCGGAAGCTCAAACTCCGATAAAACCTCAACCAATGCCTTAGCATAACATAATCTCTGCAATTTTTCAGTGCTGCTATCAAAGCAAATTAACTTCCCCACATGAAAAGCAAGCCTTAATTCTATAAAAATGAACCCAAACTGGAACTTTCTTTATCCGTGCTTGAGTATTACCTATTGAAGGATCCCATCTAGCAATTATAAACATTCTTCCCCTAATAAAAAAGGGGTCAGATTTGAGTAACCTATCCCTATCCATATCGTTAAAGGAACTAAAATAGAAATGTATACCATCCGATTTAATGTTCACCTCACCAACTAATTTCCAATATCTATACATTATTTTTATCATTGTAGGATAAGCCAGAGTTCCATCCAAGAAAAAGACAACCAAGTGGTTGCTCCAATATTTCGATCCATCATTCTTCACTAGATCAGGCATCTTCTTCGGCACTTCATCCCTTGCAATGTCAAAATGATGCGGTTTAAAAACTCCTGCATTGCGAGGGAGGTAATTGAAAAGAGAGGCATAATCCATTTTCGTGAAAGTAGGAAATTAGGACTTCGATGTATTGAAATGAGCATAGAAAGGATTATTCGCCGAATTAACTTGAGCGCAATTAACATTTGGAGGAAAACCATTGGAGTTATTTGATTTGATAGAGGGATTTCCTAGATCTAGAATCGAGGAAGAAAATCCAATATTAGTACAAATGGGGTTGGCTGAGGAGGAATTGGCACATGACGGCAGAGGATCGGGGGGAATTAGTGGAGAAGAGCAAGAGGGAAAAGGAGGAAAGTCGAAAGAGGATAAGAAGATGACGCAGTCGCCATTGACTAGGTCGTCGATGTTTAGTACTAATTAATTCATTAACCTAAGCAAATATTAAATCTATAAGTAATAAATATTTGAATTAGGAGTTAAATATAAAATTAAAAAACATGAGTTAGAATAAATTTCAGGAGTTGCAAATAAAAAGATATAAATTTAGGATAAGGAATTAATTTTGAAATCATTTGAAAATAGATTTAAGAACAAGGAATTAATTTTGAAATCATTTGAAATTATTTAAAAGAAATTTGAAATCGGAATTTTAGTGCTAACCAGAGTTTTAACCAAATATCTGGACATGATTACTCCATATTTCCTGACCTCTTGAATTATAGAATTCTCGATACTCATGAGTCTTGAATCTTGAACTCTTCTACTTTGAAATCTTGATTGTTTGATCTGTATAGTCTTCAATAATCATTATCTACATAGATTTCCTGTATATATATATATATACACACTATTATCAAATATATATATATATATATATTCTAGATAATAGTGTTAGTATATATATTTTATAACAATAATAATTGAAACAAAGTTGAAGCAAGATGGTCGTCATCAAAACTGTGACACCCCACGTCCGTTAATGTCACTCATTAAGAGAATGCATTAAGTTTCGTGAAGCGTTATAGGTATACAGAAACAGAAACATTACAAGACAAATATAAAATAGCAGCGGAATTAAAGCAAACTTTATTAATCATAAAGCATCATGGTTCAAAACATCATATGTTTGAATTACATAAAAACCAGTACATAAAAACTTTTGTCTTGTAGTTAAACATCCGAGTACAAAATAAAAAAAGCATAATCCCCAAATAAAAACATAGTCATAGTAGCAAAGATAGGAGCTCGAGTAATACATCTAAGAAGCTCCAGCAAATGATAGCAGAACCCTTGTAAAGCTTGAGTATTCCCACCTTAAGAAACTGGGGAGCGGGGAAACAGAAGAAAGAAGAGGAAACAAAAATGGTCAGACATAAAGTCTGGTGAGTCCATTTACTTTTAGCAAGTAAATAAGTAAAAGTATCATGACAGGCATATAAAGTGGATAAGAAAGATAACACCATAAAAGGCAGGGATGACAAGGTAAACATGATAGAGTGTATATGCTTCTCTAATGATTACTCTATTTCTCTGCACTAATACTAGTATAACCAGAATGACATGATCCCAACAACTATAAGACGGTAGACTTAGGCGTACTCCTTGTGAGAGGTTTTAACCCCATACAATCCACAGGCAGCCCAACCTAACAGGCTCCTAAAAATTTTACCAGAGTCCAAACGTACCCTAACTACTACCCTAATCGATCAACTCCCTACTCCGTAGATACCCTGTGCTGGCCACATAGTAGGAGGTATCACTTCCTAAAGTGGCAACCCTTCGTTGATGTGCACAACCATATCTACAGGTGTCACGGTCGTCTTATACCCTTCTGCCCGAACATGCACGCACATGTCCTGGTCGGTTTGCGCTTCCCATACCGTCCTCTACGTTTGGATCTCTTACAATCAGCCCGGTAAGCGTGTCCTTACTCCGACCTAGGGAGGAGTACTCGTTCGATACCGTTATATGGGTTACTGACTGAAACGGGTCCCATACACAAGATGATACAAGCTCTCCCCCTTGTCTTGTATCCCCGCTAGGATTTCCACAGGTTATGTATAACTATTGGTGTCTTTAATTACATAACCACATCATTTCTACAGGCTATGCTTACCTATCGGTGTCTTTAATTACATAACCCCAACCAGTTAAGTTTGTGGGCCTATATATAAATATTACCCACCCTACCCAGATTTACTTAACCCCCCACTGTTTCAAACAAGTTTACTTAACCGCTAATCAGGTTTACGTTCATACAATCTCTAAGGATTCAACTAGGTTAAGCATTCCAATCCATTACCATGTCCATTTATGGTTATAATGTACTAGACCCCTCACATTAAGCCTACCACTTGTGGACGTTAGATATGCCGGTCGGTTCCGGGCAGACTTCTTCCACAAGTTGGGCTTAACCTCGTGTCTTAACATGTCTCATATTTGTGCATCTAAACCCCTCATATTAGATTCACCACTTGTAGTCGTTGGATATGCCGGGCGATTCTGGGCAGAATTCCACCATAAGTGTAATCTAACCTCGTGTCAAGGCGCAGTTACAGTTTCTAATTACTGTAATCCTTGCCATTTCATTATTAGCCAATTTTACCTATGTCATTATAGGTTTTCATGCCCTTTTTTCCCAATTATGTTCATAACGAATTATATACCCTAAATTCATATTCATAATCATTATTCAAGTTATGCCAAATTCCCATTTACAAGTTATGCCCAATTTCAATGTTTATCCCCTCGTTCCCCGTTTAATGTGTTCGCATATTTCAGCGGCATGCCTAGGTTCGAAAGTAGTCAGGCTATATATAATAAAAAGGAAAAGATGAAGGGGAGATGACATAAATGATTATACTAACAAAATTGACATAAACATATAGTGCCATATTGATAAGATGGGCATATAAGAACAGTTCTGGCGAACATGAGATAATAGAACTGATTCTAACATAACAGGGATATCATAATAGGCATGATAAGATCTAAACAATAATTTAGATGTCCAACTAGTAACAGATCCAATTTAACCAGAAACACGATAGGTACAAGGTGATCTAAATAGTGAATTAAATCTAAAATCAAAGGTAGATCTGACATGATAAAGGTTAAGGTTCAAGTCATAGTCATTTCAGAATATCATAGATTCACAAGGTATAATAGATCTGATATGATTCAAGCAGTCACAGGCATATATCCAAATTATAGTCATATCATGTTTTACTTTTTAATTATTTAAACATAAAAGTAACTTAAACTCACAGTGTTTGGATCTAGAAAGATAGAAGAAGAATAGCAGAGGTTAAATCACAGATCTACACTTGAATAACTTGATTGCAGAAGAAGGAAAAGGTTTGATTTAGACTGGGCACCGATAGCATCTAGGCCTCCATTATTTTCCAGTGTAGAAAACAAGAGAAATGGAGCTATATTTATAGCCGTCAGCCCCTAAACCCTAACTGCCACGTCTGCCCTGGGGGGTCGACCCAGGGGTCGACATCTCTGGGCGGGATTTGTCCCCTCACCCCATTCTGCGCAATTTTGAACTGAAATTTTGAATTTGTGGACCGTATATATATATATTCTTCTTGCGCATATACAAACTTCAAACCCTCATAACTTCTTCATACGGTGTTCGTTTTACGCAAACCAAATGTCTATGTTGACCAGAACTTCGAGATGGACGCAAAGACACAGTCCGTTTTCCTTAATTCTGAATATTAAATTAATTATTCTTTAATTTTTCCTCTTAAGTGTTGTTAAAATTATGGGGTGTTACATTCTCTCCTACTCAAAGGATTTCGTCCCTGAAATCTCCAAGTTAAGAAGAATGTATATCCTACCATCCATCACCCATCTACTCATCAACCAATCATAGGCATCCATTGTCCTTAAAGACCTCTAATGCTTAGATGAACATATGCAAAGGTGTGTGTATATGTCCCAATACTAATGCGAAGATCAGGTGGCCTACTGATTCAGTCGACCTCCTTAATGCAATGTATGTTAATGCCATGAATCCAACATGTATGCAATAATCCTATTATAACATGTAAGTTCTATATGCGTGCACAAACATCCATCCAAATGCAACACCCGTATGATGATACATTCAATTTCATCTATAAAAAGAAGAAAAATGCACACACATCAATATGCAGTATGAGAGTGATTGAGCCGATCTAGTGCCTAATGTGTGTGTATATGCATCCACGAGCAACTACAAGCAAACACTTACATCCATCAAACATGACATGTCCCAAACATATGTTTACATCCATGGGATTCCTACCTAAAGGTCAAAGATTCAATCGATAGAACATACTTTAAATAATGGAAACAAGCATAAATAAAAGCTTTGGAAAAGGAGTTAAGAACATACCCTAGAAAAGAAAAGGGTACAAAGCACGAATCTTGTCTTCGGTCTCCTAAGTCGCATCCTCTGGGTTATCTCCCTACCGAACCTTCATCAACTTGACTTCTTTATTGCGTAGCTTCTTAACTTCTAATCCAAGAATACGGG
The DNA here is from genome assembly GCA_030737875.1 of Allium sativum. Classification (NCBI taxonomy): domain Eukaryota; kingdom Viridiplantae; phylum Streptophyta; class Magnoliopsida; order Asparagales; family Amaryllidaceae; genus Allium; species Allium sativum. Next base: position 284,207,237 of record CM060909.1, read on the forward strand.
TAGGAACCCATTTGACTGTCGCCTCCTGTTCCACTTTTACTTCCTCCAATATACTTGGCTTAACTACCTCTGTGGTATCACGCAAGCACTTTTGTAAATGAGAAACGTGGAAAACATCATAAACGCTGGATAATCTCTTTGGCAGCTTTACTCTATAGGCCATTTGGCCAATCCTTTCTGTTATGGGAAATGGATCTACAAATCTTGGTGCCAATTTCCCTACAGATCTGAAGCAAACCACATTCCCCAAAGGTGATACCTAATGGAAACCATGTCTCCTACTTCAAATTCAATGTCAATCCTTCTCTTGTCTGCGTATGATTTCTGCCTATCTTGAGCGGTCTTCATTCATCGTCTAATAAGATGAATCTTCTCGGACGTTTCTCTAACCATAACTGGTCCAAGTAATAGCCTTTCTGTAGATTCCCACCAACAAGTTGGTGACCTACTGGGTCATCTGTATAATGCTTCGAAGGGTGCCATGCCAATGCTTGCTTGATAACTGCTGTTGTAGGCAAACTCTACTAAAGGAAGATGCTCTTCCCAAGTCCCTCCGAAGTCTAGGATACACAGCTTCAAAAGATCCTCAAGAATTCTGTTTACCCTCTCCGTCTGTCCATCGGTCTGAGGATGATAAGCGGTGCTCAAACATATCTGTATACCTAATGCTTCTTGCAAACTCCTCCAAAATTCACTAGTGAAGATGGGATCACGATCGCTTATGATGCTGGAAGGTACCCCATGAAGACGGACTATCTCACGAACATAAATTGCTGTCAACCAACCTGTCGTCCTCTTACTCTTTACTGGAATGAAATTAGCGCTCTTAGTAAGTCTGTCCACTACAACCCAAATACTGGTGTTGCCTTTCTTTGATCTTGGCAACCTATCTATGAAATCCATAGAGACGATCTCCCACTTCCACTGTGGAACCTCCAAAGGATGAAGTAAACCACCGGGCTTCTTTTGCTCAGCTTTGACTTGCTGATAAACTAAACATTGAGAAACAAACTCTGCCACATCTTTCTTCATCCCAGCCCAAAGAAAACCCTCTTCATATCCCTATACATTTTATCACCGCCCGGATGAATAGTCATCTTCGAATGATGGGCTTCTTCTAGGACTGCTTTCAACAAACTTCCAGTTTGAGGAACACAAAGCCTTCCATCTCGTCGTAACCACCCTGTATCGTCTATGGAATATCTATTGAGGTGACTAGAAGTCTCCCCTTTACTAAGCCTATCCAAGATGTTTGAAATTTGTGGATCATCTCGCTGTGAAGCTCCTATCTGATCCATAAGATTAGGTCGTATCTCTAGCGAAGCAAACAAACCAGGCAATTACTCGGTGGAGGGTCTAAAGTCAAAAGTCGATATGAACTACGAGCTTTTCCTCTCCACAAACAGAGGACTTAAGGCCATCCTCTGCCTACTCAGTGCTTATGCAACCACATTACCCTTTCCAGGGGTATAAGCAATCTCAAAATCATAAGAAGCTAGGAACTCCATCCACCTTTGTTGCCTTAAATTAAGATCCTTCTGCCAGAACAAGTACTTGAGAGATTTTTGATCGGTGTACAACTCAGACTTCTCTCCAAAAAAATAATGACGCCACATTTTAAGCGCAAATACTATGGCAGCTAGCTCTAAATCATGGTAGGGTAGTTCTTCTCATGAACTCTTAGCTGTCTACCCCCATAATCTACAACCTTTCCTTCTTGCATCAAAATCGCACCAAGCCCTGTAGGATATGCATCAGTGTAAACTGTAAACACTTTATTCCCATCAGGTAAGTTCAGGACTGGGGCTGTTGACAGATCCCTCTTCAATCATTGGAAAGCAACATCACAATCTATGTCCCATGAAAATGCCAAATTCTTCTTCGTCAGCCTGGTGAGTGGGGCTGATATCTTTGCGAAGTCCTTAATGAACTTCCTATAATAGCCTACCAATCCAAGAAAGCTTATCATCTCCGTTGCATTCTTCAGAATTTGTCAATCTTGAACTGTAACCACCTTTGCGGGTTCTACTATTATCCCATCTTCGGAAACCACATGCCCTAGAAATCTCACCTCTTTTCTCCAAAAATGGCATTTGGAGAACTTTGCCTTAAGCTGATGCGCACAGAGAGTTTTCAAAACTTCTCTCAAATGTTGGGCATGCTCTTGTTTGCTCTTTGAGAAGATCAAGATATCATCAGCAAAGACCACAAAAAATTTATTTAGAAACTCCTGAAACACCCTACTCATCAAATCAACAAAATAGGCGAGTGCATTCGTCAACCCAAAAGGCATAACTAGCCATTCAAAGAACCCATATGGAGTTCTAAAAGCGGTCTTATCTATATTGTCCTCATCCACCCTCAACTGATGAAACCCCATGGCCAAGTCCAACTGAGTGAATACCGAGGTACTAACAAGTTGGTCAAATAAGTCATCTATCCTCGGAAGTGGGTGTTTGTTCTTCTTAGTGAGTTTGTTCAACTCTCTATAGTCCACACACAAGCGAAGCGAACCATCCGCCTTAGTCACGAACACTATTGGAGCACCCCACTCAGATATGCTTCACCTAATAAAACATTTCTCAAGTAGCTCCCCTACTTGCTTGCTAAGCTCCCTCCTTTCTCTTGGAGCCATATGGCACATAGGTAATGCAACTGGCTTTGCATTGTCCACCAAATATATACAAAAATCGATCTCGTGCCTTAGAGGTAATCCCTGTACCTCATCAAAAACATCAGAATAATCTTGGACTACTGGAATAGATTGCAAATCATCGAAAGATGCATCAACAGACTCTAGGAAACTAAGCATAACAGATCCTTGTGGGTCACAAGAAATCTCGAGGGTCCTCCCATGATAAGTAAAAAGTCTAACGACCCTCTTCTCATAATCTAGAATGGCACCATACATGGTTAGCCAATCCATCCCTAGAATCAAACCATAGCTCATAAAACTGAGCACATACGCGTCGCACTCAAATTCGACGCCTAAGACAGATATTCTTAATCCCCAACAAATCATAGACAAATGAGACGAGCCACCAATGGGGTTTGAGACAACTACGAGATCCACTACAATACTAGTATTTAAGTGCAGAGATTCAACCACATAACTAGATACAAATGAGTGTGAAGTGCCAGAATAAAAAAGAGTTCTAATAGGATGATTGTTCTAATAGGATGACTGGAAAGAGAAATCAAACCTTCCACGGAAATTTTCCTACCTCTATCTGGAGCACTGGTCACGAGATCATGCACCTGCCCTTCAGAAGCTCCCGCCCTTTGACCTTGTCCCTGTTTCTTAGGGCACTCCTTAGCAAAGTGTCCGACCTCTCCACAATGGAAGCAAGTATTCTTCCTCCTTTTATAGTCCTTCACCAAGTGACCCTCACGTCCACAATTGTGACACTTCCTCTTATCCTTGGCCTTGTCATTCTTTCCTCCCTTCTTTTATTGTTGTTGTTGTTGTCCTTTCTTGGGCCATACTTTCTTGTTTTGAGTTGTTTTCTCAGCATTTACTTCCTTCTTTTCTCCTTTGTTTTCCTCATGCATCAAGGCCATATCAACAAGCCTTTCAAAAGTAGCTCCCATTGGAATATGGGACATAGCTAACCCATGTTCATTCAGCCCTTTAGCAAACCGCAAAGCTTTCTTATGCAGAGTACCTACCAGTTCCAATCCAAACCTTGCTAGCTGGTTAAATTTGTTCACATATTCTTTAACAGTCACGTTTCCTTGTTTGAGCGCCAAGAACCTCTCCATTTGCATGCTTTTTTCAGCTTGAGAAAGAAACTTCATTTCAAACCTCTGTCTAAAATCATCCCATGTCTCCACCATACGCCCTGCTTGGGTTACTTCCCACCAGAACGAAGCTTCGTCTTTCGGTAGCCAGACGGCTAGCTGAATCTTCCTACGATCATCCACATCGAAAATTCCAAACAAGTTCTCTATCTCCTTGAGCCAATTCTTTGCCTCTACAAACGTCTCGGTTCCATATAATGGCCTTCCTCCCATAGCCCAGAAATCTTTGCAGACTTTAGAGAAGTTGTCTGCACGCAGAGGAGGAGGGGGATGAGGAACGACAGGTGCAGTTGGGGGAGGAACGTCAACTTAACCACCGGTAGCCGCCTGGCCTCTAGATACCTACGGAACCAGCCTGGTATCGTAACGCCCTATGGAATATTAGGTTCCCCAGACATGCTGAAAAGAAAAGGAAAGATATTCAGAAAAAGGATCGAAAGACAGTATATATGGCTTCGGAGAATATGTTTTTCAAAACAGAATTTTCTTTTGAAAATGCTTTCTTTTAAAACCTTTTTGAAAATAATTTTCAAAAACTTTTATCTAATCTGGTAACCTTCAGCTTTGATATTAAGTGTGACACCCCCACGTCTGTTAATGTCACTAATTAAAAGAATGCATTAAGTTTCGTGAAGCGTTATAGGTAAACAGAAAAAAAAATATTACTAGCCAGACATAAAATACCAGCAGAATTAAAACAAACTTTATTAATCATAAAGCATCATGGTTCAAAACATCATATGTCTGAGTTACATAAAAACCAGTACATCATAAAAAATATTGTCATGTACTTAAATATCAGAGTACAAATCCCCAAAATAAACATAGCCATAGTTGCAAAGATAGGAGCATGAGCAATACATCTTAGCTGCTCCAGCAAATGATAGCAGAATCCTGGTCAGGCTTGAGTATTCCTACCCTGAGAACCTGAGGGGTGAAGGGAAGAAAGAAGAGGAAACAAAAAAGGTCAGACATAAAGTCTGGCGAGTCTAGTTACTTTTAGCGAGTAAATAAGTAAAAGTATCATGATAGGCATATAAAGTGGATAAGAAAGATAACACCATAAAAGGAAAGTATGACAAGGTAAACATGATAGAGTGTATACGCTTCTCTCAAGATTACTCTGATTCTCTGCACTAATACTAGCATAGCCAGAATGAGATGATCCCAACAACTATAAGACGGTAGACTTAGGCGTACTCCTTGTGAGAGGTTTTAACCCCATACAATCCACAGGCAGCCCAACCTAACAGGCTCCTAAAATTTTTACCAGAGTCTAAACGTACCCTAACTACTACCCTAATCGATCAACTCCCTACTCCGTAGATACCCTGTGCTGGCCCCATAGTAGGAGGTATCACTTCCTAAAGTGGCAACCCTTCGTTGATGTGCACAACCATATCTACAGGTGCCACGGTCGTCTTATACCCTTCTGCCCGAACATGCACGCACATGTCCTGGTCGGTTTGCGCTTCCCATACCGTCCTCTACGTTTGGATCTCTTACAATCAGCCCAGTAAGCATGTCCCTACTCCGACCTAGGGCGGAGTACTCGTTCGATACCGTTATATGGGTTACTGACTGAAATGGGTCCCATACACAAGATGATACAAGCTCTCCCCTTGTCTTGTATCCCCACTAGGATTTCCACATGTTATGTATACCTATTGGTGTCTTTAATTACATAACCCCATCATTTATACAGGTTATGCTTACCTAACGGTGTCTTCAATTACATAACCCCAACTGGTTAACTTTGTGGGCTTATGTATAAATATTACCCACCCTACCTGGATTTACTTAACCCCTAATCAGGTTCATGTTCATATGATCCCTAAGGATTCAACTAGGTTAAGTATTCCAATTCATTACCATGTCCATTTATGGTTATAATATACTAGACCCCTCACATTAAGCCTACCACTTGTGGACGCTGGATATGCTGGTTGGTTTCGGGCAGACCTCTTCCACAAGTTGGGCTTAATCTCTTGTCTGAGCACGTCTCGTATTTGTGCACCTAGACCCCTCACATTAGATTCACCACTTATGGTCGCTGGATATGTCGGGCGGTTCCGGGCAGATTTCCACCATAAGTGTAATCTAACCTCGTGTCTAGGCGCAGTTACAGTTTCTAATTACTGTAATCCTAGGCATTTCATTATTAGCCAATTTTACCTATGTCGTTGTAGATTTTCATGCCTCTTTTTCCCATTTATGTTCATAATGAATTATATGCCCTAAATTCATATTCATAATCATTATTCAAGTTATGGCAAATTCCCATTTACAAGTTATGCCCAATTTCAATGTTTTTCCCCTCGTTCCCCGTTTAACGTGTTCGCATATTTCAGCGGCATGCCTAGGCTCGAAAGTAGCCAGGCTATATAAAATAAAAAAGGGAAAGATGAAGGGAGATGACAAAAATGATTATACTAACAAAATTGACATAAACATATAGTGGCATATTGATAAGATGGGCATATAAGAACAGATCTGGTGAACATGAGATAATAGAACTGATTCTAACATAATAGAGATGTCATAATAGGCATGATAAGATATAAATAATAATTTCGATGTCCAACTAGTAACAGATCCAATTTAACCACAAACACGATAGGTACAAGGTGATTTAGATAGTGAATTAGATCTAAAATCAAAGGTAAATCTGACATGATAAAGGTTAAGGTTCAAGTCATAGTCATGTCAAAATATCATAGATTCACAAGTTATAACAGATCTGATATGATTCAAGCAGTCACAGGAATAGATCCAAATTACAGTCATATCATGTTTTTATTTTTAATTATTTAAACCTAAAAGTAACTTAAACTCACAGTGTTTGGATCTAGAAAGATAGAAGAAGAATAGCAGAGGTTGAATCACAGATCTACGCTTGAATAACTTGATTAACTAGATTGCAAAAGAAGGAAAAGGTTTGATTTAGTCTGGGCACCGACAGCATCTAGGCCTCCATTATTTTCCAGTGTAGAAAACAAGAGAAATAGAGCCATATTTATAGCCGCCAGCCTCCAAATCCTAACTGCCACGTCCTCCCTAGGAGGGTCGACACCCGCCTCGAAGGGTCAACACCCCTGGGCGGAATTTTTCCCACTCACCCCATTCTGTGTGATTTTGAATTTTGAACTGAAATTTTGAAATTCTGGACCCTATATATTTATATTCTTCTTGCGCATATACAAACTTCAAACCAACATAACTTCTTCATATGGTGTCTGTTTTATGCAAACCAAATGTCTATCTTAACCAGAATTTCGAGACGGACGCAATGACACAATCCGTTTTCCCTAATTCAAAATATTAAATTAATTATTCTTTAATTTGTCCTCTTTAGTGTTGTTAAAATTACATGGTGTTACAAAAACTATCACCATTAACATATCAGTCCCTAACAATCTCCCTTTTTTTGATGATGACAACCTTGGTTTATAAAATATTCATACTTGATATCTTGATTCTCTAGTTATTCCCCTTTTCTCTGTTATTTTCCTTTTAAAACAACTAACTCCCCCTTAAACTAAGCCCTATTTTATAGTTCTCCCCCTTTATCATCAACAAAAATTATATAATCCTAACTAAACTATAATAATCCCCCAAAAACTAAGACATAGTTCTAAAACTAAGGCTAATATGATTCTAACTATTTAAAACTTAATAATAACTGTAAATTCCAAGTAATAACTTAAATGAATATAAACTCTTAACTATAATTCAAAGCATACAATTCAAAACAAACCAATTCAATACATATACTATATATGTTAATACAATCTAGCAATTCAAACTACATGGCATAAATCTTAAAGTTATTTATGTACAAATTTAAATTTAAAACAATTCAATCGAACCACACAAATTTATGAAGAAAAATTCATACATTTCGAGGAACTTCTACCTAACCATCTCCACCAAAGATTGGATCAGTTTTTATAGCATTCCAGTCTTCGTTGTCTTTGGTGAGAGGTGCTCCAGTGATGTTGTTGTCTTCATCTTTGGAAAGTGAAGCAATCGTCCATCAAATCACGTCAAAACACTTCTCTTGTTGTTTCATCATCTGTATTTGACTCAATTCTAAGTGACGCTAATTGCGGAGAATGATAGAGAGTATATTCTTGAAAGAATTAAGGATTTCTTCAAGAATTTCACTTAGATTATGAATTTGAGTGGCCATAGATTTGATTTTATTAACAAACAGTGAAAGGAAATGAAGGAGGAACGAATATAGGAATTTTTCTGGAAGAAACAGTTATAAATAAGCTCTGAAATTCGTTAGAATTGATTAGACACTTGTTGGTTAAAGAAGTATCCAAATTTAACAAATTTGAAATTTTGAACAGTTATATGTCGACATATGAAAAAGGATGTATGTCGACATATGTATACAATTTTCAATATTTGAAGTGATTTGTGATTTTTGTGGTTTGTTTTGACTTGTATATACTTGTTTTATTTAAATTAAGGATCATTCCAGAGAAGTTTAAATACGAATTAACAGAAACATAAAGCTTCATTTCGAACTAATGACAATGATACATGAAACAAGTACATAACATAAGACAGAAATACAAAAATTGACATACAAGCGAATATAATAAGACAATAAACTTAGAATTCAGCGGAGGATGAGGACGATGATGACAAGCCAAGTTTTCTTCCAACTTTCTCGAAGAACTTACTCATTTTAGTACACATCTTTTCAAATTTCTTACTAAATGATCTCTTAAGCGTCTTTGGTTCTTGGCTAAAATCATTTGGTTTTTTAGAAGGATTTTCTTGGAAGGGCTAACGGGAAATTCATTTCTTTCTAAGGAAGTATCTTCATCCTCTTCTTCGAAATACATATGATCGGTTTATTCTTCTTGTTCCAATCTTGCTTGTTTTTCCATGTATGTTTCATATGGATGAAATACTAGTGTAATCTTCATAAGAGAAATATTTCCGAAATTTGAAAACTTTTCTAGAAACAAACTTTTCTCCTTTGAAATCAACACCAAAATACTTGAAATACGTGTAAGGTAAACTCTATGGTATAACATATTATCTTTTGGCGAAATATCCTTTGGTAGAAACTCACTTAAAATTACTTGAGCCCAATTGTGACGACCGCCCACAGCCCTTGCACTGTATAAGAGGAATAATGCGCTGAAAGGTGTGCCAGGCAGCTATGGACGATCATCAAGGTATGGTAGATAAAAGAAACCTGTCGTAAACTCACAGCGCAAGGATAAAATATAATAGAACATATACAACAGGTAGTGATAGTAAAGCAGAAAACACTAAACTTTCATGACAACTAGAAAGTATTTCCCATACACGTGGATAACAACAATAGTGTTTGTACAATTTGCCTCACTACAACACTCAGAGAAATACCAAACAGTGGAAACAAATACTAGATAGTAATAAAACTGGTACGTGAGCCTCCTGCTTGCCATCGTTCAGCATCGTCGTCCTCACTAAAGCAATACCTGCCACCAGTTACTCAGTCTGCCGATCCACAACCGGACGAACAGCCCAAGGTAATAAGAGGAAACATAAAACCTTGAGTCAGACAACAGTCTTAGTGAGCGATAAAATATCTAACAAACTTCATCAATAAAGTATATGAGAATGGGTAAATAATCAACTAATCTACCCAGCTTCAGAGAAGAACTCTCAATTTCCTTCCCCATTACATGACAGTGATAGCCTTTACAATCCATACACCCAAAGGAATAACAATTCACTCACGGCAATTAAAGTATCCATTCATATATGTCAAAGCAACCCAATCATGATCACAACATGCATTCAAATGTCCATGACTAACTCTGGCTGTCACCGCCAACCTTACTTTGGAACCCTCGTTATCGTATGACTGGCTAGCAATTTGCCGTCAATTGTCAAGGACCACACACGACACCCCAGTTCTAGCAAAACTCCACATGCTACACGCTATACTCAACACGTGTCTAGGCCATACACGACGCCTAAGGTACTCGACCTACAATTGGTCTACAATTATACCTTTGCTTTGAGTCCGCTAGAACCTACGACAACGATAATTCCTCGGACTTCTCCTCTCTAGTCATTATCAATTACGACTATTAATTAGCTCAGAACACCTTAAAACTGTCACTTCACACGAACTCAATACATCCTTGAGTTGTCTCCCCATTTGTTGCATACAATGAACAATAAACACTTTTCAACACTTCCAAACTTCCCAATTGAATTCACTTTGAAGTCACATCATCACCGTAAGTGTCCGACCAATAGCTGCCCAAAAATGGAAAAAATGGCTGACCAGAATAGGCCAACCCACTTTGGTCCGATCCACTTTGGTCCGACCCACTTTGGTCCGACCCACTTTGGTCTGATCCACTTTGGTCCGATCCACTTTTCGTCCGATCCACTTTCGTCTGTTCCACTTTCGTCCGATCCACTTTCATCTGATCCACTTTGTCCGATCAACTTTGGTCCGATCCACTTTGGTCCGACCCACTTTGGTTCGATCCAAAACCTGCATATTGCAATTCAACTCCGATTTCGACCAAAACTTCGCTAAACGATAAATCCGACAAAACTAACTCATCCAATTCACCAAAAAGGATTACAAGCATGTTATGAAATCAACAATGTCATCAATATGACAATTCTATCAACGATAATGTCAAATTCACCAAAATCACCACAAATATGCATATGAACAAAAACCATGATCTAACTTGGACATTCGTATGAAATATCATAGAAATTACCTATCTAAACTTGCTAAATCAGATCCTAGGGTGATCTATATGAAAATGAACTTACCAGTACATGGATCTAAGGAAAAACACTTGAATTTGATGAAAAACATGATCTACTACCCATACACTTTATTGAATCCATGTGAGAGATGTAATCCACTCATCGATTCTCCAATACAAACTAAAATGATAGAATTATGAATCCGGATAGCAAGCAATTCAAACCAAACTCCTCGATCCAATGAGTTCACCTTTAAAGTGATGTAGATCTAGCCTTCAATGGTTTAGATTTGTGATTTCCCTCCTTAGATTTGGATTTTTAATGGTGGAAAGGTGTTAGAGGAAGAAGGAGATCAATGCCTCCAAATGAGAGAATGGGAAAGTAAACCTTTTCCCTCCACTCTCAACCCCTATTTATAGGATTCCACCAGCCCACTAATGGGCCTCCCCAAATCAGCCCATTAGGCTCTCCAAACCTGAACAACCAACTGAAAAACCTTAAAATAGCGATTTCTTCCAAACCGCTGAGCCAAATCATTAATGTAACCACTCTGCAGAAAGGCAATCATCAATTCTTTTCCAATGGCACAGGTCTCACCTCTAATTCGACCTGAGTCAAAAGTTATGCCCTGTACAAGACTGACAGGGGCAAAATGGTCACAAACAAAATCGGTAAAAATTATGGACATGTCTCACATCCCCATAAGCAACATATCAAAAGATGAGAATGATCCAACCCTCAGGGAATAAAATAAAAACATTTTACGATCTTCCGATACGTAAAATGCGGGCTGTTACATTCTCCCCCGTTAAGAATTTCGCCCCTGAAATTCCAAGCAAACACAACAATTTTGCATGCCTATTATCCATGAGAAGCCAATTCTATCATCCAAACTAGCAACCATCAAGCCATGCATCCATAGCCTAATCCTAGCACGCAGAATTCTATCAAACAATCAACCATATACAACTATATAACGATAGTACGATATCAAAGGGTCCTACCAACGAAGAGTTCTAGATGAGTCGCCTCCATGCCCTCTTCCGTCTGCCACATACAATCGTCGCCATCTTCACTCCATTGTACCTTGACTAGCTTGACCGTCTTATCATTTCTGGCACGAGTACCAACTTATCTCCAGTTTCTAACCAATATGCTGGAGAATTGCATGGTCTCCCATACGACGCCTCGTATGGTGCCATCCCAATGCTAGACTGGTAGTTATTATTATATGCAAACTCAACTAGACATATATGGTCCTCCCATGATCCCCCAAAATCCAACACAAAATCTCTTAGGAGATCTTCCAAAACTCGATTGACTCTCTCGGTCTAACCATCAGTTTAGGGATGATATGCCGTACTCAAGCACAACTCGGTTCCCAAAGCTTCTTGCAAACTCTTCCAAAATCTGCTAGTGAATAACGGATCTCGATCACTCACTATACTCTTTGGGATGCCATGGAATCTAACAATCCATTTCGTATAAAGTTCAGCCAGCTTCGACGCTTTCCTAGTCGACTTGACAGGAATGAACCTTGCACTTTTGGTCACGCGATCCACGATGAACCAAATTACTTTATTTCCTGCCCTAGTTCTAGGCAGTCCATCGATAAAGTTCATCAATATCTGCTCCTACTTCTATGTAGGAACTTCCAATGGCTGAAGCAAACCACTCGGCTTCTTCTGTTCATCTTTCACCAACTGACAGTTCATGCACTTGGAAATGAACTTTCCAATATCTCGCTTCATCCCTTCCTAGTAGTAAACTCTCTTCATGTCCTGATACATTTTATTACCAGCGGGATGAATCGTCAACTTCGAGTGATGACATTCTCTCAGAATCTCATCTCTCAATCCATCGATATCGGGAACAACTAATCGCCCTTGTTTCCGAAGCCAACCTTCTTGGTTGACTTTGAACTTTTTATCTTCTGGTTCTAGCTTTTGGATAAACTCGACAAGCTTTGCATCTCGCTTTTGGCTCTCGCCAATCCTTTCGATGAGAGCAGGTCTTATCGATAAGCTTGCCAACATTTTAGGTTCCAACTCACACTTTGGCCTGAAATAAAGCCTTGCCAAATACTCAAGGCTCTTCCATTCCGAAAACATCGCTCCTAAACTTGCGTGTCTTTGACTCAACGCATCTGCAGCTGCGTTACCTTTACTAGGAGTATAGGCTATATCAAAATCATACGATGCCAGAAACTCTAAACATCATTACTGCCGAAGATTCAAATCCTTTTGGAAGAAAAGATACTTCAACAACTTGTGATCCGTAAACAACTCGAATCGGACCCCCAACAGGTAATGTCTCCACATCTTCAGAGCAAACACAATCGCTGCCAACTCCAAATCATGAGTTGGGTAATTCTTCTCATGCGGCTTTAGCTGTCGACCCACGTAGGCCACGACCTTATCCTTTTGCATTAGCACTGCTCCAAGCCCAGTACCACATGCATCAGTGTATACCACCATCTCTTCATTCCCACTTGGAATGGTCAACACAGAAGCACTTGTCAATCTCTCCTTCAGGATTTCGAACGCTTGTTCACACTTCGCATCCCATGTGAACACTTGGCTCTTCTTCGTTAATCCTGTCAATGGTGCAGCTATCTTGGAGACATCCTTGATAAACCATCGGTAATATCCTGCCAACCTAAGGAAACTCCAAACATCTGCCGCATTTTTAGGTCGATCCCAGTCCTGGATTACTGCAACTTAAGCGGGGTCAACCGCTATCCCATTTCCAGAAACAACATAACCTAAGAATCTCACTTCCTCCTTCCAGAAGTGACACTTCGAGAACTTATCTTTCAACTGATGCTTTCGCAAGATCTCTAGCACAACTCTCAAGTGTGTCTTGTGTTCTTCCTCATTCCTGGAGTAAACTAGAATATCATACACGAACACAAGCACAAACTTATTCAACTGATTTCTGAACACTCTATTCATAAGATCCACAAAGTATGCTGGCGCATTAGTCAACCCGAATGGCATCACCAACCACTCGAAGAAATCGAATGGTGTCCTTAAAGCAGTCTTTGGCACACTATCCTCGGCCACCCTCAATTGGTGAAATCCCGTTGCCAAATCCATCTGAGAAGACACTTTGGCTTCGTGAAGTTGATCGAACAAGTCATCAATCCTTGGCAACAAATACTTGTTCTTCTTAGTCACTTTGTTCAGCTCACGGTAGTCCACACACAATCTTAATGAGCCATCTGCCTTGGTTGCAAACACGATCGGTGCACCCCATTCGGAAACACTTCTCCGAATGAATCCCTTCCTTAAAAGGTCACGAACTTGCACCTCCAACTCTCGCTGTTCCTTAGGCGCCATCCGCCTAAGAGGCACAATGATTGGTTTAACACCCTCGACCAAATCGATCCTAAACTCGATCTTACGATACGGCAGCAGCCCTTTGACCTCGTCAAAGACATTCTCATACTCATTAGTGATCAGCACAGATGACAAGTCTTTTTGTGGAATCACAAGCGAATATAGATAGCTAATGAAGACACCCTCTTCGCGCTTACACTTTATCAACACCTTTTGCCTTCCACATCCCCGACTCAACACCTCTAGCTTCTGTCAATTCACCATTGTTGCATACCTCTTGAGCCAATCCATGCCCAAGATGATCCCAAACCCAGCGAAGTTAAGAACAAAGCAATCACACACAAAAGAGCAACCATGACTCAACAACACTAGACCTCGGCAAATCATGCAATGATTTGACGAACCCCCATTTGGATTAGTTACTATGAAAGGTCTATCACATATCTCGGGTTCCAAACCCAAGCAGCACACAAGCTCATTGTAAATAAATGAATGAGATGCTCCAGTATCAAACAAAACTCGAACTGAAGCACCATAAACAGAAAGAGTACCTTGCACCACGACACCCTTTCCCTTCTCCTCAGCAGTAGGAGCCCTCGAAGATGATGGCACTGCTCCCAAAGCATAAGCCTTAACCACTTGCTTCCCTTTGGCTGATTCTGGACAATCTTTCTTCTCATGTCCTGGCTTCCCACACTTGAAGCACTTCTTATCAGCTTTAGGATTCTTGCATTCACTAGCAAAATGGCCCTTCTGCCAACAATTGAAGCAAGTCACTTTTCCTTTCTGCTTCCTTTAGCCATCCTTTCCGTTGTTGCTGCTTCATTCTCTTATTATTACCACCCTGTTGTGGCTTCTGTTCCTCCTTAAGGGCAACTAAAGACATTTTCTTAGGGAACAGACTTTCATGCCTCAAAGCCTTCTCGACGATCTTCTTAAAGTTATCATCGAGGTGATCCACAAGATGATCCCAAAGATATTCATCCAATCCGAAGATAAACTTCTCATTCTTTTGATAAGGAGTATCCACATATGAACGAGCATACTTCGACAAAGCCTCAAAATCAAAAATATAGTCAAGAACTGGGCGACCATTCTGGTTAAGCTCCACGAATCTCTTAAACTGAACAGACTTTTTCACGATGGAGATAAATTTTTCTTCAAACTTAGCTTGGAACAACTCCTATGAAATATCCTCTTCAGGGGTCTCAAGTGTGACAGAGTTCCACCATTCCATTGCTCTGCCCACTAACTGCCTTGATGCAAGCTTCCTCTTTGTTGCATCATCAATGCCCATGTCTTTGAAAATCCTAACACAAGTATCCATCCACCTGTAGCGACCCGTAACTTCCCCGTGAAGGAAAGCTCGGATTGCTTTGAGAACAACACACATCGGAACACAAATAGAAGAACATTTCATTGTTTATTACAATAATTCCATCAGAATACAAGAATATACATAGTATGAATGAATACACTCGACAAATATCAGAGATTTAAATTACATTTAAATACATAGCATCGGAAAATAATACAAAACACAACTGAAGGCGATATACGGATACAGAGCTTTCCGAGTATCGTTCCAGCTGTAAACCAGGATCCTGTGAATATAAATCTGCAAAACCTAAACTACTAACTGTCCGTGTAGAAAATAGAGGCACCCAAAGTTTAGGTTGAAATAATAAACTCCAGGTTAGTCATGTGACTGGTGTGAGAACTAAAACAGTTATTTAAAACTTTACTTTAAAAGAAAGTAATTCAAGGGACCACGCCGTATAACACGGAACGGGTTTCCTCCCAAGAACACTAGTGCATATAACAAAACAGCACAATGCTTTTTGAAAAAATGAAGCTATTATAAGACCCAGGTCCCATCACATAATGCAACGCAAGCCGGAGGATAGGGTTTTCCCTTATAATAGCCAAACATGCTTGGTACATATAAAACAAATCATTTGATACTACTATAAGTGTATAGTGTCAAAACAATTTCAATCATAAATATCAATCATAGACGGCATGGGTACCATATATCATGTCGCCATACTAGGCTCTACAAATAAAACCGCAATATCACGTATTGGAAATTGGATTTCCGTCATGAGTCGAGGCAAGGGGCAAGCTCCTCCCCGTTCGAGACACTCTAGCAAATGTCTCAGGACCACACACAGCGATCCTAGGATCTTCAGGGCCGGTCCTCTTTTACTTTTGAGGATTGGCAATTCCTAAACACACATTTCCCGGTCCTGTAGGACCTATATAATGGTCTGTACGTCGGCTCACATAGTGCCAGTTATCGACCATATATTCGAGGCGCCTCACATCCAACAACCACATAGGTAATGTAACGACCCGGAAATTTTGATAACTGGAATGTGAAGTAAATTGAAGATTTAGTGGTCATTTTTATATTGATACTAGAATTAGAAATCTAAAATCGAATATATGGTTTTGTATATGGATTTAATTCAAAACGATTGGTTGAGAATCAAATACTTATTGTTGAATAATCGAATTGGATGGTAATTCTACTGAAAATAAGAATGACTGAAATTAAAAATAAGTGTAGTTAACGGTAAATAAATTGGAAATTTTATTTGAAAATATGGAGAATTGGTTTGGAGATCTGTATGTAGAGAAAATGAAATTTTACGGTTTAAATTTAACATCGAACGGGGTTGTGGTGAACAAACGAGATAATATCGGTGAACTGATAAATAGTAAAAAATTAAATAATATCGTATACAAACAGAGTCAGATTACAACTAAATTTATTTTTTTGGATGTAGAATGCGAAGATGAAAATGTACGTATAAATTTTATCGCGTTTAGGGTTTGTATTGACGATTTGAATATTGAGCGTTCAATGATGGTTTGCGGTAGGATTTGATTTTTGGGTGCAAACAAATAAGCATCTCTCCCATATGTTACCTACCCTAATATAACATACCTCAAATGAAAATTCAGCCGACCTATCGCGCTAACCCTATACCTATTTGATTTTACGTTATATTTATCCGAAATATTTATTTCTTTAAAAACCACGCTCCAACCCTTGTGTTCAGCAAACAAATTTATCTCGCTCTTCCAAAAAGGTAATAGTGGAAGCCCTAAAGTTTTCCCTAAATTAAATTGCTAATGGCCGATTTCCTTCGCCCTTAATTAAAATCAAATCACTCCACTGGAAATGAACCCTCTTCATCTCCAAGCCACGGTCGACATCCACCGCCTGTACCCAACATTAAAGGCCGAGCCTTTTCGTCCAAATCGTGGAACGATAGACATGCTTCCTTCTCCTTGGTTCGAAGACGTCACTGTCTCCACTTTGGGATAAAGTCACAGCCTTCAACGTCGAAGCCCGCACCTCCTGTAAACTCGGGCCTGCCCTTTTATCGTCAGTATAGGTGAGTTATCTCACTCGCGATTAATCTTATTTTCAAGTAGTTGATTTCAATTAAATTGAATATAATAGTGGAATCTGGGTTGGGATTTGCTTGCGTGATTGTTGCTTAAAGATGTTTTCGATATTCTAATGTAATGTTGTCTTGGTTTGAAATTTGCATGTAGCCGATCATTTCACATATACTTTGTCTCATACGACAAATTTAAACTCCAAACATGCATTTTGAAATTTCCTGTTTTGGATTCATGGTTGAAATACTTTGGTTCTTTCCAATTATACGAATTGGTTTCGAATTTTATGTTACACCTTAGTTATGGACTAGAACTGACCTTGTGATGTGGATTGTACATGAATCATTTACGAGTAAGCCCCGTATGAGTTACTCATGTTTAGGAACCTGAATCCTCATATATATACATATATATTACTGCATGTATTTTTCTGCATAGTTAGCCAAATCTGAAAGCATGTTGCCTTTATTCCATTTAATCATCGTTATGCTGACTAGTTGGGACACAAACCCTTAAAATTGTGTGACTGCTCATACTTGTTGGTGTTTCCATAGCCTGAAGTGCATGTACCCGGTGATGTTTTAAGTAAAACTCTCGTAATACACATATTAACATATACAGATTTGTACCCCTGCCTCTGACATTCCTGAATGCATGTTACTACCTTAATATCGACCTTAAATGCTGTTTTTGGATCCATATTTGGAACTCAGTAAACATGGACATTAGTATTTTGCGCCAACCATGTTTTAGGGACAGTAAACCTTTGTATTTTGCCAACTATGACAGTGAGTATTTAGTATTAAAATACCTATATAGGATGAGGCCTATGATATATATGTTTAAACAAGTTCTTTTTGTACCACTATATGTAAAAGAAAAACCTGGGCCGGTATCCCTTGTTCACACGTATTGGGAAAGTAGACCGTAAACGTATATTGGCAGTTATGAACCTGTTATAGAATGACCTTGTGTAGCATGATATACATAGTAACCATGCAGGCTTGTTTTAATAAAAGGGTGGATAACCTAAACATACATAATTAGTGTAAATTTCCAAACCATACTTGACAACTTGAAAACATTATTTCACTATGGTGACCTGCAGTTTCGAATTTGTGCCATATAAATTCTTTAGCTTGCTATTTCTGTCATATTTTTTTTTTCCATAAGAGTATGTTTGCACTTGGATGTGCATGCACTATGTTTCACTGTGCTTCACCTACAGTTTCAGATTTATTTCACTGTGTTGACTGTTAACATATAGTTACATATACCATTATTATATAGACAGTGTATAGACCGACTGTTAACATATAGTTACATGTGAAACCTTCTGTGCTGAAATATATGTTGTTTGAAGGAGGTTGCATTGTAGATCTGTCAAAAACTTGCAATAGGGAAATGTATAAAAAACTGGACACGGTCACCTAGATGAACACATTAACTTGTGTATTATGCCTACAAACCTGTAGTACATGCAACTGAACTCTTTGCTAATTTATATATATGCCATATTCATGATATGCACGTTGGCATAGGTTCCTGATGGGTTGTTAACACAAATTCTCTTCTATGTTGATTTCCTTCCTAGTGAACTGTACCTAGATTTATATGCATATACTAGTTTCTTGGATAAATGGGAATAACCTGAGAATAGACTAGCGCACACCCCAGTTTATAGGTACATACATATGTTCTGTTATCATTTTCTCGCGGACATACATATATGTACCCAATTGGATATATATATACACACACATATTGCTATTTATATATTTTCTCACTTATTAGAGCCTTTAGGTGTTCACCCATGTGTTAGAAAACCTGAATGCATATATCTATTCATTGCCCTGTTTTTGGTAAAACCTGGATATATATATATATATGTTCCCTCTTCAATGACCTGTTTCGGTGTTTAAGTTGGCGGATTTTTGGTTTCTCCATGAATGTATGGCATGATCAAACGTCCTATACGCATTTAGTTTGCTCTCATGCATTTTAGTGTATGTTTAAGGATGCTAACTAGAAATGCACACATAGGGTTGTTAGCTAATTCACAAGGGAAATTATTGAAAAATCTGGAATTTTCCTTACACTATTGGGTCATCATTTTGTATGTTGTACTTGTGGTACAATCGTATTTCCATTCATCTGGTATACATATACATTTATAGTCACGCATGAATGGACACTTGGAACCCCTTTTAAAACATAGGCTGCATGGTTCTAGAAATTTGAACTTTACTGAGTTTTTAATTCGTTAACTTATGGCCTGCATGTTCAAAGATATATTTATATGACTCTTGCCTCGATTTCCATGCCACCTATAGCTTACTATATTTAAAGCGTACCATTGTTGTGACTGCTTTGTGCATTGGCTCCTTTTATTGCCATTATGGTATTGGTTTATTAGCTGATCACCATGTTGCACTTGTCTTGATACTGCACTATTGTTGTGCACTTCCTTATCGCTCCCCTGTTCCTATTATGTACGTATGGACCATGTTTGTTGGTCTGCTAGCCGCTGGTTTTGCTACACATTGCAAGCACCTTATGAACCTCACCTTGTTATTGGTTGATGCGGGATGCTGGGGCAGTACACACGTGTACCTGTACACGTGTGTACGTGCAGGCTTCCGCGACCATAGTCCTTGAAATACACTGATAAGCGTAGATAATATATTAAATGTTGAGATTAACTATTGTATTTCAGTTTCTATTGAAGTTAATTTACTTGAATTTTGATTAATCCTGACTCGAGTATTTTTTATGTTTTTGCATGGGATGCTCGAGTCAGACCCGAGCAGTACAGATTTAAGGATTACGGCTTAGATTCGAAGATGGGCAAAGCTGGGGATTCCAAAGATGCGCACTCTGAAGATTTTAAACCAGTAAAGATTTTTCTTGTATTAAGTTGTTTCTTTTACATTCTGCTGTATTTAAAAGTATTGTACTCAAAACCCTGATTTATAAATAAAAGATTTATTCTGTTGTTCAATACTTTGTCATTTATTTATTCTGTAATTTCTATGTGTTGATTCTATCTTTTAAACTCCGTAAGCTAATAACGACCCGTCGAGTTGGGCGTTTTAGATTGGCCTAAATACCAATTTAAATCGATTAAATTGGCGGGACGTTACAAGTGGTATCAGAGCTTTGGTTTATTCAAAGCATAGCTTATTGAGTTTAAAAACGGATCTTGAAAATGAAACAGGTTTTGAAAAATAAATTTTTGAAAGATAAATTATTTTAGAAATATCAAGTATTTTGAAACTAGTGTTTTGAAACTAATACAACGAGAATAAAAAAAAAATTTGGGTTTGAAAATTCTGTTCGGAATCCCCAGTCTTTGGGAATCTTCAAATCCAGGTATGTAAGAGCTTTCCTTTGATAAGTTCATTTAGATTTGAGTTTTGAGTCCATCATCGAATAATATCAAAAGAGGATAAGAAAATCGATGAATCGATCTCTCTAATCGTGTATTTTAGCAAATCAATGACAATTGAAATTTATTGGAATAAGAAGTCGGACGAGAATTTGAATGAAAAAGAGAAATTTGGAATTTGCTTCAAGAATGAAACGATGAATTTTATTTCGATGTTCGAAATATAAATTAATGAAGTAAAATTTAAAAGAATATAATTGGAATTCGATTGTGTTAAGTCGTATCACTAATTTGTTTAAGTTATTCGGAACTTGGCAAGATATAATTGGTTTCAAACCAATAATGTATAATCGAATATATGAATTCGATAGTAAGTATAGACTTGTTAATTAATTAACAAGAATTATATGGTAAGCAAGAATTACGAATGAAGTGAATCGAAAATGAGATAAAGAGAAATGCGAATGAAGATGTTAAAGAGATTTAGACCTGTATTTGAATGAAATCAAAACTAATTTGATATGACGAGTCCAAATACGTATATATTCACTTTTAAATAATGTTTGAATGCAAGGATGTTGCCAAGAAAATTTGGAATAAAGGAAATGGAGTTTCCCAGGACCATGTGATTATTCTGAAGTTCAAAATGAAAATCAAATGGAATATTTCCGAAGTTCTAAATATATTATCGAATAAGAACTATCTGAAAGGAAGTTATTCATGGAAGTCGGTTGTGTCTAATTTCAGGAAAATACTATTTACTTTTCATTTTATATATTCAGATTAATGAATAAAGTATTATTTCAAGTTAAATTTTTTGAAGGCATGAATTATTTTCATTAAAGTGAATTCTAAACTTAAATTTGGAAGTTACTAGAATAAATGTTTTGTTGATATTTGGAGTTGCGAATTTTATCTGTTTCAAGGTTAATAATGTTGTTCAGTTAAGGTCTGAGAGCTAATTATACCCCAACTTGATTGACTTCATTGTTAACTAAGTAATGGTTAAGACTCGATAGCAAGAGTGGGTTAGTGAAATGAGTAAATAAGCATCGGCAGTTAAGTGAAAATAGCGGTGTTTTATGTAATATCTGTTTAATCCAAATAACGAATTTAGAAATATTTCCAAGGGTGAATAAAATATATTTTCTATAGAGAATAAAGATTTGTGAATATATGGAAGTGTTTTCCGATAAGCATTATAGAAAATAAATAGATAATTGGAAATGTTTTCAAAAGATCTTGAACGGCTAATGGGTCTTGTTAAATCAAAATGGTAAGAACTGAAAGACAAAAAAAACGTACGTCAAGAACAAAGGATGGCAGAACATAAGAGGAATGGATTCGTAAACTAAATGCTGAAATTTCGTAAGCAATGATTTGATAAGAATTAAGAAATGAAGTTAAAGAATTTAAAAACTGGCTGGAGATTAGTTAAGCTGAATAATTTCCTGAGTATTGATCTGATGTTGGTTTCGACCTTCGGGATTGATGCTTATGGAGTTTTTCGCGTGCTAATTTACGGTCGAAGAATGTGAATATGGAGGAGTAATAATGCGTGAATGAGTTTTTGATATAAAAATGCAAAATTTTGAAGTTTTGAGAGTATAAAAATTTGAAGAAGGCGATGAACTTGATAATGGAGAAATTGAAAGAGATTTTGGTTTATAAACAATCGATTCATAAATCTGAGTTTGAAGGATATCAAATATCTGAATTGATAAAGAGATCAAACAGAAAATCTGAAATTTGATTGGGAATTTGAGGATATTCGATTTTAGACATTGGATACAGAAGTTTCGAAACTTATTTGAGAAATATATAAGAACATGATAAATTTGAAAATTCTGAATTGGAAGGTGATCGATTTGAATTTATATAACAAAATTTATATAAAAATGAGATGTTTTGAGATATGATTTGGAAAGAAAGATTTACATAGGTATGATTTATGAGGATTTTATGAAATGAAGTACTATATTATATAGTATTAAATGTTTTCAAAGGAAAATAAGGAAAGTACCTTCCTTCTCTTTGAAATTCGAGCTTTGTCGAGATATGCTGCTGGTGGCAGTAGGTTGTCCGGACATAAAAATCATGGGTTGCCGTTGAGCACGACTGCTAGCGTAATTCGCTGGGCTGTAGACAGCCTATGGCGGTCGGATGTTTCCTGAGGGAATCAGGCGTAACCATTGTGATCGCTGCGATCTTGAGTCGTTGGAATTCGACCGTGTAGCGAAATTCGCAGGGCTGCAGATAGCCTATGGCAGACGGATGTTTCTTGGGGGAACCAAGCGTAACCATTGTGACTGTTGCGATCTACAGTCGAATTATGAGGGCGTAATCCGCAGAGCTGTGAAAGCTTACGGGTATGGATGTTTCCTAGGGGACCCAGGTGTATGCATTGTGTACTTGTGGTCCACATGGCATATCTACAAGTGAAAGAGATGTAACCACTAGAGTTACTAAAGGTAGAATGGAGCCATGCAATGTTTGAGATATCTTAGTGATAGTGAGCCACCTGTTTAATGCAGCAGTTGGTCCTTGTGACTGGATTAGTCTTCGTGACTTGATTGGTCTTCGTGACCTGATTTGTCTTTTGGACTTGTTTGTCCTCGTGACTTGAAGTATCTTCATAATTCCTTGATTTGTTTCCATGATTATGAGACAGAGCAATCAACGCTCAGTGATCTCAGAATGTCTTTTATTCTTAAAATATCTTCCGTTGATTTGTCCATGACGAAATTCACACGGAAGTGATTTCCTATGGATACAGATGTTTTCTGGGGGATCCAGACGAAACAATTGTGTATCTGCGATTCATGAACAATCAACATATCAATATCACATTGGTACTTTCCGTATCTATTTTAAAGAGAATTTTTGAAATGTATTTTCACTGGGAGTTGAAGCAAGGATATTTAGTACTTGGAGATCTTAGTCGTGCGCCTGGCCAGCGTATGCCTAACATCTGTGAGAACGACAATAGACTTGTCAAACTTCGAGTTATCAAATATTTTCAAGTAAATACTTTGAAATTAAAATCTATGTAACTTGATAAATTAAGAAGAAGGATTTCCGAGTATTTCCAATTTTATAGCTTTGGAGTAATAATACAGATATTTCTTATATACGTTTTTTTTAAAGGATTTCGGATTTGGAAAATTTCGAGTTGACGGTTTGTAACGTAAAAAGGAGATGTTATTTGCACTCCTCAATGGATGTTGAGAAAAATTAAATGGATTGAATGTAAGGAGATTGGGTTGAGGGTTGCTAAGCCTGGACCCATTTCAATCGCAATGATGGATAAGTAAACTTTGACAGATGGGGTCTATTAAGAAATTTGGAATAATTTGAGAGGCGTAAATCCAACTTATGCGAATTTTGAAATTTAAGAAGAAGTTAGTTTTGGAGAGAAATTAATAATCAGAGAAAATTGATTATGATGGAAACAAAGAAGATCGATGACTTGAATATCAATATTTAAATCAGTTGTGGAATAATTTCACACAAATATGGAAATCTGAAGTGTACATTGGTATAACTCTAACGATTTTTCCTTTTCGAGGACGAAAAGTTTTAAAGGGGGGAAGAATGTAACGACCCGGAAATTTTGACTACTGGAATGTGAAGTAAATTGAAGATTTAGTGGTCATTTTTATATTGATACTAGAATTAGAAATCTAAAAACGAATATATGGTTTTGTATATGGATTTAATTCGAAACGATTGGTTGAGAATCAAATAATTATTGTTGAATAATCGAATTGGATGGT
This sequence comes from Allium sativum, assembly GCA_030737875.1. NCBI lineage: Eukaryota > Viridiplantae > Streptophyta > Magnoliopsida > Asparagales > Amaryllidaceae > Allium > Allium sativum. Next base: position 284,231,713 of record CM060909.1, read on the forward strand.
AATTCTATTGAAAATAAGAATGACTGAAATTAAAAATAAGTGTAGTTAGCGATAAATAAATTGGAAATTTTATTTGAAAATATGGAGAATTGGTTTGGAGATTTATATGTAGAGAAAATGAAATTTTACGGTTTAAATTTAACATCGAACGGGGTTGTGGTGAACAAACGAGATAATATCGGTGAACTGATAAATATTAAAAAATTAAATAATATCGTATACAAACAGAGTCAGATTATAACTAAATTTATTTTATTGGATGTAGAACGCAAAGATGAAAATGTACGTATAATTTTTATCGCTTTTAGGGTTTGTATTGACGATTCGAATATTGAGCGTTCAATGATGGTTTGCGGTAGGATTTGATTTTTGGGTGCAAACAAATAAGCATCTCTCCCATATGTTACCTACCCTAATATAACCTACCTCAGATGAAAATTCAGCCGACCTATCGCGCTAACCCTATACCTATCTGAGTTTACGTTATACTTATCCCAAATTTTTATTTCTTTAAAAACCACGCTCCACCCCTTGTGTTCAGCAAACAAATTTATCTCACTCTTCCAAAAAGATATTGGCGGAAGCCCTAAAGTTTTCCCCAAATTAAATTGCTAATGGCCGATTTCCTTCGCCCTTAATTAAAATCAAATCACTCCACTGGAAATGAACCCTCTTCATCTCCAAGCCACGATCGACATCCACCGCTTGTACCCAACATTAAAGGCCGAGCCTTTTCGTCCAAATCGTGGAACGATAGACGTGCTTCCTTCTCCTTGGTTCGAAGACGTCACTGTCTCCACTTTGGGATAAAGTCACAGCCTTCAACATCGAAGCCCGCGCCTCCTGTAAACCCGGGCCTGCCCTTTTATCGTCAGTATAGGTGAGTTATCTCACTCGCGATTAATCTTATTTTCAAGTAGTTGATTTCAATTAAATTGAATATAATAGTGGAATCTGGGTTGGGATTTGCTTGCGTGATTGTTGCTTAAAGATGTTTTCGATGTTCTGATGTAATGTTGTCTTGGTTTGAAATTTGCCTGTAGCTGATAATTTCACATATACTTTGTCTCATACGACAAATTTAAACTCCAGACATGCATTTTGAAATTCCCTGTTTTGAATTCATGGTTGAAATACTTTGGTTCTTTCCAATTATACGAATTGGTTTCGAGTTTTATGTTACACCTTAGTCATGGACTAGAACTGACCTTGTGATGTGGATTGTACATGAATCATTTACGAGTAAACCCCGTATGAGTTACTCATGTTTAGGAACCTGAATCCTCATATATATACATATATATTACTGCATGTATTTTTCTGCATTGTTAGTCAAATTTGAAAGCATGTTGCCTTTATTCTGTTTAATCATCGTTATGCTGACTAGTCGGGACACAAACCCTTAAAATTGTGTGACTGCTTATACTTGTTGGTGTTTCCATAACCTGAAGTGCATGTACCCGGTGATGTTTTAAGTAAAATTGTCGTAATATGCATATTAGCATATACGGATTTGTACCCCTGCCTCTGATATTCCTGAATGCATGTTACTACCTTAATACCGACCTTAAATGCTGTTTTTGGATCCATAACTCAGTAAACATGGACATTAGTATTTTGCGCCAACCATGTTTTAGGGACAGTAAACCTTTGTATTTTGCCAACTATGACAGTGAGTATTTAGTATTAAAATACCTATATAGGATGAGGCCTATGATATATATGTTTAAACAAGTTCTTTTTGTACCACTATATGTAAAAGAAAAACCTGGACTGATATCCCTTGTTCACATGTATTGGGAAAGTAGACCGTAAACGTATATTGGCAGTTATGAACCTGTTATAGAATGACCTTGTGTAGCATGATATACATAGTAACCATGCAGGCTTGTTTTAATAAAAGGGTGGATAACCTAAACATACATAATTAGTGTAAATTTCCAAACCATACTTGACAACTTGAAAACATTATTTCACTATGGTGACCTGCAGTTTCGAATTTGTGCCGTATAAATTCTTTAGCTTGCTATTTCTGTCATATTTCTTTTTCCATAAGAGTATGTATGCACTTGGATGTGCATGCACTATGTTTCACTGTGCTTCACCTGCAGTTTCAGATTTATTTCACTGTACTGACTGTTAACATATAGTTCCATATAGTTACATATACCATTAATATATAGACAGTGTATAGACCGACTGTTAACCTATAGTTACATGTGAAACCTTCTGTGCTGAAATATATGTTGTTTGAAGGAGGTTGCACTGTAGATCTGTCAAAAACTTGCAATAGGGAAATGTATAAAAAATGGACACGGTCACCTAGATGAACACATTAACTTGTGTATTATGCCTACAAACCTGTAGTACACGCAACCGAACTCTTTGCTAATTTATATATATGCCCTATTCATGATATGCACGTCGGCATAGGTTCCTGATGGGCTGTTAACACAAATTCTCTTCTATGTTGATTTCCTTCCTAGTGAATTGTACCTAGGTTTATATGCATATACTAGTTTCTTGGATAAATGGGAATAACCTGAGAATAGACTAGCGCACACCCCAGTTTATAGGTACATACATATGTTCTGTTATCATTTTCTCGCGGACATACATATATGTACCCAATTGGATACATATATATATGTATACACATATTGCTATTTATATATTTTCTCACTTATTAGAGCCTTTAGGTGTTCACCCATGTGTTAGAAAACCTGAATGCATATATCTATTCATTGCCCTGTTTTGGTAAAACCTGGATATATATATATATATATATATGTATATATATATGTTCCCTCTTCAATGACCTGTTTCAGTGTTTAAGTTGGCGGATTTTTGGTTTCTCCATGAATGTATGGCATGATCAAACGTCCTGTACGCATTTAGTTTGCTCTCATGCATTTTAGTGTATGTTTAAGGATGCTAACTGGAAATGCACACATAGGGTTGTTAGCTAATTAACAAGGGAAATTATTGAAAAATCCGGAATTTTCCTTACACTGTTGGGTCATTATTTTGTATGTTGTACCTGTGGTACAGTCATATTTCCATTCATCTTGTATACATATACATTTATAGTCATGCATGAATGGACACTTGGAACCCCTTTTAAAACATGGGCTGCATGGGTCTAGAAATTTAAACTTTGCTGAGTTTTTAATTCTTTAACTTATGGCCTGCATGTTCAAAGATATATTTATATGACTCTTGCATTGATTTCCATGCCACCTGTGGCTTACTATATTTAAAGCATACCATTGTTGTGACTGCTTTATGCATTGGCTCCTTTTATTGCCATTATGGTCTTGGTTTATTAGTTGATCACCATGCTGCACTTGTCTTGATACTGCACTATTGTTGTGCACTTCCTTATCGCTCCCCGGTTCCTATTATGTACGTATGGACCATGTTTGTTGGTCTGCTAGCCGCTGGTTTTGCTACACATTGCAAGCACCTTATGAACCTCACCTTGTTATTGGTGGATGCGGGATACTGGGGCAGTACACACGTGTACCTGTACATGTGTGTACGTGCAGGCTTCCACGACCATAGTCCTTGAAATACACTGATAAGCGTAGATAATATATTAAATGTTGAGATTAACTATTGTATTTCAGTTTCTATTGAAGTTAATTTACTTGAATTTTGATTAATCCTGACTCGAGTATTTTTATGTTTTTGCATGGGATGCTCGAGTCAGACCCGAGCAGTACAGATTTAAGGATTATGGCTTAGATTCGAAGATGGGAAAAGCTGGGGATTCCAAAGATGCGCACTCTGAAGATTTTAAACCAGTAAAGATTTTTCTTGTATTAAATTGTTTCTTTTAAATTCCGCTGTATTTAAATGTATTGTACTCAAAACCCTGATTTATAAATAAAAGATTTATTCTGTTGTTCAATACTGTGTCATTTATTTATTCTGTAATTTCTATGTTTTGATTCTATCTTTTAAACTCCGTAAGCTAATAACGATCCGTTGAGTTGGGCATTTTAGACTGGCCTAAATACCAGTTTAAAGCGGTCAAATTGGCGGGACGTTACAGGTAAAAAGTATATAAATGTCAGGGCTGGTAGGTCACTGACATCACCCATAGCTAGAAAGAAACGTCGTGCTCTCCCTGCAGTCACTATCCCGTTTTTGACTAATACCGAGGTGTGAGGCTCGCGAATTAACGCCATACACAAAGCTATGCGACACAGGTCGTGCTTTGTTCATCAACCACAAGACTTTGCTTTTCAACAGAAGCCTTGATCATCTGCCACTTAGGCATGCCACACAGGCAATTCACTCCATGCGACTGATGTCCATCGATATACAACCTCTGAGCTCGTACGTCTCAGAGAAGGGCGTTAAGCAAGAGAATAAATTCTCCGCCGCCAAACAAATGTATATTTAATAGAGATCAATCAACATAGAATAAAATCCAATGTCAGACACACAGTCCATTTACAAGTTCGTTCTGGATCTGAACGAAACCAGAGGCCCTTTCCTCGCATATCCATCGATCTCCAAGTACGTCTGGACGATCACCAACTGATTCCCTCCTCTTGGGTGTACAGCCCGATCAAGATCATCAATAATCATCCAAACGACATGAAGACTTCCGGTCTTCAACCACCGTCTTCAACTTCGACTTATCGTCGAGTCGGTTATTCATAATGGGTATAAACCCGGCCTTTCTGAATAACCCGCGTATATAATAAACAAGTGTTACACAAACACAACATACGCCTCATTCCAATTCAGAATATTCTTTTATTCAAAATTTCACATTCTTAGGGAAAGGTTCCCATTAATTTTATCAAAGATAAATTCTTCTAAATTTATTCTTTAATCTTCCTTTGGATATCATTTCAAACCAAGTTAAGGTTTTCCAAACTAGTCGGGATTAGCGAACCACACCGAAGTAATTATTTATTTTATTTCCCAATCCCAACCTATTCATCCCATGGAGCAAAACTGGTAATACTCCATATCTAACACCACGGTGTTATCGGTAAATATTAATTATCATTTCATGTTCAAATCTAATTAAAGATTTAACTATCGCTTTGGAGCAAAACTGGTGATACTCCATTCTCGATCTTTTCAATCTAATTAAAGATTCATTAAAACTCCACTTAGTTTTAATCTTCTCAAAAATCAATATCCTGTCTTTAACTGGGTTAAAGAACCAATGTCACTTAAAAACACGATTCACGATAAACCCAAAATCACTTTCTATTGTTAATCGGGTTAAAGAACAGGTGTTATTAAAAACACCGCTCACGATAAACCCCAAAAACCAATTCAAATTCAATTCCAATTAAATACTAATTAACTAGAAAATTTCACTAAATCTTAATTAAAAGATTTATTCTTTTCTAAACTAGGTTCAAGAACAGTGTTATTTAAGACACCATTCACGATGAACCCAAAATCCCATTTGATATTAAATACAAGGCTCTGAATAGAAAATATATCGGCTTATATTCAATATCAAATTCTGAAACCAACAAATATCGTATTGGAAATAACGATATAAATATATCTTTCAAATTTCCACAACCATATTTGTATAATCACGAAATCCAACATCGAAATATTCCGAAGATAATTTCGATTCAAATCCATTCCAATTTGTATATTGGAATTTCTGATAATTTTCAAAACCATTTCAAATCTAGTTCAATACTAGTTCATTTCGATAAAAATATATTTTATCCTTTCAAATGTGATATTTTTTATCCCAGTTCTTTCCAATTCATATATTATGATTTTACACAAATTATTAATATTTTTAATAATTTTATCAAGGCCCATATGGTCGGTTTTCAATAACGACCAACGAACTGCACTTACAACGACCTTTTCCAAATTTGATTTGGACATAATTCCAAATCCAACCGTTAGATTTCAAATTTCTAATATTCCTAGGAAATCTCTTTTCGATACGAACCTAACGGTTCCAATTTCAGGAGAATCCGACGGTCGGATCTCCCGCAACGTCAATTCGAAGTCAATGGTCGAAATTCGCGAACTACCGCGGCGCGGCGCGTTCTATTCAGGCCATTTAATATATACAATGTATATATTATATATATTTCGTCGATTTCAATTCAAAATGTAATTTATAAATCGTTTTAAGTTCGTTTTCAAAACAATTTTAACTTCATATTCAATTTCAAATCAAAATTGAATATTTCATATCATTAATATATAAATGATAATATATTCAAAACGTTATATTTTGAAATCACTTCTTTTTCTATATTCATTATGAAAACGAATATAATCGATATAAATATCGCTCGTGTCAAAATGGCGCATCTCTAATCAACACGGCTTTATATATTTCAATAACTTCGTTATTCTATTCAACACATGAATATTTTCTTCAACACATGAAAATATACTTTATTCAACACATGAATTTTTATTAATTCTTACTTATAATAAAAATGTGAATTTTATTGTATAAATAATTTATTCAACACATGAGTAGTTTCAACACATGAATAGTTTCAACACACGAACAATTTCAACACATGAACATTCTCAAGACATGAGTATCGCCAACACATGACTATTTTGTTTATTCAACACATGAATATTTATTTTCCTGTTCTGAATATTATTTTAAAATATTCTTTAATTTTCCAAATTTGGAATGGGGCCCAATCAATTACCATATAATGTTAAATATATGGATTCCATACAGCACATGTATATAATAGCAATGATAAATAATCAACCATCATCCAAAGTGCACCACACAACTGCATAAGCACTAAATATAAATAATTAACGCTTACACAGTCTGTCGACCAATCGATCGACATACAACTAAACAATCGGGATCAGTGTACGTCAAATATCATCCCAATACCCGTGTGGGGTTTCAATCTACAAACACTGAATATTATTTGTGCAGTTGGGCGACGGGTAAAATTTATCATCCCAATCAATATCCTTCAAATAGGTGTACATAAACAAACCGTCTGGTTTGTAAATGAATATTTATTTTATTCACATACACGTTAAAAATTATATTTTTTAACGATAAAATATTTTATTCCACACATGAACGTTTTATTATCCATTTCACATCAACATCACAAACAAACTTCACAACACATCAAACAAGCATAAAAGTCTTCCATGGTCTGTGGACGACGGGTGCTGGTTTCTGCTAAGCACTGTCTGCATCCTAGTATATATTTTTAACTAGAAAACAAGATTTAAAGTGAGAAGTTCTCACCAACTAGCTAAACCAATACACCGTGACTCTTCATATGTAGAAATCTTCGTCGTGCTCGCCTTTTGTCAATTTCATTGTCCGTAGCCACTACATATATAAAAATCACATTTTTACATTGTTGCTATGTATATAAAAATCACATTTTTATAATCACTCTATATGGATAAAAATCACATTTTTATACCGCTACTATATAGATAAAAATTCTATTTTTATACCGCTACTATATAGATAAAAATTCTATTTTTACACCGCTACTACATAGATAAAAATTCTATTTTTATCTTGCTAGTAATATAATAAAAATTATATTTTTATTACTCTACATAAATATAAATCATATTTTTATTCTCTACATCATATAAAGATTGAATTTTTATTTCGCTTCGTATTTAAAAATCGTATTTTTACATAGCCAAAGATCGTATTTTTACCTCATTAAAAATCGAATCTTTCCTCATAGAAAAATCGTATCTTTACTCCTAGAAAAATCAAATCTTTACACATACAAAAATCGTATCTTTATTCAATGCGAATATACATTTAAAGCCGATTTAAACAATGTTTTTTAAAAATTATACCTATGTCATAATATATAAATCGAAATTTTTAATCACTAATTTTTTTATCTTTTCCCTCTTGCTTTTAAACACATAACAAAACTAATTTTATAAATCCTATCATATTTAAAACTGATTTAACTATGTTTAAATTTCATTACATTAAATAAAACAAAGATAAAGTAAAATAAAAAAACTTACAGCGCGCGGGTGGTGTCAGAGGGGATGGCGGGGTTGATGGTGGTCGGAGGGAGGCTCGGTCGACGGTCTGGTGGTCAGCAAAGGGGTGGCGACAATCTACAGGTGAAAGAGGCGGGCTTTCAGGGGGTTAGGGCTTGCGCAAAACGGAGGAGAGAGAGGGAGAAGGGCAGAGGAGGAGGAGGCGCTGGTTGCGACGGTGGTGGGGAGCTCTGGCGGCGGCGCGGTGGAAGATCTGGGGGTGGGAGCGACAGATCGAGATCGAGCGTTCTTTTTTCAAATCGATTTCGTGCGTTGACTTCAAAGAAGGGGGAGGGGTAATCGGTTAAGGAGAATAAAGGGATGGGGGATTATTATATAATATATTTTATTATTTTTAATTTCAAAAAGGTATCTTTTTATTTTGAACTCTAAATCAAACCCATCGACTGTCGCCCCTAGCTAATTACCCCCATTCCGAACACAATGGGATATGTATCGTAAGCCAATTCGGCTGTTTCGATCAGTTTCCATCAAAATCAAAATATAAATCTATATACTGAATTTGAACGCACATTTCAATTTACTGGGGCCACATACGGACTCTAAAAATTCCCGAAAAATATTTTCTTGCTTCGTATTGACGATACGGTCCTAACAAAACTAATTTCTCAAACCCTGAGATCGTTTGAAAAATGGTCATTTTCCAGTCGATTAAAATCAACTTAAACTGGTCAAACGTGTTTTCCTTTGCCACGCTCACATATTGATTTGAATTTTTTTTGAATTTTGGAATCTAGCAATAATTTGACATCCCAGATCCAACAAAAGTGGTCACGTCGAAAACCGAGGTCGTTTGCAAAATCTCCATTTTTAAGGGCCAGAATTCCATAGCGACTATTCTGAATTTTCAACTGGACATACCTGTTTATCCCCGCTGTGAAATTTTGATTTTTCAGATTCGTTGGAAAGATATTCTCAATTAGATTCTAATATTTTTGGTTTCGCTAAAATCCGGTTTATTTTGAATCATGTACATTCATTTGAAATTTGAAATTTGAAATCGAAATTTCAAACTACCGCGCCATTTTCAATTCCTTTTATAATTAAAATAAAATTATTCGTTTTAACTTCCTCAAAACTAAATTTTCCGTCGTTATTATTTTAAATAATTCATTTTAAATATTCAAAATTCGCTAAAATTGCCAAAATAAAATTTTTAAATTAGCTCGGATTTCTGGGTTATTACAATCTCCCCCACTTAAAACTTTTCGTCCCCGAAAAGGAATGAAGCCGAAAGTTGTTTAACTAATCAACTCAACTTCCATTATTTTCTTTACGGCTTAAGTTCTTCAACTTTTCAATTTCTAAGAACTTTTCAAATTTTTCAAAAATTTGGCTGACACCCTAAATTTTCGAAAAAAATCGCCATAACCTCCCCTGCACCGGGAGCTTCGGGATATTTCAAATAGCCACCCATGGCCCTCATCAATCCAAAAAGAAAAAGAAACAGCCAAGCGGCTAGCCAAGCGGCTAGCAAATCGGCTAGGCAATCGGCTCATAAAATCATCCAAACCCAATAAATTTGTAAACATGTACCTATTTGTCGGGAAAACAATTTTATTCTTCTGCTCTAACCTCTTTGTTATGACCTGTTCAATGTAAGTACATGTATATGCATGCAATTGCAAATAATTTTCAATACAGTTCAATATTCGGTTCAATTTGGCCTAAATGGTTAAAATTATCAAACCAATAATCAAACAACACAATCAGCAATCAATTAGTTGATTATCAGTTCAAATTCATAATTTTGATATATATACAGAAAATCATGTTTTTGATGCCAAATCACAACAATAAAACTTATCTAGTTTTGGTTCTCACACCAATCTAATGGAAATATATAGATATCCCACTTTCGATACTCGAAAATAAATACTGGTAACGCTGCAGCATTATCAGAATCATCCCCGAGCAACTAGAGTGTGATTCTATATCTATCCAGTATATTTGGGACTTCGAATATACGTTCATGACGTATACGCGAAATCTTCATATACTAGATTGTCCAACTCAATACAAATAAAATATTCAAATACGTATAAAACGACTTAAATTTCAAAACAAAATTTGTTTTCAATTTTTATTTTTTTTAAAATATACTCTTCACACTCGTTCTAGGATACTACTGATCCCATCTCTAACGAGTCATTCTCATTGGATATTGCTAATCCAACCTCTGATGAATTCTTTCGTTCGGTTCTAATGTGTCTTGTTCTCGAGCTCTGTAAACCAAAGCTCTGATACCACTGTAGCGACCCGTAACTTCCCCGTGAAGGAAAGCCCGGATTGCTTTGAGAACAACACACATCGGAACACAAACATAAGAACATTTCATTGTTTATTACAACAATTCCATCAGAATACAAGAATATACAGAGTATGAATAAATACACTCGACAAATATCAGAGATTTAAATTACATTTAAATACATAGCAGCGGAAAATAATACAAAACACAACTGAAGGCGATATACGGATACAGAGCTTTCTGAGTATCATTCCAGCTGTAAACCAGGATCCTGCGAATATAAATAAGCAAAATCAAAACTACAAGCTGCCCGTGTAGAAAATAGGGGCACCTAGAGTTTAGGTTGAAACAATAAACTCCAGGTCAGTCATGTGACTGGTGTGAGAACTAAAACAGTTATTTAAAACTTTACTTTTAAAGAGAGTAATTCAAGGGACCACGTCGTATAACACAGAATGAGTTTCCTACCAAGAACACTAGTGCATATAACAAAACAGCGCAATGCTTTTTGGAAAAATGAAGCTATTATAAGACTCAGGTCCCATCACACAATGCAACGCAAGCCGGAGGATAGGGGTTTCCCTTATAATAGCCAAACATGTTTGGTACGTTTAAAACAAATCATTTGATACTATTATAAATGTATAGTGTCAAAACAATTTCAATCATAAATATCAATCATAGACGACATGGTACCATATATCATGTCGCCATACTAGGCTCTACAAATAAAACCGCAATATCACGCATTGGAAATTGGATTTCCGTCATGAGTCGAGGCAAGAGGCATGCTCCTCTCCGTTTGAGACACTCTAGCAAATGTCTCAGGACCACACACAGCGATCCTTGGATCTTCAGGGCTGGTCCTCTCTTACTTTTTAGGATTGGCAATTCCTGAACACACGTTTCCCGGTCCTATAGGGCCTATATAATGGTCTGTACGTCGGCTCACATAGTGCCAATTATCGACCATATATTCGAGGCGTCTCACATCCAACAACCACACAGGTAAAAAGTATATAAATGTCAGGGCTGGTAGGTCACTGACATCACCCATAGCTAGAAAGAAATGTCGTGCTCTCCCTGCAGTCACTATCCCGTTTTTGACTCATACCGAGGTGTGAGGCTCACGAATTAACGCCATACACAAAGCTATGCCACACAGGTCGTGCTTTGATCATCAACCACAAGACTTTTCTTTTCAACGGAAGCCTTGATCATCTGCCACTTTGGCATGCCACACAGGCAATTCACTCCATGTGACTGATGTCCATCGATATACAACCTCTAAGCTCGTACGTCTCAGAGAAGGGCGTTAAGCAAGAGAATAAATTCTCCACCGCCAAACAAATGTATATTTAATAGAGATCAATCAACATAGAATAAAATCCAATGTCAGACACACAGTCCATTTACAAGTTCGTTCTGGGTCTGAACGAAATCGGAGGCACTTTCCTCGCATATCCGTCGATCTCCAAGTACGTTTGGACGATCACCAACTGATTCCCTCCTCTTGGGTGTACAACCCAATCAAGATCATCAATAATCTTCCAAACGACGTGAAGACTTCCGGTCTTCAACCACCGTCTTCAACTTCGACTTATCATCGAATCGGTTATTCGGAATGGGTATAAACCCGGCCTTTCTGAATAACCCGCGTATATAATAAACAAGTGTTACACAAACACAACATACGCCTCATTCCAATTCAGAATATTCTTTTATTCAAATTTTCACATTCTTAGGGAAAGGTTCCCATTAATTTTATCAAAGATAAATTCTTCTAAATTTATTCTTTAATCTTCCTTCGGATATCATTTCAAACCATGTTAAGGTTTTCCAAACTAGTCGGATTAGCGAACCACACCGAAGTAATTATTTATTTTATTTCCCAATCCCAACCTATTTATCCCATGGAGCAAAACTGGTAATACTCCATATCTAACACCACGGTGTTATCGGTAAATATTAATTATCATTTCACGTTCAAATCTAATTAAAGATTTAACTATCGCTTTGGAGCAAAACTGGTGATACTCCATTCTCGATCTTTTCAATCTAATTAAAGATTCATTAAAACTCCACTTAGTTTTAATCTTCTCAAAAATCAATATCCTGTCTTTAACTGGGTTAAAGAACCATTGTCACCTAAAAACATGATTCACGATAAACCCAAAATCACTTTCTATTGTTAGTCGGGTTAAAGAACAGGTGTTATTAAAAACACTGCTCACGATAAACCCCAAAAACCAATTCAAATTCAATTCCAATTAAATACTAATTAACTAGACAATTTCACTAAATCTTAATTAAAAGATTTATTCTTTTCTAAACTGGGTTCAAGAACAGTGTTATTTAAGACACCATTCACGACGAACCCAAAATCCCATTTGATATTAAATACAAGGCTCTGAATAGAAAATATATCGGCTTATATTCAATATCAAATTCTGAAACCAACAAATATCATATTGGAAATAACGATATAAATATATCTTTCAAATTTCCACAACCATATCTGTATAATCATGAAATCCAACATCGAAATATTCCGAAGATAATTTCGATTCAAATCTATTCCAATTCGTATATTGGAATTTCTGATAATTTTCAAAACCATTTCAAATCTAGTTCAAAACTAGTTCATTTCGATAAAAATATATTTTATCCTTTCAAATGTGGATTTTTTCATCCCAGTTCTTTCCAATTCATATATTATGATTTTACACAAATTATTAATATTTTTAATAATTTTATCAAGGCACGTACGGTCGGTTTTCAATAACGACCACCGAACTGCACTTACAGCAACGCAGCGCGTTCTATTTAGGCCATTTTTATACATACATATATATATATATATATATATATATATTATATTTCATCGATTTCAATTCAAAACGTATTTTATAAATCGTTTTAAATTTGTTTTCAAAACAATTTCAACTTCATATTCAATTTCAAATCAAAATTGAATATTTCATATCATTAATATATAAATGATAATATTTTCAAAACGTTATATTTTGAAATCACTTCTTTTTCTATATTCATTATAAAAACGAATATAATCGATATAAATATCGCCCGCGTCAAAATGCGCATCTCTAATCAACACGACTTTATATATTTCAATTACTTCGTTATTCTATTCAACACATGAATATTTTCTTCAACACATGAATTTTTATTAATTCTTACTTACAATAAAAATGTGAATTTTATTGTATAAATATTTTATTCAACACATGAATAGTTTCAATACATGAATAGTTTCAACACATGAACAATTTCAACACATGAACATTCTCAACACATGAGTATCGCCAACACATGACTATTTTGTTTACTCAACACATGAATATTTATTTTCCTGTTTTGAATATTATTTTAAAATATTCTTTAATTTCCAAATTTGGAATGAGGCCCAATCAATTACCATATAATGTTAATTATATGGATTCCATACAGCACATGTATATAATAGCAACGATAAATAATCAACCATCATCCAAAGTGCACCACACAACTGCATAAGCATTGAATATAAATAATTAATGCTTACACAGTCTGTCGACCAATCGATTGACATACAACTAAACAATCGGGATCAGTGTACGTCAAGTATCATCCCAATACCCGTGTGGGGTTTCAATCCACAAACACTGAATAATATTTAGGCAATTGGGCGACGTGTAAAATTTATTGTCCCAATCAATATCCTTCAAATAGGTGTACATAAACAAACCGTCCGGTTTGGAAATGAATATTTATTTTATTCACATACACGTTAAAAATTATATTTTTAACGATAAAATATTTTATTTCACACATGAACGTTTTATTATCCATTTCACATCAACATCACAAACAAACTTCACAACACATCAAACAAGCATACAAGTCATCCATAGTCTGTGGACGATGGGTGTCGGGTGCTGCTAAGCACCGTCTGCGTCCTAGTATATATTTTTAACTAGAAAACAAGATTTAAAGTGAGAAGTTCTCACCGACTAGCTAAACTAATACACCGCGACTCTTCATATGTAGAAATCTTCGTCGTGCTCGCCTTTTGTCAATTTCATTGTCCGTAGCCGCTACATATATAAAAATCACATTTTTATATTGTTGCTATGTATATAAAAATCACATTTTTATAATCACTCTATATGGATTAAAATCACATTTTTATACCGCTAGTATATAGGTAAAAATTCTATTTTTATATCGCTACTATATAGATAAAAATTCTATTTTTATACCGCTACTATATAGATAAAAAATCTATTTTTATCTTGCTAGTAATATAATAAAAATTATATTTTTATTACTCTACATAAATAAAAACCATATTTTTATTCTTCCTATGATATAAAAATCATATTTTTATTCTCTACATCATATAAAGATTGAATTTTTATTTCGCTTCATATTTAAAAATCGTATTTTTACATAGCCAAAGATCGTATTTTTACCTCATTAAAAATCGAATCTTTCCTCATAGAAAAATCGTATCTTTACTCCTAGAAAAATCAAATCTTTACACATACAAAAATCGTATCTTTATTCAATGTGAATATACATTAAAAGCCGATTTAAACAATGTTTTTAAAAATTAAACCTATGTCATAATATATAAAATCGAAATTTTTAATCACTAAAATTTTTATCTTTTCCTTCTTGCTTTTAAACACATAACAAAACTGATTTTATAAATCCTATCATATTTAAAACTGATTTAACTATGTTTAAATTTCATTACATTAAATAAAACAAAGATAAAGTAAAATAAAAAAAACTTACAGCGCGCGAGTGGTGTCAGAGGGGATGGCGGGGTTAATGGTGGTCGGAGGGCGGCTCGGTCGACGGTCTGGTGGTCAGCAAAGGGGTGACGACTGTCTACAGGTGAGGGCGGTGGGCTTTCAGGTGGTTAGGGCTTGTGCAAAACGGAGGAGAGAGAGAGAGAAGGGCGGAGGAGGGGGAGGCGCTGGTTGCGACGGTGGTGGGGAGCTCTGGCGGCGGCGCGGTGAAAGATCTGGGGGGGAGCGACAGATCGAGATCGAGCGTTTTTTTTTCTTTTCAAATCGATTTCGTGCGTTGACTTCAAAGAAGGGGGAGGGGTAACCGGTTAAGTAGAATAAAGGGATGGGGGGATTATTATATAATATATTGTATTATTTTTAATTTCAAAAAGGTATCTTTTTGTTTTGAACTCGAAATCAAACCCACTGAGTGTCGCCTCTAGCTAATTACCCCTATTCCGAGCACAATGGGATATGTATCGTAAGCCAATTTGGCTGTTTTGATCAGTTTCCGTCAAAATCAAAATATAAATCTATATATTGAATTTGAACGCAAATTTCAATTTACCGGGGCCACATACGGACTCTAAATATTCCCGAAAAATATTTTCTAGCTTCGTATTGACGATACAATCCTAACAAAACTAATTTCGTCAAATTCTGACACCGTTTGAAAAATGGCCATTTTCCAGTCGATTAAAATCGACTGAAACTGGTCAAACGCATTTTCCTTTGCCACACTCACATATTGATTTGAAAAATTATGAATTTTGGAATCTAGCAATAATTTGACATCCCGGATCCAACTAAAGTGGTTTTGTAACACCCCACCTCCATTAAGGTCATTCGCAAAGGGAATACCTTAACTTTAGTGGAGCGTTTTTGGTAAACAGACACAGAATATCACAAGACAGATATAAAAATTTTGCAACGGAAAATAAACAACTTTATTAAATCACTAAAATATTTTGTTACATAATACCATGAGTCAGAAAACCATTACCACAAAACACTTCTGTCTTATATCATCAGAGTACATAGGTACTTAAAAGAAAAACATCATTCCCCCTATTAAAGAGCAAGCCATATAAGAGACAGAGACTCGAGCCATACTTCAGAAGTAGCTCCTAAAAGATGATATCCAAATCCTGACTAAACCTGGGTGTTTCCTCCCTGAGAACCTGGGGGGAATGGAAAAAAAGAGGCGAAACAAACTAGGTCAGACATACGTCTGGTGAGTCCAGTAACTTTTAGCTAGTAAATAAATAAAGGTAAACATGACAGGCATACAAAGTGGATAAGAGGATTCACGGTACAGATGACAGGTATGATAGGACAAATAAGGTAAGGTGTATGCATGCTTCACTACTAACTACTCTGCACTATTACTAGTCAAATCAAGATGGGATGATCCCTTCCGCTAATGATAACGATGGTGGTAGTTTCGTGTATTCCTAGATGCTGTCATAGGTGCCGCCTGCTCCTTTCTCAACTAGTCGTACCCACTACCCTCCTACTATAAATTGGTAGACTTAGGGCATATGTCCGGATATACCCTAACCACTACCCTAATCGATCGGCTCCCTACTCTGTAGATACCCTGTGTTGGTCCCACAACTAGGGGGTATCACTTCCCTAAAGTGGCAACCTAAGGTGTGCACAGTTATACCTACTGGTGTCACGGTCGTCTTGTCCCCCTCTGCTCGGCCCATGCATGCACATGTCCCCGGTCGGTTTGCACTGCCCACACCATCCGTCTCGTTTTGGATCTCTTACAATCAATCAGTAAGCATGCCCCTTCCCCGCCTAGTACGGAGTTCTTTACTTTGATACCCCTCCGGGTTACTGACTGAAATGGGTCCCACACAACATGATACAAGCTCTCCCCTATGTCTTGTATCCCCACTAGGTTTTCTACTGACTATGTATACGCTAAGGTGTCTTTAATTACATAGCCCTCAATCAGTTATGCGTACCTATAGGTGTCTTTAATACATAACCCCTATTCTACCTATCGGTTATGCGTACCTATAGGTGTCTTTAATACATAACTCTATCTATTTCCATTAGTTATGCGTACCCCTAAGGGTGTCTTTAATACATAACTTTACTATTTTGCCCTGGTTATGTATACCATTAGGTGTCTTTAATTACATAACCCTTTTTATCTGGTTAAGTTTGTGGGCCTATATGTATTAATATTACCCACCTTCCCTTCAGTTGTACTTAACCCACCCACAATCCAATTCGTTTTACTTAACCCTAACTTATGTCTATCATTATACAGTCCATATGTGTTAAGTTAGGTTAAGTAGTCTTTAATCAGCATTAATTAATTATTGAGACACCTAATCGTATTTCACATGCCACCCAAGACACCCACTTAATTCCACATGCTACCCAAGGCACCCACTTGACCCCTCATGTCCCACTACATGTTTATCTGGTTAAGTGTTTCTTAATTCATTAAGACCGTAACCTTATAAAGACCTCCCGCATTAGACTGGCATTTGTGGCAGCTGGATTTGTCAGGCGGGTCCGGGCAGTCTAACACCACAAAAGAGCATAACCTCGTGTCTTTACAACTGTCACGCATTTAATTTATGCCTAAGACCTCCCACATTAGACTGACATTTGTGGCAACTGGATTTTCCGGGCGGGTCCGGGCAGTCTTACACCATAAAAGAACCTAACCTCGTGTCTTAGACGATTAATTATTCCTAATTAATCATTCCCCAATTTGAATTAATTTCCCTATTCAAATTATCAATGAATTCCAAATTTAACTATGGCCATAATTGACTCAATTATGTCCATCTATTTATGGTATGCAAAATCATACCAATTTCATCACAAATTTATTTTATGCCTTTTAAGGCATTTATGCCAATTCTCAATATTAAATCTTCAGACTTCAACTGCTTAAACATTCCTCTTTTGATTAATTAAGTTAATTAATTAACCCCTTCCTTTTTATAGGTGTCAATACCTATCTTATTAACAATTTGAATTTTGTAATGACCCGCATTCTACACATCGGAGGATCGCAGAATAATTATTTCTTTCCCATATGAAGTTGTATGGTCATGTAACTTTGGGAAACATCTATTAGAGTCATTTCCCATGCTTATGATTTTTGTCGATTTTTAAATGACCATTTTGCCCCTAGTTGATACTGTTTTGGCATAATAGCCAAACGGACTTACCGTTTGGGAGATATGGCTGAAACAAGGTTTGGAGGTTGAAAAACTGCTTAACCGGGCCAAATCGGGTGATTAGTGAATAGGCCCATAACCCATTTCGGGATTAGGGTTATGGGAAGGCTGAAATGAGATAGAGGATCATTCCATTTCAGTTTTCTAGCCTCCACTTATCACCAAGGATCCCTAAAAATGGCCTCCAACCTCTAAATCACCTCCAAATCATCTTTTGGTCAAGGATTAAGCTTAGCAACCCCTAATCAAGGAAGATCTACACCAAATCAACATTGGAGCTGCTGTTTGGCATTGAGATTCACATCAAATCAGAGAATTATTTCAGATCATAGTTTATTTGTGGCTAAGGTGAGTGATTTGCATAGTTTTACACTAATTATGGCTAGTTAAGGGTAATTACTGAAGATTAGCGAATTTATACACTAATAAATTCTGGAAAAATGTTTAGAAATTCTTAAATGATGTTTTAGACCTCTGATATGAATTTGGGTTAATTTGGTTAAGTTTTGCTAATCCTATCATTAGTTTCACCTAAACATGCTTAAGGGAGAATATGGGATTTTGGGTATGTTTGATCCATTTTAACCTCTCATATTGATGTTTTGATGTTTGTGGTTGATTATGCATGTTGCTATGACTGTATGATATGCTTTGTGATTGATTTCAATAGTTAGAATGGTCGAAAACGTCGTCGAATGGCGTCAACACTTGCTGGAACAGTTTCAGAAAACAGTGCAGGGTTCGGATCGGATCGGATAGGGGGCTCGGATCGGATATGTTGAACTGAGCAAGGAATCCGATCAGGTCGGAACCCAACACTTAGGAAAATTGGCAAAAAGGAAGGCCATGCTAGCTGAACTGGGATCGGATCGGATTAGGGAGTAGGGATCGGAGCGGAAGTATGAAGGCGGATCGGAGCGGAAGCATGGCCACGGATCGGAACAGAAGCACGAACTGGAGGGGAATGACACCCGACCCGACTCGAGGAGAGACACCCGACCCGAACCATACCAGAAGGAGACCCGACCCGACCTGATGGAGGAGACCCGACCCGAACTGTTATAGAAGAAGATCCGAACTGACGCAACGCAGGATACCCGATCCGAACCGATAACTTGAGGAGGAACCCGACCCGACCCAGTATTGACCAATAACCCGAGATGCAAAGGTAGTCCAATATGGGAAGTTAGAGCTCAGGATCCAGTTGGGAACCAATGAGTTCACTTCATGATTGGACTTTGCTGCGGGACGTGTGCTAAGGAGTTGTCGACGTTCATAACCTCGATTCACCACTAAAAATAAAGGATGGCTACTTATCAGTGCAGTAGGGTCATTATGATCCGAGGGGCAAGGTGATGGTAGCAAGACTACGTTATCAGTGCAGTAGGGACATTATGACCTGAGGGGCAAGGTGATGCGTAGTAAGACTATGTGCCAGCGCAGATGGGGTGAATAACTCCATGGGGCAAGTGGACATAGTAAGGATTGGTAAGGCTATGAGCCAGCGCAGATGGGGTGAATAACTCCATGGGGCAAAGTGGACATAGCGAAGGATTTGTGGATACGTTATCAGTGCAGTGAAGCCATTTATGACTTCATGGGGCAGAGTGATCGTAGCAAGGTATGTTGGGTGATCGAAGTGGTGGATATCGTATGCTTTACGCACTGAGTGAGAGATGTAAGGATGGATGCTATGTTTGATTGTTTGCCATCATTATGACAAGCACACCTCCCCCACCTCCGTATCTTTACACCGTTTGATATGGTACCTTAGAGTGTTGTACAATATGTAGTGCTAACTCTTTGGTTGCAGGTCCAGGTTCAGGTATGTTTTAGTCTACCTGTTATAGTTCACTTTAGATGCTTATCGCTCATACCAGGCTTTATGTCTGACCCAGAGTTTTATGTCCCCTCTTATTACTCTGGGTGCTCACACGAGCAGACTAGAGACAGGTTAGCTGGTGATGCGCGAGTAGCTGATTCGGAGGCGGGCAGGAGGCTTCCACGTATGATATATACATATACACATTCTCCCTGTGTCGTTAGTGGTCGCTACTTGGGCATTAGTAGTGTACCTCATTTATCTTACTTTTGCTTTGAGACAGTTTGAAAGTTGTAATAAGCTGTATTCTGAATTTCCGCTGCTATGATGTTTAGTTCTTATTTTCAGCTTATGCACTGTCTCTCCTGTTTTATGTCAAGTATGTTATTATTATATTTTGTTCTATGCGCTGTGAGACATTCTACAGGTTCTTTGTATGTTCATTTCCTTCTTCCTTTTTCCCTTCTCACGACCCGTTCCGTGCTAACTGGACATGTGTACAGCGCACCTTTGGAGAGTAAATGTCGGTTGGTGCGGGGCGGGCCGTCACACTTGGTATCAGAGCTCTAGGTTGCGTAGTTAACCTAGGGAAAGACACCAGGGAGAGATAATATGTATATGAGAGCGCGTATTTGTGATTACTTTGGTTTTCAAAAGCTATATATATACTATTAGTAGTATAAGAATGAAGTCGCACTGCACTAGCACCACTATGGGGTCGTTAATCGTTTCCCTTTTTCATATTGACGATGAGCCGAGACACGAGGGGTGCTGGTAGAGGGACCAACCAAGGGAATGCTGCTGACATGAGGGCGATGTTTACTAAACTCATGAGAGACATGCTTAGAGAAGTGCAAGGGGCAGTTCCCAATCCCGGAGTTGGTGTTGGCCCAGTAGTGCAGGCGCCTAGGGTCGATTTCGCCAAGTTGTGCAAGGATTACACTAACCTTGGTGGAAAACCGTTCCATGGAACGGAGTCGGCCACGGATGTTCAGGACTGGATGGATAGCTGTGACCGTATCTTTGATGACTTGGGTCTTGAGGATGCGATGAAGAGAAGGCTAGCGTCTCGTCAGCTGCAAGGGAGAGCAATGAATTGGTGGAATGCTATTAGAACAGCTACTCCAGAGGACCAGGTTACTTGGGATCAGTTCAAGGCTCGCTTTAGCGAGAAGTTTATTCCAGCTGCCCAGAAGTCAGTGTTGTTCAAGAGGTTCTTGGAACTCAAGCAGAACGGAAGGGCAGTTTCTGGTTATATTGCTGAGTTCGACACTTTGTCAAAATATGGACTATCTCTTATCGATACTCCTGAGAAGAAGAATGAGAGGTTCATTACTGGTTTGGATGGATACTTGGGGGAAAGGCTTATCAACCACATCGATGAGACTTTTGAATCGATCGTGGGGAAAGCTTTGAGATCAGAGAGTCTTTACCCTAAGTCAAAGACTGAGGCTGCATCTGCAGAAGTGCCAAAGCCGCAAGCAGGCGGTGGAGGCAAGAATAACTCTCAGAATAAGAGGAAGCAAGACCAATCTAAAGGTGGCCAGAAAAAGAGTAAGAAGGATGTTGAGTGCTTCAGCTGTGGTAAGAAGGGCCATTATGCTAAAGATTGTCGGGCCAAGCCAGCGGATAAGAAGTGCTTCAACTGTGGTCAAATGGGACATTTTAAGGATAAGTGTCTGCAACCTCTTAAGGAGAAGTAGATTGTGAAAGCATATGCTATTGATGTTGTTCCTTCTTCGTCGAATGCCCCAATTGCGGCGGAGAAAGGAAAGAATGTTGTTATTCAAGGTATGCTTTCTATTTATGATATACCAGTTCGAGTTTTGTTTGATACTGGGGCTTCCCGTTCCTTCATATCTAGTGACCTGGTAGATAGGTTGGGACTGGAACCCGAGATAGTCGATAGACCATTGGTTGTGACGAACCCGATTGGTGGTTCGACTAGCCTTAGTATGATTTGCAGGAATTTGGTCTTATCGAGTCATGGATGTTTGTTTGTTTGTGATTGCTTTGTTTTGGGTTTTACTGGGTATGACATTATATTGGGGGTCGATTGGCTCCAAAGATACGGGGTGGTGGTAGACTGTGAGGGCTTTTTGGTGACAGTGAGGGCAGATGATGGGCGGAGGGTAGTGTTTGGTAGTCTACCTAGTGATGGGGTTATGGCTAGTTTTGTAAATTCCCTCGACATCCCGCAGGATGAGTTGTCAGATGTGCCCGTGGTTGGCCAGTATCTGGACGTCTTCGAGGAGGTGACCGGGCTTCCACCACACCGAGAGATTGAGTTCCGTATTGATTTAGTGAAAGATGCCAGACCTATAGTGATGCCACTTCGTCGTATGGCACCAAGGGAGCAGCGAGAGCTCGGGGTGCAAGTCAGCAATCTTTTGAAGAAGGGATTTATTAGAAGGAGTGTCTCCGAGTGGGGAGCGCCAGTTGTGTTTGCCACTAAGGCAGATGGTTCCCTTCGTTTGTGTGTGGACTATCGCGAGTTGAGTAAGGTGACGAGGAAGAATAAGTATCCTCTACCACGGATAGATGATTTGTTTGATCAGCTGGAAGGAGCTAGAGTGTTCTCCCAGTTGGACCTCACGACAGGAGTTCATCAGCTACGAGTAGCGGATGAGAGTGTTCCGAAAACGGCATTTAGGACGCCGTCTGGATTTTATGAGTGGTTGGTCATGCCATTTGGGTTGACCAATGCACCAGCCTATTTTGTGGATCTTATGAATCGAGTATTCAGAGATCAGTTGAATAAGTTTGTTCTTGTGTTCGTGGATGATATCCTTGTTTACTCAAGGACAGAGGAGGAACACAAGGGACACTTGAGGATAGTGATGGAGGTGTTGAGGAAACACCAATTGAAAGCGAAATTCTCTAAGTGTCATTTTTGGAGAAGGGAAGTGAGATTCTTGGGTCATGTTGTTTCAGAGAGTGGTATTGCCGTGGACCCTGCGAAGGTGGCTACGGTACAGGATTGGCCTACGCCCAAGAATGCAACAGATGTAAGAAGTTTCTTGGGATTAGCTGGATATTATCGTAAGTTTATCCAGGACTTCTCCAAGATTGCAGCACCGTTGACTCAGTTGACTAAGAAGAATCAGTCCTTCGTCTGGGACGGAGTGTGTGAGGATGCCTTCAAGAGTCTAAAGGAAAGGTTGACGCGTGCGCCAGTGTTAGTCATTCCTAAAGGGAATGAAGAGATGGCGGTATACACGGATGCTTGTGGTACCGGACTGGGTGCAGTATTGATGCAAGGAGGTAGGGTTGTAGCTTATGCTAGTCGACATCTAA
Organism: Allium sativum; assembly: GCA_030737875.1. Classification (NCBI taxonomy): domain Eukaryota; kingdom Viridiplantae; phylum Streptophyta; class Magnoliopsida; order Asparagales; family Amaryllidaceae; genus Allium; species Allium sativum. Next base: position 284,255,155 of record CM060909.1, read on the forward strand.
AGCCGCATGAGAAGAGGTATCCTACCCATGATTTGGAATTAGCAGCGATTGTATTTGCGCTGAAGATGTGGAGACATTATCTCTTGGGAGAAAGATTCGAGTTGTTTACCGATCATAAATCGTTAAAGTATCTCTTCTCCAGAAGGATCTGAATCTCCGTCAGCAGAGATGGTTAGAGTTCTTGGCTTCGTATGATTTTGATATCGCATACACACCTGGGAAGGGTAATGTGGTAGCCGATGCCTTGAGTAGGAGACATGCCAGCTTAGGGGCAATGTTTCTTGAATGGAAGAAATTGGAGTATATCGTGGGGTTTGATTTCAGACCAAAGTGCGAATTGGATCCAGTTATGCTAGCTAGTTTGACGATCAAACCCACTTTGATTGAGTGGATCGGCTCTAGACAGAGGGACGATCCTAACCTATTGGAAATCATCTCCAAGTTAGAGATGGGTATCGATGAGGAGATGAATGTGTATGGGCTTGATCGAGATGGATGGCTTCGGAAGAATGGAAAACTAGTTGTGCCCAACGTGAATGGTTTGAGAGATGAAGTGCTTAGAGAATGTCATCACTCAAAACTGACTATACATCCCGGTGGTAACAAGATGTATCGAGACATGAGGCAGACTTACTACTGGGAAGGGATGAAAAGAGACGTTGGGAAGTTTATATCCAAATGCATGAATTGCCAGCTAGTTAAAGCCGAGCAAAAGAAGCCTAGTGGGTTGTTGCAACCATTAGAAATTCCCGAATGGAAATGGGAGCAAGTCTCGATGGATTTCATCGATGGCCTACCAAGGACTAGATCGGGATATGATAGCATTTGGGTACTTGTGGATCGATTGACCAAAAGTGCAAGATTTATACCAGTCAAATCGACCAGAACGGCAGCCAAGTTGGCAGAATTGTATATGAAGTGGGTAGTGAGATTTCATGGAGTACCCAAAAGCATTGTGAGTGACCGAGACCCGTTGTTCACTAGTGGGTTTTGGAAGAGCTTACAAGAGGCTCTAGGGTCAAGATTACATCTCAGTACCACATATCATCCTCAGACCGACGGTCAGACGGAGAGGGTGAATCGTATATTGGAAGATCTCTTGAGAGCTTGTATATTGGATTTTGGTGGATCATGGGATGACCATTTGCATCTAGTAGAGTTTGCATATAATAATAGCTACCAATCCAGTATCAGTATGGCTCCATATGAAGCTTTGTACGGAAGACCGTGCAACTCACCATCATGTTGGATAGAGACTGGCGAGAAGTTTGTGCTTGGACCAGATGTGGTGAGGGAAACTTCAGATAAGATTAAGGTCATTCAACAACGAATGAAAGTTGCTCAAGATAGGCAGAAGAGTTATGCCAATAAGAGGAGAAGAGACTTGAAATTCTCCGTTGTTGACTTGGTGTTCGTCAAGATCTCTCCGTTAAAGAGCGTGATTCGATTTGGCAGGAGAGGCAAGTTGGCACCAAGATTTGTTGGCCCATTCCCTGTTCTTGAACTAGTCGGAAATTTGGCATATAGAGTTGGCTTACCAGAGAAAATGGCGGGAGTTCACAATGTATTTCATGTTTCCCAACTAAGAAAGTTCGTCCACGACTCAGATATGACTATTTCACCTGATCAGTTAGAGGACTTCGAAGTAGAACCCGAGGCGGCTGGGAACCACAAGCCGATTCGTATTGTGGGGCACGATACGAAACAACTTCGAAGGAAGGCGGTGAAGCTAGTCAAGGTTCAGTGGGGCGAGGACGAGAATGATTGTACTTGGGAGACAGAGGAGAGCATTAGGAAGGCATATCCAGAACTCTTTGCCTGGTAAGATTTACTTTACGATTTAGTTATTCCGCATGCTAGGATAGACTTATTTTACTTGCTTTGCATGTTTGATGGTTGTTTTATGGTTGATAGGCATGTGGGACCTTTGTGTATGTTTTGATTAGGGAATTTCAGGGGCGAAATTTCTTAAGGGGGGAGAGTGTAATGACCCGCATTCTACGCATCGGAGGATCGCAGAATAATTATTTCTTTCCCATATGAAGTTGTATGGTCATGTAACTTTGGGAAACATCTGTTAGAGTCATTTCCCATGCTTATGATTTTTGTCGATTTTTAAATGGCCATTTTGCCCCTAGTTGATACTGTTTTCGCCATAACTTTTGATTGGAACGGAATTTTGACACGAAACCACTTCCATTGGATTCGTTTGGTGGTTTACCTTTCCGTAGAGTGGTCATAATAGCCAAACGGACTTACCGTTTGGGAGATATGGCTGAATCAAGGTTTGGAGGTTGAAAAACTGCTTAACCATGCCAAATCGGGTGATTAGTGAATAGGCCCATAACCCATTTCGGGATTAGGGTTATGGGAAGGCTGAAATGAGATAGAGGATCATTCCATTTCAGTTTTCTAGCCTCCACTTATCACCAAGGATCCCTAAAAATGGCCTCCAACCTCTAAATCACCTCCAAATCATCTTTTGGTCAATGATTAAGCTTAGCAACCCCTAATCAAGGAAGATCTACACCAAATTAACATTGGAGCTGCAGGTTGGCATTGAGATTCACATCAAATCAGAGAATTATTTCAGATCTTAGTTTATTTGTGGCTAAGGTGAGTGATTTGCATAGTTTTACCCTAATTATGGCTAGTTAAGGGTAATTAGTGAAGATTAGCGAATTTATACACTAATAAATTCTGGAAAAATGTTTAGAAATTCTTAAATGATGTTTTAGACCTCTGATATGAATTTGGGTTAATTTGGTTAAGTTTTGCTAATTCTATCATTAGTTTCACCTAAACATGCTTAAGGGAGAATATGGGATTTTGGGTATGTTTGATCCATTTTAACCTCTCATATTGATGTTTTGATGTTTGTGGTTGATTATGCATGTTGCTATGACTGTATGATATGCTTTGTGATTGATTTCAATAGTTAGAATGGTCGAAAACGTCGTCGAATGGCGTCAACACTTGCTGGAACAGTTTCAGAAAACAGTGCAGGGTTCGGATCGGATCAGATAGGGGGCTCGGATCGGATATGTTGAACTGAGCAAGGAATCCGATCGGGTCGGAACCCAACACTTAGGAAAATTGGCAAAAAGGAAGGCCACGCTAGCTGAACTGGGATCGGATCGGATTAGGGAGTAGGGATCGGAGCGGAAGTATGAAGGCGGATCGGAGCAGAAGCATGCAAAGGAAGCATGGCCACGGATCGGAACAGAAGCACGAACTGGGGGGGAATGACACCCGACCCGACTCGAGGAGAGACACCTGACCCAAACCATACCAGAAGGAGACCCGACTCGACCTGATGGAGGAGACCCGACCCGAACCGTTATAGAAGAAGATCCGAACTGACGCAACGCAGGATACCCGATCCGAACCGATAACTTGAGGAGGAAACCGACCCGACCCAGTATTGACCAATAACCCGAGATGCAAAGGTAGTCCAATATGGGAAGTTCGAGCTCAGGATCCAGTTGGGAACCAATGAGTTCACTTCATGATTGGACTTTGCTGCGGGACGTGTGCTAAGGGGTTGTCGACGTTCATAACTTCGATTCACCACTAAAAATGAAGGATGGCTACTTATCAGTGCAGTAGGGTCATTATGACCTGAGGGGCAAGGTGATGGTAGCAAGACTACGTTATCAGTGCAGTAGAGTCATTATGACCTGAGGGGCAAGTTGATGCGTAGTAAGACTATGAGCCAGCGCAGATGGGGTGAATAACTCCATGGGGCAAGTGGACATAGTAAGGATTGGTAAGGCTATGAGCCAGCGCAGATGGGGTGAATAACTCCATGGGGCAAAGTGGACATAGCGAAGGATTTGTGGCTACGTTATCAGTGCAGTGAAGCCATTTATGACTTCATGGGGCAGAGTGATCGTAACAAGGTATGTTGGGTGATCGAAGTGGTGGATATCGTATGCTTTACGCACTGAGTGAGAGATGTGAGGATGGATGCTATGTTTGATTGTTTGCCATCATTATGACATGCACACCTCCCCCACCTCCGTATCTTTACACCGTTTGATATGGTACCTTAGAGTGTTGTACAGTATGTAGTGCTAACTCTTTGGTTGCAGGTCCAGGTTCAGGTATGTTTTAGTCTACCTGTTATAGTTCACTTTAGATGCTTATCGCTCATACCAGGCTTTATGTCTGACCCAGAGTTTTATGTCCCCTCTTATTACTCTGGGTGCTCACACGAGCAGACTAGAGACAGGTTAGCTGGTGATGCGCGAGTAGCTGATTCGGAGGCGGGCAGGAGGCTTCCACGTATGATATATACATATACACATTCTCCCTGTGTCGTTGGTGGTCGCTACTTGGGCATTAGTAGTGTACCTCATTTATCTTACTTTTGCTTTGAGACGGTTTGAAAGTTGTAATAAGCTGTATTCTGAATTTCCGCTGCTATGATGTTTAGTTCTGATTTTCAGCTTATGCACCGCCTCTCCTGTTTTATGTCAAGTATGTTATTATTATATTTTGTTCTATGCACTGTGAGACATTCTACAGGTTCTTTGTATGTTCATTTCCTTCTTCCTTTTTCCCTTCTCACGACCCGTTCCGTGCTAACTGGACATGTGTACAGCGCACCTTTGGAGAGTAAATGTCGGTTGGTGCGGGGCGGGCCGTCACAAATTTCCTATCCATAAATGGTCATATTGAAATTATACCATTTTTACCCATGTCATAATAGGTAATTATTTATATGTTTCCCTACTAGAATCATGTGTCCAATTTACATAATCACTATGCTTATTACAAATTCCCCTTTTTTCCCGTTTCTTAACTAGCGTAACCGTTTGCGTTTTTGGCGTCATCGAGGCTACAAGGTAGCCTCGCCATTACAATAAAATAAAGGGAATGACAAAGTGATCGTTTTCAGTATAATTTTTGGCATAAGCATGACAACTAGGGAAAATGACATGATAACTTCGCATATAATTATGATTCACCACATAATTAACAACTTGCATAGATTCATGATTTTGCAACATAACAACTTGCATAGGTTCATGAATTAACAACATAATTAACACTAACATAGGTTCATGATTCACAACATAACAACTTGCATAGGTGACTTGCATAGGTTCATGAATTAACAACATAATTAACAGCTCACATAGATTCATGATTTACAACATATTTAACAACTTGCATAACATAACAACTTTCATAGTTTCATGAATAATAACTTGCATAGGTTCATGAATAATAACCTGTATAGGTGACTTGCATGATCTCATAATAATTTTCATAGATTCATGATTTACAACATATTTAACAACTTGCATAACATAACAACTTGCATAGTTTCATGAATAATCACTTGCATAGGTTCATGAATAATAACTTGTATAGGTGACTTGCATGATCTCATAAAAATTTGCATAGATTCATGATAACAACTTGCATAGATTCATGAATTCATCACCCAATAACTTACATAATTTCATGATCAACAATAACAATAAACTTGCATAATTTCATGATCCACAACAATAATAAACTTGCATAACTACAAACAACATATACCCAAATCATAGTCTACCACGATTCACTTTTATTTATTTAAACCTAAAAGTGACTAGAACTCACCGAAAAAGGGGCCTTGAGTTCTGGGATCTGAATTCTATAATTGATTAGCGTTCCCTTGTTGTAGACAATTTCGTTGTTGTAGTTTTAGGCTTGATTTGAATTGAATTGTTGTCTTTAATTTGCTTCTACTTGGTGGCGACTACTCTAGGGTTTGGAGTGACAATATGACGACCATTAATCTAATTTTGATTTGATTTTAGGGTTTGAGTCTACATGTCTTTTTATAGAGTTTAGGATTAGTTTAGGCCGTTCGATCAACCCAGAATTAATCCCAGCCAATTAGAGCAGATCAGAGACCCTAATGAGTCAGCATACAGTCATAAATAGGTCATCACTCAAATCTGCCCGGGTAGGGGGGGCGGTCGACCCCCAGGTCGACCCTATGGTCGACCTGGCCCTGGCGGGAATTTTCCCGCCTAGCCCATCTGACTCTGAATTTTGAATTTTCGAAATCTGTTTTGAATTTTCTGAAACTTTCGATGGCCATAAATTCTTCATACGAAGTCCAATTCACGCGAACTCGGACACTATCTCAACCAGAATTCCGAGACGAACACAATGGCACAACCCGTTTCCCTTAATTCTCACGTCTAAGATTAGTTATTCTTTAATTTGTGAACATTAACATTGAAATTTATGGGGTATTACATTCTCCCCTCCTTAAAGGATTTCGTCCCCAAAATCTTCAAGTTAAGAAGAATGTGCATCCTACCATACAATCATCCATCTACTCAACCATCAAATACCGGCATCCATTGTCCTTAAAAGATTTCTAATGTCGTATGAACATATGCAAAAGGTGTGTGTATATGTTACTTATCTAATGCAAAATCAGGCGGTTTACTGATTCAGTTGACCTCCTTAATGCAAACCATGATAGTGTCGTGCGTCCATTATGTATGCGAAAGAATCCTATCGATACATATTATTTCTACATGTGTGCTCAACCGTCCATCAAAATGCAGCATCCATATGGTAACACAACCATTGTTCATCCATTAACCTAAATATGCACACACATTTATATGCAATATGAAAGTGATTTGAGCCGATCTAGTGCCTAATGTGTGTGTAAATGCATCCACGAGCAACCACTAGCAAACACTTGCATCCACTTGCAACCATCAAACATAACATGTCTCAAACACATGTTTACATCCATGGATTTCCTATCTAAAGGTCGAAGATTCGGTTGATGGGATATAAACAAATGATATAACTAAAACAAAAGCTCTATTCCCATTTGACATCGGTTAAGAGAATAATTCCCTAAGTCTCAGCCTCGAAGATCGAAATCAACATCAGACTGACACCCAAAGAATTACCCCCATTAAACAATGTCAAACTGGAGATCTACTTCATGCTTCGAGTAGAAACCCTATCCTTCAGAAATATCCAGATACTTACGGACTACTGGTACAGATCAGATTACAGAATGAGTCTCAGAAAGCTAAGCATAAAACACCCTTGTGGGTCACAAGAAACTTTGGGGGTCTTCCCATGACAAGTTAGAAACTTAACGACCCTCCTCTCAAAATCTAGAACGACCCTCTACATAGAAAGCTGGTCCATTTAGATCCAACCCATAGCCCATAAACTTGAGCACACAAATGTCACATCAAATTTTTGACGCCTAACACAGATAATTTCAACCCCTTACAAATTACCAATAAATGAGCCGAACCACCAAAGGGGTTTGAAACAACTACGGGATCAGAAACAAGACTAGTATTAAAGTGCAGAGTCTCAATTACAAAATCAAAATGCCAGAATCCAAAAGAGTCTTAACTTCATAAGGAAATTAAACCTTTTACATAAATTTTTTCCTATCTCTATCCTATCCATCTGCCACGAGAGCATTCGCCTGCCCTCAAGAAGTCCCTTGCGATCCCTGCGCCTTCGGGCATTCCTTGGAGAAGTGTCCGACCTCTCCGCATTCAAAGCAATTGAACTTCCTCCTTTTACATTCTTTGATTAGGTGATCTTCTTTCCCACAATAGTGGCATTTCGTCTTATCCTTGCCCTTTTCATCCTTCTCGCCTTCCTTCTGCTGTTGCTTTTGCTGTCCTTTCTTGGGTCCCGCCTTCTCATTTTTCAATGTCCCTTCAACTTTTTCCTCTTTCTTTGCTCCTTTGTCCTCTTCATGCATTAGAGCCATATCCACCAGCTTTTCAAAAGTGGCCCCCATGGAAACGTGGGTCATAGCCAATCCGTGTAGCGGCTCATTCAGGCCTTTAACAAATCTCAGAGCCTTCTTCTCAGGTGTGTTCACCAAGTCTAAGCCGAACCTCGCCAACTGATTGAACTTGTTGACGTATTCTTTTACTGACAGATCCCCCTGCTTCAATGCTAAGAACCTTTCCATGTATAGATTTTCCTCTGCTCGTGAGAGAAATTTTGCCTCAAACCTATGCCTGAAATCCGACCGTGTATCAACTGGACGCTCTCCATTAGTGACCTCCCACCAAAACGAAGCTTCGTCTTTCATCAACCAAACAGCCAATTGGACCTTCTTACAGTCGTCCAAGTCGAAAATGCCAAACAGATCCTCCACTTCCTTCAACCAATTTCTAACTTCAATAAACGTTTCAGTCCCACTAAAATATTTTTCACCCATCGAATGAAAGTCCTTACATATCTTAGAGAAAGTATCTCCACACGGAGGAATGACTGGAGCTGGGGGAGGAGGAGGAGGAACGTTGGCCGGACCCGTGGTAGCGGCCCTAGACTCGAGATATTGACGAAACCAACTGGGTACATGAACACCCTCTGGTATCTCAGATGCTTCAGACATGCTGAAACGAAAAAGGAAAGATTCAATACAAAAGAACCGAAGGAAAGATATATGGCTCTTGGGGTTATGCTTTCTAAAATAAGCTTTTCTCTTGAAAATACTTTCCTTAAAACATACTTTTGAAGGTACTTCTTTATAAAAGTGGTTTTGAAAAACAGCTTTTCAAAATTCATATCTGTTCTGGTAACCTTCAGCTCTGATACCAAGTATAACACCCCACCTCCATTAAGGTCACTCACAAAGGGAATACCTTAACTTTAGTGGAGCGTTTTTGGTAAACAGACACAGAATATCACAAGACAGATATAAAATTTTTGCAGCGGAAAATAAACAACTTTATTAAATTACCAAAATACTTTGTTACATAATACCATAAGTCAGAAAACCATTACAACAAAACACTTCTGTCTTATATCATCAGAGTACATAGGTATTCAAAAGAAAAACATCATTCCCCGTATTAAAGAGCAAGCCATATAAGAGATAGAGACTCGAGCCATACTTCAGAAGTAGCTCCTAGAAGATGATATTTTCCTCCCTGAGAACCTAGGGGGGAAATGGAAGAAAAGAGGCGAAACAAACTAGGTCAGACATACATCTGGTGAGTCCAGTAACTTTTAGCCAGTAAATAAATAAAGGTAAACATGACAGGCATACAAAGTGGAAAAAAGGATTCACGGTACAGATGACAGGTATAACAGGACACATAAGGTAAGGTGTATGCATGCTTCACTACTAACTACTCTGCACTATTACTAGTCAAATCAAGATGGGATGATCCCTTCCGCTAATGATAACGATGGTGGTAGTTTCGTGTATTCCTAGCTGCTGTCATAGGTGCCGCCTGTTCCTATCTCAACTAGTCGTACCCACTACCCTCCTACTATAAATTGGTAGACTTAGGGCATATGTCCGGATATACCCTAACCACTACCCTAATCGATCGGCTCCCTACTCTGTAGATACCCTGTGTTGGTCCCACAACTAGGGGGTATCACTTCCCTAAAGTGGCAATCTAAGGTGTGCATAGTTATACCTACTGGTGTCACGGTCGTCTTGTCCCCCTCTGCCCGGTCCATGCACGCACATGTCCCCGGTCGGTTTGCGCCGCCCACACCATCCTTCTCGTTTTGGATCTCTTACAATCAATCTGTGAGCGTGCCCCTTCCCCGTCTAGTACGGAGTTCTTTACTTTGATACCCCTCCGGGTTACTGACTGAAATGGGTCCCACACAACATGATACAAGCTCTCCCCTATGTCTTGTATCCCAACTAGGTTTTCCGCTGACTATGTATATCCTAAGGTGTCTTTAATTACATAGCCCTCAATCAGTTATGCGTACCTATAGGTGTCTTTAATACATAACTCTATCTATTCCCATTAGTTATGCGTACCCCTAAGGGTGTCTTTAATACATAACTTTACTATTTTGCCCCGGTTATGTATACCATTAGGTGTCTTTAATTACATAACCCTTTTTATCTGGTTAAGTTTGTGGGCCTATATGTATTAATATTACCCACCTTCCCTTCAGTTGTACTTAACCCACCCACAATCCAATTCATTTTACTTAACCCTAACTTATGTCTATCATCATACAGTCCATATGTGCTAAGTTAGGTTAAGTAGTCTTTAATCAGCATTAATTAATTATTGAGACACCTAATCGTATTTCACATGCCACCCAAGGTACCCACTTAATTCCACATGCCACCCAAGGCACCCACTTAACCCCTCATGTCCCACTACATGTTTATCTGGTTAAGTGTTTAATTCATTAAGACCGTAACCTTATAAAGACCTCCCACATTAGACTGGCATTTGGGGCAGCTGGATTTGCCGGGCGGGTCCGGGCAGTCTTACACCACAAAAGAGCCTAACTTCGTGTCTTTACAACTGTCACGCATTTAATTTATGCCTAAGACCTCCCACATTAGACTGACATTTGTGGCAGCTGGATTTGCCGGGCGGGTCCGGGCAGTTTTACACCATAAAAGAGCCTAACATTGTGTCTTAGACGATTAATTATTCCTAATTAATCATTCCCCAATTTGAATTAATTTCCCTATTCAAATTAACAATGAATTCCAAATTTAACTATGACCATAATTGACTCAATTATGTCCATCTATTTATGGTATGTAAAATCATACCAATTTCATCACAAATTTATTTTATGCCTTTTAAGGCATTTATGCCAATTCTCAATATTAAATCTTCAGACTTCAACTGTTTAAACATTCCTCTTTTGATTAATTAAGTTAATTAATTAACCCCTTCCTTTTTATAGGTGCCAATACCTATCTTATTAACAATTTGAATTTCCTATCCATAAATGGTCATCTTGAAATTATACCATTTTTACCCAATTTTACCCATGTCATAATAGGTAATTATTTATATGTTTCCCTACTATAACATGTGTCCAATTTACATAATCACTATGCCTATTACAAATTCCCCTTTTTCCCTGTTTCTTAACTAGCGTAACCGTTTGCGTTTTTGGCGTCATCGAGGCTACAAGGTAGCCTCGCCATAACAATAAAATAAAGGGAATGACAAAGTGATCGTTTTCAATACAATTTTTGGCATAAGCATGACAACTAGGGAAAATGACATGATAACTTCGCATATAATTATGATTCACCACATAATTAACAACTTGCATAGATTCATGATTTTGCAACATAACAACTTGCATAGGTTCATGAATTAACAACATAATTAACACTAACATAGGTTCATGATTCACAACATAACAGCTTGCATAGGTGACTTGCATAGGTTCATGAATTAACAACATAATTAACAACTCACATAGATTCATGATTTACAACATATTTAACAACTTGCATAACATAACAACTTGCATAGTTTCATGAATAATAACTTGCATGGGTTCATGAATAATAACTTGTATAGGTGACTTGCATGATCTCATAACAATTTGCATAGATTCATGATTTACAACATATTTAACAACTTGCATAGTTTCATGAATAATAACTTGCATAGGTTCATGAATAATAACTTGTATAGGTGACTTGCATGATCTCATAACAATTTGCATAGATTCATGATAACAACTTGCATAGATTCTTGAATTCATCACACAATAACTTACATAATTTCATGATCAACAATAACAATAAACTTGCATAATTTCATGATCCACAACAACAATAAACTTGCATAACTACAAACAACATATACCTAAATCATAGTCTACCACGATTCACTTTTATTTATTTAAACCTAAAAGTGACTAGAACTCACCGAAAAAGGGGTCTTGAGTTCTGGGATCTGAATTCTGTAATTGATTAGCATTCCCTTGTTGTAGACAATTTTGTTGTTGTAGTTTTAGGCTTGATTTGAATTGAATTGTTGTCTTTAATTTGCTTCTAGTTGGTGGCGGCTACTCTAGGGTTTGGAGTGACAACATGACGGCCATTAATCTAATTTTGATTTGATTTTAGGGTTTGAGTCTACATGTCTTTTTATAGAGTTTAGGATTAGTTTAGGCCGTTCGATCAACCCAGAATTAATCCCAGCCAATCAGAGCAGATCAGAAACCCTAATGAGTCAGCATACAGTCATAAACAGGTCATCACTCAAATCTGCCCGGGGAGAGGGGGCAGGTCGACCCCCAGGTCGACCCTATGGTTGACCTGGCCCTGGCGGGAATTTTCCCGCCTAGCCCATCTGACTCTGAATTTTGAATTTTCGAAATCTATTTTGAATTTTCTGAAACTTTCGATGGCCATAACTTCTTCATAAGAAGTCCAATTCACGTGAACTCGGACTCTATCTCAACCAGAATTCCAAGACGAACACAATAGAGCAACCTGTTTCCCTTAATTCTCACGTCTGAGATTAGTTATTCTTTAATTTGTGAACATTAACATTGAAATTTACGGGGTGTTATAGGTTTCGTCAAAAACCGAGGTCGTTTGCAAAATCTCCATTTTTAAGGGCCAGAATTCCATAGCAACTATTCTGAATTTTCAACTGGACATAACTTTTTATCCTCTCTATGAAATTTTGATTTTTCGGATTCGTTGGAAAGATATTCTCAATTAGATTCTAATATTTTTGGTTTTGCTAAAATCCGGTTTATTTTGAATCCTGTACATTCATTTGAAATTCGAAATCGAAATTTTAAACTACCGCGCCATTTTCAATTCCTTTTATAATTAAAATAAAATTATTCATCTCTGGACTTCTTCAACTGGCTCAGTGCCTTTGAACTGTTTTCCTCCCAATGAAGAAAAGTCTTTGCATAGCTTTGCAAATTCTACATCTCTAGAAACTTTGACTCCAACATCAACCGTACCTGCCACTAGAGCGGGGTTCCTTCGAAGGATTGCTTCAATCATAGCTTCAAACATGGACGGGTAGTCTTGTGCCCAGCCATTACCCCCTCCAGTATTAGCTTCCCTAGCAGCGTGTCTTGATGATCGTTTACTCATTCTAAATCTGCAATATAGAATAAATAGCCACTTCCAAGAAAAACTGCAAAAGAATACAATTGCTACTACTGTATATGCTAATATATATAATAATCATCCAACTGAAATCTACAAGTACGCCTCTCATACGTAATTACGTCTTGGAACTTTGGGAAAAATCGATAACCGGAGCTCTGATACCAAATGTGACGACCGCCCACAACCCCCGCACTATACAAGAGGAATAATGCGCTGAAAGGTGTGTCAGGCAGCTATGGACGATCATCAATGTATGGTAGATAAACGAAACCAGTTGTAAACTCACAACGCAAGGATAAAATATAATAGAACGTATACAACAGGTAGTGATAGTGAAGCAGAAAACACTAAACTTTCATGACAACTAGAAAGTATTTCCCAGGCATACACGTGGATAACAATAATAGTGTTTGTACAATTTGCCTTACTACAACACTCAGAGAAATAGCAAACAGCGGAAACAAATACTAGATAGTAATAAAAACTGGTACGTGAGCCTCCTGCTCACCATCGATTAGCGTCGTCGTCCTCACTAAAGCAATACCTGCCACCTGTTACTCAGTCTGCCTGTAACGACCCAGATTTTTCTAGTCGATTTATTTTGAATATTTAATATTATTTTAAATATTGAGCTGATAATATAATCAATTTTTATATTGAATTATCAGTATAACTATCGTAATACGAGGATCTTAAGTAATTAAATTTGAAATGGAATCAAATTGATTTACTCGAAGTTTTATTTGAATTTAAACGATAACAAATAATAATTTATTATCGAAGAATTCATTTGTTTGAATTTAAATTATATTATATTGATTTAAAATAGTTATTTTATATATATGTTCGAATAAATTTTAGAATCTGTTTGATTGAGTTCAGGAATATCGTTATAATCTGAGAACAACGGTTGTTACGTTGAATAGCGGTTTGGGGTTTCAAAGTTAGGGGCAACGAAATAAATTAAACCAAACAAAATCAAATCAACATAAAGAAAGCCTCTTATCAGCCGACCTAAAAACTAAACGCCACCCTAAAAATTGTCATCAGCGCAGACTTATTCATCTCGAGCCAACACCTTTGTCTCCAAGCTTCATTATCAGGCAAACAACATTTTAATGGCCTGTACCTTACTGTTTCCCATCGCATGTATAAATACGTTACCCATTGTCTTTGTTTTGCCATTCCCAAACCGACCAAATCCATTCTAATTCCTCCGCCCCTTGTTAATCCTCTTCAAAATCAAAATCAAAGCCGATATCCTTCCATTCTCATTCAAGCGAATCGAGTTCGAACCCTGAGACGAGATTCGTGAGCAAACATGGCAGCGCGACATCGAGTGAGGGCTGGCGTCATCGTGATTTGTTTGAAGACCGCGCTCAACATGGAGGGTCGTTGCGAGCGATTCTGGCGATGACGAGGTGTTGTTGTCTGAGTCGAGCAGGGTTCGACAGTGGGTGATTTTTGAAGCTCGGTTATTGATTTGGGTTGTTCGAGTTTGTGGGATTTGACAGCAGGGTGGAAACAGTGGTAACGAGAAAAAAAACTTGGGAAAAAGAAGCATACGGAAGGAGGTGGTATTGAGGGCGCTCGTGGTGGAAGAGGGTGCGATGTTGTGGGTTCGAATTTACTGAGGAACTGAGGTGGACTGGATGATCTGGAGTTGGTCAAAGTGCAAGGAAATGGAAGTTGACAGCAAGTTGTTCGGGAGAATGCCAAAGTGAAGAACGCTGGATTTTAGTGATGTTCAGCAAAGAGGGTCAATGATATTTGAATATGCTTCGTGGTGTTCAAGAAATAAGGTATACACCTTTATTTAGAAATTTAAAAAAATAAAATAAAGAATAATTAATGATAGTAGTTCATTAAAATAGATAAGAGTTTAATCGATAATTAAATTAACCATAGGTGCAAAGTAATTTTACTGAGAAGATCTATGGCCGCGATGATATAGAATTTTACTGGGGAGTCAGCACAAAATAAATCTCTGGTGAGTAAATCTCACTCACCTTTAGAATTATTTTTATTTCATTAAAAATAATTGTTTGTTGCTTGTTGACTGATTTCTGGTTGCTTTATATATATTAGTTATGTAGGCTATTATATATATATATTGGGTTGATTGAGTGGTTGGATTCCCGCAGTCTCATTAGCGGATGCCCGCAGTTTCATAGCGGATGATTACCCTATACGCCCCACGCTATGATTAGTGGATGACCTTCTATACCGCGATATTCTGCCACGAAGCAGAATTGGTATTATTTATGTGCTAACATCTGTGGATGCAGGAAAACAGGTTGGAGGAATCCAACTGGATTCCTCAAAAATATATTATCTGTTTGTTTAATTGTTTGTTTGATTTCATATATATATATTCATATATGATGTGCTAAAAATAAAATGATTGAAAATTGGGTGATTTGATTGTTTTAATATCACTGGGCCAATTGAAAGGATATTTGAGATTTTAAAAGGAAAAATTCTATTTTTAAATAGAATTTGAATTTTAAATGGAAATAAAATATAAAACTTGTGTTTGGAAAATAAAACAAGTAGTTTCTTTTTAAACGAAGTTTATAAATAGTTCTTTTGTAACGAAGTTATAAATGAAGTGAAAAGAATTATCATTTGATAATTCAGAAATAGAAATACAAGTGTTTTGAAAATATGATTCAAAAGGAAATTTAAATATAGAATTTGAATAATAGAAAAGGAAATGGAAATTTGAATTTAGAATTCAAATAGAAAGTCCAAAATGGATTTGGATATAGAACTTTCAAATGGTGTTTGAATATAGAGAAATTGAAATAGAATTTCCAAATAGAATTTGAAATAGAATTTAAAAACAGAATTTTCAAAAGAGAATTTGAAATAGACTTTGAAAATAGAATTTCAAAAATAGTATTGCAATGAAATTTGAATTCAAATATAATTGAAGAGAATTTGACTATAGAAATTCAAAAGGAATTCAAATATAGAACTTGAATTCAAAGGAATTTAAATATGGGATTTGAATTCAAGGGAATTGAAATAGGATTTGAATTCAAAGGAATTCAAATGGGATTGGGATAAAGGAAATTCAAAAATGGAATTTCAAATAAAAGAAATGTAATTTGAAATATTGAGAATTTCAAAGAAGAGAAAGTGGAATTTGAAACATTTAGAATTCCAAATAGAATTTAAAGGGGGTTTGAATATTTGAATTTCAAATAGAATTCAAATATGGGGTCTGAATATAGCAATTCAAATAGAATTTGAATAAATGAATTTGAATATAGAATTGCAAGGTAGAATTGTGATGAAATTTGAAATATCGAATTCAAGAGAATTGAATATGGATTTGAATTTAGAATTCAAAGAAGAATTGAATATAAACTTCAAATATAATCGAAATAGAGTTTGAATATATAACTCAAATAGAATTGAATATGAAGTTCGAATAGAGATTGGAAATAGAAATTCAAGTACTGAATTTGAATATCAAAGAAATTGGGATTTGAATATAGAATTCAAATAAAAGTGAGATTGGAATTTGAATCAAGGAATTCAAATAGAGTTAAATGAAGTTGAATTCATTTTAAAGAAGTTTAAAGGTTTAGATATATATAAATAAAATTAAAACGAACTCGCCACAGCGCTGCAGTTCGTAAAATAGCGATTTGAACTTCAATCGAGTATACAGGACTCAATTGGAGTCGGATTTCTTCGAAACAAGAAACGTCAGGACCGATTTGATAATAGTTTTCTAATGAAGGAGAAAAATCTGGATTTCGTCGTATAGATTTTGAGTTATGTCAAAATCAAATTTTCAGAAAAGCAGCGCCAGAATCGTTTTAAAACCACAATGGTTTATTTAATGTTATAAAAGGATTTTAAGCGGGAAAAATCCGAATTGTCTATTTAGAAGATTTCAGAGTTGAGTTGTAAAATATATGCGAATTCAAGTTGTGTAAATGAATATGATTTTTGGAAACAGAAACCGGATTTTGATTTATTGAATAGAATTAACTAAATTGAATAGAAATTAGTTAATGAGATTTCGAATGAAATATTGGGGTTTGAATAAGTAAATTCGATTTGAAATTTATATTCGAAATCGAAAAGGAAACTAGAATTGAAATGGAAACGCAATTTGGTTATGAACAAGCTAAATATTTTGTTTAAAAATGCTATGTTCAAACAAAGGAGTATAATAGGCAAAATGGCCGATTTAAAGAATAAATGGCGGAACTGAATTCAAACGATTAGATAGTGTGGAATTGAATTGAAAACAGGTGAACAGGTGTTGGACAGGTATGGAATGAAGTATATAAAGTATATGAAGATTTTTATTTATGTGCCCGACAAAAAGGTACATGTTTAAATTCATATATGGGTTTTATGCGCCGTATCGGCAAGCCGCTTGGCTTTTTCCTTTTTCTTTTGATTGAGGAAGATACCGGGAAGCTATTTGAAATTTCCCGATGCTCCCGATACAGGGGAGGTTATGGCGAATTTTTCCGGGAATTTAAGGAGTTAGAATATTTTTAAGAAATTTGACAATTAGAAATCTATATATCGATATATATAGAATTCGATAAGGAAACGAAATCAAAAATAGCGTAAAGGGCCAAGATTGATTATTGAAAATATTTGGTTAACAAATATTGATAAGGAAATGGAGAAGAGATTTAATTAATGAAATATTAATTAAAGAGCCCAGTGATTTGTTTGATATGTTGATGAACACTTGTTTTTATTCGATAGTTAAATCACAGACTATCGAAGTTTTTGACCATCGTTGTCAATATGGAGAGACCGGTTGGATTATTATCCGAAGAACCACTCCGTATCGGCATCAGCGTTGCGAACCAAGTATGCTAAATATATTGAAGACGGGGTGAAGTGCAAGGGCTTTTCTATTTATAGAAATAGTGCCTTCGATTTCGTTCAATCCCAGAACGAACGTAAATGGACGAATGTCTGACAGAGTATTTCCAATGATCAAATGGGTTGGTCTGTATGAATATATATGGTTGCAACGGATTTATTCCCTTAGCATAATATCCAGAATATTTGTGCAAACTTAACTAGTGATTAACGGATCTGACAATGTGGCATTCAAAGTGATTGTGCTATCAATGAATGGTAAGTATTCGTAGCCTCAGGCCTCAACAACCGGGAAGGACAAAAAATCGGGCAGGCAACATGGCTATGTGGGTCGCACCCATTAGGGTGTATAATCACCTATCTAGAGAAATTCCTTTTGTTTCTTAATCTATCGATTCTGCCCATTCGGGAAACGGTGGTTTGAGTCCAACCGTTGGTGGTATACATTCGATACACTCAAGCGAAATGAGTGGTCGGTCATGTGTGGGCCGGGTTGCAAGACGTTCTTGTTGAACCCAGGTGTATTTGCCTCTAGAGATACATCATCGGAAGGTGGTCCCATACCTTGTCATGTTGGAAATCCAATCTCCAATAAGCGCCATGCGGGTTTTGATTTTATACTATATATGTGGAGCGTGAGATGCAAGCGTTCTGCTATTTGATTATTTATTTGATGTAGACATTATTATAATATCATTGGATTTGATATCAAAGTATTTTTTTGGGTTATAGTAAGGTAAAAACCGTCAGTGTTTATGTGTGGGCTGGTCTTACTATTATCTTTTCTTTTGAAAGGATTTTTAAAGTTAAACAAGTGGTTGGAGTTTACTCACACCAGTCCCATGACTGACCCAGAGTTTATTTTGTTTTGTTTTCCCTAAACTCTTGGGTGCCCAAATTTGTACGGGCAGTCAAGTAGTCGGGATTTCACAGATTCATTTGAAGGAGCTGGAAGCAGGAGGCTTCACCGGTTAGCTATAGGCTATCATATATTCCGCTGTGGACTTTGTTTGTATCTGGAAACAGGTGTTGATAACTGTTCCAGAAATGACTGTTGTACTCTGATGATGGTATGTATATAAAGTTACTGATTTGTATTTCAAAAGTTATGTTATATAATATATTTTATTCGATCCGCTGTGAGTTTGTGATCTTCGTTTTTCTTCTATTCTAATATTTCTTTCTTTCTATTTCTCATCCTCTAACTTCTTTCTAAAAATGATTCGTATTTCTGTGCAATTTGGGTTGGACGTGTGGTGTTTTTAGTCAACTCAGATAGCTCGGATTTGCGGGCCATTACAGTGGTATCAGAGCTTAGGTTGAGCGAATACCTAGGCTTTGGTGGGATGTGCTCATTAGAGATAGGGTCAGTAGTACCCTAGGATGAGTTGAGTGTATATACGAGAGAGCGTATTTGTAAATTGATATAGAAATTGTTTTATATTGTGTTGGCTAGTCTGTTGAGTGAGTTATGAATTCTGATCGAATCGTGGGACGCCACGACGTCGATAGGAGTTTCTAAATACTTGAACAGAAGATTGAACACGATATAGTTTTTAAGTGGGTAAATGAAATAATTTTACCCAAAATTCTATTTTGATATAGAAAGAATATTTTTCTGAAATTATTATATTATATGGATGTGTTGATTGTTAGGATTATAATCAAACGAGATTATAAAAATTGAAATGGTTATTTATAACCAAACTGAATTTGTATATGAATGAAATATATACAAATGAGATAAATTAGAAATAAAATTCAAACCAGAATTTAGAATTCAAAATCCTGGGAAGTTGAAAAATATTTTTCAAAGTAATATCTTTTTATTTTGAAAGGGTTTTTGAATGAAAATCATTTTGAATTGATTTTTAAAATAATAAAGCACTGAACTCACTTCAGTGGCTGGGAAATAATTCTGATGATGATTGCAACATCATCAGTGTTCATTTCCGAGTTTCTAAGTGATGAATTGCTGCCTTAGAAAAAGTTTTGATGGAAATTTGTTTGAAAGAAAAAAAATTGGTTTGAATATTCAAATGTTTTGGAATTTGAAATGAAAATAAATATATGTATATATTTATGGGATTTCAAAAGAATTTGAAAAGAAAAACCCAGGGATTTGAATTCTGAAATTTAAATTTAACTTAGACAAGTTAAATGGGTCGAAGTGAATGAATTGATTAGAATCAATTTAAATAGATTTATTGAAATAAACTGAAATAAATATGAATTGAATGTGAAGGCATATGAAAGGAAGAAGACCAAAAGTTTTGGTTGGAGTTAATTTGTTGAAATATGAGGAGTTGAGTTTCAACATAAGTGAGATGTTGAAAAATAATAGATTTGTACCCTTTTTCCCACCTTAGCAATTTCGAGGACGAAATTATTTTAAGGGGGGAAGAATGTAACGACCCAGATTTTTCTGGTCGATTTATTTTGAATATTTAATATTATTTTAAATATTGAGCTGATAATATAATCAATTTTTATATTGAATTATCAGTATAACTATCGTAATACGAGGATCTTAAGTAATTAAATTTGAAATGGAATCAAATTGATTTACTCGAAGTTTTATTTGAATTTAAACGATAACAAATAATAATTTATTATCGAAGAATTCATTTGTTTGAATTTAAATTATATTATATTGATTTAAAATAGTTATTTTATATATATGTTCGAATAAATTTTAGAATCTGTTTGATTGAGTTCAGGAATATCGTTATAATCTGAGAACAACGGTTGTTACGTTGAATAGCGGTTTGGGGTTTCAAAGTTAGGGGCAACGAAATAAATTAAACCAAACAAAATCAAATCAACATAAAGAAAGCCTCTTATCAGCCGACCTAAAAACTAAACGCCACCCTAAAAATTGTCATCAGCGCAGACTTATTCATCTCGAGCCAACACCTTTGTCTCCAAGCTTCATTATCAGGCAAACAACATTTTAATGGCCTGTACCTTACTGTTTCCCATCGCATGTATAAATACGTTACCCATTGTCTTTGTTTTGCCATTCCCAAACCGACCAAATCCATTCTAATTCCTCCGCCCCTTGTTAATCCTCTTCAAAATCAAAATCAAAGCCGATATCCTTCCATTCTCATTCAAGCGAATCGAGTTCGAACCCTGAGCCGAGATTCGTGAGCAAACATGGCAGCGCGACATCGAGTGAGGGCTGGCGTCATCGTGATTTGTTTGAAGACCGCGCTCAACATGGAGGGTCGTTGCGAGCGATTCTGGCGATGACGAGGTGTTGTTGTCTGAGTCGAGCAGGGTTCGACAGTGGGTGATTTTTGAAGCTCGGTTATTGATTTGGGTTGTTCGAGTTTGTGGGATTTGACAGCAGGGTGGAAACAGTGGTAACGAGAGAAAAAACTTGGGAAAAAGGAGCATACGGAAGGAGGTGGTATTGAGGGCGCTCGTGGTGGAAGAGGGTGCGATGTTGTGGGTTCGAATTTACTGAGGAACTGAGGTGGACCGGATGATCTGGAGTTGGTCAAAGTGCAAGGAAATGGAAGTTGACAGCAAGTTGTTCGGGAGAATGCCAAAGTGAAGAACGCTGGATTTTAGTGATGTTTGCAGCAAAGAGGGTCAATGATATTTGAATATGCTTCGTGGTGTTCAAGAAATAAGGTATACACCTTTATTTAGAAATTTAAAAAAATAAAATAAAGAATAATTAATGATAGTAGTTCATTAAAATAGATAAGAGTTTAATCGATAATTAAATTAACCATAGGTGCAAAGTAATTTTACTGAGAAGATCTATGGCCGCGATGATATAGAATTTTACTGGGGAGTCAGCACAAAATAAATCTCTGGTGAGTAAATCTCACTCACCTTTAGAATTATTTTTATTTCATTAAAAATAATTGTTTGTTGCTTGTTGACTGATTTCTGGTTGCTTTATATATATTAGTTATGTAGGCTATTATATATATATATATTGGGTTGATTGAGTGGTTGGATTCCCGCAGTCTCATTAGCGGATGCCCGCAGTTTCATAGCGGATGATTACCCTATACGCCCCACGCTATGATTAGTGGATGACCTTCTATACCGCGATATTCTGCCACGAAGCAGAATTGGTATTATTTATGTGCTAACATCTGTGGATGCAGGAAAACAGGTTGGAGGAATCCAACTGGATTCCTCAAAAATATATTATCTGTTTGTTTAATTGTTTGTTTGATTTCATATATATATTCATATATGATGTGCTAAAAATAAAATGATTGAAAATTGGGTGATTTGATTGTTTTAATATCACTGGGCCAATTGAAAGGATATTTGAGATTTTAAAAGGAAAAATTCTATTTTTAAATAGAATTTGAATTTTAAATGGAAATAAAATATAAAACTTGTGTTTGGAAAATAAAACAAGTAGTTTCTTTTTAAACGAAGTTTATAAATAGTTCTTTTATAACGAAGTTATAAATGAAGTGAAAAGAATTATCATTTGATAATTCAGAAATAGAAATACAAGTGTTTTGAAAATATGATTCAAAAGGAAATTTAAATATAGAATTTGAATAATAGAAAAGGAAATGGAAATTTGAATTTAGAATTCAAATAGAAAGTCCAAAATGGATTTGGATATAGAACTTTCAAATGGTGTTTGAATATAGAGAAATTGAAATAGAATTTCCAAATAGAATTTGAAATAGAATTTAAAAACAAAATTTTCAAAAGAGAATTTGAAATAGACTTTGAAAATAGAATTTCAAAAATAGTATTGCAATGAAATTTGAATTCAAATATAATTGAAAGAGAATTTGACTATAGAAATTCAAAAGGAATTCAAATATAGAACTTGAATTCAAAGGAATTTAAATATGGGATTTGAATTCAAGGGAATTGAAATAGGATTTGAATTCAAAGGAATTCAAATGGGATTGGGATAAAGGAAATTCAAAAATGGAATTTCAAATAAAAGAAATGTAATTTGAAATATTGAGAATTTCAAAGAAGAGAAAGTGGAATTTGAAACATTTAGAATTCCAAATAGAATTTAAAGGGGGTTTGAATATTTGAATTTCAAATAGAATTCAAATATGGGGTCTGAATATAGCAATTCAAATAGAATTTGAATAAATGAATTTGAATATAGAATTGCAAGGTAGAATTGTGATGAAATTTGAAATATCGAATTCAAGAGAATTGAATATGGATTTGAATTTAGAATTCAAAGAAGAATTGAATATAAACTTCAAATATAATCGAAATAGAGTTTGAATATATAACTCAAATAGAATTGAATATGAAGTTCGAATAGAGATTGGAAATAGAAATTCAAGTACTGAATTTGAATATCAAAGAAATTGGGATTTGAATATAGAATTCAAATAAAAGTGAGATTGGAATTTGAATCAAGGAATTCAAATAGAGTTAAATGAAGTTGAATTCATTTTAAAGAAGTTTAAAGGTTTAGATATATATAAATAAAATTAAAACGAACTCGCCACAGCGCTGCAGTTCGTAAAATAGCGATTTGAACTTCAATCGAGTATACAGGACTCAATTGGAGTCGGATTTCTTCGAAACAAGAAACGTCAGGACCGATTTGATAATAGTTTTCTAATGAAGGAGAAAAATCTGGATTTCGTCGTATAGATTTTGAGTTATGTCAAAATCAAATTTTCAGAAAAGCAGCGCCAGAATCGTTTTAAAACCACAATGGTTTATTTAATGTTATAAAAGGATTTTAAGCGGGAAAAATCCGAATTGTCTATTTAGAAGATTTCAGAGTTGAGTTGTAAAATATATGCGAATTCAAGTTGTGTAAATGAATATGATTTTTGGAAACAGAAACCGGATTTTGATTTATTGAATAGAATTAACTAAATTGAATAGAAATTAGTTAATGAGATTTCGAATGAAATATTGGGGTTTGAATAAGTAAATTCGATTTGAAATTTATATTCGAAATCGAAAAGGAAACTAGAATTGAAATGGAAACGCAATTTGGTTATGAACAAGCTAAATATTTTGTTTAAAAATGCTATGTTCAAACAAAGGAGTATAATAGGCAAAATGGCCGATTTAAAGAATAAATGGCGGAACTGAATTCAAACGATTAGATAGTGTGGAATTGAATTGAAAACAGGTGAACAGGTGTTGGACAGGTATGGAATGAAGTATATAAAGTATATGAAGATTTTTATTTATGTGCCCGACAAAAAGGTACATGTTTAAATTCATATATGGGTTTTATGCGCCGTATCGGCAAGCCGCTTGGCTTTTTCCTTTTTCTTTTGATTGAGGAAGATACCGGGAAGCTATTTGAAATTTCCCGATGCTCCCGATACAGGGGAGGTTATGGCGAATTTTTCCGGGAATTTAAGGAGTTAGAATATTTTTAAGAAATTTGACAATTAGAAATCTATATATCGATATATATAGAATTCGATAAGGAAACGAAATCAAAAATAGCGTAAAGGGCCAAGATTGATTATTGAAAATATTTGGTTAACAAATATTGATAAGGAAATGGAGAAGAGATTTAATTAATGAAATATTAATTAAAGAGCCCAGTGATTTGTTTGATATGTTGATGAACACTTGTTTTTATTCGATAGTTAAATCACAGACTATCGAAGTTTTTGACCATCGTTGTCAATATGGAGAGACCGGTTGGATTATTATCCGAAGAACCACTCCGTATCGGCATCAGCGTTGCGAACCAAGTATGCTAAATATATTGAAGACGGGGTGAAGTGCAAGGGCTTTTCTATTTATAGAAATAGTGCCTTCGATTTCGTTCAATCCCAGAACGAACGTAAATGGACGAATGTCTGACAGAGTATTTCCAATGATCAAATGGGTTGGTCTGTATGAATATATATGGTTGCAACGGATTTATTCCCTTAGCATAATATCCAGAATATTTGTGCAAACTTAACTAGTGATTAACGGATCTGACAATGTGGCATTCAAAGTGATTGTGCTATCAATGAATGGTAAGTATTCGTAGCCTCAGGCCTCAACAACCGGGAAGGACAAAAAATCGGGCAGGCAGCATGGCTATGTGGGTCGCACCCATTAGGGTGTATAATCACCTATCTAGAGAAATTCCTTTTGTTTCTTAATCTATCGATTCTGCCCATTCGGGAAACGGTGGTTTGAGTCCAACCGTTGGTGGTATACATTCGATACACTCAAGCGAAATGAGTGGTCGGTCATGTGTGGGCCGGGTTGCAAGACGTTCTTGTTGAACCCAGGTGTATTTGCCTCTAGAGATACATCATCGGAAGGTGGTCCCATACCTTGTCATGTTGGAAATCCAATCTCCAATAAGCGCCATGCGGGTTTTGATTTTATACTATATATGTGGAGCGTGAGATGCAAGCGTTCTGCTATTTGATTATTTATTTGATGTAGACATTATTATAATATCATTGGATTTGATATCAAAGTATTTTTTTGGGTTATAGTAAGGTAAAAACCGTCAGTGTTTATGTGTGGGCTGGTCTTACTATTATCTTTTCTTTTGAAAGGATTTTTAAAGTTAAACAAGTGGTTGGAGTTTACTCACACCAGTCCCATGACTGACCCAGAGTTTATTTTGTTTTGTTTTCCCTAAACTCTTGGGTGCCCAAATTTGTATGGGCAGTCAAGTAGTCGGGATTTCACAGATTCATTTGAAGGAGCTGGAAGCAGGAGGCTTCACCGGTTAGCTATAGGCTATCATATATTCCGCTGTGGACTTTGTTTGTATCTGGAAACAGGTGTTGATAACTGTTCCAGAAATGACTGTTGTACTCTGATGATGGTATGTATATAAAGTTACTGATTTGTATTTCAAAAGTTATGTTATATAATATATTTTATTCGATCCGCTGTGAGTTTGTGATCTTCGTTTTTCTTCTATTCTAATATTTCTTTCTTTCTATTTCTCATCCTCTAACTTCTTTCTAAAAATGATTCGTATTTCTGTGCAATTTGGGTTGGACGTGTGGTGTTTTTAGTCAACTCAGATAGCTCGGATTTGCGGGCCATTACAGTGGTATCAGAGCTTAGGTTGAGCGAATACCTAGGCTTTGGTGGGATGTGCTCATTAGAGATAGGGTCAGTAGTACCCTAGGATGAGTTGAGTGTATATACGAGAGAGCGTATTTGTAAATTGATATAGAAATTGTTTTATATTGTGTTGGCTAGTCTGTTGAGTGAGTTATGAATTCTGATCGAATCGTGGGACGCCACGACGTCGATAGGAGTTTCTAAATACTTGAACAGAAGATTGAACACGATATAGTTTTTAAGTGGGTAAATGAAATAATTTTACCCAAAATTCTATTTTGATATAGAAAGAATATTTTTCTGAAATTATTATATTATATGGATGTGTTGATTGTTAGGATTATAATCAAACGAGATTATAAAAATTGAAATGGTTATTTATAACCAAACTGAATTTGTATATGAATGAAATATATACAAATGAGATAAATTAGAAATAAAATTCAAACCAGAATTTAGAATTCAAAATCCTGGGAAGTTGAAAAATATTTTTCAAAGTAATATCTTTTTATTTTGAAAGGGTTTTTGAATGAAAATCATTTTGAATTGATTTTTAAAATAATAAAGCACTGAACTCACTTCAGTGGCTGGGAAATAATTCTGATGATGATTGCAACATCATCAGTGTTCATTTCCGAGTTTCTAAGTGATGAATTGCTGCCTTAGAAAAAGTTTTGATGGAAATTTGTTTGAAAGAAAAAAAATTGGTTTGAATATTCAAATGTTTTGGAATTTGAAATGAAAATAAATATATGTATATATTTATGGGATTTCAAAAGAATTTGAAAAGAAAAACCCAGGGATTTGAATTCTGAAATTTAAATTTAACTTAGACAAGTTAAATGGGTCGAAGTGAATGAATTGATTAGAATCAATTTAAATAGATTTATTGAAATAAACTGAAATACGTGTCTGGGCCATACACGACGCCCAAGGTACTCGACCTACAATTGGTCTTCAATTGTACCTTTGCTTTGAGTTTGCTAGAACCTATAACAACGATAATTCCTTGGCCTTCTCCTCTCTAGTCGTTATCAATTACGACTATTAATTAGCTCAGAATACCTTAGAACTGTCACTTCACACGAACTCAATACATCCTTGAGTTGTCTCCCCATTTGTTGCATACAATGAACAACAAACACTTTTCAACACTTCCAAACTTCCCAATTGAATTCACTTTGAAGTCACGTCATCACCGGAAGTGTCCAACCAGAAATAGCTGCCCAGAAATGGAAAAAAAGGCTGACCAGAATAGGCCGACCCACTTTGGTCCGATCCACTTTAGTCCAACCCACTTTGGTTCGACCCACTTTGGTCCGACCCGCTTTGGTTCGACCCACTTTGGTCCGATCCGCTTTAGTCCGATTCACTTTGGTCCGATCCACTTTTCGTCCGATCCACTTTGGTCCGATCCACTTTGGTTCGATCCACTTTGGTCCGACCCACTTTGGTCCGATCCACTTTGGTCCGATCCACTTTTCATCCGATCAACTTTAGTCCGATCCACTTTGGTCCGACCCACTTTGGTCCGATCCAAAACCTGCACATTGCATTTCAACTCCGATTTCGATCAAAACTTCGCTAAACGATAAATCCGACGAAACTAACTCATCAAATTCATCAAAAAGGATTACAAGCATGTTATGAAATCAACAATATCATCAATATGACAATTCTATCAACGATAATGTCAAATTCACCAAAATCACCGCAAATATGCATATGAACAAAAACCATGGATCTAACTTGCACATTCATATGAAATATCATAGAAATCACCTATCCAAACTTGCTAAATTAGATCCTAGGGTGATTTATATGAAAATGAACTTACCAATACATAGATCTAAGGAAAAACATTTGAATTTGATGAAAAACATGATCTACTACCCATACACTTTATTGGATCCATGTGAGAGATGTAATACAGTCATCGATTCTCCAATACAAGCTAAAATGTTAGAATTATGAATCCAAACAGCAAGAAATTCGAACCAAACTCCTCGATCCGATGAATTCACCTTTGAAATGATGTAGATCTAGCCTCCAATGGTGTAGATTTATGATTTCCCTCCTTAGATTTGGATTTTTAATGGTGGAAAGTTGTTAGAGAAAGAAGGAGATCAATGCCTCCAAATGAGAGAATGGGAAAGTAAACCACTTCCCTCCACTCTCACCCCCTATTTATAGGATTCCACCAGCCCACTAATGGGCCTCCCCAATTCATCCCATTAGGCTCTCCAAACCTGAACAGCCAACTGAAAAACCTTAAAACAACGATTTCTCCCAAACCGCTGAGCCAAATCTTTAATGTAACCACTCTACGGAAAGACAATCTTTAATTCCTTTCCAATAGCATAGGTCTCACTCTTTGATTCAACCTAAGTCAAAAGTTATGCCCTATACAAGACTGATAGGGGAAAAAAGGTCACAAACATAATCGATAAAAATTATGGACATATCTCACATCCCTATAAGCAACATATTAAAAGATGAGAATGATCCAACCCTCAGGGAATAAAATAAAAATATTTTATGATCTTCCGATACGTAAAATGCTGGCTGTTACACCAGTTGATGTCATAATTTCCAAAAAATAACAAAGAGGGATTTATTAACTTTCAAAATAGGGTTGTTGAAATTTCTGGAATGATGCGTGATGGTATGTTGAAGAAGTAAGTTGACAATTCTTGCTTTTAAACGATAAAAACTGTTTTTGAATTCCAAATTTTCATCCCTTTCAAATATATGGTGAAAGGTTTCTAGATCACTTTCATTGATATTAAAATCCGCAAGATCCTTTATTGTATTCTAGCAACCCAAAATAACACTTAAAACATCGCAATTTAAAATGATTTGAGTTCCTTTAACACCACTCCAAGTTTCATTTTCACTTCCTTGATAAAAATCATGATTCAAGTTTGCACAAAACTTTTTAAAAAATTCGGGTAGCAAACTTATCGTTTTCTCGAGAATCAACAAGACTTAAATTCAATTTCTATCAAAAAGAGATTCAAGATCATAAGTAGCAAGATCACCAAAAATATCAAATTTCCCCGTGTCGATTTTACCAAAGTTTACACAACTTATGTAATCCTTGATAGCATCCGGGTTGCTGTAGAGTAAACCTTTGGTAGCCTTGGTCCATCTCATTGTGTTTGAAGTACTTGAGGAAGCCATTAGAGAATAGTTTTGGAAGAGTACAAAAAAATGAAGATAAGTTTGAATTTTGAATCAAAGGTGGAAATAGATGATAGGAATAGATAGATAAATAAGGAATCAAAGGACAAGTCTACTGGTAAAGGGACACCTTTTCAGTACATTGGGTTTGGCTAAAAGGTTGGAGGGAAATTCAAGAGTTTGAAATCCAAAATTTCAAATTTTAAAACATGCATATGTCGACATGCATAAACATGCATGTCGAATTGTCTTCTGGTTTTTTTAAAGTGATGTTTGATTTTTGATTTCTTGATTTATTTATATCTTATATTTCTTGTTTAATTATTTCCTGGGTTAATAAATATTATAAAAATACTTTTTATATTATTATGTTATTA
Organism: Allium sativum; assembly: GCA_030737875.1. NCBI lineage: Eukaryota > Viridiplantae > Streptophyta > Magnoliopsida > Asparagales > Amaryllidaceae > Allium > Allium sativum. Next base: position 284,284,513 of record CM060909.1, read on the forward strand.
TTTCATTATTAAATAATAATTATTTTAAAATTTGAATTTTGAATTTAAAATTCAATTTTTCAAACATGGCAAACAAGCAAACAACCATTTAAACAAATATTAAAAAATATTAAAAGGCGTACCTATTTTTAGATCCTTTATTTGATTTCTTCTGATTCTTAAATCGTTGTGAAGCACATATTCGAATTGTTTGTTTCTTGTTCTTCATCACTAGAAGATGAATCAGAATCATTCAAAGTTGCTGCATACGCTCTTTTTCGATGAATTATCATTTATCGGTTGATTTTGATTTTCCGGATATGGATAGAATATTTTTAAATGGCTTGGTCCATCGTAGTTACAACATCGAACATTATTCGGAATCTTATTATTTTTCATAAATTATTTTTGTTCATTCCTTTTTAAATTATTTCTTTTATTTCTTTTTCTGTATCTCAGGAATTATCCAAAATTCCTTATCATTAGGGATGTCTCTTCGTCATTATCACTATTGGAGTTAAAATCTTTGATTATTGCTTTAAATGCTATCGATTTCTTTCTGATGACTTATTTTCTTTTCTTCCTTGCATCTGAACTTCAAACGAAATTAGGTTACCGATTAATTCCTCAATCTTCATACACTAATATTTTTAGCCTCTTCATTGCAAGTATCTTTTAGTATGTTTAACTTTGCTTGTTCCTTCATGAGTCACTTGCAAAGTTTTCAAGATTTCATATGTAGATTTACGAACAAATCCCCTATTAAACTCATTCCTATCTAGTGAACAGAATAAAATATTCATAAACTTTGAATTATTTTGTGCAGTGGTTTTTGATCATTAGTCCATTGTGCAAAGTTAATAGTAGGTTCAACATATTCAGTTTGTGTGATATTCTAAGTGTCTAATCATACAGTTTGTAAAAAAATTCATTCTACAAGCATAGGATACATAATTACTACCATTAAAAAGTGGTGGTTTAACAGTGGAATGACCCTCTACAAAAGAACTATTATTATTGACAATTCCAGTGTTGGTTGCCATTTAAACTTTTCCAAAATTTAGATTATGAAAACTTTGAAAACCAATCCTCTGATACCAATTGTTGGGGATGCGGATTAAAGATCTTTGGGAAAACCAAACACTAGAGGAGGGGAGGTAAATAGTGTTTTATAAATTTTATTAATTTCTTGGAATCTTTTTGAATTAAACAAAATGTTATGAAAATCACAGATATCAACAATCACTGAGTCAATCAAAGATGCAAAAAAAAGCAGTAAAAGGAAAGTACATACCGGGATTTTATACTAGTTCGGGACTCCCCTACATCCAGTCCCATACAACGCTGGGTTGATATGGATTTTTATTTAACCAATATCCAAATTACAATCCTTGATTTCAGGGCTACAAGGCACACCCCAACTGATTCCGAGTACAGCGAGACCCAGTTGATTTTCCGGGCCACAACTTTACACCCAATCAATTTTCAGGACATAACCGCACCTAGTCGATTTATACGGGACACGACCATACCTTTTCTTATCAATTTTTGGAGGATAGACTCGATATACTTTGATCATGCGATCTTTGATTACAAATAGCCTATAACCATTGAGTAACACTTGAATTTTAAAGAGAGATTGATGTAAAATTGAAAGAGAAGAAGACTGGTACTATTTCTTTGAAAATTGGCAGAGTATAAGTGTAGAAATTTAAAAAATTAAGAAGAATAATGGCAAGAGGATTAAGGAAGAAGAAGGAGATGAAAAGTAATAAAAAATCGAATTCTGAAGCCTTTATATAGTTTTCCAATAGCAATAATCTTTAAGAAAAGATTTGAATTATAAAAACACAACTTTTCAAAATAAAAAAACAAGTTAACGACTCTTATGTCAACATACCAAAATATGTATGTTGACAAACCCTTGTAATTTTTCAAAAAATAACTTTTTAAATCAATTCAAATAATGTTTAAATAAATTATGGTGGTTCCTGAGTTAAAACAAACTATATTCCTTTATATTAAAATAGATTATTCCAAGCAGAAAAATATATTTAATAACAAATATTAAGCTGGTTTAAAAATAATTTAGAACTATATATTAAATGATATAAAAGTATATATATATATATTTAAAATTGTAAATATAAGAGATATTTTTGAACTTATAAAATATAACTAAGGTAATTGAAAACATAAGAAAATATTAAATCTATAAGTAATAAATATTTGAATTAGGATTAAAATATAAAATTAGAAAACACAAGTTAGAATAAATTTCAAGAGTTAAATTAAAGAGATATAAATTTAGAATAAGAAAGTAATTTTGAAATCATTTGAAAATAGATTTAAAAACAAGTAACTAATTTTGAAATCATTTTAAATTATTTGGAAGAAGTTTGAAATCAGAATTTAGTGCTAACCAAAGTTTTAGCAAAATATCTAGACACAATTACTATATATTTCTTGAACTATTAAATTCTTGATACTCACGAGTCTTGAATCTTGAACTCTTCTACTATGAAATCTTGATTCTTTGAACTGTACGGTCTTCAATAATCATTACCTGCATAATTTCCTATATATACATATATATATTCTAGATAATAGTGTTAGTATATATTTTATAACAATAGTTGTTGAAACAAAGTTGAAACAAGGTTGTTGTCATCACACCTATCACCATCAACATCTCAGTCCCTAACAACAACTCCCTCTCGGCATCATTTTCCCCTAATAAATCAACACATTAATTGAATCAAAGGTTCATCGAGAGCATAAGTTCCGCACTAATTACTTAATTAGGGCATAAATCCAGCATGGTTAAAAATTACTATTGATTTTGAAACTTGAAAAAGTACTAGCTAGAAGATGTTTAACAACCCCTGAATTTTGGGGTAAATTTAAAAATTTATTTTAAGTTATTTTAATGAGTTTTTGATATTTAAAATAATTTATTTTAAATAATCACGATTCAAATTTATTTTATATGAAGTTATGTCAAAAAAAATATGTTTTAAAATAAAAGTTAGTCTTTATTTAAATGTAAGAATATAAAAATGATTTACATTAAAAAGTTTTTCTTTTTAATGTGAATGAACATATTTTGTTTAGCGCTAAAAGTTATTCTTTTTAATGAAAATGAACATATTTTGTTTAATGCTAAAAGTCTAACTTTTTAATGTCATGTAGAAACATGAAATGTTTTACAACAAAAAAAATATATTCTTTTTAACGTCACGTAGGAACTTTAATGACATTTATTAATTTATTGATTGAAAATAATGTGTAGGTTATAAACGAAAATATGCAAACGTGGAAATTCACAGTTTTGTTATTTATAAAAAAATAAATAAAAAGATTAAACTTTGATTGGAATATGTTTACATTAAACACTATGTTTTTAAGGTATAAAAAGATTAAAGTTTGATTAGATATGTTTACATTAAAAAATACATTTTTAATGTAAAAGAGATTCATTGTTTGAAAATGTGTTTAATGTAAATAAATCATTAAAAGAGATTCATTGTGTAATAAAAATGTTTTAACAGTAGAAAACGTACATTTGTTTAATATTAACATTTACATATTATAGGTAGAAAATGTACATTTATTAAATATTAACATGTACATGCAAACGAAGTTATAAACTTTCTAACAATTGGCATTAAACAATAGATCAAGCATTAATTACATTCCCGTTTTCTCTCTCCTATGTTTTTCTTTTGAATTTTTGAATAGGTTCATTAAATACTGAAACATTAATATTATATATTTTGAAAATTGAAAAGTAATATAGATGTGTATCTTAGCAATGTTGGTTGCAGTAATAATGAAATATTTATTTAATTGAAAATTCATACCTATTGTTTATATATCGTAGTAAAATAATAATAATATGAATTGGTATAATTAGAGAACAACCTTTTATTTTCTTGCTAGAAATTGTAATTTAGAATTTAATGTTTAGATGAATTGGAATTTATAGTAATGTGAAAACTAAAATTTGGAATGAAAATGGTTACTTGATTAGTAAACATATTAAATAAATTCCTTGTCATTAAATTAAGCAAATTGGATTTTTATGGCAGACAGTAATAAATGATAATAATCAAGTTGATTTCGTAAATGGAAACCTAGTAAAATGTAAGTTTGTACATTTTGTATTTATTTACACTAATGGTTAAACAATTGTGATTCAAATAGGAATTCACATAAATCGGCTAAGACGAAAAATAGCAATTTACATAAGAATGAAGTTATTAATACAAATCATAATGGGCAGGTTATAAATACAAATTGTAATGGACCCACGTGTATATTTCTATTCCTTTTTATTTCTGCTATCCAATTGAATACCTTCCCATTTTTCCCTTTTCTTATTCTATTTTGAAATTTGAATAGGAAAAACATGCCTTAAGGGTTCAATTAAATAATATTTTAATATAAATATTCACTAAACCAAATTAGCATAACCCTAAAACCGTACAGTATTCTGTCGCCGCCTAGAACAAAAGCAATGGCCAAGAACACTCCAAATTTCATTCCTTATTCTCCTCTTCTACAATTTGATTTAAACATAAATTATAAAACAAATCGAAGGAGCATTGCAAGATCTTTAAAACTGTAAAGGTGCGATCGGAAATTATCAACTACAGTCGCCGATTTTCCTCTCCAAAGCCACCAGCGTTGGAGCAGTTTTGTCGACAGGAGGCACTTGCGAGTTGGCTAGGACTGAGGGGGTAGAATGTAACAACCCGAAAATCTGGGCCAGTTTAAAATTTTTATTTTGGCAATTTTAGCGAATTTTGATTATTTAAAATGAATTATTTTAAATAATATCGACGAGAAATTTATTTTGAATAGATTTCGAACGTATATATTTATACGCGTCGTCGTTAGAATATAAATAATTATATATAATTATAAAAGGAATTGAAAATGGCGCGGTAGTTCGATAATTCGATTTCAAACTTCAATTGGATGTACCGGGTGCAAAACAAACCGGATTTTAGTGAAACCGAAAATAATGGAATCTAATAGTGACTATCTTTCCAACGAGTTCGAAAAATCAAAATTTCATAGCGGGAATCAAAAGATATGTCCAATTGAAAATTCTGAATAGTCGCTATGGAATCCAGGCCCTTAAAAATGGAAATTTTGCAAACGACCTCGGATTTCGACGAAACCACTTTTGTTGGGTCCGTGATGTCAAATTATTGCTAGGTTTCAAATTTCATAATTTTTCGAATCAATATGTGAGCGTGGCAAAGGAAAACGCGTTTGACCAGTTTCAGTTGATTTTAATCGACTGGAAAATGGCCATTTTTCAAACGGTCTCAGAATTCGACGAAACTAGTTTTGTTAGGACCGTTTCGTCAATACGAAGCTAGAAAATATTTTTCTGCAATTTATAGGTTTAGTATGTGACCCCGGTAAATTGAAATGTGCGTTCAAATTCAATATATAGAGTTATATGTTGATTTTGACGAAAACTGATCGAAATGATCGAATCAGCCTACGATACATATCCCATTGTGTTCGGAATGGGGGCAATACGCTAGGGACGACAGTCGGTGGGTTCGATTTCGAGTTGAAAATAAAAAGTAGCTTTTAGGAAAATTAAAATATTTAAATATATATTTATATAAACTCTTTTCTCTCTCCCCCCCCCCCCTCTCTCTCCTATTCACAGTCAACGCACGAAAAAAAAAGAAACCACCGGAGGAGCGATCACTGTCGCCCCCCCTGTCTCCAACGCGCCGCCCCAGTAGCTGGCGCCTCTGACCCCCAATCCTCCCTCCATCGCCGACGAACCCTCCCTTCTGGCCTCTCCCTCCACGCAACGCCTCGTTCCCGAAACCCTAGCAGATAACCCCCCCCCCCCCCCCGAATTCGATTCCGCCGCCACCTCCAGGGTTCATCGCGCCACCGCTCGGGTCCAGCGCCGCGCCCCCCTCGCGCCTCCCAGACCACCCACTCAGCTGCGCCCTTCTCTCTCCCACTGCCCCCTTCAAAACCGCACAAGACAGCAGCGTCTAGACCCCCCTTTTTCTTCGCTGAAAACGATGTAAGCTTTGTTTAATTTTTAATTAATTAGTATCGTGTTATTTTCAGAAAAATTAAAATAGAATAGCTTTTAAAATAAAATTTCCTTTGTTTTTGAAATAAAATTTGCATTATTGTTAGAATAGAAAAGATAGGATTTTTATTTTAGAAAAGACTGGATTTTTAAAATAGGAAAGACTGGATTTTAAAAATAGAAAAGATTAGATTTTTGAAATTGGAAAAGGCGAAATCTGTATCTATATAATAACGAAGTAAAAATTCGATTTTTATATATTGAATAGCATAGTAAAAATTCGATTTTTATATATTGAATAGCATAGTAAAAATATGATTTTTATATATTAAATAGCGAAGTAAAAAATCGATTTTTTCTATATTGAATAACGAAGTAAAAATTCGATTTTTCTATATTGAATAACGAAGTAAAAATTCGATTTTTATATATTGAATAGCATAGTAAAAATATGATTTTTATATATTGAATAGCGAAGTAAAAATTCGATTTTTATATATTGAATAGCGAAGTAAAAATTCGATTTTTATATATTGAATAGCAAAGTAAAAATTCGATTTTTCTATATTGAATAACAAACTAAAAATTCGATTTTTATATATGTAGTGGCTACGGGAAAAGAAAGTGATAAGAGACGAGAACAGCGAAGATTTCTACTTTTGAAGTGTCGTGAAGATGGAATAGCTATCTGTGAGAACTCCTCACTCTAAATTTCTCTTTCTCTAGTTATATAAATATATACTAGGATGCAGACGGTGTTTAGTAGCACCCGACACCCGTCATCCACAGACCATGGATGGCTTGTTTGTTAAATTGTTTGGTTGTGTAGTTGGTTAGATTATTTGGTTTGAATTGAATTGTTTGGTGAAATGAAATTGATTTGATTGATGTGTGAATGGCGTGGGCCTTCACTAGACCGGGGATAAGGCTAGGCCTTGTCCCATTTCTAGTATCGTGCCGTTATGCCACCGAAATTTTCTAAAAATAAGTTAGAAAAATAAAGATAACATTTTATTTAATAAATGAACCGAATAGAATATTCATAGGTTGAATAAAATAGTTTGATCGTTAAAAATATAATTTTTAACGTGAATGTGAATAAATAAATATTCATTTACAAACCAGACGGTTTGTTTATGTACACCTATTTGAAGGACATTGATTGGGACGATAAATTTTACACATCGCCCAACTACACAAATAAAAATCTGTGTTTGATTGCTTGAATCCCCACACGGGTATTGGGATGATATTTGACGTACACTAATCCCGATTGTTTAGTTGTATGTCGATCGATTGATTGACAGGCTGTTATAAGCGTTGAATATTTATATTTGATGCTTATACAGTGTAGAATGCACTTTGGATGATGGTTGATTATTCATCGTTGTTGATATATACATGTGTTGTAGAAAATCCATATAATTAACATTATATGGTAATTGATTGGGCCTCATTCCAGTTTCGAAATAAAAACATTTGAAATAAAAATATTTGAAATAGAAATATTTGAAATAGAAATATTTGAAATAGAAATATTTGAAATAGAATATTTGAAAATAGAAACATATGAAGCCGTGTTGGTTAGATTGACGCCATTTCGACGTGAACGATATTTATATCGATTTTATTCATTCTTCAATGAATATTGAATATATTTGAAACTGAATTGATTTGAAATTCGAAATACACTGAAATGATTTGAAATTCGAATAGAAACGAATTCGAATTGAATTCGAATAGAAATGAATTCGAATGAATTTGAATAGAAATGAATTCAAATTGAAATTAAATAGAATTGAATACGAATCGAAATTGAATTGAAAAACGAACTGAAATTGAATTAAAAATCAATTTGAATTGAAATCGATTTGAAATGAATTTAAAACGAATTTATATTGGAATATTCAATTTTGATTTGAAATTGAATATGAAGTTGAAACCGTTTTGAAAACGAATTTAAAACGATTTATAAAGCATGTTTTGAATTGAAATCGACGAAGTATATATTATATATATTATATACATAATATAATGGCCTGAATAGAACGCGCTGCGCCGCGGCAGTTCGCGAATTTCGACCATTGACTTCGAAAGAATATTACGGGAGATCCGACCGTCGGATTCTCCTAAACCCGGAACCGTTGGGTTCGTATCGAAAAGAGCTTTCTAACAAATATTAGAAATTAGAAATCTAATGGTTGGATTTGGAATGATGTCCAAATCAAATTTGGAAAAGGTCGCTGTAAGTGCAGTTCGATGGCCATTGATGGAAATCGACTGTACGGGCCTTAATAAAATTATTAAAAATAGGAATAATTTGTGTAAAATCATAAGAAATGATTTAGAAAGAATTGGGATGAAAAACTCCATATTTGAAAAGATAAAAATAGATTTTTATCGAAATGAACTAGTTTTGAACTAGAATTATAATTCTATTTATTTTTAAATAAATAAATTGAATTTGAAATGGTTTTGAAAATAACCAGAATTTCCAATGATTGCATTGGAATGGATTTGAATCGAAATTGTCTTCGGAATATTTCGATGTTGGATTTCGTGATTATACAGATGTTGTTATGGAAATTTGAAAGATATAGATATATATATATATATATATATATATATATCGTTATTTCCAATACGATATCTGTTGGTCGTAGAATTTGATACTGAATATAAGCCGATATATTTTCTATTCAGAGCCTTGTATTTAATATCAAATGTGATTTGGGTTTGTCGTGAATGGTGTCTTCACTAACACTGTTCTTGAACCCAGCTGAGAAAAGATTAAATCTTTTTATTTAGATTTAATGAAGTATGCCAATTAAATAATATTTAATTGGAATTGAATTGATATTGATTTTTGGGTTTATCGTGGACAGTGTTTTAAATAACACTCGTTCTTTAACCCGATAATTAATGGAATGTGATTTTGGGCTTATCGTGAACTGTGTTTTAAATGACACCGATTCTTTAACCCAGTTAGCGATTAAAACTAAGTGGAGTTTTAATGAATCTTTAATTAGATTGAAATGATCGAGAATGGAGTATCACCAGTTTTGCTCCAGGCGATAGTTAAATCTTTAATTAGATTTGAACGTGAAATGGTAATTGAATTTACCGATAACACCGTGGTGTTAGATATGAAGTAGGACCAGTTTTACTTCATGGGATTAATAGGTTGGAGTTAGGAAATTAAAACAAATGATTACTTCGGTAAGGTTCGCTAATCCCGACTAGTTTGAATTGATATTCAAAGGTAGATTAAAGAATGAATTTTAATGATTTATCTTGGATAAAATTAATGGGAACCTTTCCCTATGAATGTGAAATTTAGAAACTAACTGTCGGTTAGCCAAGCAGAATGGTTTTCTGGATATTGATCTGATGTTGGTTTCGGCCTTCGGGGTTAATATTTGGGGAATTATTCTCTTGATTAATTTACGGTTAGTGACTGATAAATTGGAATGAGGCGTATGTTGTGTTTGTGTAACACTTATTTAAAATATATGCGAGTTATTCGGAAAGACCGGGTTTATCCCATTTTGAATAACTGATACGACGATAAGTCGAAGATGAAGACGGTGGTCGAAGACCAGAAGTCTTCACGTCGTTTGGGTGATTACTGATGATCTTGATTGGGCTGTACACCCAAGAAGATGGAAACAGTTGGTGATCATCCAGACGTACTTGGAGATCGATGGATATGCGGGGTACTAGGTGCCTCCGGTTTCGTTCAGACCCAGAACGGACTTGTAAATGGACTGTGTGTCTGACATTGGATTTTAGTCTGTGTGATTGATCTCTATTAAATATATATCTGTTTGGCGGCGGAGAATTTATTCTCTTGCTTAACGCCCTTCTCTGAGACGTACGAGCTCAGGGGTTATATACTGATGGATATCAAACGCATAGAGTGAATTGCCTGTGTGGCATGCCTAAGTGGCAAATGATCAAGGCTTCTGTTGAAAAGCAAAGTCTTATGGTGATGATCGAAGCACGGCCTTTGTGGCGTAGCTTTGTGTAACGTTTACTTCGCGAGCCTCGCCCCTCGGTTGTGAACCAAAAACGGGAGAAGGACCTCAGGGAGGGCATGCGTTTCTTTCTAGCTAGGGTGGTGTCAGTGACCTACCAGCCCTGACATTTATATACTTTTCACCTGTGTGGTTGTTGCTGTTGCGAGGCGCCTCGGTTTAATCGGACGATCCGGGTCCGATGGAGTCATTCGTTGGCTCATTTACGCCCCAAAGGGCAGGGAAACGCATGTTCATGCATTTTAATCCACATCGATGGACCGGCCCTGACGATCCAAGGGTCACTCGAGCTCTGATCCTAAGGGGCGGGCTAGAGCGTCTCGAATCGGTTGAGGACTATCTTTTGCCTCGGTTCATAGATGGAAATCCAATTTCCAAATACGTGACATTTGCGGTTTTAATTGTAGAACTAGTATGGCGACATGATATATGGTACCCATGCCGCCTATGATTGATACTTATGATTTGAAGTTGTTTTATACACTATACACTTATAATAGTATCAAATGATATCTTTTAAACGTATCAAGCATTCTTGGCTATTATAAGGTAAAAACCCTATCCCCCGGCTTGCGTTGTATTGTGTGATAGGACTTGGGTCTTATAATAGCTTCATTTTTCTTTATTTAGCATTGTGCTGTTGTTTCATGCACTGGTATTCTTGGGAGGAAACCCGTTCCGTGTTATACGGCGTGGTCCCTTGATTTACCTAACTTTAAAATAAAGATTAATAACTGTTTTAGTTCTCACACCAGTCCCATGACTGACCTGGAGTTTATTGTTTTGACCTAAACTCTGGGTGCCCTTATTTTGACACGGGCAGCTAGTAGTTTTGGTTTTGCAGATTTATATTCACAGGATCCTGGTTTACAGCTGGAACGATATCCGGAAAGCTTTGTATCCGTATATCTCCTTCTAGTTGTGTATTGTATTATTTTCCGCTGCTATGTAATTTATTGTAATCTCTGATATTTCTGTGTAATATTTATTTGTTTATACTCTGTATATTCTTGTAATCTGATGCATTGTTGTAATATACAACTAAATGTTCTTTTGTATGCGTTCTGTTTTGTCCTGTTCTCGAAACAATCAGGCGTTTCGAACGGTCTTCATCGGTTTAGCGACTGGTTCGGACCGAGCGAAATTCCTTTTCGTCTCGTTTGGTATCAGAGCTTTGGTTTACAAAGCTCAGAGAACAAGACACATTAGAACCATACGAAAGAATTCATCAGAAACTGGATTAGTAATATCCAACGGGAATGACTTGTTAGAGATGGGATCAGTAGTATCCTAGAACGAGTGTGAAGAGTATATTTTTAAAGTGAAAACAAATTTTGTTTTGAAAATCTAAATCGTTGTATACGTATTTGAATATTTATTTTATATTGATGAGGACAATCCAGTATATAAAGATTTTGCATATACGCCTTGCAAACGTGTGTTTGAAGTTTTAATATACTGGATAGATATAGAATTACACTCTAATCGCCCGGAGATGATTTTGATGATGGAGCTCCATCATTAGAATTTATGTTCGAGTGACGAAAGTGGGCTTTCTATATATTTCCTATTGACTGGTGTGAGAACCAAAACTAGATAAGGCTTATTGTTGTGATTTGGCATCAAAAATCTGATTTTTGACTATGTATCAAAGTTATAAATTTCAAAAGCTAATCAACTAATGGATTGATGTTTGTGTTGTTTGTTTATTTGTTTGATAATTTTGAACCATTACGCCTAATTGTATCAAATATTTAATTGTATTGAAAATCGGTCGCATTTGCTTGCATATACTTGTACTTACATTGAACAGGTCATAGCAAGGAGGCTAGAGCAGAGAGTAAAATTTGTTTGCCCGACAAATAGGTACATGTTTATTATAATTTACTGTTTTGTTTGGGTGATGATGATTTTATGAGCCGATTGGCTAGCCGCTTGGCTTTTTCTTTTTCTTTTTGAGATCAGAAGGCCTGTATGGCAATTTCGGGATTTTCCCGTGGCTCCCGGTGCATGGGAGGTTATGGCGAAATTTTTCGAAAATTCCGGGTTTTAGCCAAATTTTTGATATTTTTGAAAATTCTCAGAAACTGAAAAGTTGGAGAATGGAAGCCAGACCGAACGTAGTGTTGATTAATCAAACCACTTTCGACTTTGTTCCTTTTCGGGGACGAAAAGTTTTAAGTGGGGGAGATTGTAACAACTCGAAAATCTGGGCCAGTTTAAAATTTTTATTTTGGCAATTTTAGCGAATTTTGATTATTTAAAATGAATTATTTTAAATAATATCGACGAGAAATTTATTTTGAATAGATTTCGAACGTATATATTTATACGCGTCGTCGTTAGAATATAAATAATTATATATAATTATAAAAGGAATTGAAAATGGCGCGGTAGTTCGATAATTCGATTTCAAACTTCAATTGGATGTACCGGGTGCAAAACAAACCGGATTTTAGTGAAACCGAAAATAATGGAATCTAATAGTGACTATCTTTCCAACGAGTTCGAAAAATCAAATTTTCATAGCGGGAATCAAAAGATATGTCCAGTTGAAAATTCTGAATAGTCGCTATGGAATTCAGGCCCTTAAAAATGGAAATTTTGCAAACGACCTTGGATTTCGACGAAACCACTTTTGTTGGGTCTGTGATGTCAAATTATTGCTAGGTTTCAAATTTCATAATTTTTCGAATCAATATGTGAGCGTGGCAAAGGAAAACGCGTTTGACCAGCTTTAGTTGATTTTAATCGACTGGAAAATGGCCATTTTTCAAACGGTCTCAGAATTCGACGAAACTAGTTTTGTTAGGACCGTATCGTCAATACGAAGCTAGAAAATATTTTTCTGCAATTTATAGGTTTAGTATGTGACCCCGGTAAATTGAAATGTGCGTTCAAATTCAATATATAGAGTTATATGTTGATTTTGACGAAAACTGATCGAAATGATCGAATCAGCCTACGATACATATCCCATTGTGTTCGGGATGGGGGCAATACGCTAGGGACGACAGTTCGTGGGTTCGATTTCGAGTTGAAAATAAAAAGTAGCTTTTAGGAAAATTAAAATATTTAAATATATATATTTATATAAACTCTTTTCTCTCTCCCCCCCCCCTCTCTCTCCTATTCACAGTCAACGCACGAAAAAAAAAAGAAACCACTGGAGGAGCGATCACTGTCGCCCCCCTATCTCCGACGCGCCGCCCCAGTAGTTGGCGCCTCTGACACCCAATCCTCCCTCCATCGCCGACGAACCCTCCCTTCTGGCCTCTCCCTCCACGCGACGCCTCGTTCCCGAAACCCTAGCAGATAACCCCCCCCCCCCGAATTCGATTCCGCCGCCGCTTCCAGGGTTCATCGCGCCACCGCTCGGGTCCAGCGCCGCGCCCCCCTCGCGCCTCCCAGACCACCCACTCAGCTGCGCCCTTCTCTCTTCCTCTACCCCCTTCAAAACCGCACAAGACAGCAGCGTCCAGACCCCCCTTTTTCTTCGCTGAAAACGATGTAAGCTTTGTTTAATTTTTAATTAATTAGTATCGTGTTATTTTCAGAAAAAATAAAATAGAATAGCTTTTAAAATAAAATTTCCTTTGTTTTTGAAATAAAATTTGCATTATTGTTAGAATAGAAAAGATAGGATTTTTATTTTAGAAAAGACTGGATTTTTAAAATAGGAAAGACTGGATTTTAAAAATAGAAAAGATTAGATTTTTGAAATTGGAAAAGGCGAAATCTGTATCTATATAATAACGAAGTAAAAATTCGATTTTTATATATTGAATAGCATAGTAAAAATTCGATTTTTATATATTGAATAGCATAGTAAAAATATGATTTTTATATATTGAATAGCGAAGTAAAAATTCGATTTTTTCTATATTGAATAACGAAGTAAAAATTCGATTTTTTCTATATTGAATAACGAAGTAAAAATTCGATTTTTATATATTGAATAGCATAGTAAAAATATGATTTTTATATATTGAATAGCGAAGTAAAAATTCAATTTTTATATATTGAATAGCGAAGTAAAAATTCGATTTTTATATATTGAATAGCAAAGTAAAAATTCGATTTTTCTATATTGAATAACGAAGTAAAAATTCGATTTTTATATATGTAGTGGCTACGGGAAAAGAAAGTGATAAGAGACGAGAACAACGAAGATTTCTACTTTTGAAGTGTCGTGAAGATGGAATAGCTATCTGTGAGAACTCCTCACTCTAAATTTCTCTTTCTCTAGTTATATAAATATATACTAGGATGCAGACGGTGTTTAGTAGCACCCGACACCCGTCATCCACAGACCATGGATGGCTTGTTTGTTAAATTGTTTGGTTGTGTAGTTGGTTAGATTATTTGGTTTGAATTGAATTGTTTGGTGAAATGAAATTGATTGATGTGTGAATGGCGTGGGCCTTCACTAGACCGGGGATAAGGCTAGGCCTTGTCCCGTTTCTAGTATCGTGCCATTATGCCGCCGAAATTTTCTAAAAATAAGTTAGAAAAATAAAGATAACATTTTATTTAATAAATGAACCGAATAGAATATTCATAGGTTGAATAAAATAGTTTGATCGTTAAAAATATAATTTTTAACGTGAATGTGAATAAATAAATATTCATTTACAAACCGGACGGTTTGTTTATGTACACCTATTTGAAGGACATTGATTGGGACGATAAATTTTACACATCGCCCAACTGCACAAATAAAAATCTGTGTTTGATTGCTTGAAACCCTACACGGGTATTGGGATGATATTTGATGTACACTAATCCCGATTGTTTAGTTGTATGTCGATCGATTGATTGACAGGCCGTTATAAGCGTTGAATATTTATATTTGATGCTTATACAGTGTAGAATGCACTTTGGATGATGGTTGATTATTCATCGTTGTTGATATATACATGTGTTGTAGAAAATCCATATAATTAACATTATATGGTAATTGATTGGGCCCCATTCCAGTTTCGAAATAAAAATATTTGAAATAAAAATATTTGAAATAGAAATATTTGAAATAGAAATATTTGAAATAGAATATTTGAAAATAGAAACATATGAAGCCGTGTTGGTTAGATTGACGCCATTTCGACGTGAACGATATTTATATCGATTTTATTCATTCTTCAATGAATATTGAATAGATTTGAAACTGAATTGATTTGAAATTCGAAATACACTGAAATGAATTCGAATTGAATTCGAATAGAAATGAATTCAAATTGAATTTGAATAGAAATGAATTCGAATTGAATTTGAATAGAAATGAATTCGAATTGAAATTAAATAGAATTGAATACGAATCGAAATTGAATTGAAAAACGAACTGAAATTGAATTAAAAATCAATTTGAATTGAAATCGATTTGAAATGAATTTAAAACGAATTTATATTGGAATATTCAATTTTGATTTGAAATTGAATATGAAGTTGAAACCGTTTTGAAAACAAATTTAAAACGATTTATAAAGCACGTTTTGAATTGAAATCGACGAAGTATATATTATATATATTATATATAATATAATGGCCTGAATAGAACGCGCTGCGCCGCGGCAGTTCGCGAATTTCGACCATTGACTTCGAACGAATATTACGGGAGATCCGACCGTCGGATTCTCCTAAAACCGGAACCGTTGGGTTCGTATCGAAAAGAGCTTTCTAACGAATATTAGAAATTAGAAATCTAACGGTTGGATTTAGAATTATGTCCAAATCAAATTTGAAAAAGGTCGCTGTAAGTGCAGTTCGATGGCCATTGATGGAAATCGACTGTACGGGCCTTAATAAAATTATTAAAAATAGGAATAATTTGTGTAAAATCATAAGAAATGATTTAGAAAGAATTAGGATGAAAAAATCCATATTTGAAAAGATAAAAATATATTTTTATCGAAATGAACTAGTTTTGAACTAGAATTATAATTCTATTTATTTTTAAATAAATAAATTGAATTTGAAATGGTTTTGAAAATAACCAGAATTTCCAATGATTGCATTGGAATGGATTTGAATCAAAATTGTCTTCGGAATATTTCGATGTTGGATTTCGTGATTATACAGATGTTGTTATGGAAATTTGAAAGATATAGATATATATATCGTTATTTCTAATACGATATCTGTTGGTCGTAGTATTTGATACTGAATATAAGCCGATATATTTTCTATTCAGAGCCTTGTATTTAATATCAAATGTGATTTGGGTTTGTCGTGAATGGTGTCTTCACTAACACTGTTCTTGAACCCAGCTGAGAAAAGATTAAATCTTTTTATTTAGATTTAATGAATTATGCCAATTAAATAATATTTAATTGGAATTGAATTGATATTGATTTTTGGGTTTATCGTGGACAGTGTTTTAAATAACACTCGTTCTTTAACCCGATAATTAATGGAATGTGATTTTGGGTTTATCGTGAACTCTGTTTTAAATGACACTGATTCTTTAACCCAGTTAGCGATTAAAACTAAGTGGAGTTTTGTGACGGCAAGGAATTTCGCTCGGTCCGAACCAGTTGCTAAACCGATCCAGGCCGTTCGAAACGCCCTATCGTTTGAGAACAGGACAAAACAGAACGCATACAAAAGAACATTTCATTGTATATTACAACAATGCATCAGATTACAAGAATATACAGAGTATAAATGAATAAATATTACACAGAAATATCAGAGGTTTAAATCACATTAAAATACATAGCAGCGGAAAATAATACAATACACAACTAGAAGAGATATACGGATACAAAGCTTTCCGGATATCGTTCCAGCTGTAAACCAGGATCCTGTGAATATAAATCTGCAAAACCAAAACTACTAGCTGCCCGTGTCAAAATAAGGGCACCCAGAGTTTAGGTTAAAACAATAAACTCCAGGTCAGTCATGGGACTGGTTTGAGAACTAAAACAGTTATAAATCTTTATTTTAAAGTTAGGTAAATCAAGGGACCACGCCGTATAACACGGAACGGGTTTCCTCCCAAGAATACCAGTGCATAAAACAACAGCGCAATGCTAAATAAAGAAGAATGAAGCTGTTATAAGACCCAGGTCCCATCACATAATGCAACGCAGCCGAGGATAGGGTTTTCCCTTATAACAGCCAAAGAATGCTTGATACGGTTAAAACAAATCGTTTGATACTATTATAAGTGCATAGTGTATAAAACAACTTCAAATCATAAGTATCAATCATAGGGGGCATGAGCACCCCATCCCACTATGTCACCATACTAGGTTCTACAATTAAAACCGCAAATGTCACGTATTTGGAAATTGGATTTCCGTCTATGAACCGAGGCAAAAGATAGTCCTCAACCGATTCGAGACGCTCTAGCCCGCCCCTCAGGAACAGCCGCAACTGCCCCTTGGATCGTCAGGGCCGGTCCACCGATGTGGATTATTATGCCTGAACACTACGTTTCCCCACCCTATGGGGTGTAAGTCTGGTCCGTCCGCCGACCAGAATGCATCGGCCGAAACCGATATAACCGAGGCGCCTCGCAACAGCAACAACCACATAAGTCAAACTCGTCAAGGCGTGTAAAACCACTGACGCCACTTCTAGCTAGAAAGAAACGCAAGTCCTCCCTGAGGTCCATCTCCCGTTTTTGGTTCATACCGGGTGTGAAACTCGCGAATTCACGTTACACAAAGCTGTGCCACACAGGCTGTGCTTTGATCATCACCACGAGACTTTGCTTTTCAACAGAAGCCTCGATCAATTGCCACTCAGGCATGCCACACAGGCAATTCACTCCATGCGTTTGATATCCATCAATATATAACCCCTGAGCTCGTACGTCTCAGAGAAGGGCGTTAAGCAAGAGAATAAATTCTCCGCCGCCAAACAGATATATATTTAATAGAGATCAATCACACAGACTAAAATCCAATGTCAGACACACAGTCCATTTACAAGTCCGTTCTGGGTCTGAACGAAACCGGAGGCACCTAGTACCTCGCATATCCATCGATCTCCAAGTACGTCTGGACGATCACAAACTGTTTCCATCTTCTTGGGTGTACAGCCCAATCAAGATCATCAGTAATCACCCAAACGACGTGAAGACTTCCGGTCTTCGACCATCGTCTTCATCTTCGACACCACGTCGAATCAGTTATTCAGAATGGGATAAACCCGGTCTTTCTGAATAACTCGCGTATATATTATAAAAGTGTTACACAAACACAACATACGCCTCATTCCAATTCAGAATATTCTATTTCAAATATTCCTATACTTTGGGAAAAGTTCCCATTAATTTTATCCAAGATAAATTCTTTGAATTTATTCTTTAATCTCCTTTGAATATCAATTCAAACTAGTCGGGATTAGCGAACCACACCGAAGTAATCATTTATTTTATTTCCCAATCCCAACCTATTCATCCCATGAAGTAAAACTGGTAGTACTTCATATCTAACACCACAGTGTTATCGGTAATTCAATTACCATTTCACGTTCAAATCTAATTAAAGATTTAACTATCGCCTGGAGTAAAACTGGTGATACTCCATTCTCGATCTTTTCAATCTAATTAAAGATTCATTAAAACTCCACTTAGTTTTAATCTTCGGCTGGGTTAAAGAATCAGTGTCATTTAAAACACGGTTCACGATAAACCCAAAATCACATTCCATTAATTATCGGGTTAAAGAACGAGTGTTATTTAAAACACGGTTCACGATAAACCCAAAAATCAATATCACTTCCATTCCAATTAAATATCATTCAATTGGTACACTTCATTAAATCTAACTAAAAAGATTTAATCTTTTCTCAACTGGGTTCAAGAACAGTGTTAGTGAAGACACCATTCACGACAAACCCAAATCACATTCGATATTCAATACAAGGCTCTGAATAGAAAATATATCGGCTTATATTCAATATCAAATTCTACGACTAACAAATGTCGTATTGGAAATAACGATATAAATATATATCTTTCAAATTTCCATAACAACACCTGTATAATCACGAATTCCAACATCGAAATATTCCGAAGACAATTTCGATTCAAATCCACTCCAATGCAATCATTGGAAATTTTGGTTATTTTCAAAACCCTTTTCAAATTCAATTTATTTATTTAAAAATAAATATAATTATAATTCTAGTTCAAAGCTAGCTCATTTCGATAAAAATCTATTTTTATCTTTTCAAACATGCAGTTTTTCATCCCAAATCTTCACAAATCATTTCTTATGATTTTACACAAATTATTACTATTTTTAATAATTTTATCAAGGCCTGTACAGTCGATTTCCATCAATGGCCATCGAACTGCACTTACAGCGACCTTTTTCAAATTTGATTTGGACATAATTCCAAATCTAACCGTTAGATTTCAAATTTCTAATATTCGTTAGAAAGCTCTTTTCGATACGAACCCAACGGTTCCGGTTTTAGGAGAATCCGACGGTCGGATCTCCCGCAATGTCCGTTTGAAATAAATGGTCGAAATTCACGAACTGCCGCGGCGCGGCGCGTTCTATTCAGGCCATTATATTATATATATAATATATACTTCGTCGATTTTCTATTCAAAACGAATTATATAAATAGTTTTAAAATTCGTTTCAAAATCTATTTCCACTTCCATTTCAATTCAAAGCAAAATTGAATTCTTCTTTATAAATTCGTTTCAAAGTTCATTTCTATTCAATTCAAATTTCAATTCAATTTGAATTCATTTCAATCCACTTTCAATTCAATTTGAATTCGTTTTCAATTCAATTCATTTCGAAATCACTTTCAATTCAATTCATTTCGAAAACACTTTCAATTCAATTCACTTCGAAATCACTTTCAATTCAATTCATTTCGAAATCACTTTCAATTCAATTCACTTTGAATTCGTTTTCAATTCAATTCACTTTGAATTCGTTTTCAATTCAATTCACTTTGAATTCGTTTTCAATTCAATTCATTTCGAAATCACTTTCAATTCAATTCACTTCGAAATCACTTTTAAAATCGATATAAATATCGTTCACGTCAAAATGGCGTCAATCTAATCAACACGGCTTCATATATTCCTTTATTTTCAAATATTCTATTTCAAATATTTCTTTTTCAAATATTTCTTTTTCAAAACTGGAATGAGGCCCAATCAATTACCATATAAAATTAATTATATGGATTTTCATACAACACATGTATATAATAGCATTGAAAATAATCAACCATCAACCAAAGTGCACTACACTGTATAAGCATCAAATATAGATATTCAACGCTTATAACAGCCTGTCAATCAATCGATCGACATATTTAATCAATCAGGATGAGTGAACTTCAAATTTCATCCCAACACCCGTGTGGGGTTTCAAACAATCAAACACATATTTTATTTGTGCTGTTGGGCGATGTGTAAAATTTATCGACCCAATCAATGTCCTTCAAATAGGTGGACATAAACAAACCGTCTGGTTTGTAAATGAATATTTTATTTTATTCACTTTCACTATATTCATTCTCACGTTAAAAATTATATTTTTAACGATAAAACATTTTATTCCAACATATGAATTTCTATTATTCATTTACACAATAAAATGATATTTTTATTTTCTAACTTATTTTAGAAAATTTCGGCGGCATAACGGCACGATACTAGAAACGGGACGAGGCCTAGCCTTATCCCCGGTCTAGTGAAGGCCCACGCCATTCACACATCAATCAAATCAATTTCATTTTGCAAACCACAAAATTTGGAGTAAGAGTCTAACCTAGCCTTACTCCTTCGCCTTATAACGGCGCACGTCTAATCCTAACCAATTTATCGATTCGATTTTTCACACCACAAACCACATTCAAACCAATATCGCAATCAATCACCAAACAGCCAAACAAACAAGTCCATGGTCTGTGGACGATTGTGTCGGGTGCTACTAAACACCGTCTGCATCCTAGTATATATATAACTAGAAATGAAATTGAAAGGTGAGAAATTCTCACAGATAGCTATCCTAGCTCCACGGCACTTCATTTGCAGAAGTCTTCGTCGTTTCGCCTTTTTGTCATCTTCGTTGTCCGCTTTCACTACATATGTAAAAATCACATTTTTACCTCGCTATTCAATATATAAGAAATCGAATTTTTATTTCGAAGTTCTATATATAAAAATCATATTTTTAATTATCGAATAATCATTTCCTACATTTTCAAAACCTTGTGATATACACATATTCAAAACTTTGTGATATAGATATATTTTCAACAATGCTAATTTTTATATTTAAAAATCATTTCAAATTTATATTTTCTATTTAAAGTTTTAACCTTTTTCTATTTAAAGTTTTAACCTTTTTCTATTTAAAGTTTTAACCTTTTTCTAATCAGTTTTTAAATCATTTAAAAAATCCAGTTTTTAAAATCCTTAATCATTTAAAAAGAATCAGTTTATAATTCTTTTTATGCAGTTTTAAAAAAAACAGCTTTTACATCCCTTAAAAAAACAGTTTTTATATCATTATCAAATCAGTTTTTAAAACTTTAACAAATCAGTTTTTTTTCCTAAAAAAACAGTTTTTATAACTTTAAAAAAATTCAGTTTTTAAATTCTAAAACAAAGAAACAGTTTTTTTAAAATTCTTTTCAAATCAGAAGTTAGTTTTTAAATCTAAAAATCAATCAGTTTTTATTTTCTCTTAAAAATTCTGTTTTAAAATTCTTTTTGAAAATTCTGATTTAAAATTCTTTTTAAAATCAGTTTTTATAACTAAAGAAAATAATACAGTAATTAGTTTTAACAAAACAAAAATAAAAATAAAAATAAACTAACCTAGTTCTTACCGCAGATCTCGAAGTGGAGGAGGGAAGAAGAAGAGGGCGGCTCGGCGATGCAGGGTGGTGGTCGGTGGTTCTGTGGTGTCGCGATGAGGTGTTCGAGGTGGAGGCTCCGACTGCGTCGCGACTGGGAAGGGTGCTCGAGATGAAGGCGGCTTCGAAGTGGGGCGCGGCGTCGAGGGTTCGTCGGCGGCAAGGGTAAGGCGGCGGCGATTAGGTTTTTCTTCTTCTTTTTTTTTTTTTTTTTTTTCTTTCTGGTAAATGAATGAGGAATCGGGGGGGCCAAGCAGAAGAGAAAAGGGGGAAATAGATTTTTTTTTTTTTTTTATTATTATTTATTTTTGCCAAAGGGTTGACTTTTATATCCGACCTCGAAACGAGGCCCACCGCCTGTCGTCCATAGCGTTTTACCCCCATTCCGAACACAATGGGATATGTATCGTAAGCTGGTTTGATCGTTACAATCAGTTTCCGTTGAATTTACAATTTAAATCCTTATATTGAATTTTAAACGTACATTTCAAATTACCGGGGTCACATACTAACTAGAAAAATTCCAGAAAAATATTTTCTAGCTTCGTATTGACGATACGGTCCTAACAAAACTAGTTTCGTCGAATTCTGAGACCGTATGAAAAATGGCCAATTTCCAGTCGATTAAAATCCACTGAAAATGGTCAAACGCATTTTCCTTTGCCACGCTCACATATTGATTCGAAAAATTATGAAATTTGGAATCTAGCAATAACTTGACATCACGGACCCAACAAAAGTGGTTTCGTCGAAATCCGAGGTCATTTGCAAAATGTCCATTTTTAAGGGCCTGAATTCCATAGCGACTATTCAGAATTTTCAACTGGACATATCTTTTGATTCCCGCTACGAACTTTTGATTTTTCGGAATCGTTGGAAAGATATTCACAATTAGATCCTAATGTTTTTGGTTTCACTAAAATCCGGATTGTCTTGCACCCGGTACATTCAATTGAAGTTTGAAATCGAATTATCGAACTACCGCGCCATTTTCAATTCTATTTATAATTATATATAAATATTTATATTCTAACGACGACGCGTATAATATATACGATCAAATTATATTCAAAATAAATTTCTCGTCGATATTATTTAAAATAATCCATTTTAAATATTCAAAATTCGCTAAAATTGCCAAAATAAAAAATTTAAACTGGCCCAGATTTTCGGGTTGTTACAATCTCCCCCACTTAAAACTTTTCGTCCCCGAAAAGGAACAAAGTCGAAAGTGGTTTGATTAATCAGCTCTACGCTCGATCTGACTTCCATTCTCCAACTTTTCAGTTTCTGAGAATTCTCCAATTCTTCAAAAATTTGGCTAACACCCTAAATTTTCGAAAAATTTCGCCATAACCTCCCCTGCACCGGGAGCATCGGGGAATTTCAAATAGCTTCCCCGGTCCTTCAGATCTCAAAAAGAAAAAGAAAAAGCCAAGCGGCTAGCCAATAGGCTCACAAAATCATCATCACCCAAACAAAACAGGAAATTATGTAGTAAACATGTACCTATTTGTCGGGCAAACAAATTTTATTCTCTGCTCTAGCCTCCTTGCTATGACCTGTTCAATGTAAGTACAAGTATATGCAAGCAAATGCGACCAAATTTCAATACAATTCATTATTTGATACAATTAGGCGTAATGGTTCAAAATTATCAACCAATTAAACAAACACAAACATCAATCCATTAGTTGATTAGAGTTTCAAATTCATAATTTTGATACATGTACAAAAATCATGTTTTTGATGCCAAATCATAACAATGTGTTCTAACTATATTAGTTTTGGTTCTCACACCAGTCTAATGGAAACATATAGAAATCACACCTTCGAAACACGAAAATAAATACTGGTGATGGCGCGCCATCATCAGAATCATGTCCGGGCGACTAGAGTGTGACTCTATATCTATCCAGTATATTAAAATTTCGAATACACGCGGATCAGACGTATACGCAAAATCCATATATACTGGACTGTCCAACTCAATATAAATAGATAATCAAATACGAATAATTGATTTAAATTTTCAAAACAAAAAATTGTTTTCACTTTCAAAAATCTACTCTTCACACTCGTCCTAGGATACTACTGATCCCATCTCTAACGAGTCATTCTAATTGGATATTACTAACCCAATATCTGATGAATTCTTTCGTATGGTTCTAATGTGCCTTGTTCTCTGCTTTGTAAACCAAAGCTCTGATACCAAATGTGACGGCAAGGAATTTCGCTCGGTCCGAACCAGTTGCTAAACCGATCCAGGCCGTTCGAAACGCCCTATCGTTTGAGAACAGGACAAAACAGAACGCATACAAAAGAACATTTCATTGTATATTACAACAATGCATCAGATTACAAGAATATACAGAGTATAAATGAATAAATATTACACAGAAATATCAGAGGTTTAAATCACATTAAAATACATAGCAGCGGAAAATAATACAATACACAACTAGAAGAGATATACGGATACAAAGCTTTCCGGATATCGTTCCAGCTGTAAACCAGGATCCTGTGAATATAAATCTGCAAAACCAAAACTACTAGCTGCCCGTGTCAAAATAAGGGCACCCAGAGTTTAGGTTAAAACAATAAACTCCAGGTCAGTCATGGGACTGGTGTGAGAACTAAAACAGTTATAAATCTTTATTTTAAAGTTAGGTAAATCAAGGGACCACGCCGTATAACACGGAACGGGTTTCCTCCCAAGAATACCAGTGCATAAAACAACAGCGCAATGCTAAATAAAGAAGAATGAAGCTGTTATAAGACCCAGGTCCCATCACACAATGCAACGCAGCCGAGGATAGGGTTTTCCCTTATAACAGCCAAAGAATGCTTGATACGGTTAAAACAAATCGTTTGATACTATTATAAGTGCATAGTGTATAAAACAACTTCAAATCATAAGTATCAATCATAGGCGGCATGAGCGCCCCATCCCACTATGTCACCATACTAGGTTCTACAATTAAAACCGCAAATGTCACGTATTTGGAAATTGGATTTCCGTCTATGAACCGAGGCAAAAGATAGTCCTCAACCGATTCGAGACGCTCTAGCCCGCCCCTCAGGAACAGCCGCAACTGCCCCTTGGATCGTCAGGGCCGGTCCACCGATGTGGATTATTATGCCTGAACACTACGTTTCCCCACCCTATGGGGTGTAAGTCTGGTCCGTCCGCCGACCAGAATGCATCGGCCGAAACCGATATAACCGAGGCGCCTCGCAACAGCAACAACCATATAAGTCAAACTCGTCAGGGCGTGTAAAACCACTGACGCCACTTCTAGCTAGAAAGAAATGCAAGTCCTCCCTGAGGTCCGTCTCCCGTTTTTGGTTCATACCGGGTGTGAAACTCGCGAATTCACGTTACACAAAGCTGTGCCACACAGGCTGTGCTTTGATCATCACCACGAGACTTTGCTTTTCAACAGAAGCCTCGATCAATTGCCACTCAGGCATGCCACACAGGCAATTCACTCCATGCGTTTGATATCCATCAATATATAACCCCTGAGCTCGTACGTCTCAGAGAAGGGCGTTAAGCAAGAGAATAAATTCTCCGCCGCCAAACAGATATATATTTAATAGAGATCAATCACACAGACTAAAATCCAATGTCAGACACACAGTCCATTTACAAGTCCGTTCTGGGTCTGAACGAAACCGGAGGCACCTAGTACCTCGCATATCCATCGATCTCCAAGTACGTCTGGACGATCACAAACTGTTTCCATCTTCTTGGGTGTACAGCCCAATCAAGATCATCAGTAATCACCCAAACGACGTGAAGACTTCCGGTCTTCGACCATCGTCTTCATCTTCGACACCACGTCGAATCAGTTATTCAGAATGGGATAAACCCGGTCTTTCTGAATAACTCGCGTATATATTATAAAAGTGTTACACAAACACAACATACGCCTCATTCCAATTCAGAATATTCTATTTCAAATATTCCTATACTTTGGGAAAAGTTCCCATTAATTTTATCCAAGATAAATTCTTTGAATTTATTCTTTAATCTCCTTTGAATATCAATTCAAACTAGTCGGGATTAGCGAACCACACCGAAGTAATCATTTATTTTATTTCCCAATCCCAACCTATTCATCCCATGAAGTAAAACTGGTAGTACTTCATATCTAACACCACAGTGTTATCGGTAATTCAATTACCATTTCACGTTCAAATCTAATTAAAGATTTAACTATCGCCTGGAGTAAAACTGGTGATACTCCATTCTCGATCTTTTCAATCTAATTAAAGATTCATTAAAACTCCACTTAGTTTTAATCTTCGGCTGGGTTAAAGAATCAGTGTCATTTAAAACACGGTTCACGATAAACCCAAAATCACATTCCATTAATTATCGGGTTAAAGAACGAGTGTTATTTAAAACACGGTTCACGATAAACCCAAAAATCAATATCACTTCCATTCCAATTAAATATCATTCAATTGGTACACTTCATTAAATCTAACTAAAAAGATTTAATCTTTTCTCAACTGGGTTCAAGAACAGTGTTAGTGAAGACACCATTCACGACAAACCCAAATCACATTCGATATTCAATACAAGGCTCTGAATAGAAAATATATCGGCTTATATTCAATATCAAATTCTACGACTAACAAATGTCGTATTGGAAATAACGATATAAATATATATCTTTCAAATTTCCATAACAACACCTGTATAATCACGAATTCCAACATCGAAATATTCCGAAGACAATTTCGATTCAAATCCACTCCAATGCAATCATTGGAAATTTTGGTTATTTTCAAAACCCTTTTCAAATTCAATTTATTTATTTAAAAATAAATAGAATTATAATTCTAGTTTAAAGCTAGCTCATTTCGATAAAAATCTATTTTTATCTTTTCAAACATGCAGTTTTTCATCCCAAATCTTCACAAATCATTTCTTATGATTTTACACAAATTATTACTATTTTTAATAATTTTATCAAGGCCTGTACAGTCGATTTCCATCAATGGCCATCGAACTGCACTTACAGCGACCTTTTTCAAATTTAATTTGGACATAATTCCAAATCTAACCGTTAGATTTCAAATTTCTAATATTCGTTAGAAAGCTCTTTTCGATACGAACCCAACGGTTCCGGTTTTAGGAGAATCCGACGGTCGGATCTCCCGCAATGTCCGTTTGAAATAAATGGTCGAAATTCACGAACTGCCGCGGCGCGGCGCGTTCTATTCAGGCCATTATATTATATATATAATATATACTTCGTCGATTTTCTATTCAAAACGAATTATATAAATAGTTTTAAAATTCGTTTCAAAATCTATTTCCACTTCCATTTCAATTCAAAGCAAAATTGAATTCTTCTTTATAAATTCGTTTCAAAGTTCATTTCTATTCAATTCAAATTTCAATTCAATTTGAATTCATTTCAATCCACTTTCAATTCAATTTGAATTCGTTTTCAATTCAATTCATTTCGAAATCACTTTCAATTCAATTCATTTCGAAAACACTTTCAATTCAATTCACTTCGAAATCACTTTCAATTCAATTCATTTCGAAATCACTTTCAATTCAATTCACTTTGAATTCGTTTTCAATTCAATTCACTTTGAATTCGTTTTCAATTCAATTCACTTTGAATTCGTTTTCAATTCAATTCATTTCGAAATCACTTTCAATTCAATTCACTTCGAAATCACTTTTAAAATCGATATAAATATCGTTCACGTCAAAATGGCGTCAATCTAATCAACACGGCTTCATATATTCCTTTATTTTCAAATATTCTATTTCAAATATTTCTTTTTCAAATATTTCTTTTTCAAAACTGGAATGAGGCCCAATCAATTACCATATAAAATTAATTATATGGATTTTCATACAACACATGTATATAATAGCATTGAAAATAATCAACCATCAACCAAAGTGCACTACACTGTATAAGCATCAAATATAGATATTCAACGCTTATAACAGCCTGTCAATCAATCGATCGACATATTTAATCAATCAGGATGAGTGAACTTCAAATTTCATCCCAACACCCGTGTGGGGTTTCAAACAATCAAACACATATTTTATTTGTGCTGTTGGGCGATGTGTAAAATTTATCGACCCAATCAATGTCCTTCAAATAGGTGGACATAAACAAACCGTCTGGTTTGTAAATGAATATTTTATTTTATTCACTTTCACTATATTCATTCTCACGTTAAAAATTATATTTTTAACGATAAAACATTTTATTCCAACATATGAATTTCTATTATTCATTTACACAATAAAATGATATTTTTATTTTCTAACTTATTTTAGAAAATTTCGGCGGCATAACGGCACGATACTAGAAACGGGACGAGGCCTAGCCTTATCCCCGGTCTAGTGAAGGCCCACGCCATTCACACATCAATCAAATCAATTTCATTTTGCAAACCACAAAATTTGGAGTAAGAGTCTAACCTAGCCTTACTCCTTCGCCTTATAACGGCGCACGTCTAATCCTAACCAATTTATCGATTCGATTTTTCACACCACAAACCACATTCAAACCAATATCGCAATCAATCACCAAACAGCCAAACAAACAAGTCCATGGTCTGTGGACGATTGTGTCGGGTGCTACTAAACACCGTCTGCATCCTAGTATATATATAACTAGAAATGAAATTGAAAGGTGAGAAATTCTCACAGATAGCTATCCTAGCTCCACGGCACTTCATTTGCAGAAGTCTTCGTCGTTTCGCCTTTTTGTCATCTTCGTTGTCCGCTTTCACTACATATGTAAAAATCACATTTTTACCTCGCTATTCAATATATAAGAAATCGAATTTTTATTTCGAAGTTCTATATATAAAAATCATATTTTTAATTATCGAATAATCATTTCCTACATTTTCAAAACCTTGTGATATACACATATTCAAAACTTTGTGATATAGATATATTTTCAACAATGCTAATTTTTATATTTAAAAATCATTTCAAATTTATATTTTCTATTTAAAGTTTTAACCTTTTTCTATTTAAAGTTTTAACCTTTTTCTATTTAAAGTTTTAACCTTTTTCTAATCAGTTTTTAAATCATTTAAAAAATCCAGTTTTTAAAATCCTTAATCATTTAAAAAGAATCAGTTTATAATTCTTTTTATGCAGTTTTAAAAAAAACAGCTTTTACATCCCTTAAAAAAACAGTTTTTATATCATTATCAAATCAGTTTTTAAAACTTTAACAAATCAGTTTTTTTTCCTAAAAAAACAGTTTTTATAACTTTAAAAAAATTCAGTTTTTAAATTCTAAAACAAAGAAACAGTTTTTTTAAAATTCTTTTCAAATCAGAAGTTAGTTTTTAAATCTAAAAATCAATCAGTTTTTATTTTCTCTTAAAAATTCTGTTTTAAAATTCTTTTTGAAAATTCTGATTTAAAATTCTTTTTAAAATCAGTTTTTATAACTAAAGAAAATAATACAGTAATTAGTTTTAACAAAACAAAATTAAAAATAAAAATAAACTAACCTAGTTCTTACCGCAGATCTCGAAGTGGAGGAGGGAAGAAGAAGAGGGCGGCTCGGCGATGCAGGGTGGTGGTCGGTGGTTCTGTGGTGTCGCGATGAGGTGTTCGAGGTGGAGGCTCCGACTGCGTCGCGACTGGGAAGGGTGCTCGAGATGAAGGCGGCTTCGAAGTGGGGCGCGGCGTCGAGGGTTCGTCGGCGGCAAGGGTAAGGCGGCGGCGATTAGGTTTTTCTTCTTTTTTTTTTTTTTTTTTATTTTCTTTCTGGTAAATGAATGAGGAATCGGGGGGGCCAAGCAGAAGAGAAAAGGGGGAAATAGATTTTTTTTTTTTTTTTTTTTATTATTTATTTTTGCCAAAGGGTTGACTTTTATATCCGACCTCGAAACGAGGCCCACCGCCTGTCGTCCATAGTGTTTTACCCCCATTCCGAACACAATGGGATATGTATCGTAAGCTGGTTTGATCGTTACAATCAGTTTCCGTTGAATTTACAATTTAAATCCTTATATTGAATTTTAAACGTACATTTCAAATTACCGGGGTCACATACTAACTAGAAAAATTCCAGAAAAATATTTTCTAGCTTCGTATTGACGATACGGTCCTAACAAAACTAGTTTCGTCGAATTCTGAGACCGTATGAAAAATGGCCAATTTCCAGTCGATTAAAATCCACTGAAAATGGTCAAACGCATTTTCCTTTGCCACGCTCACATATTGATTCGAAAAATTATGAAATTTGGAATCTAGCAATAACTTGACATCACGGACCCAACAAAAGTGGTTTCGTCGAAATCCGAGGTCATTTGCAAAATGTCCATTTTTAAGGGCCTGAATTCCATAGCGACTATTCAGAATTTTCAACTGGACATATCTTTTGATTCCCGCTACGAACTTTTGATTTTTCGGATTCGTTGGAAAGATATTCACAATTAGATCCTAATGTTTTTGGTTTCACTAAAATCCGGATTGTCTTGCACCCGGTACATTCAATTGAAGTTTGAAATCGAATTATCGAACTACCGCGCCATTTTCAATTCTATTTATAATTATATATAAATATTTATATTCTAACGACGACGCGTATAATATATACGATCAAATTATATTCAAAATAAATTTCTCGTCGATATTATTTAAAATAATCCATTTTAAATATTCAAAATTCGCTAAAATTGCCAAAATAAAAATTTTAAACTGGCCCAGATTTTCGGGTTGTTACAAGTTTTAATGAATCTTTAATTAGATTGAAATGATCGAGAATGGAGTATCACCAGTTTTGCTCCAGGCGATAGTTAAATCTTTAATTAGATTTGAACGTGAAATGGTAATTGAATTTACCGATAACACCGTGGTGTTAGATATGAAGTAGGACCAGTTTTACTTCATGGGATTAATAGGTTGGGGTTGGGAAATTAAAACAAATGATTACTTCGGTAAGGTTCGCTAATCCCGACTAGTTTGAATTGATATTCAAAGGTAGATTAAAGAATGAATTTTAATGATTTATCTTGGATAAAATTAATGGGAACCTTTCCCTATGAATGTGAAATTTAGAAACTAACTGTCGGTTAGCCAAGCAGAATGGTTTTCTGGATATTGATCTGATGTTGGTTTCGGCCTTCGGGGTTAATATTTGGGGAATTATTCTCTTGATTAATTTATGGTTAGTGACTGATAAATTGGAATGAGGTGTATGTTGTGTTTGTGTAACACTTATTTAAAATATACGCGAGTTATTCGGAAAGACCGGGTTTATCCCATTTTGAATAACTGATACGACGATAAGTCGAAGATGAAGACGGTGGTCGAAGACCAGAAGTCTTCACGTCGTTTGGGTGACTACTGATGATCTTGATTGGGCTGTACACCCAAGAAGATGGAAACAGTTGGTGATCGTCCAGACGTACTTGGAGATCTATGGATATGCGGGGTACTAGGTGCCTCCGGTTTCGTTCAGACCCAGAACGGACTTGTAAATGGACTGTGTGTCTGACATTGGATTTTAGTCTGTGTGATTGATCTCTATTAAATATATATCTGTTTGGCGGCGGAGAATTTATTCTCTTGCTTAACGCCCTTCTCTGAGACGTACGAGCTCAGGGGTTATATACTGATGGATATCAAACGCATAGAGTGAATTGCCTGTGTGGCATGCCTAAGTGGCAAATGATCAAGGCTTCTGTTGAAAAGCAAAGTCTTGTGGTGATGATCGAAGCACGGCCTTTGTGGCGTAGCTTTGTGTAACGTTTACTTCACAAGCCTCGCCCCCCGGTTGTGAACCAAAAACTGGAGAAGGACCTCAGGGAGGGCATGCGTTTCTTTCTAGCTAGGGTGGTGTCAATGACCTACCAGCCCTGACATTTATATACTTTTCACCTGTGTGGTTGTTGCTGTTGCGAGGCGCCTCGGTTTAATCGGACGATCCGGGTCCGATGGAGTCATTCGTTGGCTCATTTACGCCCCAAAGGGCAGGGAAACGCATGTTCAGGCATTTTAATCCACATCGGTTGACCGGCCCTGGTGATCCAAGGGTCACTCGAGCTCTGATCCTGAGGGGCGGGCTAGAGCGTCTCGAATCGGTTGAGGATTATCTTTTGCCTCGGTTCATAGATGGAAATCCAATTTCCAAATACGTGACATTTGCGGTTTTAA
The DNA here is from genome assembly GCA_030737875.1 of Allium sativum. Classification (NCBI taxonomy): domain Eukaryota; kingdom Viridiplantae; phylum Streptophyta; class Magnoliopsida; order Asparagales; family Amaryllidaceae; genus Allium; species Allium sativum. Next base: position 284,316,638 of record CM060909.1, read on the forward strand.
TTGTAGAACTAGTATGGCGACATGATATATGGTACCCATGCCGCCTATGATTGATACTTATGATTTGAAGTTGTTTTATACACTATACACTTATAATAGTATCAAATGATTTCTTTTAAATGTATCAAGCATTCTTGGCTATTATAAGGTAAAAACCTTATCCCCCGTCTTGCGTTGCATTGTGTGATAGGACCTGGGTCTTATAATAGCTTCATTTTTCTTTATTTAGCATTGCGTTGTTGTTTCATGCACTGGTATTCTTGGGAGGAAACCCGTTCCGTGTTATACGGCGTGGTCCCTTGATTTACCTAACTTTAAAATAAAGATTAATAACTGTTTTAGTTCTCACACCAGTCCCATGACTGACCTGGAGTTTATTGTTTTGACCTAAACTCTGGGTGCCCTTATTTTGACACGGGCAGCTAGTAGTTTTGGTTTTGCAGATTTATATTCACAGGATCCTGGTTTACAGCTGGAACGATATCCGGAAAGCTTTGTATCCGTATATCTCCTTCTAGTTGTGTATTATATTATTTTCCGCTGCTATGTAATTTATTGTAATCTCTGATATTTCTGTGTAATATTTATTTGTTTATACTCTGTATATTCTTGAAATCTGATGCATTGTTGTAATATACAACTAAATGTTCTTTTGTATGCGTTCTGTTTTGTCCTGTTCTCGAAACAATCAGGCGTTTCGAACGGTCTTCGTCGGTTTAGCGACTGGTTCGGACCGAGCGAAATTCCTTTTCGTCTCATAGAAAGGTGGCGGCAAGGCGCAGGGTGTGCTGGAGTTTGATCATCGCCAGGTGGTGCGTTTTGGCGTGCGAGGGGGGGTTTGGGCGGAGTTATGGGTTCGAACTTGCCCAGTAACAATTGGAAGAATATGGTATTATGTTAATCTAATTTAATTATGTTTAAATAATCATTAAATTTTCCAATCTTTAAAATTGCAATAACTTATTCATATATAGTCAAAATCGCGTGAAACGAAAAGCGTTGGAGTCAGAAAAATGAGATCTACGCGATGGAACTGACGGGAACTAATTTTTGAACTCGTCTAAATTTTGGCAAAGTGGAAAGCTATTAGTGAGAAGTCTGTTTTAATTATAAAAATTAAATTATTTATTGCCATGTGAATTCTGTATGTATGTTGTGAAATTCATTTACTTGATTGTTATGAAATCTGTGCTGATTGATGTGGTTATGCGAAATTATTGATGTGATGATTGGTGCATTGAAATTAAAATTGTCGAAATAGAATTATTGAGTCAAAATACATCATTTTTGTTGAAATTTGATTGGGCAAAGAAAAATATCATTTTTTTTATAAATAAGAAAAATGTCATTTTGATTGTAAACAAGAAATATGTTCATTTATTTTGTTTGAAAAGAAGAAGAACACAATTTCCACATATTTTGTTTGTTGTACAAATAAGAACAAAAAGTTTCATTTTTGTGTGTGTAATGAAAATAAGAACATGTTTATTATCATTTTCTTTGAAATAAACGAAAAATGACATTTTGTTGTTATTTTGAAATAAATGCAAAGAAACAAAATATTAATTTGTTTTGTTAAGGATGAAAAGAAACAAATTATTCATTTGTTTTGTTAGAATGAAAAGAATGAAAATTTACATTGATTTTGTAAAAAATGAAAAGTAACATTTTTACATTGATTTTTGTTGTAAATTTAAAAAGGACAAAATTTATTGTTGTTTTTGTCGTAAAGTAAAGAGGGCATTCTTAATGTCAAATTTAGTTAATAATAAAAAAAGAAGAAATTTATTTCATTTTTACTGAAATATTAAAAAAGACATTCCATAAACATTTTTGTTTGTTAAATTAGAATTGACATTATTTTACACCGTAATGTGTTAAATTAGAAAATGGACATGGTTTACACCGTAATGTGTTAAATTAGAAAATGGACATTATTTTCACCGCCGTTTTGTTAGATATGAAAAAGACATTATTTATTTAGTCAATTTGTTAGAAATGAAAAAAAATAGAACATTGACTTCATTGTCAATTAGTTTAAAGAGAAAAATTATATTTTCATGTAATAAGATTAAAAGTAGAAAGTTTACGTTTTTAATGTGATTAAAAAAAAAGAGAAAAAAAGAAAAGTTTACATTTTTAATATGGATTAGATAAAAGAGGAATTTTACATCTTTTTGTAAAAAGAAATAAAAGAGTAATTTTACATCTTTTTGTAAATAGGATTAAAAGTAAAATTTTACACTTTCCTTGTGAATTGAACTAAAAGATAAAATTACATTTTTATGTAATTAGATTTATAGAGAGATAAAATTACATATTTATGTAATTAAATTAAAAGTGAAAACTTAGATTTTCAATAAAAGAATTTAGATATGATATTTACCTTTTTAATGTAAATAGATTTTCAATGAAGGAAATTAGATAGGCAAATTTACATTTTTATGTAAATAAACAATGAAAAAGGGAAATTTACTTTTTATGTAAATAAGCAATGAAAAGGAAAATTACATTCAAAATGTAAATTGGAATAAAAAGGACATTTTTGTTAAAAAATGTAAATTAGAATAAAAAGTATAGAATATATATTACATTTTTATTGACCTTTTATATGAAATAAAAAGGAATGGATTTAAAGTGATATCTTTATTTACATTTAGATGTAAATAAAAAGAATACATTGGGAGTTACATTTTATTAACTGGAACATAAAGATATTTTTAGTGTTTGTGTAGTATTATGAAAATAAACTTGTTTTTTAGCATTTATGTAGGAACATGAAGTAAAACCATATTTTAATGTCAAGTTAATGCATATGAATCATAATCATGTTTTTAATGTCATGATAATGCATATGAAATAAAACCATATTTTAGCGTAGCATTAAAGCATATGAAATATAATCATGTTTTAGTGTAGCGTTATGACATATGAAATATATACATATTTTAGAATTATGAAGACAAATGAAATATATTCATATTTTAGAGACATGAAAACGCATATGAAATATTTTCATATTTTAGAGTCATGAAAATGCATATGAAGATAATCATGTTTTAGAGTCATGAAAATGCATATGAAGATAGTCGTATTTTAATGTCATGTTGAAAAGAACATAAAAATTACGTTTTTATGTAATTAAGTCAATTTCCATGTGAATTAGATTAAAAGTGAAAAATTTACATTTATCATGTAAATTAAGATAAAGGAGGAAAATTACATTTTTATGTAATTAAGTTAAAGAAGAGAAAGTTTATATTTTTATGTAATTAAGATTTAAAGTAAGAAAATTACATTTTCATGTAATTAAGATTTAAAGTAAGAAAATTACATTTTTATGTAATGAAAAATTAGATTTGACATTGCAAAATTATTTACATTCTTTTTATGTAAATTAGATTAAAAAGGAAAAGCCATATTTTTAATGCAGATTATATTAAAAGAAAACTTTACAATTTTAGATGCGATAAAAAGAGTAGAAATGAAATGTGTATTTTTATCGTCACCATAGATGTGATAAAAGAATAGAATAAATATTATATTTTTTTATCGTCATTTTAGAGACGGTAAAAAAAAGAAGTTACATTTTCAATGTAAATAGAAGAAAAATAGTAAGTTACATTTTTATATGTAATTAGAGAAATATGGAAATTTACATTTTCCAATGTAAATAGAAAATGAAATAAAAGTTTACATTTCTCAATGTAAATAAAATAGGAATAGAAAATTACATTTTTTAATGTAAATAAAAGGATTAGAAATTTATATTTTAATGAATGGTTTTTCATTAGAAAGAATAAAGAAACCAAATATACATTTTGTGTAATTTGAAAGATAAAAGAAAATATACATTGTTATGTTTAGGATGTGTATGTAAATAAAAATAAAAATAAGCATTATTGTGTATCATGTTATACCTCGACATTATATATACAAATAGGGATATTCGATGTTAGCAAAATATAGTGAATGGAATGGATGACGGAATTATATATAGTTATATATATATATATATATATAAATTAAAATCAAACGAACCGAGCGTGGTAGTTCGCGTCTTGGAATCGTGTCTTTAATTGATTATACCAAAATATCCGACCGTCGGATTTTCCCAAAACCGAAACCGTTAGGTTTGCCTTGGGAAGACCTTTCCAAGATATGAATTATGCTAAAATCCAACGGTTAGATTTAGAGGAACGTGTAAAACAAATTTGAGTAAAAACAACGCTAGGGTCGCCTATTGACCCGAAGCGTCGTTAAATTAAATTTAGCTATTTTTATATAAATAAAAAAAATAGCGATAGATCGTTATTAAATACTAATAACGATATGAAATGATTTTAAAAAATATATATGCGAGGATCATTTGAAAAGTCCGAGTTCAATCTCATTTCAAATGATTATACGTCGACCTAAGTCGAAGAGTTGAAGACGGTGATTGAAGACCGGTAATCTTCGACATCGAATGGATGACGGCTACTGATGCCCTCGATTGATTTGCTACATTGAAAAGGGTTTCGGTGGTAGTTGTCCAAACGTACTTGGAGATCTACCGGATATAGTTTCGTTCAGACCCAGAACGGGCTTATAAATGGAATGTGTGTCCGACATTGTACTCCTTTATATTGTATTAATTGATTTTCTGTCGAATGTACGAATGCTCGGTGGCGGAGAATTTATTCTCTTGCTTAACACCTTTTTGTACATTTTGGCAAAAGATTAATAGTATGATATGGATTGACAGTGTGACATACTAAGATGCAATGATCAAGGTTTCTTGTTGAAAAGCAGAACCTTGTGGTGACGATCAAAGCACAGCTTGAATAAGCATAGCTTTGTGTATTACGTAGCTTCACGAGCCTCACAACCCGGTGGAGTCTAAAACGGGAGAAGGGAACGCAGGGAGAGCATCACGTTTCTTTCTAGCTAGAAGTGGTGTCAGTGCTTAAACTGGCTGATATTTTACTTATGTGGATGAGGAAATGAGGCGCCTCAGATATTAGGTCCTATAGGACAGGGAAACGTGTGTTCAGGAATTGCCAATCTGCAAAATCGTATGTGTGGACTGGCCCTGCAGCTTTCCAAGGGTTCACTGCGGGGGATCCTGAGACATTAGCTAGAGTGTCTCGAATCGGTAAGGAGCTCCTCCCTAGTCTTGACTCATGATGGAAACCCAATTTCCAATACGACACCATGCGGTTTTGATTGTAGAACTAGTATGGCGACATAGTAGGATGGGGTACTATGCCGTCTATGATTGATACATTATGATTGAACTTTTTTTGAAACTTATATAGACTAGTAATAATATCAAACCTGTTCTATCGTATCAAACATCTTTTGACCATTATAAGGTAAAACCCTATCCTCCGGTTTGCGTTGCATTGTGTGATGGTACTTGGGTCTTATAATAGTTTCATTTTTCTAAAAAGCATTGCATTGTTTAACGATTTACTTTATTTTTATGCATTGGCAATCCAATGGAGTAAACCCGTTCCGCGTTAGCGGCGTGGTCCTGAGATTAGCCTTATTATTAGGTTTGTTAAGTAAGATTTCTCACACCAGTCCCATGACTGACTCGTAGTTTGTTTCACTTTTCAAACTCGGATGCCCTCTTTTCCACACGGACAGTCGGGTAGCTTTTTGCAGATATTTATCTCTTGAGCAGGATTCTGGATCGAAGCCTAAAGCTGTGTCCAGAGCATAGAAGTCTTCCGCTGTTTATTGTATTTAATTTATTGAAATTTATCTTCCGCTGTAATTTTATTCAATGTACTCTGATATTCTGTACTCTTATGTAACATTATTATGATGTTTATAAAAGTCTGCTGTTGTTGTTCTGATGTTGTTGTATTCCCAGAGTTAACGTATTCGGGTTTTGAAAGGTCTTGGTCGATTTTGCGATCGATTGGGTCCGGGCGAAAACCGTGTCGTTACAAGATGATTTAATCTTTACTTTTCTGTAGCTATTGTTATTGTCTTATGATTTGTAAGCAGTTGGCCAACTTCTATGTTCCATAGCTTACCAAGTCAATTTTGGTCATATGTTTGAATTTTAGGTTCATTAATAATTTAAGGATTAAACTGTACAGTAATCAATAAGGATCAAAGCAAAACTGGTATACTCAGACAAGCATTTTTGTCTCATTCGTTTAAGACATCGGGACGGGATGCAAGAGGTCATGAATTCGATTTGGTAAGATCCCCTACCTGTGTAGTTAAAGTGCTTCGCGGATCCAATGCGGCAGATGTGCAAAAAAATATAGCGGGGATAAAGCGAGAAAATAGAAGGATATAGCAGATGAGTCTAAAATAGCATATAAAACTCGTATTTATTGTTTTCACAAATATATAAATGATAAATAAATGGAAAATTAATATTCAAGTTAAATATAATTAGTACATTCTTAATTCTTAAATAAAAGCATAGGCAAATATATGTAAACAAATATAAACTTTTATTTAACTTGATTAAATTTAATAGAATATTATAGTATTTTATATTCTTAAAAACACATGTTAAAAAATTATTTGAAAAAACTAATTTAATAAATTTCTTTTTGTGTAAATGTCATTTTTAAATTCAATTCTTCTATAGAAGATATAGCGGAATATAGCCGAAATAACGAGATATATCGGAAATATCGGAATATAGCGAGGCTTAAAGTGGAAAGGCTATTTGGAAATAGCGTAGCGATAGAAATCCGCTATACGATATAGCGGGGATATGGAGGGGTACAAGCAGGGCATTAACTGCACAACCGCCTGCTATGGTAGTATGGTAGATACTGCCAAATTGTATATATTTAAGTACCAAATTTCAGAAAAAGTAAAAAATTGGTATATTTAAATTGATATTTAACACAATTGTATAATAATGATTTATTTGATAATAGTTAGTGGACTTTTAGCAATCAGCTAAAGTATAATTTATCGATAAATAACTATGTTTTCATAGGATTTTTAGTTGATGTTTTTTAGTCGAATTGATTAGGTAAAAATAACTGTTTCTTTTAAACTATCGTCGGAAGTTTTAAGAAATTATAACCAGTAGGTTATACATTCATACTTTAAAATATTTTTGTTATTTTAATTATCTTTATTAATGGTTGCTTTGGAAGCGCAAACTTTAGATCCGACCACAAACTTCCTAAAATGCCCCTATATATATATATATAACTTTTAAAGTATTAATTTTTTTGGTGATATTCCAGATAAATTAGGAGATAAAGTCTCTTTACAATTGCTTCAAACACATTGAAACAAACATATCCCTTAAAAACCGGATCTAATCATTACACTTTATTTATAAATTCAAATTGCATTTCACCAAATAGTAACAAATTTTAAATTACTTGCAAATAGGATCTAATAAACTTCTATTACAAAATCGTTCTTCACTAAGTAATAATACAAATACAAATAAAAATTAATTATAAAAAATATTATAGTTTAGAGATAAATATTCGAACTAACAATACTCGCTTTCAAAGGAAAAATATATAGATAAATATTCATGTAAACCATTTCTTCTTAAATATTTTTAACATATACGGTTTGTAAACAAATAACGTAACGCTCGTTATTAACATAGAGCATCATTCTATGTTTTATGGTGTTTGAAAACGTGCAAATATCTTCTCCCCACTTCTCGTTTAACAATATGTTACTTTGGTGATTTAATTAGGGGATGACTATTTATATAGAAAACTAAACACAAATTGAGAGATGCAGAATTCTGACCATTAAATTATTTTGTCTTTTTACGGAGATGTAAAATTCATGGAATGATGCAGATTTATTGTATTATCAAATTATATTAGAATTTGGGGTATTTAGTTTTAAGGACACACTCCCCAAAAAAATTAGATCAAAAGACAATTAAGTTTGATAATTAAATGAAGGACGAAGACCAAAGTGTATTATATCAACATGGAGTTTACTTTGATTTATCATTATTACTAAATTAAATAAAAAATAAAAAATTACCCTTATAGACTGAAATAAAAAAAGTGATTTCAAAATTATGTTAGTCGATTGATCTTATTATAAACGTATAGAAATAATCAGCTCGGAAAGCTAAATGAGTACAACTTTATTACTTAAAAATATAGCTTTATATTGTATCATCCAAATACAAAATTAAGTCATTTTAAAGCTATTCTCATTTGCACCATAAAAATGTTATATCGTAAATATCGAAGCTATATGCATATAACTTTCCATCCTGAATTTTTTTATATCCATTTTTTCTCCTTACGATACCAAAAACATTTCATAATTAATTTTTATTAATTCTTAATCTTATAATCACAAAAAAAAACATTTTTGTATTAATTTTTATTATTTATAAAATGTCAACGTGTGTTCTTAATTTAAAATATTTGGACATTTTCCAATTAAATCATAAAAGTTATCCTTGATTTACATTGCGAAAGTCGCTTGTCCTTAGATCTAATTTTGTTAAAATATGTCCAGAAAATAAATTTTCACTTAGAATTTTATGTCCAAACAAGCTTTCTTTTGTATGTTAGTTTTTGTACGATGAGCCTTAAGGTCCGCTTGGATGCTTGCAAATAAGCAACTTTTTAACTTTTAGAAAGCAAAAGTTAAAAAACTCGCATGGAAATGTAAAAAAACTGGGCTTTTAAAAGTTGCTTTGTTGCCTATTTCAAAAGAACATTATTGTTGCTTGTGACTTCCGTGGTCGGAAAACATAAAATGACTTAAGGCCCGCGTTTTTCTTTACTCAAATAGGTCAGGGTTTGGGCGATTTTCTCGTTTCCCTTTCAGATCAACACGACGCTTGTTCTCTACAGTATTTTGGACAAAGGTACAATCTTCCGTCTCTTATTTGTTCTCAGTTCTCTCAATCGACTGCGATTTCATTTATTTGTTCTCTATTTGATTGATAAAGAAGTTTATTTTAGTTTGTATTATACCCAAATTCGATTTGTAGAAGTTTATAGGTTGGATTTGTTTGATTTTTCTTATTTGATTATTTCCAGCATTCGATAAAGAAAAGAAATTATAGAAAAGGCTAGGTTACATAAATTCTATGTTCTTTCTTTATGTTCTTTTGATTCTGCTGTACCCTGAAATTTGCAGTAAGCTAAGCACTACATAAACTTTGTAGGTTACCACGAATTACCCTGAAATTCTGATGTACCTACTATATTTGTGCACACACAGGATAACTGAATGAACTATTTTGATTATTATGGATGAGATTCTAATTCCTCATTCATATCTATGTTACGCTGAATGAACTGTTTTAGGCTATGCATAATATTGCTGACCTTTTCTAGCATGGACCCAGTATCAACTGTTTTACAATTAGAAATATGTTTTAGAACTTAAAAGCAAGACAGATTCAACAAGGAACACCAACATTAAAAAAATGATATGTTTTTTAACTTGTTTATTTCACACACGCATATACTGTTTTTTCCCCTCCTTTCCTTTTTCAATTTTCAACAAGGAAATACACACAGAACTGAGAAAGGGGAAAGGGAAAAAGCATGGTTTGAGCCATATCTTCACCTCTAGTAGTAGTAGTAGTAGTAGTAGTAGTAGTAGTAGTAGTAGTAGTAGTGGTAGTAGTAGTAGTGGTGGTGGTAGTAGTAGTGGGTGGTAGTGGTAGTGGTAGTGGTAGTGGTAGTCGTCGTAGTGGTACCAGTAGTAGTAGCAGTGGTAGTGGTAGTGGTAGTCGTCGTAGTGGTAGTAGTAGTAGTAGTAGTAGCAGCAGCAGTAGCAGTAGTAGTAGTAGCAGTAGTAGTAGCAGCAGCAGTAGCAGTAGCAGTAGTAGTAGTAGTAGCAGTAGTAGTAGTAGTAGCAGTAGCAGTAGGAGTAGCAGTAGCAGTAGCAGCAGCAGCAGCAGCAGTAGCAGTAGCAGCAGCAGCAGCAGCAGTAGCAGTAGCAGCAGCAGCAGCACCAGTAGGAGTAGTAGTAGTAGTAGTAGTAGCAGTAGTAGCAGTAGCAGTAGTAGCAGTAGCAGTAGTAGCAGTAGCAGTAGCAGTAGTAGTAGTAGTAGTAGTAGCAGTAGTAGTAGCAGTAGTAGTAGCAGTAGTAGTAGTAGTACTTATCATATAAGCATAAACACTTTTGCTTTGGGTTGCCAAACGGGCCCTTAGTTTTCACTTTTGGCTTTTGGCATCTGCTCTTTGTTAAAATCCCTAATCAACCCTAATAATCAGTCAATCACTCGGAAAGATAAAAACATGTTCTTCCATATTCAACTGGAACGGAACATGCAACTCCATCCGCGCCATTTCGGGCCCCACCTCCGCGACAAGCTCGTCGCTAAACTCATGAAAGACATCGAAGGAACGTGCAGGCAAGTCCCAATTTTCTTCTTCTGTGAATTGATTTGACTATCTTTCCTGACCTGGTGTTATTTAATATAATAGCGGAAGGCATGGATTTGTAGTGGCAATTACTGGGGTCGATGACATTGGAAAGGGACTGATTAGGGAAGGAACTGGATTCGTTACTTTCCCTGTTAAGTATCAATGCGTAGTTTTCAGGCCGTTTAAGGGAGAGATTTTGGAAGCTGTTGTTACCATGGTCAATAAGGTTCTGAAAAAAAATCCAAGTTTTCATGAATTGTATCTGTTTTATTATATTTAGAAATCTTTATTTCAATGAATCTTAATTGTTTACAGATGGGATTTTTTGCAGAGGCAGGTCCAGTTCAAATTTTTGTGTCCAACCATGTTAGGCTTTCTTATTGTTTTTTTTGTATCATTACATGATGTTGAATGGAAATGCATTGTTAAATAACTTTTCTGTATGCATGTTTCAGTTGATTCCTGATGATATGGAGTTTCAGTCGGGAGATGTGCCTAATTATACAACCTTGGACGGTTCGGTATGCTTGTTTTCATTGAACATAGTTTATACATGGAAAACTCTGGTTATGTATTTATGGGATTGTTTATGTTCCGTTGCTTAAGTATTAAGCCCACCAAATTAATAACTACCAGAAAATTGCATTTCAGGGAGCTGAAGGATAATCGTTATTTAATTGAACACAAGTACGTACTTGTGTATGTGTATGCATTATCTTTAGTGATCGCTACGTGTACCTATCATTATTCTTGTTGCACTTTTAGCATCTACGTGGTATTTATGTTTCATGCTTTGTTTTGCTGTATTAAACTTTGTAGCTTCCTATATGTACATTGGAAAGTCTATCCAAACACAATGGATCTTTGGATTGCCCATAAATTACATCGTCCATATAAAAACAAAACGATCCAATAGTTCAGATCTTTTGTCATCAGTTTGTGTCCAAATAGCGTCCCCTAGCAGGTAACATCTTTCCCTTATGCACCACGACTTTCAGTAGTTCCTTCTCTCACGTTTTGGAATTCTCAGCAATAACTCTAGGTTTGTCCATTTCAAGTTGATTTCTAATTGTAGGAGCCTCGTCCGTTTGAGCTTGAGGTTGGACCATGGTTTGGTTGGGAATTGTTACGGGAGCTTAACTACGAAAATACCATGAACTTTCATCATAACTCTTTACTCTTTATGTATGCTATTTTAAAGAAGCGTACGTATTCACCATAAACCACTACCCACTAATCCCTTTCCAAAATCTGCGTTAATTTTTGGTATGTTTTTCTTGCACTCTGTTTGAATTAATACTTCTTTTGGAATTTGAATTCAATCGGTTTTATACGCAGCAATGATATCTTTAGTAGCTTAGTTATCAAATGTAGATCGTGCACAACATAACCGTCCAGTCATGATTCAGCCGGATACAACTTTTAAGTTTTGGATATCTATTTTTTTTTTTAAAAAAAAAAAACAGGTTTATGATGGGTTTTGAGTTGTATATAACTATTTTTTTTCCATCAGTGTTCCCTTGATTTTTGTATTTAATTCTGTTTTCAACTGTACAAAATCATTTTAGGTGGAATGGTGTAACCTCAAGCGCTATTTTGATTTACGCATCTATGGTTAAAAAAAAAGACCATATCTACAATCCCATTTTCTTTGATATAATTTATTTACATGTGTCTATTATGTTGACTCACATCTCTTCATTATATACAACGAGAATACTTCCATTTGAAGCTTTTGAATTACGAAATTTACCTTTTGTTTAGCACACTGACCGGATGTCATTTTATTCTCATAACATAGGCATGGTCTGATGACCGCATAACCTCCCAGTAACATCTCTCACCTCTTTCTCTTTTGTTGACTCCAAAACTGTACCAAATCATACTTAATGCTTTATAGTTGTTACCTCATAGTTGCTTCCATCGTAGTTCCTAATGTCAACTATAAAAAGTGAAAAATAAGGGGATTGTTAAAGGGACTCCACATTTGGTTAAGGGGAAAATTAATTTTAATTTAGTGTAAAATTGTTATGGGGGGTACAAAATAAATTCGCCTCTCCTTAAACATATAAATTAAAATTCCGATATTAACCCCATGTAATCCTCATTAATAAAAATCATAAACCTAAACATTAATTAACACTTACAATTTAACGTTGTACGTAGAAATAAGTAAATAAATAAATAAATATATATACACACACACACATATAGTTAATGTAATGGAGACACAAAAAAGTTTTGTGGGAGATTGGATGGCATCAGATCAGGTAATTAATCGTAATTTCATATTGGAATTGATATGTTCAATTTAAATTTAAATGCAGAAATTAAAATTTTGATCTACAATGTTGCTTATTTTTTCAACGATTTTTCTTTATTTGCAATTTGTTTTGGAAGCACGCTTTTGTAATTTATGCTGAATTTAGTATGTTAGGTTTTAACACAAGTAATGAACCAGGGGCATTTAGGTCTTTTTTTCTTTTTCTTTTAAAATAATATAGACCCCCCTTAACAAAAAGAAATTAAGCTGGAGTCCCCTTAAAATTATCCTCCCCTTAACCAAATGTGGAGTCCCTTTAACAATTCCCAAAAATAAAATAGAAATGAAGCAAGTCAAAAAAGAGGCAAAGCATACTCTGACCTTGAAATTCAGGCGTGTTCAATGAATAAAATGGCTGTTTTGTGCCTACGTAGATAGCCACAGTGGTCATTTAAAGTATGCCATTATCATCTTATGTTGCATTTACGTGCCAGTCTTATGATTCATAAGTTCAATGGGTGTCCAGTGGATGCTGCGAAGAGTCGTACGTTGCAATGAAATATTTTCACTATGTGTATTAATTTGGTCAAGCAGAACCAAGATTATTCATATAATAGTCGGTCCATAATTTCAAAATAATAGGCTGCGAGCAGTGTATCAAAAGTCTGTAATCATAAACTGCATCATACCATACATTAAAATAGAATACTATGAGTGGGTTATATTTGATCGATATTGGTTTTAGGATGAAAAAGTTTACGTGCTTTTTATTATGTTTGTCACTATATAAAGCCTAAACATTAACTATACCTATTATTTTGTTTATTTCCAACAGTGGATTGGATTGATGAAGAATCACCTAAATTTATATACATTTGTGAATAAAAAACTTGATCTGTATCAAATCCATCTATTTGGTAGGTTTTAAATTGTCATATTTGAATTTTTGTCCGCATCCAATGGTTTAGAAGCATCTAACCCCACTCCTGTAAGTGACGATTAGAAAGATTGCCATCTGGAGTATTAAATTATCTATGGTGAAACATTAAGGCAATTTTTTATTTTGATTGAAGCCGCTATTTTTGGTTGAAGTACAATTTAGGGCTAAATTACCCTATCAAATTCGCCTTGAACCTGAGTATCATTGATCAAGTAAATTTCTCTACTATTCGTCACGTTGAAGGTAGTACTTTCTGAATTGAATTGATAATTCAACGTTTTTATTTTGATTGAAGGCACCATTTTTTTTGAAGTAAAATTTAGGATTAAATTACCCTATCGAAATTGCCTTGAAGTCGAGTACCATCGATCAAGTAAATTTTCTAGTAGTCGTCACGTTGAAGATAATACTTTTTGAATCTAATCGATAATTCAACGTTCTGTAATACCGTGTTAAGTGATTCGATATAAACGCTCTAAAATAGAGCCTAATACAATTTTGATGCAGTTAACCATGTATATTAAGTGAATAGCATATCAATGAAACTGATCAAATAGTAATTATTAGATTATGTTTGATAAACTTATCGTAGTCGCTATTTTAAATGATTTTGAGCTTAGATACAATGAATCATGGGTACACATCAAAGGTCTAAATTTTCTTACTGTCACTGGAAAAAAAAAATATTTTCTTTATGAGTTATTTGCAAATGACATTTATGATTGTTGCATCAACCAAGTAAGCATTCCAGGAATCCAGCCTTATACAAATACTATTGCACTCCAACCAGTCAATAAATTTGAAATATGGTACATTTTCTTAACCTGTTAAGCAACATACATGGTTAGTTTTAGGTCAAAAAATTTCATTCAAAAGGGAGAAAGTTGTTTCAAATATGGTTCAACAAATAAAAAGAGTAAGAATAAATCGAAGATGACATTGTTTGAAAGAGTAAATAATTTTAGTATTGACAATTTCAAAATCCAGTACTACACATGATACTTATAATTTCATAAAATATTTACATTTTTTCCATTAACAAATTCGTATTACAAAGTACGATCGTCTTCTTTTCCTTTTTTTTTAATTATGAAAATACAATAACAATCTTCGTATAATACGTTTTCTTAAGCATCATATATGGTTGGTCTTAGGATTTGAATTTTGTTTAGAAGACCTGAAATTTGTTACAAACTCGGATTTAATAGATAGAAAGAACGCTTTCGTATTAATTTTAGGAATTCTTTACAAAATTTATTTTTTCAATTAATAAATTGATGCTAGAGTAATATTCATCTTATAATAGTTTCAAAATATGACGGTTGTCTCAAACAATTAACTAAGAGTGTCACAATTGCTCACCGTATATCTTCACAAATGGTTATTATGTGTGCATAGGGGTTCAAATCTAAGACCTCTAAGCACAACTCAAACTAAAGGCCTTACCTATTAAAATAATGCTTATTAATTAACACAACTCATCGCATATGTTAAGTTGGCGCAAACAAATGAGATTGGGTGGTATGCATTCGTGATGAGATGACAAGACAAGTTACAAAATATTATACTGTATTAATTTCGCATGGTTACTTCGAATGTGAGACCAATCTAACAAAGTAACCACATGTGCTCTTTCTTAAAATAAACAAGCCTGGTTTATTTCATTTTCACGTCCTTTGAAAAAAGGTTGAAAATTCTTGCACACAGAGTAAACTTACTTGTATATGAATGTATGAACATGAAAACTTGCTAACATTCCAAACCTTTACTTATTTAGAACATTATTCTTTTCAGACTTACCTTGTTGTTGTGTACGATGGGTAGTATGTACTTTACACGATAGCAACCCTACACCCCCCCCCCCCAAAGGAAAAAACATGAATTCATATACAAACATATAACATGAAAGTAACATCCTAGAACACAATGGAGGGAGTCAAAAAAATTGGAATAACTTAAGCTTCGACCATCTTGAAAGCAAGGATGCATGAAAATGACATTTATGATCCGTTTCGTCAAAAAAGTAAGCATGCAAATCTTATGTATGGTACTCTACAACCTGTCAATATTTTTTTATATCCATTTTTTCTCCTTACGATACCAAAAACATTTCATAATTAATTTTTATTAATTCTTAATCTTATAATCACAAAAAAAAAAACATTTTTGTATTAATTTTTATTATTTATAAAATGTCAACGTGTGTTCTTAATTTAAAATATTTGGACATTTTCCAATTAAATCATAAAAGTTATCCTTGATTTACATTGCGAAAGTCGCTTGTCCTTAGATCTAATTTTGTTAAAATATGTCCAGAAAATAAATTTTCACTTAGAATTTTATGTCCAAACAAGCTTTCTTTTGTATGTTAGTTTTTGTACGATGAGCCTTAAGGTCCGCTTGGATGCTTGCAAATAAGCAACTTTTTAACTTTTAGAAAGCAAAAGTAAAAAAACTCGCATGGAAATGTAAAAAAACTGGGCTTTTAAAAGTTGCTTTGTTGCCTATTTCAAAAGAACATTATTGTTGCTTGTGACTTCCGTGGTCGGAAAACATAAAACGACTTAAGGCCCGCGTTTTTCTTTACTCAAATAGGTCAGGGTTTGGGCGATTTTCTCATTTCCCTTTCAGATCAACACGACGCTTGTTCTCTACAGTATTTTGGACAAAGGTACAATCTTCCGTCTCTTATTTGTTCTCAGTTCTCTCAATCGACTGCGATTTCATTTATTTGTTCTCTATTTGATTGATAAAGAAGTTTATTTTAGTTTGTATTATACCCAAATTCGATTTGTAGAAGTTTATAGGTTGGATTTGTTTGATTTTTCTTATTTGATTATTTCCAGCATTCGATAAAGAAAAGAAATTATAGAAAAGGCTAGGTTACATAAATTCTATGTTCTTTCTTTATGTTCTTTTGATTCTGCTGTACCCTGAAATTTGCAGTAAGCTAAGCACTACATAAACTTTGTAGGTTACCACGAATTACCCTGAAATTCTGATGTACCTACTATATTTGTGCACACACAGGATAACTGAATGAACTATTTTGATTATTATGGATGAGATTCTAATTCCTCATTCATATCTATGTTACGCTGAATGAACTGTTTTAGGCTATGCATAATATTGCTGACCTTTTCTAGCATGGACCCAGTATCAACTGTTTTACAATTAGAAATATGTTTTAGAACTTAAAAGCAAGACAGATTCAACAAGGAACACCAACATTAAAAAAATGATATGTTTTTTAACTTGTTTATTTCACACACGCATATACTATTTTTTTCCCTCCTTTCCTTTTTCAATTTTCAACAAGGAAATACACACAGAACTGAGAAAGGGGAAAGGGAAAAAGCATGGTTTGAGTCATATCTTCACCTCTAGTAGTATTAGTAGTAGTAGTAGTAGTAGTAGTAGTAGTTATCATATAAGCATAAACACTTTTGCTTTGGGTTGCCAAACGGGCCCTTAGTTTTCACTTTTGGCTTTTGGCATCTGCTCTTTGTTAAAATCCCTAATCAACCCTAATAATCAGTCAATCACTCGGAAAGATAAAAACATGTTCTTCCATATTCAACTGGAACGGAACATGCAACTCCATCCGCGCCATTTCGGGCCCCACCTCCGCGACAAGCTCGTCGCTAAACTCATGAAAGACGTCGAAGGAACGTGCAGGCAAGTCCCAATTTTCTTCTTCTGTGAATTGATTTGACTATCTTTCCTGACCTGGTGTTATTTAATATAATAGCGGAAGGCATGGATTTGTAGTGGCAATTACTGGGGTCGATGACATTGGAAAGGGACTGATTAGGGAAGGAACTGGATTCGTTACTTTCCCTGTTAAGTATCAATGCGTAGTTTTCAGGCCGTTTAAGGGAGAGATTTTAGAAGCTGTTGTTACCATGGTCAATAAGGTTCTGAAAAAAATTCCAAGTTTTCATGAATTGTATCTGTTTTATTATATTTAGAAATCTTTATTTCAATGAATCTTAATTGTTTACAGATGGGATTTTTTGCAGAGGCAGGTCCAGTTCAAATTTTTGTGTCCAACCATGTTAGGCTTTCTTATTGTTTTTTTTGTATCATTACATGATGTTGAATGGAAATGCATTGTTAAATAACTTTTCTGTATGCATGTTTCAGTTGATTCCTGATGATATGGAGTTTCAGTCGGGAGATGTGCCTAATTATACAACCTTGGACGGTTCGGTATGCTTGTTTTCATTGAACATAGTTTATACATGGAAAACTCTGGTTATGTATTTATGGGATTGTTTATGTTCCGTTGCTTAAGTATTAAGCCCACCAAATTAATAACTACCAGAAAATTGCATTTCAGGGAGCTGAAGGATAATTGTTATTTAATTGAACACAAGTACGTACTTGTGTATGTGTATGCATTATCTTTAGTGATCGCTACGTGTACCTATCATTATTCTTGTTGCACTTTTAGCATCTACGTGGTATTTATGTTTCATGCTTTGTTTTGCTGTATTAAACTTTGTAGCTTCCTATATGTACATTGGAAAGTCTATCCAAACACAATGGATCTTTGGATTGCCCATAAATTACATCGTCCATATAAAAACAAAACGATCCAATAGTTCAGATCTTTTGTCATCAGTTTGTGTCCAAATAGCATCCCCTAGCAGGTAACATCTTTCCCTTATGCACCACGACTTTCAGTAGTTCCTTCTCTCACGTTTTGGAATTCTCAGCAATAACTCTAGGTTTGTCCATTTCAAGTTGATTTCTAATTGTAGGAGCCTCGTCCGTTTGAGCTTGAGGTTGGACCATGGTTTGGTTGGGAATTGTTACGGGAGCTTAACTACGAAAATACCACGAACTTTCATCATTACTCTTTACTCTTTATGTATGCTATTTTAAAGAAGCGTACGTATTCACCATAAACCACTACCCACTAATCCCTTTCCAAAATCTGCGTTAATTTTTGGTATGTTTTTCTTGCACTCTGTTTGAATTAATACTTCTTTTGGAATTTGAATTCAGTCGGTTTTATACGCAGCAATGATATCTTTAGTAGCTTAGTTATCAAATGTAGATCGTGCACAACATAACCGTCCAGTCATGATTCAGCCGGATACAACTTTTAAGTTTTGGATATCTATTTTTTTTTTTTAAAAAACAAGGTTTATGATGGGTTTTGAGTTGTATATAACTATTTTTTTTCCATCAGTGTTCCCTTGATTTTTGTATTTAATTCTGTTTTCAACTGTACAAAATCATTTTAGGTGGAATGGTGTAACCTCAAGCGCTATTTTGATTTACGCATCTATGGTTAAAAAAAAAGACCATATCTACAATCCCATTTTCTTTGATATAATTTATTTACATGTGCCTATTATGTTGACTCACATCTCTTCATTATATACAACGAGAATACTTCCATTTGAAGCTTTTGAATTACGAAATTTACCTTTTGTTTAGCACACTGACCGGATGTCATTTTATTCTCATAACATAGGCATGGTCTGATGACCGCATAACCTCCCAGTAACATCTCTCACCTCTTTCTCTTTTGTTGACTCCAAAACTGTACCAAATCATACTTAATGCTTTATAGTTGTTACCTCATAGTTGCTTCCATCGTAGTTCCTAATGTAAACTTTAAAAAGTGTAAAATAAGGGGATTGTTAAAGGGACTCCACATTTGGTTAAGGGGAAAATTTAATTTTAATTTAGTGTAAAATTGTTATGGGGGGTACAAAATAAATTCGCCTCTCCTTAAACATATAAATTAAAATTCCGATATTAACCCCATGTAATCCTCATTAATAAAAATCATAAACCTAAACATTAATTAACACTTACAATTTAACGTTGTACGTAGAAATAAGTAAATAAATAAATATATACACACACACACACACATATAGTTAATGTAATGGAGACACAAAAAAGTTTTGTGGGAGATTGGATGGCATCAGATCAGGTAATTAATCGTAATTTCATATTGGAATTGATATGTTCAATTTAAATTTAAATGCAGAAATTAAAATTTTGATCTACAATGTTGCTTATTTTTTCAACGATTTTTCTTTATTTGCAATTTGTTTTGGAAGCACGCTTTTGTAATTTATGCTGAATTTAGTATGTTAGGTTTTAACACAAGTAATGAACCAGGGGCATTTAGGTCTTTTTTTTCTTTTTCTTTTAAAATAATATAGACCCCCCTTAACAAAAAGAAATTAAGCTGGAGTCCCCTTAAAATTATCCTCCCCTTAACCAAATGTGTAGTCCCTTTAACAATTCCCAAAAATAAAATAGAAATGAAGCAAGTCAAAAAAGAGGCAAAGCATACTCTGACCTTGAAATTCAGGCGTGTTCAATGAATAAAATGGCTGTTTTGTGCCTACGTAGATAGCCACAGTGGTCATTTAAAGTATGCCATTATCATCTTATGTTGCATTTACGTGCCAGTCTTATGATTCATAAGTTCAATGGGTGTCCAGTGGATGCTGCGAAGAGTCGTACGTTGCAATGAAATATTTTCACTATGTGTATTAATTTGGTCAAGCAGAACCAAGATTATTCATATAATAGTCGGTCCATAATTTCAAAATAATAGGCTGCGAGCAGTGTATCAAAAGTCTGTAATCATAAACTGCATCATACCATACATTAAAATAGAATACTATGAGTGGGTTATATTTGATCGATATTGGTTTTAGGATGAAAAAGTTTACGTGCTTTTTATTATGTTTGTCACTATATAAAGCCTAAACATTAACTATACCTATTATTTTGTTTATTTCCAACAGTGGATTGGATTGATGAAGAATCACCTAAATTTATATACATTTGTGAATAAAAAACTTGATCTGTATCAAATCCATCTATTTGGTAGGTTTTAAATTGTCATATTTGAATTTTTGTCCGCATCCAATGGTTTAGAAGCATCTAACCCCACTCCTGTAAGTGACGATTAGAAAGATTGCCATCTGGAGTATTAAATTATCTATGGTGAAACATTAAGGCAATTTTTTATTTTGATTGAAGCCGCTATTTTTGGTTGAAGTACAATTTAGGGCTAAATTACCCTATCAAATTCGCCTTGAACCTGAGTATCATTGATCAAGTAAATTTCTCTACTATTCGTCACGTTGAAGGTAGTACTTTCTGAATTGAATTGATAATTCAACGTTTTTATTTTGATTGAAGGCACCATTTTTTTTGAAGTAAAATTTAGGATTAAATTACCCTATCGAAATTGCCTTGAAGTCGAGTACCATCGATCAAGTAAATTTTCTAGTAGTCGTCACGTTGAAGATAATACTTTTTGAATCTAATCGATAATTCAACGTTCTGTAATACCGTGTTAAGTGATTCGATATAAACGCTCTAAAATAGAGCCTAATACAATTTTGGTGCAGTTAACCATGTATATTAAGTGAATAGCATATCAATGAAACTGATCAAATAGTAATTATTAGATTATGTTTGATAAACTTATCGTAGTCGCTATTTTAAATGATTTTGAGCTTAGATACAATGAATCATGGGTACACATCAAAGGTCTAAATTTTCTTACTGTCACTGGAAAAAAAAATATTTTCTTTATGAGTTATTTGCAAATGACATTTATGATTGTTGCATCAACCAAGTAAGCATTCCAGGAATCCAGCCTTATACAAATACTATTGCACTCCAACCAGTCAATAAATTTGAAATATGGTACATTTTCTTAACCTGTTAAGCAACATACATGGTTAGTTTTAGGTCAAAAAATTTCATTCAAAAGGGAGAAAGTTGTTTCAAATATGGTTCAACAAATAAAAAGAGTAAGAATAAATCGAAGATGACATTGTTTGAAAGAGTAAATAATTTTAGTATTGACAATTTCAAAATCCAGTACTACACATGATACTTATAATTTCATAAAATATTTACATTTTTTCCATTAACAAATTCGTATTACAAAGTACGATCGTCTTCTTTTCCTTTTTTTTAATTATGAAAATACAATAACAATCTTCGTATAATACGTTTTCTTAAGCATCATATATGGTTGGTCTTAGGATTTGAATTTTGTTTAGAAGACCTGAAATTTGTTACAAACTCGGATTTAATAGATAGAAAGAACGCTTTCGTATTAATTTTAGGAATTCTTTACAAAATTTATTTTTTTCAATTAATAAATTGATGCTAGAGTAATATTCATCTTATAATAGTTTCAAAATATGACGGTTGTCTCAAACAATTAACTAAGAGTGTCACAATTGCTCAGCGTATATCTTCACAAATGGTTATTATGTGTGCATAGGGGTTCAAATCTAAGACCTCTAAGCACAACTCAAACTAAAGGCCTTACCTATTAAAATAATGCTTATTAATTAACACAACTCATCGCATATGTTAAGTTGGCGCAAACAAATGAGATTGGGTGGTATGCATTCGTGATGAGATGACAAGACAAGTTACAAAATATTAAACTGTATTAATTTCGCATGGTTACTTCGAATGTGAGACCAATCTAACAAAGTAACCACATGTGCTCTTTCTTAAAATAAACAAGCCTGGTTTATTTCATTTTCACGTCCTTTGAAAAAAGGTTGAAAATTCTTGCACACAGAGTAAACTTACTTGTATATGAATGTATGAACATGAAAACTTGCTAACATTCCAAACCTTTACTTATTTAGAACATTATTCTTTTCAGACTTACCTTGTTGTTGTGTACGATGGGTAGTATGTACTTTACACGATAGCAACCCTACACCCCCCCCCCCTAAAAGGAAAAAACATGAATTCATATACAAACATATAACATGAAAGTTACATCCTAGAACACAATGGAGGGAGTCAAAAAAATTGGAATAACTTAAGCTTCGACCATCTTGAAAGCAAGGATGCATGAAAATGACATTTATGATCCGTTTCGTCAAAAAAGTAAGCATGCAAATCTTATGTATGGTACTCTACAACCTGTCAATATTTTTTTATATCCATTTTTTCTCCTTACGATACCAAAAACATTTCATAATTAATTTTTATTAATTCTTAATCTTATAATCACAAAAAAAAAACATTTTTGTATTAATTTTTATTATTTATAAAATGTCAACGTGTGTTCTTAATTTAAAATATTTGGACATTTTCCAATTAAATCATAAAAGTTATCCTTGATTTACATTGCGAAAGTCGCTTGTCCTTAGATCTAATTTTGTTAAAATATGTCCAGAAAATAAATTTTCACTTAGAATTTTATGTCCAAACAAGCTTTCTTTTGTATGTTAGTTTTTGTACGATGAGCCTTAAGGTCCGCTTGGATGCTTGCAAATAAGCAACTTTTTAACTTTTAGAAAGCAAAAGTAAAAAAACTCGCATGGAAATGTAAAAAAACTGGGCTTTTAAAAGTTGCTTTGTTGCCTATTTCAAAAGAACATTATTGTTGCTTGTGACTTCCGTGGTCGGAAAACATAAAACGACTTAAGGCCCGCGTTTTTCTTTACTCAAATAGGTCAGGGTTTGGGCGATTTTCTCGTTTCCCTTTCAGATCAACACGACGCTTGTTCTCTACAGTATTTTGGACAAAGGTACAATCTTCCGTCTCTTATTTGTTCTCAGTTCTCTCAATCGACTGCGATTTCATTTATTTGTTCTCTATTTGATTGATAAAGAAGTTTATTTTAGTTTGTATTATACCCAAATTCGATTTGTAGAAGTTTATAGGTTGGATTTGTTTGATTTTTCTTATTTGATTATTTCCAGCATTCGATAAAGAAAAGAAATTATAGAAAAGGCTAGGTTACATAAATTCTATGTTCTTTCTTTATGTTCTTTTGATTCTGCTGTACCCTGAAATTTGCAGTAAGCTAAGCACTACATAAACTTTGTAGGTTACCACGAATTACCCTGAAATTCTGATGTACCTACTATATTTGTACACACATAGGATAACTGAATGAACTATTTTGATTATTATGGATGAGATTCTAATTCCTCATTCATATCTATGTTACGCTGAATGAACTGTTTTAGGCTATGCATAATATTGCTGACCTTTTCTAGCATGGACCCAGTATCAACTGTTTTACAATTAGAAATATGTTTTAGAACTTAAAAGCAAGACAGATTCAACAAGGAACACCAACATTAAAAAAATGATATGTTTTTTAACTTGTTTATTTCACACACGCATATACTGTTTTTTCCCCTCCTTTCCTTTTTCGATTTTCAACAAGGAAATACACACAGAACTGAGAAAGGGGAAAGGGAAAAAGCATGGTTTGAGTCATATCTTCACCTCTAGTAGTAGTAGTAGTAGTAGTATTAGTACTTATCATATAAGCATAAACACTTTTGCTTTGGGTTGCCAAACGGGCCCTTAGTTTTCACTTTTGGCTTTTGGCATCTGCTCTTTGTTAAAATCCCTAATCAACCCTAATAATCAGTCAATCACTCGGAAAGGTAAAAACATGTTCTTCCATATTCAACTGGAACGGAACATGCAACTCCATCCGCGCCATTTCGGGCCCCACCTCCGCGACAAGCTCGTCGCTAAACTCATGAAAGACGTCGAAGGAACGTGCAGGCAAGTCCCAATTTTCTTCTTCTGTGAATTGATTTGACTATCTTTCCTGACCTGGTGTTATTTAATATAATAGCGGAAGGCATGGATTTGTAGTGGCAATTACTGGGGTCGATGACATTGGAAAGGGACTGATTAGGGAAGGAACTGGATTCGTTACTTTCCCTGTTAAGTATCAATGCGTAGTTTTCAGGCCGTTTAAGGGAGAGATTTTGGAAGCTGTTGTTACCATGGTCAATAAGGTTCTGAAAAAAAATCCAAGTTTTCATGAATTGTATCTGTTTTATTATATTTAGAAATCTTTATTTCAATGAATCTTAATTGTTTACAGATGGGATTTTTTGCAGAGGCAGGTCCAGTTCAAATTTTTGTGTCCAACCATGTTAGGCTTTCTTATTGTTTTTTTTGTATCATTACATGATGTTGAATGGAAATGCATTGTTAAATAACTTTTCTGTATGCATGTTTCAGTTGATTCCTGATGATATGGAGTTTCAGTCGGGAGATGTGCCTAATTATACAACCTTGGACGGTTCGGTATGCTTGTTTTCATTGAACATAGTTTATACATGGAAAACTCTGGTTATGTATTTATGGGATTGTTTATGTTCCGTTGCTTAAGTATTAAGCCCACCAAATTAATAACTACCAGAAAATTGCATTTCAGGGAGCTGAAGGATAATCGTTATTTAATTGAACACAAGTACGTACTTGTGTATGTGTATGCATTATCTTTAGTGATCGCTACGTGTACCTATCATTATTCTTGTTGCACTTTTAGCATCTACGTGGTATTTATGTTTCATGCTTTGTTTTGCTGTATTAAACTTTGTAGCTTCCTATATGTACATTGGAAAGTCTATCCAAACACAATGGATCTTTGGATTGCCCATAAATTACATCGTCCATATAAAAACAAAACGATCCAATAGTTCAGATCTTTTGTCATCAGTTTGTGTCCAAATAGCGTCCCCTAGCAGGTAACATCTTTCCCTTATGCACCACGACTTTCAGTAGTTCCTTCTCTCACGTTTTGGAATTCTCAGCAATAACTCTAGGTTTGTCCATTTCAAGTTGATTTCTAATTGTAGGAGCCTCGTCCGTTTGAGCTTGAGGTTGGACCATGGTTTGGTTGGGAATTGTTACGGGAGCTTAACTACGAAAATACCACGAACTTTCATCATTACTCTTTACTCTTTATGTATGCTATTTTAAAGAAGCGTACGTATTCACCATAAACCACTACCCACTAATCCCTTTCCAAAATCTACGTTAATTTTTGGTATGTTTTTCTTGCACTCTGTTTGAATTAATACTTCTTTTGGAATTTGAATTCAGTCGGTTTTATACGCAGCAATGATATCTTTAGTAGCTTAGTTATCAAATGTAGATCGTGCACAACATAACCGTCCAGTCATGATTCAGCCGGATACAACTTTTAAGTTTTGGATATCTATTTTTTTTTTTTTTAAAACAAGGTTTATGATGGGTTTTGAGTTGTATATAACTATTTTTTTCCATCAGTGTTCCCTTGATTTTTGTATTTAATTCTGTTTTCAACTGTACAAAATCATTTTAGGTGGAATGGTGTAACCTCAAGCGCTATTTTGATTTACGCATCTATGGTTAAAAAAAAAGACCATATCTACAATCCCATTTTCTTTGATATAATTTATTTACATGTGCCTATTATGTTGACTCACATCTCTTCATTATATACAACGAGAATACTTCCATTTGAAGCTTTTGAATTACGAAATTTACCTTTTGTTTAGCACACTGACCGGATGTCATTTTATTCTCATAACATAGGCATGGTCTGATGACCGCATAACCTCCCAGTAACATCTCTCACCTCTTTCTCTTTTGTTGACTCCAAAACTGTACCAAATCATACTTAATGCTTTATAGTTGTTACCTCATAGTTGCTTCCATCGTAGTTCCTAATGTCAACTATAAAAATTGAAAAATAGGGGGATTGTTAAAGGGACTCCACATTTGGTTAAGGGGAAAATTAATTTTAATTTAGTGTAAAATTGTTATGGGGGGTACAAAATAAATTCGCCTCTCCTTAAACATATAAATTAAAATTCCGATATTAACCCCATGTAATCCTCATTAATAAAAATCATAAACCTAAACATTAATTAACACTTACAATTTAACGTTGTACGTAGAAATAAGTAAATAAATAAATAAATAAATATATATACACACACACACATATAGTTAATGTAATGGAGACACAAAAAAGTTTTGTGGGAGATTGGATGGCATCAGATCAGGTAATTAATCGTAATTTCATATTGGAATTGATATGTTCAATTTAAATTTAAATGCAGAAATTAAAATTTTGATCTATAATGTTGCTTATTTTTTCAACGATTTTTCTTTATTTGCAATTTGTTTTGGAAGCACGCTTTTGTAATTTATGCTGAATTTAGTATGTTAGGTTTTAACACAAGTAATGAACCAGGGGCATTTAGGTCTTTTTTTTCTTTTTCTTTTAAAATAATATAGACCCCCCTTAACAAAAAGAAATTAAGCTGGAGTCCCCTTAAAATTATCCTCCCCTTAACCAAATGTGGAGTCCCTTTAACAATTCCCAAAAATAAAATAGAAATGAAGCAAGTCAAAAAAGAGGCAAAGCATACTCTGACCTTGAAATTCAGGCGTGTTCAATGAATAAAATGGCTGTTTTGTGCCTACGTAGATAGCCACAGTGGTCATTTAAAGTATGCCATTATCATCTTATGTTGCATTTACGTGCCAGTCTTATGATTCATAAGTTCAATGGGTGTCCAGTGGATGCTGCGAAGAGTCGTACGTTGCAATGAAATATTTTCACTATGTGTATTAATTTGGTCAAGCAGAACCAAGATTATTCATATAATAGTCGGTCCATAATTTCAAAATAATAGGCTGCGAGCAGTGTATCAAAAGTCTGTAATCATAAACTGCATCATACCATACATTAAAATAGAATACTATGAGTGGGTTATATTTGATCGATATTGGTTTTAGGATGAAAAAGTTTACGTGCTTTTTATTATGTTTGTCACTATATAAAGCCTAAACATTAACTATACCTATTATTTTGTTTATTTCCAACAGTGGATTGGATTGATGAAGAATCACCTAAATTTATATACATTTGTGAATAAAAAACTTGATCTGTATCAAATCCATCTATTTGGTAGGTTTTAAATTATCATATTTGAATTTTTGTCCGCATCCAATGGTTTAGAAGCATCTAACCCCACTCCTGTAAGTGACGATTAGAAAGATTGCCATCTGGAGTATTAAATTATCTATGGTGAAACATTAAGGCAATTTTTTATTTTGATTGAAGCCGCTATTTTTGGTTGAAGTACAATTTAGGGCTAAATTACCCTATCAAATTCGCCTTGAACCTGAGTATCATTGATCAAGTAAATTTCTCTACTATTCGTCACGTTGAAGGTAGTACTTTCTGAATTGAATTGATAATTCAACGTTTTTATTTTGATTGAAGGCACCATTTTTTTTGAAGTAAAATTTAGGATTAAATTACCCTATCGAAATTGCCTTGAAGTCGAGTACCATCGATCAAGTAAATTTTCTAGTAGTCGTCACGTTGAAGATAATACTTTTTGAATCTAATCGATAATTCAACGTTCTGTAATACCGTGTTAAGTGATTCGATATAAACGCTCTAAAATAGAGCCTAATACAATTTTGGTGCAGTTAACCATGTATATTAAGTGAATAGCATATCAATGAAACTGATCAAATAGTAATTATTAGATTATGTTTGATAAACTTATCGTAGTCGCTATTTTAAATGATTTTGAGCTTAGATACAATGAATCATGGGTACACATCAAAGGTCTAAATTTTCTTACTGTCACTGGAAAAAAAAATATTTTCTTTATGAGTTATTTGCAAATGACATTTATGATTGTTGCATCAACCAAGTAAGCATTCCAGGAATCCAGCCTTATACAAATACTATTGCACTCCAACCAGTCAATAAATTTGAAATATGGTACATTTTCTTAACCTGTTAAGCAACATACATGGTTAGTTTTAGGTCAAAAAATTTCATTCAAAAGGGAGAAAGTTGTTTCAAATATGGTTCAACAAATAAAAAGAGTAAGAATAAATCGAAGATGACATTGTTTAAAAGAGTAAATAATTTTAGTATTGACAATTTCAAAATCCAGTACTACACATGATACTTATAATTTCATAAAATATTTACATTTTTTCCATTAACAAATTCGTATTACAAAGTACGATCGTCTTCTTTTCCTTTTTTTAATTATGAAAATACAATAACAATCTTCGTATAATACGTTTTCTTAAGCATCATATATGGTTGGTCTTAGGATTTGAATTTTGTTTAGAAGACCTGAAATTTGTTACAAACTCGGATTTAATAGATAGAAAGAACGCTTTCGTATTAATTTTAGGAATTCTTTACAAAATTTATTTTTTTCAATTAATAAATTGATGCTAGAGTAATATTCATCTTATAATAGTTTCAAAATATTACGGTTGTCTCAAACAATTAACTAAGAGTGTCACAATTGCTCACCGTATATCTTCACAAATGGTTATTATGTGTGCATAGGGGTTCAAATCTAAGACCTCTAAGCACAACTCAAACTAAAGGCCTTACCTATTAAAATAATGCTTATTAATTAACACAACTCATCGCATATGTTAAGTTGGCGCAAACAAATGAGATTGGGTGGTATGCATTCGTGATGAGATGACAAGACAAGTTACAAAATATTATACTGTATTAATTTCGCATGGTTACTTCGAATGTGAGACCAATCTAACAAAGTAACCACATGTGCTCTTTCTTAAAATAAACAAGCCTGGTTTATTTCATTTTCACGTCCTTTGAAAAAAGGTTGAAAATTCTTGCACACAGAGTAAACTTACTTGTATATGAATGTATGAACATGAAAACTTGCTAACATTCCAAACCTTTACTTATTTAGAACATTATTCTTTTCAGACTTACCTTGTTGTTGTGTACGATGGGTAGTATGTACTTTACACGATAGCAACCCTACACCCCCCCCCCCTAAAAGGAAAAAACATGAATTCATATACAAACATATAACATGAAAGTAACATCCTAGAACACAATGGAGGGAGTCAAAAAAATTGGAATAACTTAAGCTTCGACCATCTTGAAAGCAAGGATGCATGAAAATGACATTTATGATCCGTTTCGTCAAAAAAGTAAGCATGCAAATCTTATGTATGGTACTCTACAACCTGTCAATATTTTGAAATATGGTGCATTTTTTAAACATAATATATGGTTAATCTAAGAGTTTGAACTCTTTTTAAAAGGTGAGAATTTTTGCAAACTTTGATTTAACAAGTAAAACGAACAACCTTCCTATTAATTTTATTAAATCTTTACAGATTATATTTTTCATTAATAAATTATAAATTAATGCTTCTAGACTAGCATCGTTGCCCCAGTGGTTTTGCACTTCAACTTAGGTGCGAGATGTCACATGTTTGAAACTTGCGTAGTGTGATTCGTACTTATATTAACATGTAATATTGTGTATACTACCTAAGACTTGTAGTAGTAACCGACTAAGTACTCGATCTTAAAAAGAAAAACAAATCATTACTTCTAATAGCGTTCTTCTAGTAATAAATCATTTTGAAATATTGAAGTTATCTTGAGCGATTTACTAAAAAAAACATGGTTGCTTTTTTCTCCCCAGATATGGTTATGTGCACCTAGGTGCTTGAATCCAATATCTCAAGATTTTAAGGGTAGATATCTTATCACTTGTGACTATGCGTTGACATGGTTAATCTGCATTTGTTACATTTTCGTTACATTTTCGTTTAAAAATGTTGCTACAAGTTAACTTAACGTCATGATATACATTCGTATTGACATGACACGTTACAAAATGTCGTGCCATATTGATTTTATAGGATAGCTTTGAATGCCAGTTTGATAGCGCAAGCACATGTTTCCTCTCTTTTTCTGAAAATATATAAAGCAAGTCTATTTCATTTTCACGTCCTTAGAAAAAACGTTGGAAGTCCTTGCACATGAAATATGTTTGTGTGTATATGATACGTTACAATTAAGGCATGCTAATGGTCCAAATCTTTCTCACTTGGAACATTATCATCTTCAAACCTCCCTCATTGTTGCATGTGAACGCTAGTAGGTTCTGTCATGTAGTAACTAAAAAATAAAAAAATTATGTACATATAAAAATAACTTTTTGGATACAAAACGTAGTATGCTTATCTTCTTTCTGAAGCATAAGCAAACAAATTTTCTAGGATTCCATCATTTTCAAAGAAAGAATGCACAAGTCACTCTAAAAAAAAATCATATATACACATATAAAAGTTATCTTTAATACAATATGCAGTATATTTATCTTCTTTTCTCCGGAGGGAAGCATAAAATGTTGCAGTAACCTAAGCTTCTGCCATTTCAAAAGCAAAGATGCACAAAAGTAATTGATTATTCTTACATTGATGATTAATGATTTCTTTGACGTTACCGTAATCCGTGAAAAAAATTGTTTTTTTTTTTGGCAATCAAGATCCCACCTTTTTTGAAAGCGAGGAGGCACAAGATTTTGTTTCCCTTTTGAAAAGCCATGTTTTTAAAGAAACTACTCTTTAAGATATTGCCCTAACTTACATTTTGTTTGGACATTGATTTAAGATGATCCACCTTTATATACTAAGTTTCAAATCTGCTTAATTTGTTCCTTTTAGAATCCATATATATTCATTTTGAACATCTATTTTGGTTTGTTAAATTCATAATGGGATGATTATAGAGCATATTTATATTCGTAAAAAGGGATCAAATAGAGCGAACAAATTTCCTCAACGGACTTAATAAAATCATAAAGTTACGAGTAATGATACTACAATAACAACAAAACCATTATTCCCTAACAAGTTCGGTTGACCAGAGGTGGAATCCAAAACCAAATGACAAGTCAATTTAAAATTAATAAAATGATTATAAATTTAAATGTGAAAATAGAAATAACGATAAAAATGAAATAAAGGATTTTTTTAGTGTGTGTGTGTGTGTGTGTGTGTGTGTTTATAATAACAATAATAAATACAAAAATAGATTAGGTTTTTTTTATATATATATATATATACAAAAACTAAGTTACATCCATTCCAATGCTTGTAGAAGTTCATTTTCATCATGTCAACTGTATGACATAAGATATCACAGTCGCTAGTGTACAACCTAGAAAATTGCAATTTAAACTTTACCAAAATTTGGGGAAAGCATTTGAAGTAAGAAATGTGAAAAATGGTTTGTAGCATCTTAAAAATGTCTCAATTTCCCAAGCTACGTCTATTTCCAATACTTGTAGAAGTTCATTTTTATGATGTCAACCAATGACATAAGAAATCACATTACCTACTGTACAACTTAGAAAATTGCTATTTAACTTTACCGAAATTTGGGGAAAACATTTGAAATAAGAAATGTGGAAAATGGTTTGTAACATCTTTAAAATGTCCAAATTTCCCGAAGAAATTTATGCCTTTCTCCATTCCTCATTTGTTGGATGAATTTTATAGTCACAATCCTTTCGTGCCAAGTGCTGAAATAAATTTATTCTTCCATTTCTAGTGCGTTTATAGTCGTCCAAAAAGTTGAGTTTTCATATAGTAGGACAATCATAGTTCACTTTTTTTAATATCTTTAAGTTTTAGCTATTGCAATGTCCATGGTTGCATTGTCCATCACCATGCGAAGTAAAAAAGAAAAATCTTGATTTTATTCCAAACTCAAGTCTAATGTGTATCATAAAAGAATTTCAACATGTGGATATTCAATACATTTACAGTATGCCGTTTGTCATTTACTGTGTTGTCCAATGAAATGAGAGATGTCAAACATGTGTATTAATGTATCAATAATTTTCGAGACCAAAACACATTTCTTGTTAAAATTTTATTTATTGGTTGCTATGGATTTAAAAAAAATCTTGAAGAATTCATACTCAACCTATGGATAGTCGTTTTCATAATCATGAAAGGCACGCTAGCCATGGCGCAAGGAGCGACATGCCATGACATTTGCGTCTTTTTTCCATACGATGCAATGCACGTAGAAACGCATGGCGAATGATGTTTGACACAAAAATAGCACACTTTTTCATTATTTTATTTTTTTCTACTTCTTTTATGTTTACTTTTAATCTTTTTCATAATCATAATTAATATCTAAGACGGTTGAATGTATTACTCGTTTTTGTGCAATAACACGATTACACTTTGAACTAATCTTCAACAAACTTTCAACTATTTACATAATTGTCTCATCGAACTACATTCGACAATCATGATCGAGATCCATAATTCGAATCAAAATAATCCGAACTCAACTTGGATCCGAGGGGTCTCCGATTGGGTTTGATTGATGAAAAATAACATGAAAATCGATCCGACACAAAAGGCTGGACAAAAGAGCGAGAAAAATAAATGTGTTTTAGTGTTGCCTAGCTGGTTCTCCATCGAACCGACCCAGAATACTGGACAAAAGGGCTAAAAAAATAAATGCATTTTAATGTTATTGCCTAGTTGAATCTGAATTGATCGGATCCGAATCAAACATTTTGTTAGGGAAAAGTTTTAAAATATAAAAGTTAGACTCGACAAGTTGGACGTCTAATTAGCACCCTTGCTCATCGAACCAATAATCTCCAATGGTAGCATTCTCCAAATCAACTATTGTCGCATTGAATAGAAAACCTTGAATTGATGTTTTTTGTGAAGTAATCTCCAACAAGTTTTGGACCGTCTCTTTCTATTACAATCACACCTGGTAAATTGTCCATCAATAAGAGATATATAAGAAAGATGTTGATGAAACTGATGATGCATATATTGATTTAGAAAATATGTTTGCTAAATCAAATTCAGATATCTATTTATCAGTATTTTGTTAAATTATCTTGGATTTTGGCTTTTAAAGACTACAGTGTTTGAAATTGTACATTTACGAAAATGTATTTGTGAATATGTTTGCTTTTAAAGACTGCAGTGTTTGAAATTGTACATTCACGAAAGTGTATTTGTGAATATGTTTGCTTTTAAAGACTACAGTGTTTGAAATTGTACATTTACAAAAGTGTATTTGTTTTTCCCAAAATGTCTAATAAAACTTATTACATAATTTTTAGTGAAACTTAAATTGTGTTGAACTTCTAAATTAATTGTTATGTATATTCAATTTATAAAGAAAATCCTTGTTTGTTGATGCTCACAAAAAACCCGATGCTCACAAAATCCCTATTTGTTTCAAAGGTCAAGGATGTTTGGTGTTCCTTAGGTTTAGTTAATTTCTGGGTAAATCGGAATGTTGAAGAACCATAGCACACAAATCCTATTTATGTAACACTTTCCAATCATTATGCAGGTGAAAATTCAAAAGGAAAGTGAAGTACGACTCAAAATTATAGGAACACGTGTCGATGCCACTGAAATTGTACGTGTTTTATTACCTTAATTATTTTTCAGTTTGAGTTTGACCTATGTACCATGCATGTTTATACAACATTTTGATGCCTGGTATAATGTTTATTCTTCAGAACTAACTTATGTTGACTTTAAAATTCAGATTGCTAATATCTTAATTTATTGAGTATAAACACATGATTTCTCTTGGTGCTTAATCAAGTATTGCCTAGAAAAGCTGAATATATGTGACAAACCTATAATTTGAAGCATTAGCTTATAGCTTAGTATCCATGGCCCTTATAATAATAATTTTTTTCCCCTCCATTCACTATTCACAATTATGTATTATTGAGTATGCATAGGAAGTAAACTTCATCATTTATTGTGTATTTTAATTTATATACTCCATGATTTCTTTTTTTTTAATGCTACACACTATGTATAGGTATGGAACCACATTTTCATTTAAATTCAAATATATAATATGCCAAAACATGACACTGGTTTACAGGTAGATGGTATTAGTATATTTACATGAGAAATTCAGAAATATCAAATACTCGTGCGTGGGCACGCACACACAGCTTTTATATCGTGTGTAATTGGTTCTGTTATGATAAATATCACATATCTTGTCTGGATGTGCTAATTCATTTTTTCATGACATATGGTTAAAAAAGCCAATCAAAACATTCTAGTTCAATAAATAACTTAACATGCTGTAGTTTCAAGCAAAATTTAATGTTCTTTAGTGTCTAAGAATTAAATTTTTAGCCATTAAATAATATTTCGTTTCACTGTTATGAAATCGACCAGATGCTTGACTAGGTGTCCTCTGAAGCAAAATCAACCATATGCTTGTTTATCAAAATAAAGCTTTTTGAATAGCTCAAAACTGGTCGGTCATGCCTCAAACTCATTGCTATTTTTTAGCTCATGTTTAAGTCAGGTCAAAATTGTTTCAACCTGTTACTCTACTATTGTAATTACTTGTGTAGCACTTTAGTTCTAGCCTATTGCTCTAGTATTGTAGTTGCCTGTTTATCCATTTACCAACAAATCGATAAGTTAAGCAATTTTAATTTACCAGTAAGAACAGTAAATTACCGTAATAACCCACTTTATGGGATTATTTTTTAATTTTTGTATGGTTGTCTGTTTACAAATCCATACAATGCAATTTTAGTAGAGCACATGTTTAAATTATTTTGTATGTCAAAAAATATTTTGATTTCATCATCAGGGAAAGATGTAGTTTCAGCTTATTTATTATAACCGGCAGCAATGCTATCGTAATATGCTGAACTAAGATATATCCGGGTTCCCTATACGGCTAAATGATTCAGTATGTTTTTCTTCATGAGCTGCATCAGCTTCCATCATAAGAATGCTGTGATTTTTTAATGTTTTTCTATATATTTATCTTTTTTGTCTTCTGTTTTCTTGTCTAGTTCTGCATTGGGACTATCAAGGATGACTTTCTGGGAGTTACAAACGATCCAGGCGCCGCTTGACCGGCAACATAAAATTTGCTATGATAACATTTTTATATACTAGTGATTGCGCTTGAGATATGTTGGTGTATGTTTCTTTTATTTTATGTGCAATGTGAAATTTTGTAGGTGGTATCAACTGCACAAAAATTTCTGCTTAAATCACGACTTAGTGGCCTGAATGGTCAACAGTGGGCATAAAGTTTTTTCTCTTATGTCTTAGTAATTTATTTGGTTCAGGCCTATAAATGATAGGATATGGATTCCAGTGGTCCTATATTCGGATGAAATAATTTTCGTGTGTCAATAAATTTGAGTTGGTAAATAAAGAATTTTGGTTTAATCGTCTCAGGGTTAAAACCATTAGGAAAAATGAATGCTTAAAAGACAATAATTTTAAGTAAGAGATATTGTTTATGTTTGTCGATCATTTTATGTATTGATATATATGCACAAAAATAATTATAATTCTGATAAAATTCAAATAGACAATTATTGAATGTGGATATTGTTAGGATTGCGGAATGGATCGTTAACGCAAAACTAACACTAAAGGGGTATGAATAGTGTTTTTTTAGAATTTAAACAAAATCTAAAACTTATCTACTGTTAGACCCAAAAGTGGTTCTAACACCCGAATTGATTAAAAGCACAATGAAATGAGATAAAAATAAAAATGAACACACAGGATTTATAGTGGTTCGGCGAAGAAATGCCTACATCCACTTATCTTTTACTATATTCAATGATTCAATTGCAAATACAATGTAAGCTTCACTCAATTCCACTCACAACTCACTTATATTCACTCAATAGACTAAAACAAGTAATGAAAGAAGATTTGGATTCTCCGGGAGTAATGGAGTTCGGATTACGGGGGTGGTTGAATTCTCAAGGTGCCTAAAAAAGATCATTTTCTTTGTCTCCAGACGGGGTATTTATAGGTGTGAATTTGCTCAAAACCCGATCCGGATCGGAGCCACGTGTCGTCCATCCCATTAGCCTCGGGTTCGGATTGATTACTGTGCTGACAACGCATCAAAATAGTGAACGTTATGGGCAGGAACTGGTCATAGCCGATCCGGATATTCAGGCGCTTATGCAGGGGGACAGTATGGAAAATGGGTTCGGGTCGGAGGTGTATGTATCAGGGGTTCGGATCGGGAGATCCGACCCGACCCGAATTGACTTGGTGACAACTCTCTCTTCTCTTTATTCTGCTCTTCCTCCGAACCATCTCTATAGCAGCTGGGTGGCCTTCCGACCCATCTTGAAGAAGAGTGTCCTCCGATCCGAACGCGCGCTCTCTGTTTTCAACAGCAATAGCTCGCCGCTCCGAACAGGAGACTTTATCCGATCCGAACCGATACGTTGCTTTAACCCGACCCGGATGATTGTATCTGTTCGATCGAAGCTGTAGCGTCTCCTCCGATCTGAGTAGTGATGGTCTCTCCGATCCGAACCGAAGTCTTCTAATTTGAAATGCTCTCCAATGCTTGATATCTTGACTTTGTGTTGCCTAGTTCACAAAGTAGGCTAACACTTTGCCCCCTCAAAGGATGCTTCTATTGGAAATGGAGTATGCTTTGATTGCCATTGCTCAACGCCTTCATCCTTCCTTTTGAATATGCATGCCAAGTTGTCGCACTTCATCCCGTTCGGTTCGGATTCCGACCCGGACGGATTTCTGCTTTGGGTTCCGACCCGAACGGATCTCTTTCTTCCTTAACTCTGCAAGGGATTAGTGGGCCAAGCTGCGTCATTGGGCTTTTCGAGCCGGTCCGATCGGGAATACAAATAGTCAGCTTGCTTTTTATATAAATTCACCTCATTTCCCTTCTTTTCTTTCATTCACTATTCTTGCTCGTCCGAACCGACTCCACATCGAAGCCTTAGCTTTTCCAAGAAACTTTAAAATTCTTGCTTCAACCTTTGAATCAAACACATAGGTAGTCTCGTAATCTTGAATCTCGCTGCCATAATCGCTTTTAATTTGCATCCGCGGTTAGTTTGAACGATTCTAGCAAAGTAATTGACTTGTTCCATCGCCACAGCTCCCTTCATCCTCCGCCTTCGTCGTTAATGGCGTCGACGTCATTTCGAGGCGTTAGAGGAGGGTATTGAAACTCGTTATTGAATACTTGAGTGTTTAATCTCTCGATTTTAATTAAGGCTTGGGAATTTGAGTTGGGTTCGCTATTTAAGAGGAGGAAGAGGAAAGAAATTGAAGGAGATCGGTTCGGGTAGGGGAACGGTAGGAGAAAAAAGGGAAAGAGAGAAATTCATAGATCCGGATCGGGTCGGAGCAATAGGGCCAAGAAATGAGTCCCAACCTGTTTGACCGGGTCGGGTCGGATCTACGAATACAATGAAGGTCAAGATTTATGCACTCGGATCGGACCCGGTTGAAAAAAAAAAAAGAGAATAGGGGTCTGGTTATCCAGGTTAATCCGACCCGCTCCGGGTGTCAATCTCCGAACCGATCCGGATATATCTCTCTGAGCATGGGCCTTTGCTTATCCGATCCGAACCTGGTGTCTGCATCCGAACCGAACACTACTCAATCTAAAACACAAACTTTCGTCCAACTATTCAAAAGATATTACTTCCAACTTCATGAACAGTTAGGATAGTGCCTTGCGGACATAAATGAACATTAAGAACTACTCTGACTATCACTTTCTCTTCAAAGTTTCGTCTTACATTGCTGCACTTTTACTTTGCATTTCTCACATTCGCTGCACACATTTTAGTTCACACACATACACAGGGGGGTACGGGCTAATTTACTCTAATCCGTGCTATTGCTTCTTCAATAGTTCCATGACAATGAGGCCCAGACGTTCTTCCAGACTAGCTGAGAGGAAAGAAGCCCCGGAAACTTCTAACAAAATCGCTCTTGAGGATATATCTTCTTCTTCGGATCTAGAATGGGACAGCGAGGGTCCAGATTACGGGGTTGGACATCGGGAAAGCGACGAGGTGTCTTCAGAGAATGAAGTTTCTCTGGGTTTTGAGGAGGAAGGAGGGATTGGTGACGATCGAGCCCTTGATGAATTTGAATCAGCCATTATATTGGAATCACCTTCGGACTCCGTCGAATCAACAATCGACAACGAGCGACTTGTCCGAATTTGCTTAAAATACGGGATAATGAAAAGGCACACTCTAGTGCCTTCACGCTCTGACCGTCCCCACAACCCTCCAGAAGGATATATGGCGGTCACTCGATTAATGTGCATGGTCGGTGCCATTCCTCCATTCTCTCCTTTCATCGTTGATTTCTTAAGACAAATGCGGATTGCCCCCATGCAGTTGCATCCCAATTCATATGCCTATTTGCACACCTTGTACATAGCATATCGTGAAATCCTAGGCATAGAGCTCACGTTCGATGACGTTCACTTCTTTTATAATTTCAAGCATCGGACTCGAGAGACTCCATCTTTCTGCTACTTTGAATCAGTTCCAAAAAGGAAGATAATCTCTGCACCCTTTAGCAGTAAAGCTGGAGATTCCAGATTAGAATGGTTCTACGTGAAGCGACAACCTGGATGCGCCAGTAGATGGACAAAATCAAGTAAAGCACTGATTTTCTAAATCCGGGCTCTATACACTTGAATCATCATCTTGATCTGTTTTCCTTTTTGTTGCAGTCGACAACCCCAAACAGATATCAGATCAGGTGTTCTTTGATCGGATGCACCGACTTCTTAATGGCGATCAGAAATTCTTGACTATCGACGAAGTCCTTAAAGACGAATATCTTCACTTTCATGGGCTATTATCTGTTTTTCGTAGCATCGGTCATGGGACGGTCCCTTACGCATACATTCCTCCAGTGGAGGTAGTTCCAGAGACAGGAGAAGGCTCGGGAATTCCTACAGTGCCTCTTCAAACTTCACCTTCTCCATCTTCTACACAAGATGATGAATTGGCTAATCTGGCCGAAAAGCATCGTGAAGGATATATTGCCCCCGAGGAAACTACTTCTCTAGACAAGTCAAAATCCTCCCAAGAGTCGCCACTTCATGCTTCCGAGGGGGATGTTCCTAGTACTGATGAGCAAATATTTCAGGGTTTGGGGGATCTCCCCTTACCTGAGACTATATACACTTCAGAGAATTTCAGGAAGGATCCTCTAGTCTTCACCTCTTCTGAAGAGACCACTCCCGCTAAGGCCAAAGAGCCTGCCCGTACTAGTCTAGCTTCAGACTCGGGTTGGTTGGGGGGAAACACACCACTTAGGACACACTTTACACAACAGCATTAGCATTCATTGCACTTCTTTCTCCGTGAATCCATTAATTCTAAATTTCGTTTATTTTATCGTGCAGGTACGATGTCTCGATCCTACTACGATATCAGAAAGCTTCGTCGCAGCATGTCTAATCCTCCTCAGGATGTTGAGTATGATCGTCGTGATGATCGGGGCAGGGATGAGAGAAGACCTTATGACCCCTATCGTTCTCGACCCTCACGTTCCCGCTCTCCAATTCGACCTGAACAAGAGAAATACAAAGGGTATCAAAGCCGTAGGGAAGAGGACAGACCACAATCCAAAGACTCCACCTCTTCCCATGAAAAACGCAGTAGAGAGAAAAGTCCTCTAAAAGAAACCGTGTCTCGAAGTAAGCAAAAGGTCCCTGCTACTAAACGATCTAGGACGGACAAAGAAACTACCGAATCCTCCTCAGGAAGGGACACCGAATTGGCAATCCTCGCTCCTCCCCCACCAGATGCGGGAACTGCAATAAAGCGGGCATATTTGAAAGAGCAATTTCCCGAACACTACTTCGACACTCTGACTTTTTTACCTGCCCTTGAACCTATTTCTTCTAAGTGGGCGGATGAGGCCAAGGCAAAGATTGATGCGGTGGAAAAACAATACACTGAGATGTTCAAATATTCACGCAATCTTTCTAGAATCGTCCGCACTCTAATCACAAATACTGATTCAATGCAAAAGACCGCGGAGGAGGATGCTAAGGCCTTAAAAGCTCTAGGAAAAGATTTAGAAGACACTCAAGCTCAGCTAGCTGTCGCTCAAAGGGACGCTTCTAACTTCAAACAACAATTCGAGGACATGCAAAAGCGTTATCATTACTTGCTTGAATCTCACACTCAGGAGCGCTCTGAATTAAAAAAGCAAGCTGACGAGGCCAAGTCAGAAGCTGCTAAGACACGCCTTGCTTATGCTGAGCTTGAACGGAAAAACGCCGAGTTAGCAAAGAGAAGCGCTGAACTAGAAAAGAAGAACGATGACTTGGCTTCAAAGCTGTTGGAGGCAGAGAACAGAGCTACCCTGGCCGAGGGCAATGTGGAGTGTGCTATCAAATCTGCGGAGGAAGCCCGCAAGCAATTATCTGAGGCGGAGGTTGAGATTCAAAGTTTTGGCGAACTAATGATTGAATTCTTCGCACATATTATTCGTCGCCGAAACATTTCTTGGATCGAAGATTATCCATCCACTCTGGTTCAAGTATGGAATCAGATCGTCGAGTGGGAAAAGGAGGAACTTAAGGTCGATTCCCTCGATGAAGATAAACTGATGGAGAAATACTTGAGAGATGATGAACCGGAGCGCCTAGCTGAAGGGCGCCGCCTTATTGCTGAGGCCATGGAAGAAGAGAGACGGAAGTCTAAACAAAAAACCATTCTCGAAGCTGGTTCCTCTTCTTCTGCCCCTGCAACTTCCGAAGTAGAAGGGTATGATCCCGAAAATCCGGGAATTCCCCGAACAACTCTGCTATCCCCTATTCCTGAAATAGCCCCAGAGGTAGTAGTCACCCCCGCTGAGAAGTCTTCGGAAGGTATCCCTATCTTTTCTCCTCAATTTGCCAAAGCTATTTCTACCTTTCGCCACGTGATTGAACAATCGATGAGAGACCCATTGTTTTCGCCTGAGTTGATAACTGTTGCTTCTCATTCTGTAGGTGTCGAATCATCCGAAAAGACAGATGTAGCTCAAGGAGCTTCCACTGGGAAAAAGCCCGCAGATAGGGCCAAAAAAGGGGAAGACAAGGCTGCTTCTATAGACTTGGGAGAAGGAAGTGAGCCAACTAAGGTCACCACTCCCCATGATGAAGAAATGATAGCAGCTTTAAAGGACGACGGCGGAGACGGGGGGCATGAAGAGGAACCAGAAGTTGCAATAACCGGGGAGTCCAAAAGTGCTGATGACGTTACCTTGGCTGCAATGAAGGCTGATCAAGACAAGCGCTTGCAACTAAAGGCCGAAGAACTAGACCCTGAGGTCCTCAAGCCCCTCGCAGTTGTGGATGCGGGATCAAGGTTAGTTGTTAAGCTCTCAACTAGATCTATTACAGAAGAACTTGCTAAAAAATCTTCTCTTGATTCCAGTGCCCCACCCTCCGGGAAGAAGTCTACTGGCTCCAGCACCGCATCTTCAGGAAAAAAGAAGTCTAAACGAATCTTGACCGAAGCTGAGAAAGAAGCAAAGGATGCGGAGAAAGCCGCCAAGAAATCCAAGGCTCATTCCAAATCTAAATAGTGGATTGCCCTGTACCTTTTTAGCATTTTTGTGAACCAATAATTGCTGCTACAAAAGTAGCTCCTGCATTTTCTTTTTTAGCTATTTTCCTGTACAAATTCATTCATTTGTAAATAAAAATAATTCACTTTTTGCAATGTTTGTTTGTTAGTAGTTCTGCACTTACGTAAAAATGCATGTCTATAGTTGTGAAACGAAGTTGTGGAGGGGGGAACTATGCGTATACATACGTGTCCCCAGTCAATTCCCACAAACTATTTAATGCTTAGTCGAGCAATCTGAATGCTCCCGATTCTCTGACGGGATAGCACTTCCTGTGCCGTCGGTACCCGTCGCTTTTTCTGGCATTTCTTTTATACTCTCTCTCTTTCTTTTGAGAGTTAGAGTTCGAGCTCAGTCATCTATTTATTCCCCCGTCTTTCAACGGAGAAAGATTTCTTTCTCAGCGCTCAGTCGGAGACGCCTTTATACTCTCTTTCTCTCTGGAAAGTTAGAGTTAGGAGAAGAATTTCTTTTTCAGCGCTCAGTCGGAGACGCTTTTATACTCTCTCTCTCTCTGGAGAGTTAGAGTTAGGAAGAGAATTTCTTTTTCAGCGCTCAGTCGGAGACGCTTTTATACTCTCTCTCTCTTTGGAGGGTTAGAGTTAAGAATGTCGTTTTCTCATTCTTTTATGTCTTATCGCACAAACAGTCGTTGTGCTTCTTTTTATGTCTAAACTGTCTTCAACCTTTTTAAGCTGTGAGTTATCCTGTATCTTATAATCACAACAGAATAACTGATAAATGTATATACGTAATGCATAAAAGTAAATAACACACAATATTTTTATAGTGGTTCAGCTAAGTCGTAGCCTACATCCACTTTATAGTCCTTTATTCATATTGTCAGATTTTCCCAAGGCAAGTCGTGCCTTATTACAGAGTTCACAGGAAAAATAACAAAGAGTACAGCATTTCTAATCCAAATATCGCATTAAGTGTTGGGCATTCCATGCTCGAGGGACTTCTTCGCCATCTACGGTCGTTAACTTGAAGGTTCCTTTTTCAAGCTTCCGTTGGATGACAAAGGGTCCTTCCCATTTTGGGCCGAGGTGAGGAAGGGATGGAAAAACTCTCTTTAGCACCAAATCTCCTAGTTCAAAAGTCCTGAGGCGAACTTTTTTGTCATAATAGCGTGCCATCTGACGTCGATGTCTTGCCGCACGCAAATCCGCTTCATCCCTTTTTTCTTCGACTTCATCAAGAGACTCAAGTAAGAGCGCCCGATTCGTCATCGGGTCATAATATGTCACCCTGTGGGAAGGAACTTCCAGTTCAACTGGAATTACTGCTTCTGAGCCAAAGGAGAGAGAGAAAGGGGTATGACCAGTGGCTGTCTTAAATGTTGTTCGATATGCCCACAAAGCTAGGGGCAATTCGTAAACCCATCTTGCCTTTGCACGCTCTAACCGTTTCTTGAGGATGGATTTTATTACTTTGTTTATTGCCTCTACTTGCCCGTTTGACTGCGGATAGGCAACTGCAGTATATCGCTTGTCTATCTTATACTTCTGACAGAAATTTCTGAATTTAGTACTATCAAACTGGGTTCCGTTGTCAGTTATAATCGTCCTTGGAATCCCGAACCGGCATATAATATTTCTGACCACAAAACTTATCACCTTTCTTGCTGTGATCTTGGTCAAGGGCTCAGCTTCTACCCACTTCGTAAAATAGTCCACGGCCACTATTGCATACTTAGCTCCTCCTTTAGCAATTGGTAGAACTCCAATGATATCAATTCCCCACGTGGCAAATGGCCAAGGACTCACCATTGATTTAAGTTGGGTCGACGGTGCCCTGGGGATTTTGGCGAATCTCTGGCACTTATCGCAGCGTCGTGAATAATCAGCTGCATCTTTATTGATCGTAGGCCAGAAGTATCCGTACCGCAATATCTTCTTTGCTAAAGTTTGACCTCCTGTATGATCTCCACACTCACCTTCGTGTACCTCTCTTAATACACGCTTGATGTCGTCGTGTGCTATACATCGCAACAGGGGCATAGAAAATCCTTGCCTATAAAGAGTATCATCTTGCATGACATATCTGGTAGCTTTGCGAACTATAGCTCTTTTCTCACTCTTCTTTGATGGGAGTGTCCCATTCTTAAGGAAATTCTTAATTGGAGTCATCCACGACTCCTTCTCTGGTTCCGCTTCAAAGGCGAATTCAATTTCCATTGACTCAAAACTTGGTGATTCCAACGTTTCAATTGGAATTATTTCAGGTTCTTCTGGATTGTCGGAACTAGCCAGCTTTGCCAACCTATCCGCTTTCTGGTTTTCAACTCTGGGAATGTGCGTTATGTTGTACCGCTCTAAGCTATTCAATAGCTCTCTCACTTTCCCGAGGTAGGCGATAAGTCGAGGTCCTCGAGCCACAAATTCCTCTCGCACTTGGCAGACAACAATTTTAGAGTCACAAAATATGTCTAACATTTTTATTCCGAGGTCTTTAGCAAGCTTCAGCCCGGCAATCAGGGCTTCATACTCAGAGTCATTGTTAGTCGCCGAAAATTCTAATCGCAGGGCGTAATATAACGACCGTCCTTCGGGAGTGACTAAGACGATTCCAGCTCCGGACCTTCGGTCGTTCTTGGCTCCATCCGTATATAGTTTCCACGGATTTACCTTTAGCTCATCCTCGGACTTAACCACTCTGTCATTGACTACTTCCTCCTCTGGAATGGTGAATTCCGCTATAAAGTCTGCTAGAGCTTGCCCCTGATTGACTTTCGTGGTTGAAAATTCAAATCAAACTGACTTAGTTCTATGTTCCATTTGATCAACCTTCCCGATGCTTCGGGTCTCTGCAACACCTGCCTTAAGGGCTGGTCGGTGTATATGGTTATAGGATGGGCTTGGAAATAGTGACGAAGTTTTCGGGATGCGATCAGGAGGCTGTAAGCGAGCTTCTCAATTTTTGGGTAGTTGCGCTCTGCCGCCGCTAATTTCTTGCTTACATAATACACTGGCCTTTGTACTTTATCTTCTTCTCGAACCAGGGCTGTACTGACGGCGTGAGCCGAGACTGCCAAGTAAACAAACAATTCTTCGTGATCTACGGGCTTTGATAAAATCGGCGGTTTCTCCAGCAGTTCCAATAAATTTCGAAAGGCCTCAACACAGTCCGGAGTCCACTCAAAGTTCTTCTTTCCTCTTTTAATCAAATCAAAAAACGGAACACATTTGTCTGTGGCTTTGGAGATGAATCTACTCAGTGCCGCCACTTTCCCTGCAAGACTTTGGACGTCTTTAATTCTCCTCGGCTCTTCGATATTTCTAATCGCTGCTATCTGGCTAGGGTTGATTTCAATTCCTCGGGAACTCACAATGAAGCCAA
The DNA here is from genome assembly GCA_030737875.1 of Allium sativum. Lineage (NCBI taxonomy): Eukaryota > Viridiplantae > Streptophyta > Magnoliopsida > Asparagales > Amaryllidaceae > Allium > Allium sativum. The sequence goes on from CM060909.1 coordinate 284,361,631, forward strand.
GGAACTTTCCCGATGCCACTCCAAATGAGCATTTCAGAGGATTCAATTTCATCCGGTACTTTCGCAGGATACCAAACATTTCCGCCAAGTCTTGCGTATGGCTGGAGGACTGTTTCGATTTGACAAGCATGTCATCCACATAAACTTCCATAGTTTTTCCTATTTGATTATAAAACATTCTGTTCACCAAGCGCTGATAAGTAGCTCCAGCGTTTTTCAATCCGAATGGCATTACAACATAACAATATAATCCCAAATTCGTAACGAAGCTCGTGTGTTCTTGATCTGGCACGTGCATAGGAATTTGGTTATATCCAGAATATGCGTCCATGAAAGAGAGAAGTTCATGACCTGCTGTCGAGTCTACAAGTTGGTCAATCCTGGGAAGTGGGAAACTATCTTTTGGGCAAGCTTTGTTTAAATCTGAAAAGTCAATGCAAGTCCGCCACTTTCCGTTTGGCTTCTTTACTAAGACGGGATTCGATATCCAGTCGGGATATGTCGAATCTCGAATAAATCCATTCTGCTTCAACTTCTCTACTTCCTCTTTGAGAGCAGCCGACCTCTCTGGGCCCAGCATGCGTCTCTTTTGCTTCACAGGCGGATGCTTCGGATTTACTTTCAATTTGTGACTTATAATGGATGGCGATATCCCACACATGTCAGCATGGGTCCAGGCAAACACATCTAAGTTTGCCTTCAAAAAGTCTGTTAGTTCTTTAGCTCGACGTGGATCCAATTGAGAACCAATCTTCAAAACTTTTGTCAGATCAGCTTCATCAATAGGAATTTCCACCGTCGCTTCATTAGGAGTTGCATTCCTAGCCTCTGGTTCCTCGTCTTTTCTGGGATCCAGGTCTTCAGGTGTTCCTTCGGGCAACTCCTTTGGGGTCAATCCCTTTAATTGCTATGCCGAGCCCCCTTTTGAGGGAGACGAGGCATCTTTACTTTCAACGTTAAGTCCTTTCATCAACATCTTTAACTCGGCCACATAGCAGGCCCGTCCAGAAACTTGATCCCCTCTCATTACTCTAGTTCCGGCTTCGGTTGGGAACTTAAGTAACAAACACTAAGGGGCGATACAAACTCTGAATTCAGCAAGGGCAGGCCTCCCCAAAAATGCATTATAAGGCGAATCTACGTCCAATACTACGAACTGGAGCATCCGCACTCTTCTACGTTCTCCTTGCCCCAGGGTCACGGGCAACTCTATGTATCCCATGGGAGCTGTCGACGCCCCGTTGAAGCCTCTGATCCATCCTTCACACGGCTTCAAATCTTCATATTCAAGCTTCATTTGATCGAATGACTTTTTGAATAAAATATTGACAGAACTTCCGTTGTCTACTAACACCTTATGGACCAAGGCCGGCCCAATGGTGGTCGTAATAACCAACGGATCATCGGTGGGTGATTGGATCCCAGTATTGTCACGGCTGCGGAATACCACGTCGTCAAACATGGTCTTCTGTTGTTTTATGGGGGTGATATCTTCCAAATCATCACCCTCGTTCACATCTAGGTGCTTGGCAGCGTTTACATATTGATCCATTGACCTGAAACTTCGGATTGCCGGGTGAGGTCCGCCTACTATGGAGTTGATAACAATTCCTTTACCTTTCTGCTGCGCTGTAGGCTTGGGAGCAGGTAGAATCTGTTTTGGAGCCTGCTCTCCTTGCCCCCTGTCCCTCGGGGCAACCTTGTACTCATCCAACTTCCCTTCACGCAGCAGCTTCTCAATCACATCCCTCAAATGCCGACATTCATTGGTTGAATGCCCATGAGTTCCATGAAACACACAAAATTTCCCTGTCGCCATTTCTTTCTCGGTCGAATCACGAGGTGGCGGTCTTTTGTACTGTAACACATTGTACGTATCCAGGTAAATATTTTCCAGGGTGTCGTTCAATGGTGTATAATTCTCGTAGTTCTGGAATCGGGGTCTTTTGTTAGGATCACTTCCCCTATTTCTGTTTCTTCTGTTACCATTTGGATTACGGTTATTGTTGTTGTTACCCCCGCTTCCAGCATTGCTGTTTCCACCCTTGTTTCCTACATTTACTTCAACCTTTCCAGAACTTTCCCCAGACTGCTTCACGGCGATATTACTCTGCACATTCTCCTTTGAAGCCGTCTCAGACTTTCTCTTTCGGTTTGCCCTGGCCTCCTCTCGTCTTAGATAAATATCGGCTTTTTCGTAGAATATCTCCCTTGTGGAAGGTGTTTTCCCAGAAAGGTAATCTCCAAACTCAGATTCAGGATCGACTCCTTCCTTCAATGCCATCAGGATAGTGGGCTCATGCGGGTCACTGACCTCAGTCACAGCTTGGTTAAAACGGTCAAGATATGCCCTCAAAGACTCTCCTGGTGCCTGCTTGATTCTCGATAATTCAATAACACTTTTGGACTTTCGGGCATGGAGTCGGAACTGGTTCATGAAACGCTCGCTTAGTTCCTTGTAATTTGAAATCGAACGAGGAGGAAGTCGGGTAAACCAGAACAGTGCCACATCTTCTAAGTAGATTGGGAACGCTTTGCACTTCACTTCATCAGGGGCAGCAGCAGCATTCATGAGCCACGAATACCGCATCAAATGCTGTCCCGGATCAGTCCTTCCGTTGTACTTGTCCATCTGTGGCAAGTTAAAGCGTCGGGGAAATTGGAAGTCGAGGATATCGTCGGTGAAGGGAGTATGGCTTCGCTCAATGCCATAATCTTCATTTGTATAATTCCGGCTCTCGGACATGATCTGGCGAACCATTGCCTGTACATCAGCATTAGTTAGGGGCCGCTCAGGTTCCCTGGCCCTAGTATCCGAGTTCCTTCTGGGCTCTTGTTCAGGAGATGCCCTTCTTCTTCGAGCTGCCTCTGCTCGATTCCGTTCCCTGCGCTCCCGGTCGATCTCGGGAGGAGGGGACTGGAGTCTTTGCCCCCGAGTGGGATCATTGTTTCCTAATGCTCGTGCAATATCCTCACGAGATCCCAAAGATCCAAATGTCAGCTGCTCCACGTTCTGAGGTCGTTCGAGTGGCCTTCGTTCACGGGGCCGCTCTTCCTCGGAAGATGAAGATTGATCCACTGGTGTGTGACGAACCGGTGATGGAGTTCTCTGTCGACGGAGTTCACTAATCTCCCGACTCATGAGCCTCATATTTTCCTGCATCATGAGATTAGTGCGCTCGTGAACTTTCATAGCCTCCCTTGTGCTCTCAAGCATGTCAAGCAAGCGCGAGAAATCTCCTTGAGTGATGGGCGCAGGTGGATTGACCTGATCACCAACCCTGGTGGCTGGAATCGGAGCATTCGTAGGGACTCGAGTAGAGGTTCCAGCTTCACCAAGCATCGGGTCGGATCGGAGGTAGGAGGTCGGGTCGGTTCGGAGCTGGGGAGCCTGGTCGGATCGGTACGTGGCAAGCAGCTCGGGTCGGTTCGGATTGGGGGAATGCACTGCTTCAGAATCTCCTACCCGGATCGGATCAGAGCTCTCCCCCTGCTGGCGGCTCGGATTTCCTGCATTGGTTCTTCCTGCTGCTGAACTCTGCCCCCGAGACCTTGTTACAACAGCATTTTGCTGATCTTCGCCAGCTCCATTTCCTCGGACAGACTGAACTTCCTTGCCTTTTCCTTTGGCCATGAGTCTTTGACAATCACTTCAACAAATATAAAAGAGCGAAAAAACTTAAGGATTAACTTCTTTGAACTCAACGGTCCAAAAAGTAGAAAGAAATCCCGGAAAATGAAGAATTCAGATGAGGTCTCTCAGTGAAAGCACCAAAATGTTAGACCCAAAAGTGGTTCTAACACCCGAATTGATTAAAAGCACAATGAAATGAGATAAAAATAAAAATGAACACACAGGATTTATAGTGGTTCGGCGAAGAAATGCCTACGTCCACTTATCTTTTACTATATTCAATGATTCAATTGCAAATACAATGTAAGCTTCACTCAATTCCACTCACAACTCACTTATATTCACTCAATAGACTAAAACAAGTAATGAAAGAAGATTTGGATTCTCCGGGAGTAATGGAGTTCGGATTACGGGGGTGGTTGAATTCTCAAGGTGCCTAAAAAAGATCCTTTTCTTTGTCTCCAGACGGGGTATTTATAGGTGTGAATTTGCTCAAAACCCGATCCGGATCGGAGCCACGTGTCGTCCATCCCATTAGCCTCGGGTTCGGATTGATTACTGTGCTGACAACGCATCAAAATAGTGAACGTTATGGGCAGGAACTGGTCATAGCCGATCCGGATATTCAGGCGCTTATGCAGGGGGACAGTATGGAAAATGGGTTCGGGTCGGAGGTGTATGTATCAGGGGTTCGGATCGGGATATCCGATCCGACCCGAATTGACTTGGTGACAACTCTCTCTTCTCTTTATTCTGCTCTTCCTCCGAACCATCTCTATAGCAGCTGGGTGGCCTTCCGACCCATCTTGAAGAAGACTGTCCTCCGATCCGAACGCGCGCTCTCTGTTTTCAACAGCAATAGCTCGCCGCTCCGAACAGGAGACTTTATCCGATCCGAACCGATACGTTGCTTTAACCCGACCCGGATGATTGTATCTGTTCGATCGAAGCTGTAGCGTCTCCTCCGATCTGAGTAGTGATGGTCTCTCCGATCCGAACCGAAGTCTTCTAATTTGAAATGCTCTCCAATGCTTGATATCTTGACTTTGTGTTGCCTAGTTCACAAAGTAGGCTAACATCTACTATATGAATCAAATACCATAGACACAAAATCTAACACAAACACAAAGATAAACAAAAATAAAATGCGGAAAATGAAAGAACACATCGGATTTTATATTGGTTCGGAATTGCTTCTGCGTCCAGTCTCACGCAATGCTGCATTGCACAGAGTTTTATTACTATATGAATATCTAAGGTTAACACCGATTCCACACGCTTGATCAAGTATATCGCCTTGATTTCACGACTGCAAGGTTAATACCACTTCTGTTTTTTAATTTCACAGCTATAAGGAAAACACCCTCCCGTTTCTTAATTTCACGGCTACAAGGAAAACACCGAATACACAAACACTTCCCAAACAATTACAATAGCACTTTGATTCAGAGAGTAACGAGTAGAGAGTGAGAAGAGAAGAAGTTTTACGTAAATAGAATTGCATTCAGTTGAGTATAAGTGTAGAAATCATAAAAATAAGAAAATATAATGGTGTAAAGAATGGAGACGAAGATGGAGAAGAAGGATGATAAAAAAATTCGAAATAAGTCTCTATTTATAAAATTTGAAAGGTTGCAACGCTTCTTGAACGTTACAAATAGTGAAAAGATGCTTCCTTTGAAAATAAAAAATATGAGAATTATATGTCGACATAGGCATAAATGTATGCATATGTGTGAATTCTTGAATTAAAACATAGTGTTGTAAATGACTATTATAAAGTAGAAAATCATATGAAAACATAAATATAAGGTATATGAACATATTTATAAAATTAAAGAGTTTAAAACTATATAAATATAAAGTATATAATATATAAAACTTATAACCTATAAAACTTGATTTTAAAATCAAAAGTAAAGTAAAGAAAGTAAAATAGAGAAGATAGAGATTGAAGATAGAATTTGAAAATAGAATTAGAAATTAGAAATTGAAAAACAGAACTTGAATTTGAATTTGAATGTGAACCTGAAGTGCTATTCAGAGTCTTACATAAATTAGACTCTATTACTATATTTATCTTGAACTCTTGAAATCTTGATTACTCATGGGTTTTAAATCATCTCTGAATTTTGAATCTCTAGAAGCTTTTAAACTGTACAGTCTTCAATATTAATTCCTGTATATAAATCCTGCATACGTATGTGTGTGTGTGTGTGTGTATATTCTAGATAAAAGTGTTAGTATATATTTTATAATCAATTGGTATTGAAATAAAGTTGTTGTCATCAAAACTCCATTCTCCAACAATCTCCCCCCTTTTGATGATGACAACCTTATTTTATAAAATATCATACCTGTACATACCTATTGATGATGATTCTTCTAATACTCCCCATGTCTATATGAATCCTATAAACTAATTCTATATTTTATAGTTTCTCCCCCTTTGGCATTATCAAAAAGAAATTCTAAAACTACTCCCCCTAAATTCTATAACTATTAAATAATTCCTATACCAAAATAAAGTACTCCCCCTGAGTCCTAAATTTATATATATTCTATACTAAAGTATTGTAATGACCCGAAAATCGGGTCCAATTTGAGCTGACCAAAAACACAAGTCCAACCCCAAATTAAACTGAAAATCAGGAAATTAATAGAAAGAAAACAGAGGGTGAGGAAAGATAAGATAGAAACTTAGAATAGAAGAAGAAGAACACAACATCAGAGTAACACGAACCTCACAGCGGAACGAATAACATATAATATATATAACATAACTTGAAATATACATCTGTACTTGAATATACATCATTATCAAAGTACAACACTTACAACACAGCGGAAATGACTATAGCTATATGATCCTGAAGCCTCCTGCTCCAGCTCTTCAACTATATCTGTAAATCCCGACTACTTGATTGCCCATACAAAATTGGGCACCCAAGAGTTTAGGGAAAACAAAACAAAATAAACTCCGGGTCAGTCATGTGACTGGTATGAGTAAACAGTTTAAAACAATTCCAACAAGTAAACGATATCTCATAAGACCACGCCGTATAACGGAACGGGTTTTCCCTTATGAGAATCCAAAATATCTTTATATCAAAAACATTTTGATATTATAATAACGTCTATCAACACAATATAATAGTCATCTAGCAGAAACGCTTTCATCTCACGTTCTACATATATATACAATCAAAACTGCAAGCACGTATTGGGTAATGGATTTCCAACTATGACAAGGTATGGAACCACCTTTCGCTAGTGTACCTCTAGAGAGGAATACACTGGGTTCAACAAGAACATCTTGCAACCCGGCCACACATGACCGACCACTCATTTCGCTTGAGTGTATCGAATGTATATCTCCAACGGTTGGGATCAGCAACCGTTTCCCGAATGGGACAGTATCGACAATAGATTTTTGGAAATAAATGAAACTCTAGATCAGGTAATTATACACCCTACTTCGGAGCGACCGACTTAGCCATGCTGCCTGCCCGATTTCTGCCATTTACCGGTTGATGAGGCTAGAAGCTACGCTTTATCATCACACCAGATTCACTTCGAATGTCACATCGTCAAATCCATCAATCACCGATTGACGTCTACAACCATACATTATGTGTCAGCTAAAAGAAGTTCCCTTCTCCGCTTCCACTCTTGGTACAGTTGGAGAAATCAATATACGTGATCGTCTGGAATTACTCTGTTAGACATCCATCCATACAAGTCATCCAGGAACAGGATGAACCGAAGGCACTATTCAGTATATCCATCTTAGGCACTGTTATCTAAGATTTATACAACAGCCCTTGCACTTTACTCCGTCTTCAATTTCCTTTGGCATATATGATTCGCAACGCTTATGCCAATACAGAGTGGTTCTTTGGATAATAATCCAACCGGTCTCTCCATATTAACAACGTTAAAATGGTCAAAACTTCGATAGTCTGTGATTTAACCATCAAAGAAAAACAGGTGTGCAAACAACGATATTATTTCCAGATGGAAATTCTATCAATCAATCATCAATCATATATATATATATATATATCTATATATACACATATTCCTATTTCCTAATTTTCTATGTTTAGAAAATATACGTTAACACTGGAAAATATATCCATTTCTAATCCATATTTCCAATTTCAATATTTGATTATGTTTCTGATTCTATTGGGAAAACATTTCCAAATCTTCTTTACTTGGATTTAAACAGATGTTTAAATCAACATCGCGACGACAACTCGAACCACTATACTTATTTACTACATTCACTTAACCACTTTCACTCTCGAACCTTAACCATTTCTAAATTAAAAACGTAGTCAATCAAGTTGGGGTATAGCTACCTCTCAGACCTTAACTGAACAACATTTCAAATCTCGAAATAAGGTAAGTTCATCTTTTAACTCTTTAACACTTCCTTACGTAACTCTCGTTCGAATAAATCTCTATTCGATAACTCCTCCATTCGAATAACTACATTCGATAACCTTTCTTCGAATAAACTATATTCGATTAACTCTATTCAACTAACCCTTATTGATTTAACTCTAATCGATTAACTCTATTGGATTAACTCTATTGGATTTAACTCTTGCACTTTACTCCTTTCGGATAAACTATATTCGATAACTCCTTTAACTCTACTCGAATAAACTATATTCGATTAATTCCTTTAACTCTATTCGAATAAACTATACTCGATTAACTCCTTTAACTCTACTAGATTTGATAACTCCCCTTTGATTCTATTCAAATAAAATATATTCGATTAACTTAGTTTGCCTAACTCTATCTCAATTAACTCCTATCGAATAACTAATTTGATAACTCTAATTGAATAACTGATATTCAATTAACTCTACTTGTCGATTTACCTTTATTCACTAACTTTATATGCTTTATAAAGATTTCCTTTTAACAACGTTTATTCACTTATAATGATTACCTTCTACAATGTTTATTCACTTATAATTATTTCCTTATACATCGTTTATTCACTTATAATGATTTCCTTCTACACCGTTTATTCACTTATAATGGTTACCTTCCAATCCTATTTATCTTCCCAAATAAATATTCCTTTTATAATTCTATTTATTCCCTAAATAAATATTTCTTTTATCTTTTCTATTTATTCAACAGATAGATATTCCCTTTATTCTATTCTATTTATTTAACAAATAAATATTTCCTTTATTATAACTTATCCTTCGATTTTATAAATATTTTCTTTTATAAAAATCCTTTTCCTTTTCTATATAAAATCCATCGATTTTATATAAATAATTCATTTTCAAAATACACTTTGAAAATCCCCTTTCCCACATCCAGTATTTCTTATGGTATTTAACATACCATATAACAACGATAAATATCGTCCAAACATACATAATCAACAACAGATTATATATCACATCATATATCACAATATATGAATCACAGTAAAATAAATGTTGAGGAATCCAGTTGGATTCCTCCAACCTGTTTCCCTGCATCACAGATGTTAAACAATAAGATAACATCACTTTCAGTTCTATATGATATATACTGTTAAACAAAATCAATATAGAAATTCAACTAACTGACTAGCAGTTCAATCAAACAGTCAACACACAGTCGATCAACCAATATTTAACAATTCTAAAAATACAACATGAAAATATAAATTGTTCAGAGTTAGTGAGATTTACTCACATTGTCCATTAATTGTTGAATAACAATTTACGTCGGATTGATTTTGATCAGTCGTTTTATTCGGCCATACACCCCTTAACGAGCTCCAATTGGTTCTGAACCAATTTCCAAAAATGTAGTCTGCCCTCACGCTGTTCCAACAAATCAAACTGCTCGAGATTCTGATATCATGGGTGCTAGATGTTAACCTTTATAGCTAATACATAATTTAATTAACATAAAAGCGCAAGTTATAATTAAATTGGGCCTCACCCTCTTTTATTTGACTTCGTCCCATCAACAACTTTCCAGGCCCACACCCTCATCTGCCAAACCCGCTAACACCCCTCCTTCCCCAAAAGCTTCGAACTCCAAAAACATTCACAGCCAAAACTCGACGCATCCCATTCATCCTATCTCCTCCATCACTCAACGAAAAAATGCCGCACCACCTCCGTCGTTCTCCTCTTTAAAATCCGCACTTCGCCATCCCCAAAACTTGGAACTCGAACTCGGCATCTACCCCAAACCATACATCGCGATATCAACCCTTTCACAGTCTGTCGTTTGCAGACTTTCGAACTCACTCTTCTCAATACACCGTAATACTTCGAACACAATATACCAAATTACACTACATCGTATCACCTTCCTTTCCATACCAAAATGGCAGAACTCGGTTCAACACGTCGACAACCCTTAATCCACGGTGACAGTGGTGGTGTGTCACTTTACACCACCGATTATCCCCATAAAATGCACGGAAGTGCGATTTACTTCACCGGACCCAAAAACAACTTCATTTCTTAATTCGATTTCCCCAAATCCAAGATATATCGAACCCTAGACTTACTGTGTTTAATGCAGTGAATTTCCAGCGACTAGAAATTAGCGTCGTACCCATTGAAACTAGTACAGGAGCAAGCGAATCCTTTGAGGGATCCGATCATACAAGTTTCAAGATTTTAAGACTTTTATTTTGATTTTCCTTGATTTATTTGAGATCGAATCATTTTTTTTCTGGTTTGTGGAAAAATGTGGCGGCGCAAAAACTTTTACCAGAGGAATGAATTAGGTTTTAAAAGAGTTAAGGTATTTTATAGTGAAGAAATATTATTTTTATATTTAATGTTTTATTTTATCTTAAGCCATCGCTATGTGCATCTATTGAATAAAAATTTCTATAATCACATACGATACCCAAAAATCATGAAAATTGACATGTACCTTCAGTTCGACATTACGGTCCCAACGAAACTGGTTTCGTCGAATTCTGACTCCGTATGCTTACACAGTGTGTTTTTAACTATCAAAATACTGATTGTTTTCCACTCTAAAAATCCGTACGACCACACGTGACTCTAAAAATCACGGAAACTGACATCTAGCAACTATTTGACATTGCAGATCCAACAAAATTGGTTTCGTCGAATTCTGACTCCGTTTGTAAAAGTGGCTATTTTTAAAGCTCTGGATGACCCATTTAAATATATAAATATATTTAAATATAATTAAATTAAATATATATAAATAAATATTATCGTATATACTCACTGCGGAATACCATACAGCTCTAGAATATTCCTATATGAATTTCTAGCTTGATATTTCAAATCCGGGTCAACCCGATATTCGATTTATATTGAAATTCCTTTTCAAAATATAAATAATTCCTTTATAAATTATAAAGGAATTCCACAACGACTTTTCTAAAATTTGATTTGGACGTGAATTAAAATCTACACGACAAAATCCCGATTTTTCTCTTCCACTAGAAAGATATACTCCACCAGCTCCTAACGTTTCTTGTTTCACAGAAATCCAGCTTAAAACGAATCCTATACATTCAGTTGAAGTTTGAATCGCCAATTTACGAACTGCAACGCCATTTCAAGCTCGATTATAATTATATTATAATCTATACGTTTAAACTGTCGTTTATATAATATATTCGTTATTTAAATTCAATTCTAAACTGAATTAAATATCACAGATGATCCAGTTCACACCATATCGCCATTTCAGCCAATTCTGATTATTTCAGAATTAAATATATTATTTAATTTATTTTTTTAATTAAATATTCATCATTATTAAATTCCACGACCATTAAATTCTCTAAACCACCATTTATATAATTAAATAAATTAATTATAATACCCTCTGCGAATGCGGGTCATTACAAGTATTCCCTCTTAATCCTAAATAAATCTATATAATCCTTATACTAAAGAAAAATAACCCCCCTAAATTTATGATTATTCAATAATCAATATTAATTATATTAACAAACCAATCCAAATAACATAATTACATATGTTATGAGTTATATTTACAAACCAAATCAAGCACACCACACCATATGTTTAATATATACAAGTTTTAAGTCAAACAATCCAAATCAACCAAATTCAAACAAATCAATCATACCAAGCAATTAAACTTTTCTTAGGACTTCTGCCCAATCGTCTTCTCTAAAGACTGGATGCTTCTTGATGATCTCCTAATCTTCATCCTCTTTGTTGGTGGTGCTTTAGCGAGATTATTATCTTCATCTCTGAAAAGAGAGAAGATTAGCTACCGTATTGCATCAAAATGCTTCTCTTATTAAAACATCTTTATTTGGCTTCATTCAGGATGACATTGGTTTCTAGTATTATAGAGAGAATGTTCTTGAAGGAATTCAACATTTCTTCAAGATTTTCGCTTAAGTTATGGATTGGATTTGCCATGGATTTGATAAGAAATGAATAGAGAAGAAGGAGAAATGAAATAATGATTTTTTTCTGGAAAAAATAGACTTAAATAGGGTCTGGAATTCGTTCGGTTTTGAATGGATATGAGTTAATTCAATTTTATTTTTTTGAAAATCTGGCAGTTGTATGTCGACATATCCTATTAAAATTTTTGAAAATTTTCAAATTTTGAATCTTTTGATCTTATATTATATTATAATTAATTTTGAAGTTTTTTCCAGTAACTTAAAGATGATTTTGACATAAATAAAACTCGATTCATTAGTTCATAGAAATCAAATACATCCAACTGATTAAGATACACTAAATACTAGATTCGAAAGCAAATATAAGCAAATACATAAAGATAAATTAAACTAGATAAACTAGTTTTCAACAGATGATGAGGAGGAAGGTGAGATTCCAAGCTTTCTTCCAATCTTGACCATGAATTTAGTCATTTTTGAAAAATTCTTTTTAAGCTTCTTTTAATTATTGGCAATTTTCACTTGATTTTGAACAATCATCTCTCTGGAAATGAGTCTAGTGTTGATTGACACTCAACACTTTCTAAAGAAGTTTCTTCTTCTTTGACTTCCATAGGTGCTTGTTCTTATTGCATTCGAGCTTGTTTGGCTTCGAATGTCTAATATGGTTGGAAAGTGAGAGGAATTTGCATGAGATGCATGTTTGAGGAGTCAAACACTTTCCTTGGCACAAATTCTTCTCCGTGAAGATCAACTCCAAAGTATTTGGAAATGCAGGTGAGTTAAACACAATAGTAGAGAGTGTTTTCTCTTGATGACAATTCTATAGGCTTGATTTCTTTTAAGATCATATCGGCCCAATTGATGTTATAGCCACCAATAATAGCAAAGAGGGCTTTTTGGACTTTGAGAGTTGGATTATTAAAATTTTCGAAATGGGAAGTTATGGTATGTTGGAGGAGAAGGTTTACGATTCTTATTTTTGGACGGAAAAAGCTATTTTTGAAATCCATTTGAGCATCGCTTTTGAATATGTCGTGAAAAGTCTCTAATTCGGTTTCATCGATAATGAAATCCAAAACATCCGAGCCTATGCTTCTACAGTTTAAGATATTGCCCAAGAATTCGACATTGAGAACAATTTGCATACCTTTGATACTACTCCAAATTTGGTCTTCGTTGCCTTCGTAAAATCCGCGATTAAGATTCGCATAGAACATCTTGACAAGCTTAGAATAACACACTTCGTCATTATCCTGTGAGTCAATAAGACTCAAGACTTCATTGTATTGAAAGAGAGAGATAAGATCATAAGAAGGCAAGTCTCCAAAGACGGCGAAAGCACCGTATTAACTTTAGCATTTGCTACATAGTTAACATAGGTTTTGATAGCTTCTTTGTCATTACGAAGATAACCCTTGATTGTTTTGGTTAACTTCAATTTCTAAGATGAACTTGAGGAAGTCATTGAATTGATAGTTTTGAAGAGAATTGTAATGGAGCGGAATTTTCGATCCAGAAAATCAACATAATTACACTGTTAATTACTCGAGCATCGAAAATACCAGGACATTAATAGAAGAATTTAGAGGATGAGATAGAAAAGATAGAACTAATAGAATAGAAGAAGAAGAAGAACACCGAACAAAATCAGAGTAAACACGAAAACTCACAGCGGAATGAATAAATTGTATTATAACATAACTTTGGAATACAATTTTTGAATCTGTACTTACATATCATATCAGAGTATAACTCATATACATCACATCGGAAATAATATCTACATAACTAATTAATGGTGAAGCCTTCTGCTTCCAGCTTCTCCAAGTGAATCTGTAAAAGTCTGAAACACTTGACTGCCATACAAATTTGGGCACCCAAGAGTTTAGGAAAAAACAAACAAAATAAACTCTGGGTCAGTCATGGGACTGGTGTGAGTAAATTCCAAATACTGTTTAACTTTGAAAAACCTTTTGAAACAAAAGGATAATAGTAAGACCAAACCACAACTAAACATGGACGGTTTTTACTATAACCCAAAATATTCTTGGTATCAAAACCCAGTGATATTATAATAATGTCTAATCAAATAAATAACCAAGTAGCGGAACGCTTGCATCTCACGCTCCACATATATATAGTATAAAATCATAAACCGCAGGGCGCTTATCGGAGAATGGATTCCAACAGACAAGGTATGGGAGCACCTTCTGAATAGTGTACTCTAGAGGGGATACACTCAGGGTTCAACAAGAACGTCTTGCAACCCGGCCACACATGACCGCTCACTCATTTAGCTTGAGTGTCGCGAATATATTGCCACCATGGTTGTAGGCCATCCAACCGTCATCTGAAGATACAGAATCGAAAAAGAAGTATAAATATGAATTTTCTCTAGATTGGTGACAATACACCCTGCTTGGGAATGACCCAACTAGCCATGCTGCCTAGCCCAACTTTTGTTACTTCCTGGTTGTGAGGCTAGAGGCTACGTTTATCTTCAGAACATCTGATCACCATTCACTTTGAATGTCACATCGTCAAATCCGTAATCACACATTGATCACACAAATGCACACTGGGTGTAGAATAAAGAGAAGTTACCTTCTCCCCACCAACTTGGTATATTCGTAAAATCAACGGCATGACCGTTGGAAATACTCTGTCAGACACTCGTCCATACAAGTTGTCCTGGGACTGGACAAACAGAACGCATCATTCTGGAGCTGGACGACCCTTGTATTTAACTTCGTCTTCAATTATCTTCAGCATATCTAATCGCACGCTTATGCCTATACGGAGTGGTTTTCAGATAACATATCCAACCGGTCTCCCCGTATTGACAACAATGGTCAAACACTTCGATAGTCGGTTATTTAACTATCGAAGTAAAAATAACATCCATTTAAATGATCAACTAAACACACAAAACCATGGTCACTTTTATTTAACATTCGTTTTATTATTCGAATTCGCATATCTTACCAGATATTTCTCAAATCCCATTTTAGCCTTTTTACACTTCTTGGAAAACATTTCCAGTTATTATAAACTCTCTTTCATGTTCTAGAAAAATATACGTTATCAACGTTCGAAATATTTCCATTAATTTCACATTCTGTATTTCTATACTTGGATAATCTACCCTATTTATATTGGAAAATATTTCCAATTTCCTTTTACCCTTTAATCGGCCCCACATTCACTTTTAAAACATTATTCACTTTGAAATGTGAATACCCTCCCTTATTATAGAAAATCTGAACACCTTTATCATATAACTCTTTATTCACGAAATACTTTCCCTTATCTCGTTTACCGAAATCTCTTACATACTTTTTATATCCCTATTTCACTATATAAACACTGTTTCTAAGTCAACTTCTTATCAAATCGATATCAAGTTTAAACTAAGTACTGACTCCTATCCTCTTTAACATTTATTTGTTTACAACTAAATGTTAATTATTCTATCAGATTATAATCCCTAAAAATAGTTTACTTTTAATACATTCGACATCGTCGAATTCTAGTTCCAAATCCTAACGGTTTAATTCTAATCACATTTCGAACATGGAAATGCTGTCATCATTCTCTAACACGATTCTCCAATTTCTCTTTCTAACTTTATTCTTATATTTTGGACAAACGTTGTTATTTATTACTTCCGAATAAGTGGTTTTCAAACTAACTGTTTCATTTCCTATGAAGTGCTGCCATATATAAAAATCACGCTTAAGCCTAATCAACAGCGTTTATTTTATCGCTATAGTTCAAACTTGCAATATGCTGCTATATGCCACTTTATAACTAATCTTGACGTCTTTTTCCGTTACAAAAATCTTGACATCTCTTTCTGTTACAAAAATCTTGACATCTCTTTCCGTTACAAAAATCTTGACATATCTTTCCGTTACAAACTGATGTCGTTCCTCGATAATAACGAAGCCGTTCAAGTTGGGGTATTCTATTTACCTCTCAGACCTTGACCGACAACGTTCTTCCCTTAGAACAGATATAAGTCTGTATTCTAATCCCTTATTACTTATAATATTCATCAAATCGTATTTCCTTGTTTTATTTTGGAATATGGTTTCATAACATCATATTCATACTTTGAAATCTTCGTTGTTTATAATTATTTATTTTAAACATTAACCCTTTGCTTTAACTTCAATCCACAGTTTTATTTATAATTTCTTTACAAGGACCCATTTTATCTAATAATCATTTTTCAATTAAACAGTTGATTTAAATCAACTTCATTCCATCAGTAAACTCGTTAACTGATTTTAATTTCTTTTTAACATTAGATTAATATAATTAATCTAATAATATTTCTTAACTTTTTGCTTTAAACTAATTATCCAAGTTATCCACTCGCAGGATAATTAAATCTTAAAAACTTATTTAAATGTCAAATAATCGTCTGTATTTACTTTATAACACGAACTCTAAAATACTGATTTATAATAGAACTTCTATATAAAAATTTAAATCTTCCTTTTAATTTAAAAAAATATAATTTTTATAATTAGCTCCGTTCATTTACCCGACGGTAAATCAACTCCTTAACAAAACGAGGGTTTTACCATCGACTGTTATCACTTTCTAAATTGATATCGTTTATTGATTTATCGAAACAGATGTTGAATTTCCGTTCAACATCAATAATTCACACGGGGTTTTAAATGTAATTCGGGTTCAAACAGTGCATACAAAACAAACAGTACATATAAATATCGAGGAATCCGGTCGGATTCCTCCAACCGGCTTCCTCCATCCACAGATGTTAGTCATCACAATTTACACTAACTCTATACTAGAGAATATTATAATCGATGAGATCAATGTCCAACTGATGATGTGTACATATGTAACGATATATATATATATATTTTACTAATTTAATTGAAATCTACTTATACGACCATCACACATCATTCAAACAACATTAAAATATAATTAAAATATTTTAAAAAGATCAGAGTTAGTGATTTTACTCACCTTGGCGCATTAACCGTTAAATAACGATTTGCGTCGGCTGATCGTACCAGACGCTTTGATCTGCCATAATTCAAACGGACCTCAAATGGTTCCAATCAGCTTCGTCCACCACCGGAGCACCCCGAACTGCTTGACCATCCGCAGCGATGATCATCAACTCGACTTCGACCCTCACTCCTCATGTTCAAACACACTGTGCCTTTTATGTTTATTCATTCACCGCGTTCATTCACGTTCATTCACGTCCATTTAACATGCCGCTCCTCCTTTTAAACATGCCGCTCCACTTCATTACAAACCGCCACTGATGATCTCAGTCCCACTACAGAACATCAACTCGCCCATACAATGATACTCGAGCCCCATTCGAACCTCGCCTACTACCTGATGCCATGACTCCGCCCTTCATGAACCCGTCTTCTGAGCTCCTCACCGTCAACTCCACTTAAAACCGTACTGCTACTGACTATATCCATTTCATCTTCTCTCATACCTATATCATCACGACTTTACAAATTGTAAACAGTCCAAGACTTTCATCCTGAACTCCTTCTTTCATTCTTTAACGTGTCGAAGCACTGCTCCCATCTCCATCGTCAAATGCAGGGACTCGCACCCATCCTCTTCTTTGAAAATGGCAACAACATACCACGCCAAACTCCACTCTTCTCGTTTTACTGGACATGAACCCATGCATTAACTTCCGCATGCCTCACCCTTTACAGTATTTGCAAACCCATTACAACTTATAACCTATTATTGCCGTGAACACCCAGCTCCCACTCCTCACGTAAACACGCCCATCCTCCATCGCAACACCGACCTCCGAAGCCACCATTGTTCAGCTCGCAACCCGCCTGAGCTTCGCCCCCACCACGCTGAGTCCACCAAGCAGCGCCAATCAGCTCCGCACCACCTTCTATGTTGACTTACTACCTTGCCACGTTTTGGTACAGGAGGTTTTGATCTTAAGATTTGTTTACGAGTATAATTTTCAATGAAGTAATGTATATGGAAAAACGAGGAAGCCATTAACGACTGAAACTTGCGGTTTTGTATATGAAGAATTACACAGGGACAGTGCGTGTATTTATACTGTTACAATCCTTCATCCTTAAGGAATAGAGGTATATTATAGGTGTATGGGTCGATGAACCGCTGCCATAAATTTCCACGTTTCTACAGTTGTTTCCATCTTATCCTAAGCCTGCGTAGGTACACTTGCATGTGCCCCATTCAATTTGTATATTAGAAATATAGGTTAGCTGTTTGATTAGAAAAATATATTTCAGAGTTCCTTTGTCATGAAGTAAATTTCTAGTTTAGGGTAGGATGGTGACAACACATAGAAACTGTGCATTGATTTGGAAAGAAGTATGGCCGAGTGTTTTGAAAAAGATAGCGTATCAATTTGGAGATATTTTACTTTGCTATTAAGTTAAGTTATAACGTACCCCTTATGTAAAATTCCATTCACATACGAACTGTTGTGGACAGAAATAAAAATACATTCGTGTCCAACGAGGTGTCACGATCCCAAAATTATAATAATACCGGTAGATTGACTCATATTTTGAAATCCCGAAATACCGATACAGGGTGCAAAATACTCTAAATAAAAAGTTGCATATTTAATTATTTCAAAATTACAGTAAAATTCTAAAAAATTAAATTATCGCTGCGGCTCAAAAGAACCTCGTCCAGATTTGCAACCGATATCTAGTTATATCGAATAAACCGTTACGGTCGATATACGATTTCATAACGACTTTTCGAATATTTGATTTGGACATATCTTGCCATCTATACGACGAAATCTCCATATTTCACTTCTGTTAGAAAGATATAGTTCAACAGATTCCAACGTTTCTTATTTCGAAGAAATCTGATTTAAAACGAGTCCGGTATACTCAGTTGAAGTTCAGAACGTTAAATTACGAACTGTCGCGATATTTCGGGCTCAATTATATTTAATATATATTTTTATACGTTCAACTTCGTTTTAACTAATATATAAATCAACTTATATTTCGAATTCAATATTTAAACTGTTTTAAATATTCAAATACGAACCGACAAAAATGCGGGACGTTACAAGAATAGATATGAAGAATAATGTTTTGAATCGTGAATGAAAAAGTAGAGAGAATAGGTGTATATATAGAAATTGAATGGATATGGATTGAATAGGCACAACTTTTCAGAAGTCAATGACACCTTTACATACCTTAGGAGTTGGTGAAAACCTACAGGGAAGTTTGAAAGTTTAAACCTTTGAAATTCAAAATTTAAATTTAAAAATTTAGGTCAGATATGTCGATATATAGACATATGTATGTTGACATATGTATTTATTTTCAAAGAAAAAATGATTTTTCTGAAATGTGATTTAAATTATTGATTTATATTTTAGGTTTAACGATTTCCTGAAATAATTCTAATCCTAAAAAACATAAAAAAAATTATTTTATTATTATATTATTATTTTGAATTTCAAAATTCAAATTTGAATTTTAAAATTTTAAATTTTAAATTTCAATTTTAAATTATAAAGTTTAATTTTTAAATTCAAAACAAACAAAGCAACCATTCAACTAAAGAAAATTTAAAAATTAATTAAGGCGTACCCGGGTTTTAGATCCTTTTGTTCGAAATTTTCTGAATTATGAATTACCGTGAAGCACATATTTGAATTTCCGATTTCTGGCTCTTCATTGCTTGATGATGAATCCGAATCATCTAACGTTGTTGCGTATGCTTTCTTTCTTTCCTTCCTTGATGAATTGCTGTTGTCCATTTGCTGAGTCGATTTATCTGGATATGGACACATTCTCTTTATATGGCCTAGTTTGTTGCAGTTATAAAATCGATCATCATTTCTTCTTGAACTTCCTTGATTATTATTTTGAGAATAATTTTTCTTTCTATATTTCATAAATTTTCTAAAATGTCTTGTCATAAGGGTTGTTTCTTCATCATCTTCATTACTTGAGTCAGAATCATTTGTTGTTGCTTTAAATGCGATGGATTTCTTCTCGGTTGACCTGTTTTCCTTTCTTTTATGTAATTGGACTTCAAAAGACATCGTATTTCCGATTGACTCCTCAATCTTCATTTCACTGACATTATTGGCTTCTTCAATTGCCAAAGTTTTCTGATCCCATTCTAGAGTCAACGAACTTAATATTTTCCTGACTTAATCTTCTTCATAATAAGTTTTTCCAAGTGCTATTAACGAATGCACTATCTCTTGAAATCTGCAATACATATCGGAGATAGACCCATTCTCATTCATTTTGAATAACTCAAACGATTAACTAACATTGATATCTTAGTTTGTTTAACTTTACTAGTTCCTTCATGAGTAACTTGTAAAGTTCTCCAAATCTCATAAGCAGTTTTACATACTGACACTTTATTAAACTCATTCCTATCTAATGAACAAAATAAATTATTCATAGCTTTGGAATTGTTTTGTGCAGCAACTTTTTGTTTATTTGTCCATTGTGCAAAAGTAGTTGTGAGTTCAACAAACTCATTTTGTGTACTATTCCATGTGTCTAATCCTACTGATTGTAAATATATTTTCATTCTACATGCCCAATATGAATAATTACTACCATTAAACAGTGGTGGTCTAACAGTAAACTGACCCTCTACAAAAGAACTATTATTGCTACCAGTGTTGGTTGTCATTATCACTATTTTCAAAAATTAGATTATGAACTTTTTGAAATACCTTGCTCTAATACCAATTGTTAAGGATTGCGGAATGGACCGTTAAGGCAAAACTAACACTAGAGGGGCTGAATAGTGTTTTTTAAAAATTTAAAGACATTCTAAAACTTATATGATCTACTATATGAATCAAACACCACAGAAACAATCACAGACACAAAATTTAACACAAACACAAAGATAAATAAAAATAAAATGCAGAAAAGGAAAAACACATGGGATTTTATACTGGTTCGGAATTGCTCCTACGTCTAGTCCCACGCAACGCTGGATTGCACAGAGTTTTATTACTATATGAATATCCAAGTACAACCCCTTGATTTCACGGCTACAAGGTTAACACCGATTCCACACACTTGATCAAGTATATCCCCTTGATTTCACGGCTACAAGGTTAACACCGCTCCCGTTCCTTGATTTCACGGCTACAAGGAAAGCACCGATCAACAAAACACTTCCCAAACGATTACAATAGCCCTATGACTCTTCAGTAGCACTTTGATTGTAACAACCCGGAAAATCAGAACCAATTTTAAATTTTTGTTTTGGCAATTTTAATGAATTTTGAATATTTAAAATGAATTATTTTAAATAATAACGACTAGAAATTTATTTTGAATTGAATTAGATTGTATATAATTATTTGAATCAAAGTTAGAATATAATTATTTATTTTAATTATAAAAGGAATTGGAAATGGCGCGGTAGTTTGAAAATTCGATTTCAAATTTCAAATGAATATACAGAATTCAAAATAAACCGGATTTTAGTGAAACCAGAAATATTTGACTCTGTCTGAAAATATCTTTCCAACGAATCCAAAAAATTGAAATTTCATAGCGGGAATAAAAAGTTATGCCCAGTTGAAAATTCAGAATAGCTGCTATGGAATTTTAGCTCTTAAAAATAGAGATTTTGCAAACGACCTCCGTTTTCGACGAGACCATTTTTGTTGGATCCGGAATGTCAAGTTATTGATAGATTCCAATTTTCTTAATTTTTGGAATCAATATGTGAGCGTGGCAAAAGAAGACGTGTTTTGTCAATTGCAGTCAAATTGGATCGACCAGAAAATGGTCATTTTTCAAACGGTCTCCAAATCCGATGAAATTAGTTTTATTAGGACCGTATCGTTAAAACATAGCCAAATTTATTTTTTTTGGAATTTTTGGAGTCCGTATGTGGCCCCAGTAAAATAAAAATATGCGTTCAAATTCAATATATATTGATTTATATTTTAATTTCATTGAAAGATGAACGAAACAGTAGAATTGGCTTACGAGACATGTCCCATTGCGTTCGGAATGGGGATAATTAGCTAGGGTCGACAGTCGTTGGGTTCGATTTGGAGTACGAGATAAAAATTAACTTTTTGGAATAAAAATAAATAGAATATATATTATTATATAATGGAGTCAAAGCCCCCTTTCTCTTTCTTAGAACAATCAAACTCGAATTGAAAAAAATGGAAAAGTTCGATCGCGCACCCCTCAGATTCGCCAGCGCCGCCCCTCCAGGCCAACGCGCCGCCGTTGGGGGCGCCGGACCCCCTCCTCCTCAATTACTGACCGACGCGAACACCCGGAGCCCCCCTCAAAGCCGTCGCGCCCCTTTCCCCCATTTGAAACCCTGCCCCAGTTGAACCGCGGCCACCTCCATCGCCGCCATGGTCGACCACCGATCACCTGAGCCCCCACCTCCTCCTACTCGCCCTCCGACCACCAACAAAAAAAATACTGTAAGTTGTTTTCTTTTTTTCTAACTTAGGATGTTTTCTTTTACAAACTTATGATTATTTTTTTTACAAAACTTATGATTTTTTTTTTTACAAAAGTTATGGTGTTTAATAATATAAAGACTTGGTTTCTATATGTAAAAAGACTTGATTTTTATATGTAAAAAGATTTGATTTCCTTACGTAAAAAGATCTGATTTTTAATTATATAAAGAATAGATTTTTAATAAGGTAAAGATTAGATTTTTAATAAGGTTAATATTAGATTTTTAAATGCGAGAAGATGAGATTTTTATATACATGAAGATGAGATTTTTATATACATGGGGATGTGATTTTTAAATTAGAAAGGTTAGGATTTTTATTTTATTTTTTTAAAAATAGAAAAGATTATATATTTCTTTATATAGGAAAAGATATGATTTTTATATATGAAGTAGCGATTTTTAAATATATAAACATCATATTAAAAATGTGATTTTTAATATGAACAACGCAGAGAAGACTGCGTTGGAAGGTCAGGCAAATCCCGACTGTCCTGAAATTCAGAAATAAAATTGGAGGAGTGGATCCCAAAGGTGAGAACTCCTCACTATAATTTTCTTTATACAGTTATTTATTTTATAACTGCATATATAAACCGCTCCCCGTCGTCCACAGAACATGGACGACTTGTTTGTTTGATTGTATTATGTTGTTGTGATTGATTGTGATGCAAAATAAATTATTTATGTGTTGAATAAAATATATAATCATTAAAAATATCATTTTTAATGTGTAAAGGAAATTAAAAATATTCAGTTGTTGAAATAAATATTCTATAGTTAAAAATATAATTTTTAACGTGTATATGAATAAAATAAATATTCATTTATAAATCGGACGATTTGTAAATGTACACTCATTTGATTGATATGGATTGGGACGATAAATTTTACACATCGCCCAATTGCACAAATAAAATTCATTATTTGTTGATTGAAACCCCACACGGGTATTGGGATGATATTTGACGTACACTAGTCCCAATTGTTTAGCTGTATGTCAATCAATTGGTTGAAAGACTGCTATAAGCGTTAAATATTTATATTTAATGCTTATGCGGTGTTGAATGCACTCTGGATGATGGTTGATTGTTTACCATTGTTGTTCGATACGTGTGTTGTATGAAATCCATATAAATAACATTATATGGTAATTGACTGTGTCTGATTCCAGTTCAGAAAGAATGAATATTTTAAAATACAAATATTTTAAAATAATATTCAGTAAAAGATCAAAAAAATATGATTTTGATGTCCAAATTGGGATGGACACGAATATATTTAAAAATATATAACCGTGTTGATTAGATTAACGCCATTTTGACGTGAATGATATTTATATCGATTTTATTCATTTCTATAATGAATATCGAAAAGGAATTGATTACAAAATCTGATGTTTTGAAAATATTATCATTTATATATTAATGATATAGAATATTCAATTTTGATTTAAAATTGAATATGAAGTTGAAATCGTTTTTAACACGAATTTAAAACGATTTATAAAATACGTTTTAAATGGAAATCGATGAAATATATAATATATATTATATATATTTAATGGCCAGAATAGAACGCGCCGCGGCAGTTCGCGAATTTCGACCATTTACTTCGAATGGACATTACGGGAAATCCGACTGTTGGATTCTCCTAAAACCGGAACCGTTGGGTTCGTATCGAAAAGAGCATTCTAACGAACACAAGAAATTTGAAATCTAACGGTTGGATTTGGAATTATATCCAACTCAAATTTGGAAAAGGTCGCTGTAAGTGTAGTTCGATGGTCGTTTATGGAAATCGACTGTACGGGCCTTGATAAGATTATTAAAATTTTCAATAATTTGTGTAAAATCATAACAAATGGTTTGGAAAGAATTGGGATGAGAAATTCCATATTTGAAAAGATAAAATATATTTTTAACGAAATGAACTAGTTATGAACTATAATTATAATCCAATATTTTTAAATAAATAAATTGGATTTGAAATGGTTTTAAAAATAACCAAAATTTCCAATATATGGATTGGAATGGATTAGAATTGAAATTATTTTCGGAATATTTCGATATTGGATTCTGTGATTATACGGATATTGTTAGGAATTTGGAAGATATATATATCGTAATTCCCAATACGATATTTATTGATTTCAAAAATTGATATTGAATATAAGCCGATATAATTTCTATTCAGAGCCTTGTATTTAATATTGAATTGGTTTTTGGGTTTGTCGTGAACTGTGTTTTGAATGACACTGTTCTTAAACCCAGTTGAGAAAAGATATAAATCTTTTAATTATGATTTTTAGAGTTTCCAATTATATTTAATAATTGGAATAAAATGGAATGTGAATTGGGTTTATCGTGAACTGTGTTTTAACGACATTCGTTCTTTAAACCGATTTACAGTGAAATGTGATTTGGAATTTATAAATCTTTTGTTAAGATTTAAAGGGGATTTTCCAAAGTAAAGTTTTCCAGTTTAATAAAATAAATTGGAATGGAATGGGATTCGATTCGGTAATAATCAAAGTGAACTTCTGTGGAGGAAGACTGTTACTATATATGGAATTTAAGAGGCTTTGCCGTTATTCCATTTATATTATCGGTTGGATATGGAAGTTCATATTGATTATATATATTGATCTGTATTCCGTGAAGATTCCATTGTTAATGGAATGAGATTTTGGGTTTATCGCGAGCTGTGCTTTAAATGACATTAGTTCTTTAACCCAGTTAAAGATAAGATTAATTTCTTAACTTTGAAAAATCAATAAGTCATGATTTTTGGAAATTAAAACTGAATTAGAGTTTTAATGAATCTTTAAATTGATTGACAGGTGAATTTGATAACTAAAATTATTAAATTCAAGAAATGATCGAGAATGGAGTATCAACAGTTTTGCTCCAAGCGATAGTTAAATCTTTAATTAGATTTGAACGTGAAATGGTAATTAATTTTATCGATAACACCGTGGTGTTAGATATGAAGTATTACCAGTTTTGCTTCATGGGATGAATAGGTTGGGATTGGGAAATCAAACAAATGATTACTTCGGTAAGGTTCGCTAATCCCGACTAGTTTGGAAAACCTTAAAATGGTTTGAATTGATATCCAAAGGAAGATTAAACAATAAATTCAAAGAATTTATCTTTGATAAAATTAATGGGAACCTTTCCCAAAGTATAAGAATATTTGAATAAAAGAATATTCTGAATTGGAATAAGGCGTATGTTGTGTTTGTGTAGCACTGACTTATTATATATGTGAGTTATTCGGAAAGACCGAGTTTATCCCATTCTGAATAACTGAAGCGACGATGAGTCGACGATGAAGACGGTGGTTGAAGACCGGAGGTCTTCACATCGTTTGGATGATTACTGATGTCGTGATTGGGCTGTACACCCAAGACAAGGTAATAAGTGGTGATCGTCCAGACGTACTTGAAGATCGATCGGATATGCGAGGACCTCTCTCCTGTATTGGACATACAGGACGAGGAATAAGGTGCCTCCGATTTCGTTCAGACCCAGAACGAACTTGTAAATGGATGTGTGTCTGACATCGGATTTTATTCTGTGTGATTGATAGACATCGGTTGCCTAGCGTGAATTGCCTGTGTGGCATGCTGAGATGCAAACGATCAAGGCTTCTGTTGAAAAGCGGAGTCTTGTGGTTGATGATCAAAGCACGAATTTAATATAGCATAGCTTTGTGTAGCGTTAATTCGCGAGCCTCACACCCCGGTGTGAACCAGAAATGGGAGAGGACCTCAGGGAGGGCATGCGTTTTCCTTCTAGCTAGGAGTGGTGTCTGGGTTTTGCACGCCCATGTGTTTTACTTATGTGGATGATGGATAGCGCGGCGCCTCGGATATATCGGCACTGCTGGGCCGATGGATGATATGGTCTTTATACAGACCAGACTTACGCCCCATAGGGCGGGGAAATGCTGTGTTCAGGCATTTTAATCCACTCCGTGTGGACCGACCATGACGATCCAAGGGTCGATGCATTCTGATCCTGAGACATGGGCTAGATTTTCTCGAAGCGATAAGGACGATCCCTTGCCTTGGTTCACAGACAGAAATCCAACTTCCAATACGTGACCTTTGCGGTTTTAATTGTAGAGCCTAGTATGGCGACATAGTGGGATAGGGCACTATGCCGCCTATGATTGATACATTTATATTTGAAGTTGATTTCTTCACTTATAGTAATAATAAAAGATAAATTTCGCGTACTAAGCATATTTGGCTATTATAAGGTAAAACTCTATCCTCCGGCTTGCGTTGCATTGTGTGATGGGACCTGAGTCCTATAATAGCTTCATTATTCTTCATTTAGCATTGCGTTGTTTGTTATGCACTGGTATTCTTGGGGGTAAACCCGTTCCGTGTTATATGGCGTGGTCCCTTGATTCACCTAACTTTAAAATCAAATTAATAATTATTTTAGTTCTCACACCAGTCACATGACTGACCTGGAGTTTATTATTTTAACCTAAACTCTGGGTGCCCCCATTTTCCACACGGGCAGCTAGTAGTTTTGGTCTTGCAGATTTATATTCACAGGATCCTGGTTTACAGCTCGAATGATATTCGGAAAGCTCTGTATCTGTATATTCCTTTCAGTTGTGTTTGTATTAGTTTTTCCACTACTATGTATTTAAATGTAATTGTAAATCACTGATATTTATCGAATGTATATTATTTATTCATACTCTGTATATTCTTGTATTCTGATGGAGTTGTTGTAATAAGCAATGAAATGTTCTTCTGTTTGTGTTCTGATTGGTCGTGTTCTCAACTCAATCCGGGCTTTCCTTTATGGGGAAGTTTGGGTCGTCTCATTGATTCAGTGAGTAATGAGTAGAGAGTGAGAAGAGAAAAAGTTTTATGTAAATAGAATTGAATTCGACAGAGTATAAGTGTAGAAATCATAAAAATAAGAAAATATAATGGTGTAAAGAAAGGAGATGAAAATGGAGACGAAGAACGATGTAACATCCCTGATTTTTACTGATTTAATAACTAATTAATTTAATTATTTTAATATAGTGGTTTGTTAATTTAAATGGATTGAATTCAAATATTTCGAACATTTAATTAATATAAATAGTGGAATAATAATTTAGTTCTGAAATGGTCGAAATTAGTTGATTTTGCTATAGTGTGTAAACTGGATAATATATGATATTTAATCGAATTGGAATTCGAATTATAATAACGAATATATTTATATAAACGACCTATAATATAATTATAATCGAGCTCGTAATGTCGCGGTAGTTCGTAATATTGAGTTTTGAACTTCAACTGGGTATACAGGATCCGTTTTAAGTCGGATTTCTTTGAAACAAGAAACGTTCGAATCTGTTGAGCTATATGTTTCCAATGGAAGTGAAAAATGGAGATTTCATCTAATAGATTGAGAGTTATGTCCAAATCAAATTTTTAAATAGTCGCTATGAAATCGTTTATAAGCCATAACGATTTATTTAATATAATAAAATATTGGTTTCGAAAACCTGATAAGATTTTTGAGACATATACTCATTTTAATTTATAGAATTTTTCTATAATTTTTAATTCGTAAAATAAGCAACTTTTTATTTAACATATTTTACACCCTATGACAGCGCTTTTGAAATTCCACAGAATAAGTTATTTTTCCTATATTATTATATTTTTTGGATCTGGGCACCTTGCTTGTCACGATCATATTTTTATTTCTGTCCATAGCGGTCATAAAATAAATTAAGTTCTTTGTAACCGGTAGCGCTTTAATGTTAAATATACATACATAAGTAAATAAATAAAATTATACTACCTTAACACTAAAGTATATATGTATTGCGCGGCGACGAACAAAAAAAATAGGATCGCATATTGGAGTATATGTTTATTCTTTTCTTCATGCCTAAGGAATTACTACAAAAAGCCATATGCAAGGACAAGAATTTGTCACCCATCTAAGATAGTACCTACCCTAATACTTCACGTTTAAGAAAAAAATGAAAGAGCCTGCAAACCTAAGGAAAACTAGGATGTGAAAACTCATGCCTAAGAAATTACAGTGCCTACCCTATGCTCTTTATTCCTTAAGTGTAAGATTTCCCTACCTATAAGATACACGATGCAAGCCTTTTCCATTATCAGGAAGAGAAACCAAAACATTTCATGGAAACAATTAAATTTCTCCACTCCGGTATATTATTACTCACGCAAGTCTCTAAATAAAATAAATGGGAAGGGTTCGGTGTGTATATTTCTCACTGGGTTTAAAAGGAGAGAAACACACATGGTATAAAAAGAAGGAGCTTGCGAGCTTTCTCACACACGAAGTGTTGATGGACTGTAAGGTCGGAGCAAGGCGAGTGCTACTACTCGGAAGTAAGGTTCATGGTAGATCTTCACTGCCTGTAGTCGCGTTGAGGAAACATTGGGATTGAGGGGATGGAGCAACACATTTCTTGCAGAAAGTGGGGTGTTTTTCGCGTATATGGAGTTCAGTGACTCCCTGACATCGTGGGTTCTTGCTCGACGTCGGACTCTACAGGTTAGGTGCGAACTCATGGTATTGGCAATAAGGTAGGAGAGATTTTTGAGAGGATTGGAATGGTATTTCCAATTTGATTTTTTATGAAGAGATGACATGGCCGTGGAAGAATATTTTCGGCAATAGTGTGTATAGGAACGGTATTAATTGGAGAAGAAGACCATCGTGGATCCGTTGTGAGTCGTGAATAGGAGATGGGCCGGTTTACATACTTGAGAAGCCCGGTTTATTTTTATAAAAATATAAAAAAAGGAAGAGGTGTAGTAAAGAGGGGACATGAGCTGCATGATTTAAATGGAGCAGAATGGCTAGTGCAGGTTTGTTATTTTCGTAGAAGTGGTTCTGTGCATTTCGGGTACAAGAGAGGTGGTCTGAGAAATAAACGTAAGTCCTATTTAAATTAAATAATTTAGTTTTAGACTTTATATACGTATTAACTTGATAATGTTACATCTTGCACATACGTGATCAGTTTTATAAACCATTTACCACATTAGGTTCGGATGGTCGCAGACAACATACTGGAATTGGTTTGAAGAGATTTGGAGCACGTTACAATTTTAAGCAAATAAAAATGCCTGATTCGATCAAATCAACCGTTTATCGTTGATTAATGATAAATGACCAAGGTGAGTAAACTCACTAAATCTGTCTAGTTCTATAATTTTATAAACATTATTTAATATTGATAAAAATGATTGAATGTTGTGTGTGATGGTTGTTTGGATGATTTGCTAATTAATTGCTTAAAGTTTTATATACCGTTATATATATAAAACGTTGCTTAAATATTGATTCTATTTATTATAATATTTCATATTGATATGAAATTAGTATTATTTACGTTGATTAACATTTGTGGATGTAGGGAAACAGGTTGGAGGAATCCAACTGGATTTCTCAACAGTTATATTGTTGTTTTTCATATATTGTATTATATGATGTGACAAATAATCTGGTATTGATTATTGTGTATTTGGAATGTTAAATAAAATTGAACTAAAATAATTGGTATTTAAAATAGCGTAAAATATATTGGAAAAGAATTCGAGTTTTAAAAAGGGAAATCTATTATTCATTATGTTTAAATAATAGAATTGAATCTTGATTGGACTAGAATACAATAACTTGTTCTAATTATATTAAAACAAGTAGTTTGATTTAAAAAGATATTTAGAGATAAAATGGAATAATTATTATTAAATAAATTTGGGATATAAGAATGAATAATAAAAAGGGAAATTAGGAATCATTGAAAAGGAAACGATGAAATCACTTTGATGTTCGAAATGTAAATATAATTGAAATAAACCCATAAGGAATTATAATTTGATTTCGACTATATCGAATATTATAAAGATAATTTCTTTTAGAAGTTATAGATTATAATAACTTAGAAGTTGTTAAGATAATTAATATTTCGTTCAAAAACCAATAATTTATAATCGAATGTGTAATCAAGATTTAGTTATAAACTTGATATATAATTAACAAGAAGTTGGGGTTATAAACGATAATTAGACATGGGAAAATTATTATAAAGTATTTTGGAAAAGTTTTCCAAATACAACCAGAGATGTTTTCTAAGTATAGAAAATGAAAATGAAATGATTTTGAAGTTAAAATGGAGTTAAGGAATTAGAAACTGACTAGAAATTAGTAAAGTTGAATAGCTTTCTGAGTGTTAATCTGATGTCGGTTTTGGCTTTCGGGGTTAATACTTAGGGAGTTGTTCTCTTACTAGTTTTCGGTTAGGGACTGATGGATGTGAAAAGATAGTGATGTGTAAATAAGAAATGGAAATGTTTTCCAACATAAATAGCATATATTTTCTAAATATAGAAAATAAGAAATTGTGGATATATAGAAATGTTTTTCTGCGAATCGTAAGAGTCTAAAACGGGTTTAAGAAATATGGGAAAAAGGAAATTTGGAAATGAATGAATTATTGAATTAAATTAAAGGAGCTCATTGTTGATTGATGGTTGATCGATAAGATTTCCATTTGGAAATACGGCCGTTGTTTTGATGGTTAAATAACCAGCTATATAAGTTTTTGACCATTTTTTCGTTGTCAATACGGAGAGACTGGGATCAGATTTTCATCTGAAAAGCACTCCGTATGGGCATCAGCGTTGCGAATCAAATATGATGAAGATAATTGAAGACGGAGTTTATGCAAAGGCTGTTCCAGCGTTCCTAGGTAGAAATTTCCTAAAATGGATCTATAGAATAGTGCCATCGGTTTGTCCAGACCCAGGACAACTTGTGTGGACATATGTCTGACAGAGTATATCTAATAAATCGCGTAAGTTGACCTCTTCAAATGTATTCACGTTTGGTGGTAGAGGAATTCGTTTCTCTTAGCTTTATACCCGTGGTACTTTTGGGGAAATCAATTTGTGATTTGCGGGTATGATGATGTGGCATTCAAAGTAGACGATGGTGTGATCTGTGAAAGTATAGGTTATGACCTCAAGCCTCATCAACTGAGAAATGACAGAAATCGGGCAGGAAGCATGGCTAAGTGGGTCGCACCCAATTAGGGTCATCTAGAGAATATTCATACTTGTTACTTCTTTAAATTCTGTATCTCCCGGTAATTATTATGTTGGTTACCAACCGTAAGATGACAACATATTCGGAACATTCAAGCGAAATGAATGGCCGATCTTGTGTTGCTGAGTTACAAGATGTTCTTGTTGAACTCTAGTGTATCTCCTCTAGAATACACTGATCAGAAGGTTGTTCCATACCTTGTCATAGTTGGAAATTCATTATCCAATAAGAGCCCGCGGTTTTGATTGTATATTATATATGTAGAGCGTGAGAAGCAAGCGTTCTGCTAGATTTCTATTTACTTATATTAGACAATATTATAATATCAGAATAATATGGTTTTAAAAGGAATGTTTTGGGTTATCGTAAGGTAAAAACCATCTGTGTTTATGTGAGGATCGGTCTTACGATTATCCTTTCTTTTGAAAAGGATTTTGAAAATTTAAACCGAAATGGTCGGGGTTTACTCACACCCGCCCCGTGATTGACCCAGAGTTTATTTTGTTTTGTTTTACCCTAAACTCTTGGGTGCCCAAATTTTGTACGAGCAGTCAAGTAGTCGGAATTTTACAGATACCATTGGAGAATCTTAGAGCAGAAGGCTTCAACATTAGATATATATAGAGTTTATTTCCGCTGTGATATCATGTGTTGTACTATGAAATGGTATGTATATACAGTTATAAGTTTGTATTTCAAAAGTTATGTTGTATAATATATTTTATTTGTTCCACTGTGAGATTCATGTTTACTCTGATTCTGTTCTGAGGTGTTCTTCTTCTTCTATTCTAATTTTCTTTCTTTCTATTTCTCACCCTCTAACTTCTTTCTATTAATGATCTTGTATTTCTGATACTCGAATAGTCGACCTTGTGTTTGTGTCGATTTTCGGTTTCGAAAATCCTTGGGTCATTACAGTGGTATCAGATGTAATAGCCCGCCATTTTGACTGCCCCAAATCGGTGTTTAAACCGACTCGAAGCGTTCAAAACGACGTATTGTTATTGGCTTACATGGTTTAAAATGGAATTTAACATAGAATCACAATGCTCATTAATAGCAGCGAAATAAAATTTTATTCAAGTATCAGAGTTTACACTATTTTGTACAGTGGAAAGACGAATAAAATTGTACATAAAATTTCTTTTAATAAATTACCTCTTCTACCGAGCTTTGCATGCATAAGCATCTTCTCGTGGCTCTACCCTTTAGGAGCTAAATTCTTTGCTTTTAAATTATTTTTCTAAGCCTGCATACATTGATGCAGTCACCGCATAATTAACTATTTACACAAGGCAGGATAGGAGTTCTGAAATTTCAACAAAGGTGGTCAGTTATGCAGTCAAGGAATAAAAATTATAGCACCAAGAAATTGAGCTTATCAACTAGTTTACAACGTCAAGACTCCTTGAACACGCAGTTTTGGTCTAAGGTGTAGTTTATTTGTAAATTGAATTTTATCTATAAGTAGCAATCCTGTCATGCCAAATAATTAGAATTAACCATAATATTGATAACACCAGCTATAGGCTTTAACTTAAAACATGAATCATGCAAAATCAACCAGCTAACAATTGCTAAATTTTCCATCCCCATACAATAACAAGAAAAAAAAACTATTGTCAAATGATTCATATATTACGAAAGTATTGCCTTTTGTTGTCCCTAACTTCTAGTAAAAATGAAGGCAACTTTATAAAAAAGACTACTGCTAAGTATTCTTGTTTGACATAGCTGACATATTGCACATGCTTTCTCATGCAATTTCCATAAATACGATTTTATGTTTACATAAACAAATTTGTTCAATTGACATATGTAGGCAACTGTTCAAACTAATGGGAAAGCATAAGGCTACCAGTAATATGTTTAAGGCGTAGAACGGTACTAGAAGCAATAAATTTAGCGTAGTATTTCAGCTTCAAAAGAACTGCACAACATAGGACCGATATTCTAATATAACATTGCAAAATTGTATACCTACTAATTGATCCCTGCTTCAATAAAGAGAGTGAAAATATCCACTAGCATGGTAAAATTGACTGGTCAATTCAGTTTAATGAAAGAAATAAACCAACCACATGACAAGATTATTCACTAATACTGCATCCAGGTCCCCAAACTAAAATATCCTTTCCAAAGAATCATAGCAACATAAATTTTTTTAAAACCAACTGCTACTGAAGTACCAGCAGCCATATGCACAAGCAATAAACGATGGGCAGTCCAGTAAAGACATCAGGCTAAATTCACAAGTTCAAAATACCAAACAGCGGTGCAAAATGAACAAGCCAAAACTTCAAGTTCTATGCCCATATATATGTGAAAATATTAAACATTTTGGACAATACAAAAGATAAAATTATAACTTCAATCAAAATGTTCTCTTTGTTTTCAAATCTACTTTAAATTAAATACCAAGTTAATCGCGCTTTCAAACAATGGAAAGTATTCTAAAACATTTACTAATACTGTAATAACCCGGAAATTCTGAACCAATTTAATTTTTTTATTTTGGCAGTTTTAATGAATTTTGAATATTTAAAATGAATTATTTTAAATAATAACGCGAGAAATTTATTTTGAATAGAATTAGAACGTATATTTATATAGCTCGTCGTTAGAATATAAATATTTATTTTTAATTATAAAAGGAATTGAAAATGGCGCGGTAGTTTGATAATTCGATTTCAAATTTCAAATGAATGTACAAGATTCAAAATAAACCGGATTTTAACGAAACCTAAAATATTAGAATCTATTTGAGAATATCTTTCCAACAAATACGAAAAATTAAAATTTCGTAGCGGGAATAAAAAGTTACGTCCAGTAGAAAATTCAGAATAGTCGCTATGGAATTTTGGCCCTTAAAAATAGCCATTTTTCAAACGATCTCAGAATTCGACGAAATTAGTTTTTTAGGACCGTAACGTCAATACGAAGCTAGGAATATTTTTTCTAGAATTTTTAGAGTCAGTATGTGGTCCCGATTAATTAGAATGTACGTTCAAATTCAATATATACAGATTTATATTTTGAATTTGATGAAAACCGATCGTAACAGCCGAACTGGCTTACGAAACATATCCTATTGTGTTCGGAATGAGGGTAATTAGCTAGGGGCGACAATCAGTGGGTTCGGTTTGGTGTTCGAAAATAAAAGTTACTTTTTGGAAGAATAAACTATTAATAAAATAAATTATATAACCCTAACCATCTCTCACAAACCCCAAACCCATCGTTCCTCTTTCAAAGCCGTCCTCCTCCTTTTCTCGTCGACGCACGCAGCCGCCTAACTCCCTCCGCCTTCGCCGCGACCCCCTATCACCTCCGCCCCCGATCTCCTCTCTCCCCTCCTCTCTCCATCTCGCAATCGCCCTAAACCCCTAACCCATCAGCGCCTCCGCCTGTATACATTTGCTACCCACTGGAGAACGCCCCGGCGCCGCCATCCCTAGCCCCGCGACGCCCCTTAGCCTCTCCCCCGACCATCTACAGCCCGGCGCCGCCCCTTTCCTCCTCTTCGCTTTAATTCGCAGAAAAAACCCTTCCTCTTCACGATAATTTGCAGAAAACCCCAGCGAGCCTCCCCCGCGACAATGTGCTCTAGTTCGACATAATGCGAGTTTTTACTTTAATTATATTTAGTTTAATCATATAAAAATATAATTTTTATGGATTTTATTTCTTATTTTTCTTTATTCCGATAATGTAATCGTTTTTAGGTAAATAAAAATATCATTTTTATGAAAAATTATCATTTATATGTATACCGAAGTAAAGATTTGATCTTTATGTAAGTGGAAGCGATATGAAAACCGAATATTTATCTATGTAGAAGCGAGATATAAATATGGTTATATATATATAACATTATAAAAATATAAAGCCTTGATTTTAATATGAAGTAAAGTTTAGAATTTCAATGGAGTAAGATTTGATTTATAGAAAGAATAAAAATATAATTTTTATATTATAGAAAGAATAAAAATATGATTTTTATATTATAGAAAGAATAAAAATATGATTTTTGTATTGGTAGAGTATTAAAAATATGATTTTTAATGTACGGAACATCATATTAAAAATGTGATTTTATTATGAACAGCGTGGTAAGGACTGCATTGGAATTTCAAACAAATCCAAACGGTTCAGAAGTAAAACCGGCGGAGTGGAACCCAAAGGTGAGAACTCCTCACTTTAATTTGTTTTCTATTTGAAATATATACTAGGATGCAGACGGTGCTTAGCAGCACCCGGCACCCATTGTCCACCGACCATGGACGACTTGTTTGTTTGTTGTTTGTGGTGTGAATATTGATTGTGTGATATGGAATGAAATAAATTATTTTATGGTTAAAAATATAATTTTTAATGTGTATATAAAATAAATATTTATAAACAAATCGGACGATTTGTTTATGTACACACGTTTGGCTGATATGGATTGAGACGATAAATTTTACACATCGCTCAACTGCACAAATAAAACCTGTGTTTGATTGTTTGAAACCCCACACGTGTATTGGGATGATATTGGACATACACTAATCCCAATAATTAGTTGTATGTCAATCGATTGATTGACAGGCTGTTATAAGCGTTAAATATTTATATTTGATGCTTATACAATGTAGAATGCACTATGGATGATGGATTGCAGTTTTCATTATGGTTATACACATTTGTTGTGTGAAATCCATATAATCATATTATATGGTAATTGACTGTGTCTGATTCTAGTTCAGAAGAAAAGAATATTTTAAAATAACGATTATTTTAAAATAAAGAATATTTTCAAATAATATTCTGAAAAGAATCAAAATTTGATTTTGATGTACGATTTGGGATGGACACGAACATATTTAAATATATATAGCCGTGTTGATTAGATATGCGCCATTTTGACGTGAACGATATCTATATCGATTTTATTCATTTTTATAATGAATATCGAAAAGGAATTGATTTCAAAAAATAGTATTTTGAAAATACTATCATTTATATATCGATGATATGGAATATTCAATTTTGATTTGAAATTGAATATGAGGTTGAAATCGTTTTGAAAATGAATTTAAAACGATTTATAAAATACGTTTTAAAAGGAAATCGACGAAATATATATAATATATATATTATATACATAATGGCCTGAATAGAACGCGCCGCGCTGCGGTAGTTCGCGAATTTCGACCATTGACTTCGAATGGACATTACGGGAGATCCGACCGTCGGTTTCTTCTAAAACCAAAACCGTTGGGTTCGTATCGAAAAGAGCTTTCTAACGAATATTAGAGATTTGAAATCTAACGGTTGGATTTGGAATTATGTCCAAATCAAATCTGGAAAAGGTCGTTGTAAGTGCAGTTCGATGGCCGTTTATGGAAATCGACTATACGGGCCTTGATAAGATTATTAAAAATAGTAATAATTTGTGTAAAATCATAAGAAATGATTTGGAAAGAATTGGGATGAAAAATTCCATATTTGAAAAGATAAAAATAGATTTTTATCGAAATGAACTAGTTTTGAACTCGAATTATAATCCATTTATTTTTGAAATAAATAAATTGGATTTGAAAAGGTTTTAAAAGTAACTGTAATTTCCAATAATTGAATTAGAATGGATTTGAATCGAAATTGTCTTTGGAATATTTCGATGTTGGAATTCGTGATTATACAGATATTATTATGGAAATTTGAAAGATATATTTATATCATTATTTCCAATACGATATTTGTTGGTCGTAGAATTTGTTATTGAATATAAGCCGATATATTTTCTATTCAGAGCCTTATATTTAATATCAAATGGGAAGTGGGTTTGTCGTGAATGGTGTCTTCATTAACACTGTTCTTAAACCCAGTTGAGAAAAAGATTAAATCTTTTTATTTAGATTTAATGAAGTATACCAATTAAATGGTATTTAATTGGAATTGAATTTGAATTGATACTTGGGTTTATCGTGAACGTTGTTTTAAATAACACTTTTTCTTTAACCCGATAATTAATGGAATGTGAATTGGGTTTATCGTGAACCGTGTTTTAAAGACATTCGTTCTTTAACCTGATTTACAGTGAAATGTGATTTGGAATTTATAAATATTTTGTTAAGATTTAAAGGAGATTTTCCAAAGTTAAAGTTTTCCAATTTAATAAAATAAATTGGAATGGAATGGAATTCGATTTGGTAATAATCGAAGTGAATTTCTATGGAGGAAGACAACTAATATATCTGGAATTTAAAAGGCTTTTCCATTATTCCATTTGTATCATTAGTTGGATATAGAAGTTTATATCGATTTGTTTTCCATGAAGATTCCATTACTAATGGAATGTGATTTTGGGTTGTCGTGAATGATATCTTTAATTATAATGTTCTTAGACCCGATGGAGTTAAGAAAATCAGAAACTAACTGGAGATTAGTTAAGTTGAATGGTTTCTTGGATATTGATCTGATGTTGGTTTCGGCCTTCGGGGTTAATACTTAGGGAATTGTTCACTTGCTAATTTACGGTTAAAGGCTGATGGAATGGAATGTGATTTTGGGTTTATAGTGAACCGTGTTTTAAATGACATTGTTTCTTTAACCCAGTTAAAGACAGGATATGATTTCCCAAGTTAAACAATCATTAATATTGATTTTTGGGAAGATTAAAACCAAGTGGAGTTCTAATGAATCTTTAATTAGATTGAAATGATCGAGAATGGAGTATCACCAGTTTTGCTTCAGGCGATAGTTAATTCTTTAATTAGATTTGAACGTGAAAAGGTAATTGAATTTACCGATAACACCGTGGTGTTAGATATGAAGTATGACCAGTTTTACTTCATGGGATGAATAGGTTGGGGTTGGGAAATTTAACAAGTGATTACTTTGGTAAGGTTCGCTAATCCCGACTAGTTTGGATAAACCATAATTTGGTTTGAATTGATATTCAGAAGAAGATTAAAGAATAAATTTAAAGAATTTATCTTTGATAAAATTAATGGGAACCTTTCCCAAAGTATAAGAATATTTAAATAAAAGAATATTCTGAATTGGAATGAGGCATATGTTGTGTTTGTGTAACACTTGTTGATTATATACGCGAGTTATTCAGAAAGACCGGGTTTATCCCATATGGAATAACTGATTCGACGATGTGTCGAGGATGAAAATGGTGGTCGAAGACTGGAGGTCTTCACATCGTTTGGATAATTACTAATGATCTTAATTGGGCTGTACACCCAAGATGAGGGAATCAGTTGGTGATCGTCCAGACGTACTTGGAGATCGATGGGTATGCGAGGTACAAGGTGCCTCTGGTTTCGTTCAGACCCAGAACGGACTTGTAAATGGACTGTGTGTCTGACATTGGATATCATTCTGTGTGATTGATGGATATCGGTTGCATGGAGTGGTTTGCCTGTGTGGCATGCTAAGATGCAAATGATCAAGGCTTTTGTTGAAAAGCAAAGTCTTGTGGTTGATGATCAAAGCACCGCCTGTGTGGCATAGCTTTATGTAGCGTTAATTCGCGAGCCTCACACCCCGGTTGTGAACCAGAAATGGGAGAGGACCTCAGGGAGGACATGCGTTTCCTTCTAGCTAGGGTGGTGTCAGTGACCTACCAGCCCTAACATTTATATTACTTTCACCTGTGTGGTTGTTGGATTGCGAGTCGCCTAGGAAATATCAGTGACTTTGTGGAGCCGATGGAGTCATAGGACTCATTTACGCCCCAAAGGGCAGGGAAACGCAGTGTTCAGGCATTATAATCCACATCGAGTGGACCGGCCCTGACGATCCATGGGGCAGTTGCGGCTATTCCTGAGGCTCGGGCTAGACAGTCTCAAAGCGGTAAGGACGATCCCTTGCCTTGGTTCACAGATGGAAATCCAACTTCCAATACGTGACATTTGCGGTTTTGATTGTAGAGCCTAGTATTGTCGACATGATATATGGTACCTATGCCGTCTAGGATTGATACATTTATATTTGAAGTTGTTTTATACACTTTGCACTTATAATAATATCAAATGATTTGTTTTAAACGTACCAAGCATGTTTGGCTATTATAAGGGAAAACCCTATCCTCCGGCTTGCGTTGCATTGTGTGATGGGACCTGGGTCTTATAATAGCTTCATTTTTCCAAAAAGCATTGCGCTGTTTTGATATATGCACTGGTATTCTTGGGAGGAAACCCGTTCCGTGTTATACGGCGTGGTCCCTTGATATATCTGATTTAAAGTAAAGTTTTAAATAACTGTTTCAGTTCTCACACCAGTCACATGACTGACTTGGAGTTTATTGTTTTAACCTAAACTCTGGGTGCCCCTATTTTCCACACGGGCAGCTAGTAGTTTTGGTTTTGCAGATTTATATTCACAGGATCCTGGTTTACAGCTGGAATGATATTCGGAAAGCTCTGTATCCGTATATTCTTTTCAGTTGTGTTTTGTATTATTTTCCGCTGCTATGTAATTTATTGTAATCTCTGATATTTATCGAATGTATTTTATTTATTCACTCTGTATATTCTTGTATTCTGATGGAATAGTTGTAATAAACAATGAAATGTTCTTCTGTTTGTGTTCTGATTTGTCGTGTTCTCAATTCAATCCGTTATTTCCTTCACGAGGAAGTTCGGGTCGTAACATTCTGGTATTAGAGCTCTGGTTTACAGAGCTCAGAGAACAAGACACTTTAGAACCGAACGAAAGAATTCATCAGAGATTGGATTAGTAATATCCAAAGAGAATGACCCGTTAGAGATGGGATCAGTAATATCCTAGAACGAGTGTGAAGAGTATATTTTTAAAATGAAAACAAATTTTGTTTTGAAAATTTAAACTTTATTCAACGTATTTGAATATTTATTTGTATTGAATTTGGGCAATCCAATATATAAAGATTTTGCATATACGTCTGATCCATGGGTATTCAAAGTTTTAATATATTGTGTAGACATAGAATCACACTCTAGTCGCCCGGAGATGATTCTGATGATGAGGCCTCATCATCAGTGTCTGTGTTCGAGTCTCGAAGGTGGGATATCTATATGATTCCAACTGACTGGTGTGAGTACCAAAATTAGATAGGGCTTATTGTTGTGATTTGGCATCAAAAACATGATTTTCTGTATATGTATCAAAATTATGAATTTGAAACGTTAATCAACTAATTGATTGATGGTTGTGTTGTATGTTTATTTATTTAAACCAATGTGTGAATGAAAGGTGAATTAAGCCAAAATGATCAAATTTTGAACTGACTTGAAAATTGTTTGGAAATGCATGCATGTACATATATATGTGTGAACAGGTCATGGCAAGGAGGCTAGAGAAGAGGAATAAAATTGTTTTCCCGACAAATAGGTACATGTTTATTGTATTTCTTAGGTTTTGGATGATTTTATGAGCTGATTGGCTAGCCGCTTGGCTGTTTCTTTTTCTTTTTGGATTGGAGAGGCCTGTATGGCAATTTCGGGATTTCCCGGTGCTCCCGTGCAGGGGAGGTTATGGCGAAATTTTTCGAAAATTTAGGGTGTTAGCCAAATTTTTGAAAAATTTGAAAAGTTCTTAGAAACTGAAAAGTTGAAGAACTTAAGCCATAATGAAAATTGAGTTGGTTAGCAAAACAACTTTCAGCTTCGTTCCTTTTCGGGGACGAAAAGTTTTAAGTGGGAGAGATTGTAATAACCCGGAAATTCTGAACCAATTTAAAAATTTTATTTTGGCAATTTTGATGAATTTTGAATATTTAAAATGAATTATTTTAAATAATAACGACAAGAAATTTATTTTGAATAGAATTAGAACGTATATATTTATATAGCTCGTCGTTAGAATATAAATATTTATTTTTAATTATAAAAGGAATTGAAAATGGCGCGGTAGTTTGAAAATTCGATTTCTAATTTCAAATGAATGTACAAGATTCAAAATAAATCGAATTTTAGCAAAATCGAAAATATTAGACTCTATTTGAGAATATCTTTCCAACGAATCCGAAAAATCAAAGTTTCATAGCGGGAATAAAAAGTTACGTCCAGTTGAAAATTCAGAATAGTCGCTATGGAATTTTGGCCCTTTAAAATAGCCATTTTTCAAACGATCTCAGAATTCGACGAAATTAGTTTTGTTAGGACCGTATCGTCAATACGAAGCTAGGAATATTTTTTCTAGAATTTTTAGAGTCAGTATGTGGCCCCGATGATTTAGAATGTACGTTCAAATTCAATATATACTGATTTATATTTTGAATTTGATGAAAACTGATCGTAACAACCGAACTGGCTTATGAAACACATCCCATTATGTTCTCAGGTGGGTTCGGTTTGGTGTTCGAAAATAAAAGTTACTTTTTGGAAGAATAAAATATTAATAAAATAAATTATATAACCCTAACCATCCCTCGCCAACCCCAAACCCGTTGTTCCTCTTTCAAAGCCGCCCTCCTCCTTTTCTCGTCGACGCACGCAGCCGCCCAGCCCCCTCCGCCTTCGTCGCGACCCCCTATCACCTCCATCTCCTCCGATCTCCTCTCTCCCCTCCTCTCTCCATCTCGCAATCGCCCTAAACCCCTAACCCATCAGCGCCTCTGCCTGTATACAGTCGCCACCCACCTGAGAACGCTCCGCGCCGCCATCCCTAGCCCCGCGACGCCCCTCAGCCTCTCCCTCGATCATCTACAGCCCAGCGCCGCTCCTTTCCTCCTCCTCTTCGCTTTAATTCACAGAAAAAAACCCTTCCTCTTCACGATAATTTGCAGAAAACCCCCAGCGAGCCTCCCCCACGACAGTGTGCTCTAGCTCGACATAATGTGAGTTTTTACTTTAATTATATTTAGTTTAATCGTATAAAAATATAATTTTTATGGATTTTATTTCTTATTTTTCTTTATTCCTATAACGTAATCGTTTTTAGGTAAATAAAAATATCATTTTTATGAAAAATTATCATTTATATGTATACCGAAGTAAAGATTTGATCTTTATGTAAGCGGAAGCTATATGAAAACCAGATCTTTATATATGTAAGCGAGATATAAATATGGTTATATATATATACACACAACGTTATAAAAATATAAAGCCTTGATTTTAATAATGAAGTAAAGTTTAGATTTTTAGTGGAGTAAGATTTGATTTATAGAAAGAATAAAAATATCTAAGGTTAACACCGATTGTTATCTAGTATACAGATTCAGATTATGGTCAAATTTTAGTAGTTATTTTAATCAAAAGTGAAGCTAAACGAAGGTGAAGAGTTAATGACAGTAAATTTAATATTTTATTATTGTCTACCTAGTATACAGATTCAGATTTTGGCTTTTTAACTTTTTAAAAGCAAAAGCACTTATCATATAAGCATAAACACTTTTGCTTTGGGTTGCCAAACGGGCCCTTAGTTTTCACTTTTGGCTTTTGGCATCTGCTCTTTGTTAAAATCCCTAATCAACCCTAATAATCAGTCAATCACTCGGAAAGATAAAAACATGTTCTTCCATATTCAACTGGAACGGAACATGCAACTCCATCCGCGCCATTTCGGGCCCCACCTCCGCGACAAGCTCGTCGCTAAACTCATGAAAGACGTCGAAGGAACGTGCAGGCAAGTCCCAATTTTCTTCTTCTGTGAATTGATTTGACTATCTTTCCTGACCTGGTGTTATTTAATATAATAGCGGAAGGCATGGATTTGTAGTGGCAATTACTGGGGTCGATGACATTGGAAAGGGACTGATTAGGGAAGGAACTGGATTCGTTACTTTCCCTGTTAAGTATCAATGCGTAGT
Organism: Allium sativum; assembly: GCA_030737875.1. NCBI lineage: Eukaryota > Viridiplantae > Streptophyta > Magnoliopsida > Asparagales > Amaryllidaceae > Allium > Allium sativum. The sequence goes on from CM060909.1 coordinate 284,405,121, forward strand.
TTTCAGGCCGTTTAAGGGAGAGATTTTGGAAGCTGTTGTTACCATGGTCAATAAGGTTCTGAAAAAAAATCCAAGTTTTCATGAATTGTATCTGTTTTATTATATTTAGAAATCTTTATTTCAATGAATCTTAATTGTTTACAGATGGGATTTTTTGCAGAGGCAGGTCCAGTTCAAATTTTTGTGTCCAACCATGTTAGGCTTTCTTATTGTTTTTTTTGTATCATTACATGATGTTGAATGGAAATGCATTGTTAAATAACTTTTCTGTATGCATGTTTCAGTTGATTCCTGATGATATGGAGTTTCAGTCGGGAGATGTGCCTAATTATACAACCTTGGACGGTTCGGTATGCTTGTTTTCATTGAACATAGTTTATACATGGAAAACTCTGGTTATGTATTTATGGGATTGTTTATGTTCCGTTGCTTAAGTATTAAGCCCACCAAATTAATAACTACCAGAAAATTGCATTTCAGGGAGCTGAAGGATAATCGTTATTTAATTGAACACAAGTACGTACTTGTGTATGTGTATGCATTATCTTTAGTGATCGCTACGTGTACCTATCATTATTCTTGTTGCACTTTTAGCATCTACGTGGTATTTATGTTTCATGCTTTGTTTTGCTGTATTAAACTTTGTAGCTTCCTATATGTACATTGGAAAGTCTATCCAAACACAATGGATCTTTGGATTGCCCATAAATTACATCGTCCATATAAAAACAAAACGATCCAATAGTTCAGATCTTTTGTCATCAGTTTGTGTCCAAATAGCGTCCCCTAGCAGGTAACATCTTTCCCTTATGCACCACGACTTTCAGTAGTTCCTTCTCTCACGTTTTGGAATTCTCAGCAATAACTCTAGGTTTGTCCATTTCAAGTTGATTTCTAATTGTAGGAGCCTCGTCCGTTTGAGCTTGAGGTTGGACCATGGTTTGGTTGGGAATTGTTACGGGAGCTTAACTACGAAAATACCACGAACTTTCATCATTACTCTTTACTCTTTATGTATGCTATTTTAAAGAAGCGTACGTATTCACCATAAACCACTACCCACTAATCCCTTTCCAAAATCTGCGTTAATTTTTGTTATGTTTTTCTTGCACTCTGTTTGAATTAATACTTCTTTTGGAATTTGAATTCAGTCGGTTTTATACGCAGCAATGATATCTTTAGTAGCTTAGTTATCAAATGTAGATCGTGCACAACATAACCGTCCAGTCATGATTCAGCCGGATACAACTTTTAAGTTTTGGATATCTATTTTTTTTTTTTTTTTAAAACAAGGTTTATGATGGGTTTTGAGTTGTATATAACTATTTTTTTTCCATCAGTGTTCCCTTGATTTTTGTATTTAATTCTGTTTTCAACTGTACAAAATCATTTTAGGTGGAATGGTGTAACCTCAAGCGCTATTTTGATTTACGCATCTATGGTTAAAAAAAAAGACCATATCTACAATCCCATTTTCTTTGATATAATTTATTTACATGTGCCTATTATGTTGACTCACATCTCTTCATTATATACAACGAGAATACTTCCATTTGAAGCTTTTGAATTACGAAATTTACCTTTTGTTTAGCACACTGACCGGATGTCATTTTATTCTCATAACATAGGCATGGTCTGATGACCGCATAACCTCCCAGTAACATCTCTCACCTCTTTCTCTTTTGTTGACTCCAAAACTGTACCAAATCATACTTAATGCTTTATAGTTGTTACCTCATAGTTGCTTCCATCGTAGTTCCTAATGTCAACTATAAAAATTGAAAAATAAGGGGATTGTTAAAGGGACTCCACATTTGGTTAAGGGGAAAATTAATTTTAATTTAGTGTAAAATTGTTATGGGGGGTACAAAATAAATTCGCCTCTCCTTAAACATATAAATTAAAATTCCGATATTAACCCCATGTAATCCTCATTAATAAAAATCATAAACCTAAACATTAATTAACACTTACAATTTAACGTTGTACGTAGAAATAAGTAAATAAATAAATAAATATATATATACACACACACATATAGTTAATGTAATGGAGACACAAAAAAGTTTTGTGGGAGATTGGATGGCATCAGATCAGGTAATTAATCGTAATTTCATATTGGAATTGATATGTTCAATTTAAATTTAAATGCAGAAATTAAAATTTTGATCTACAATGTTGCTTATTTTTTCAACGATTTTTCTTTATTTGCAATTTGTTTTGGAAGCACGCTTTTGTAATTTATGCTGAATTTAGTATGTTAGGTTTTAACACAAGTAATGAACCAGGGGCATTTAGGTCTTTTTTTTCTTTTTCTTTTAAAATAATATAGACCCCCCTTAACAAAAAGAAATTAAGCTGGAGTCCCCTTAAAATTATCCTCCCCTTAACCAAATGTGGAGTCCCTTTAACAATTCCCAAAAATAAAATAGAAATGAAGCAAGTCAAAAAAGAGGCAAAGCATACTCTGACCTTGAAATTCAGGCGTGTTCAATGAATAAAATGGCTGTTTTGTGCCTACGTAGATAGCCACAGTGGTCATTTAAAGTATGCCATTATCATCTTATGTTGCATTTACGTGCCAGTCTTATGATTCATAAGTTCAATGGGTGTCCAGTGGATGCTGCGAAGAGTCGTACGTTGCAATGAAATATTTTCACTATGTGTATTAATTTGGTCAAGCAGAACCAAGATTATTCATATAATAGTCGGTCCATAATTTCAAAATAATAGGCTGCGAGCAGTGTATCAAAAGTCTGTAATCATAAACTGCATCATACCATACATTAAAATAGAATACTATGAGTGGGTTATATTTGATCGATATTGGTTTTAGGATGAAAAAGTTTACGTGCTTTTTATTATGTTTGTCACTATATAAAGCCTAAACATTAACTGTACCTATTATTTTGTTTATTTCCAACAGTGGATTGGATTGATGAAGAATCACCTAAATTTATATACATTTGTGAATAAAAAACTTGATCTGTATCAAATCCATCTATTTGGTAGGTTTTAAATTGTCATATTTGAATTTTTGTCCGCATCCAATGGTTTAGAAGCATCTAACCCCACTCCTGTAAGTGACGATTAGAAAGATTGCCATCTGGAGTATTAAATTATCTATGGTGAAACATTAAGGCAATTTTTTATTTTGATTGAAGCCGCTATTTTTGGTTGAAGTACAATTTAGGGCTAAATTACCCTATCAAATTCGCCTTGAACCTGAGTATCATTGATCAAGTAAATTTCTCTACTATTCGTCACGTTGAAGGTAGTACTTTCTGAATTGAATTGATAATTCAACGTTTTTATTTTGATTGAAGGCACCATTTTTTTTGAAGTAAAATTTAGGATTAAATTACCCTATCGAAATTGCCTTGAAGTCGAGTACCATCGATCAAGTAAATTTTCTAGTAGTCGTCACGTTGAAGATAATACTTTTTGAATCTAATCGATAATTCAACGTTCTGTAATACCGTGTTAAGTGATTCGATATAAACGCTCTAAAATAGAGCCTAATACAATTTTGGTGCAGTTAACCATGTATATTAAGTGAATAGCATATCAATGAAACTGATCAAATAGTAATTATTAGATTATGTTTGATAAACTTATCGTAGTCGCTATTTTAAATGATTTTGAGCTTAGATACAATGAATCATGGGTACACATCAAAGGTCTAAATTTTCTTACTGTCACTGGAAAAAAAATATATTTTCTTTATGAGTTATTTGCAAATGACATTTATGATTGTTGCATCAACCAAGTAAGCATTCCAGGAATCCAGCCTTATACAAATACTATTGCACTCCAACCAGTCAATAAATTTGAAATATGGTACATTTTCTTAACCTGTTAAGCAACATACATGGTTAGTTTTAGGTCAAAAAATTTCATTCAAAAGGGAGAAAGTTGTTTCAAATATGGTTCAACAAATAAAAAGAGTAAGAATAAATCGAAGATGACATTGTTTGAAAGAGTAAATAATTTTAGTATTGACAATTTCAAAATCCAGTACTACACATGATACTTATAATTTCATAAAATATTTACATTTTTTCCATTAACAAATTCGTATTACAAAGTACGATCGTCTTCTTTTCCTTTTTTTTAATTATGAAAATACAATAACAATCTTCGTATAATACGTTTTCTTAAGCATCATATATGGTTGGTCTTAGGATTTGAATTTTGTTTAGAAGACCTGAAATTTGTTACAAACTCGGATTTAATAGATAGAAAGAACGCTTTCGTATTAATTTTAGGAATTCTTTACAATTTTTTTTTTTTAATTAATAAATTGATGCTAGAGTAATATTCATCTTATAATAGTTTCAAAATATGACGGTTGTCTCAAACAATTAACTAAGAGTGTCACAATTGCTCAGCGTATATCTTCACAAATGGTTATTATGTGTGCATAGGGGTTCAAATCTAAGACCTCTAAGCACAACTCAAACTAAAGGCCTTACCTATTAAAATAATGCTTATTAATTAACACAACTCATCGCATATGTTAAGTTGGCGCAAACAAATGAGATTGGGTGGTATGCATTCGTGATGAGATGACAAGACAAGTTACAAAATATTATACTGTATTAATTTCGCATGGTTACTTCGAATGTGAGACCAATCTAACAAAGTAACCACTTGTGCTCTTTCTTAAAATAAACAAGCCTGGTTTATTTCATTTTCACGTCCTTTGAAAAAAGGTTGAAAATTCTTGCACACAGAGTAAACTTACTTGTATATGAATGTATGAACATGAAAACTTGCTAACATTCCAAACCTTTACTTATTTAGAACATTATTCTTTTCAGACTTACCTTGTTGTTGTGTACGATGGGTAGTATGTACTTTACACGATAGCAACCCTACACCCCCCCTAAAAGGAAAAAACATGAATTCATATACAAACATATAACATGAAAGTAACATCCTAGAACACAATGGAGGGAGTCAAAAAAATTGGAATAACTTAAGCTTCGACCATCTTGAAAGCAAAGGATGCATGAAAATGACATTTATGATCCGTTTCGTCAAAAAAGTAAGCATGCAAATCTTATGTATGGTACTCTACAACCTGTCAATATTTTGAAATATGGTGCATTTTTTAAACATAATATATGGTTAATCTAAGAGTTTGAACTCTTTTTAAAAGGTGAGAATTTTTGCAAACTTTGATTTAACAAGTAAAACGAACAACCTTCCTATTAATTTTATTAAATCTTTACAGATTATATTTTTCATTAATAAATTATAAATTAATGCTTCTAGACTAGCATCGTTGCCCCAGTGGTTTTGCACTTCAACTTAGGTGCGAGATGTCACATGTTTGAAACTTGCGTAGTGTGATTCGTACTTATATTAACATGTAATATTGTGTATACTACCTAAGACTTGTAGTAGTAACCGACTAAGTACTCGATCTTAAAAAGAAAAACAAATCATTACTTCTAATAGCGTTCTTCTAGTAATAAATCATTTTGAAATATTGAAGTTATCTTGAGCGATTTACTAAAAAAAACCATGGTTGCTTTTTTCTCCCCAGATATGGTTATGTGCACCTAGGTGCTTGAATCCAATATCTCAAGATTTTAAGGGTAGATATCTTATCACTTGTGACTATGCGTTGACATGGTTAATCTGCATTTGTTACATTTTCGTTACATTTTCGTTTAAAAATGTTGCTACAAGTTAACTTAACGTCATGATATACATTCGTATTGACATGACACGTTACAAAATGTCGTGCCATATTGATTTTATAGGATAGCTTTGAATGCCAGTTTGATAGCGCAAGCACATGTTTCCTCTCTTTTTCTGAAAATATATAAAGCAAGTCTATTTCATTTTCACGTCCTTAGAAAAAACGTTGGAAGTCCTTGCACATGAAATATGTTTGTGTGTATATGATACGTTACAATTAAGGCATGCTAATGGTCCAAATCTTTCTCACTTGGAACATTATCATCTTCAAACCTCCCTCATTGTTGCATGTGAACGCTAGTAGGTTCTGTCATGTAGTAACTAAAAAATAAAAAAATTATGTACATATAAAAATAACTTTTTGGATACAAAACGTAGTATGCTTATCTTCTTTCTGAAGCATAAGCAAACAAATTTTCTAGGATTCCATCATTTTCAAAGAAAGAATGCACAAGTCACTCTAAAAAAAAAAATCATATATACACATATAAAAGTTATCTTTAATACAATATGCAGTATGTTTATCTTCTTTTCTCCGGAGGGAAGCATAAAAATGTTGCAGTAACCTAAGCTTCTGCCATTTCAAAAGCAAAGATGCACAAAAGTAATTGATTATTCTTACATTGATGATTAATGATTTCTTTGACGTTACCGTAATCCGTGAAAAAAATTGTTTTTTTTTGGCAATCAAGATCCCACCTTTTTTGAAAGCGAGGAGGCACAAGATTTTGTTTCCCTTTTGAAAAGCCATGTTTTTAAAGAAACTACTCTTTAAGATATTGCCCTAACTTACATTTTGTTTGGACATTGATTTAAGATGATCCACCTTTATATACTAAGTTTCAAATCTGCTTAATTTGTTCCTTTTAGAATCCATATATATTCATTTTGAACATCTATTTTGGTTTGTTAAATTCATAATGGGATGATTATAGAGCATATTTATATTCGTAAAAAGGGATCAAATAGAGCGAACAAATTTCCTCAACGGACTTAATAAAATCATAAAGTTACGAGTAATGATACTACAATAACAACAAAACCATTATTCCCTAACAAGTTCGGTTGACCAGAGGTGGAATCCAAAACCAAATGACAAGTCAATTTAAAATTAATAAAATGATTATAAATTTAAATGTGAAAATAGAAATAACGATAAAAATGAAATAAAGGATTTTTTTAGTGTGTGTGTGTGTGTATATATATAATAACAATAATAAATACAAAAATAGATTAGGTTTTTTTTTATTTTTTTATATATATATACAAAAACTAAGTTACATCCATTCCAATGCTTGTAGAAGTTCATTTTCATCATGTCAACTGTATGACATAAGATATCACAGTCGCTAGTGTACAACCTAGAAAATTGCAATTTAAACTTTACCAAAATTTGGGGAAAGCATTTGAAGTAAGAAATGTGAAAAATGGTTTGTAGCATCTTAAAAATGTCTCAATTTCCCAAGCTACGTCTATTTCCAATACTTGTAGAAGTTCATTTTTATGATGTCAACCAATGACATAAGAAATCACATTACCTACTGTACAACTTAGAAAATTGCTATTTAACTTTACCGAAATTTGGGGAAAACATTTGAAATAAGAAATGTGGAAAATGGTTTGTAACATCTTTAAAATGTCCAAATTTCCCGAAGAAATTTATGCCTTTCTCCATTCCTCATTTGTTGGATGAATTTTATAGTCACAATCCTTTCGTGCCAAGTGCTGAAATAAATTTATTCTTCCATTTCTAGTGCGTTTATAGTCGTCCAAAAAGTTGAGTTTTCATATAGTAGGACAATCATAGTTCACTTTTTTTAATATCTTTAAGTTTTAGCTATTGCAATGTCCATGGTTGCATTGTCCATCACCATGCGAAGTAAAAAAGAAAAATCTTGATTTTATTCCAAACTCAAGTCTAATGTGTATCATAAAAGAATTTCAACATGTGGATATTCAATACATTTACAGTATGCCGTTTGTCATTTACTGTGTTGTCCAATGAAATGAGAGATGCCAAACATGTGTATTAATGTATCAATAATTTTCGAGACCAAAACACATTTCTTGTTAAAATTTTATTTATTGGTTGCTATGGATTTAAAAAAAATCTTGAAGAATTCATACTCAACCTATGGATAGTCGTGTTCATAATCATGAAAGGCACGCTAGCCATGGCGCAAGGAGCGACATGCCATGACATTTGCGTCTTTTTTCCATACGATGCAATGCACGTAGAAACGCATGGCGAATGATGTTTGACACAAAAATAGCACACTTTTTCATTATTTTATTTTTTTCTACTTCTTTTATGTTTACTTTTAATCTTTTTCATAATCATAATTAATATCTAAGACGGTTGAATGTATTACTCGTTTTTGTGCAATAACACGATTACACTTTGAACTAATCTTCAACAAACTTTCAACTATTTACATAATTGTCTCATCGAACTACATTCGACAATCATGATCGAGATCCATAATTCGAATCAAAATAATCCGAACTCAACTTGGATCCGAGGGGTCTCCGATTGGGTTTGATTGATGAAAAATAACATGAAAATCGATCCGACACAAAAGGCTGGACAAAAGAGCGAGAAAAATAAATGTGTTTTAGTGTTGCCTAGCTGGTTCTCCATCGAACCGACCCAGAATACTGGACAAAAGGGCTAAAAAAATAAATGCATTTTAATGTTATTGCCTAGTTGAATCTGAATTGATCGGATCCGAATCAAACATTTTGTTAGGGAAAAGTTTTAAAATATAAAAGTTAGACTCGACAAGTTGGACGTCTAATTAGCACCCTTGCTCATCGAACCAATAATCTCCAATGGTAGCATTCTCCAAATCAACTATTGTCGCATTGAATAGAAAACCTTGAATTGATGTTTTTTGTGAAGTAATCTCCAACAAGTTTTGGACCGTCTCTTTCTATTACAATCACACCTGGTAAATTGTCCATCAATAAGAGATATATAAGAAAGATGTTGATGAAACTGATGATGCATATATTGATTTAGAAAATATGTTTGCTAAATCAAATTCAGATATCTATTTATCAGTATTTTGTTAAATTATCTTGGATTTTGGCTTTTAAAGACTACAGTGTTTGAAATTGTACATTTACGAAAATGTATTTGTGAATATGTTTGCTTTTAAAGACTGCAGTGTTTGAAATTGTACATTCACGAAAGTGTATTTGTGAATATGTTTGCTTTTAAAGACTACAGTGTTTGAAATTGTACATTTACAAAAGTGTATTTGTTTTTCCCAAAATGTCTAATAAAACTTATTACATAATTTTTAGTGAAACTTAAATTGTGTTGAACTTCTAAATTAATTGTTATGTATATTCAATTTATAAAGAAAATCCTTGTTTGTTGATGCTCACAAAAAACCCGATGCTCACAAAATCCCTATTTGTTTCAAAGGTCAAGGATGTTTGGTGTTCCTTAGGTTTAGTTAATTTCTGGGTAAATCGGAATGTTGAAGAACCATAGCACACAAATCCTATTTATGTAACACTTTCCAATCATTATGCAGGTGAAAATTCAAAAGGAAAGTGAAGTACGACTCAAAATTATAGGAACACGTGTCGATGCCACTGAAATTGTACGTGTTTTATTACCTTAATTATTTTTCAGTTCGAGTTTGACCTATGTACCATGCATGTTTATACAACATTTTGATGCCTGGTATAATGTTTATTCTTCAGAACTAACTTATGTTGACTTTAAAATTCAGATTGCTAATATCTTAATTTATTGAGTATAAACACATGATTTCTCTTGGTGCTTAATCAAGTATTGCCTAGAAAAGCTGAATATATGTGACAAACCTATAATTTGAAGCATTAGCTTATAGCTTAGTATCCATGGCCCTTATAATAATAATTTTTTTCCCCTCCATTCACTATTCACAATTATGTATTATTGAGTATGCATAGGAAGTAAACTTCATCATTTATTGTGTATTTTAATTTATATACTCCATGATTTCTTTTTTTTTAATGCTACACACTATGTATAGGTATGGAACCACATTTTCATTTAAATTCAAATATATAATATGCCAAAACATGACACTGGTTTACAGGTAGATGGTATTAGTATATTTACATGAGAAATTCAGAAATATCAAATACTCGTGCGTGGGCACGCACACACAGCTTTTATATCGTGTGTAATTGGTTCTGTTATGATAAATATCACATATCTTGTCTGGATGTGCTAATTCATTTTTTCATGACATATGGTTAAAAAAGCCAATCAAAACATTCTAGTTCAATAAATAACTTAACATGCTGTAGTTTCAAGCAAAATTTAATGTTCTTTAGTGTCTAAGAATTAAATTTTTAGCCATTAAATAATATTTCGTTTCACTGTTATGAAATCGGCCAGATGCTTGACTAGGTGTCCTCTGAAGCAAAATCAACCATATGCTTGTTTATCAAAATAAAGCTTTTTGAATAGCTCAAAACTGGTCGGTCATGCCTCAAACTCATTGCTATTTTTTAGCTCATGTTTAAGTCAGGTCAAAATTGTTTCAACCTGTTACTCTACTATTGTAATTACTTGTGTAGCACTTTAGTTCTAGCCTATTGCTCTAGTATTGTAGTTGCCTGTTTATCCATTTACCAACAAATCGATAAGTTAAGCAATTTTAATTTACCAGTAAGAACAGTAAATTACCGTAATAACCCACTTTATGGGATTGTTTTTTAATTTTTGTATGGTTGTCTGTTTACAAATCCATACAATGCAATTTTAGTAGAGCACATGTTTAAAGTATTTTGTATGTCAAAAAATATTTTGATTTCATCATCAGGGAAAGATGTAGTTTCAGCTTATTTATTATAACCGGCAGCAATGCTATCGTAATATGCTGAACTAAGATATATCCGGGTTCCCTATACGGCTAAATGATTCAGTATGTTTTTCTTCATGAGCTGCATCAGCTTCCATCATAAGAATGCTGTGATCTTTTAATGTTTTTCTATATATTTATCTTTTTTGTCTTCTGTTTTCTTGTCTAGTTCTGCATTGGGACTATCAAGGATGACTTTCTGGGAGTTACAAACGATCCAGGCGCCGCTTGACCGGCAACATAAAATTTGCTATGATAACATTTTTATATACTAGTGATTGCGCTTGAGATATGTTGGTGTATGTTTCTTTTATTTTATGTGCAATGTGAAATTTTGTAGGTGGTATCAACTGCACAAAAATTTCTGCTTAAATCACGACTTAGTGGCCTGAATGGTCAACAGTGGGCATAAAGTTTTTTCTCTTATGTCTTAGTAATTTATTTGGTTCAGGCCTATAAATAATAGGATATGGATTCCAGTGGTCCTATATTCGGATGAAATAATTTTCGTGTGTCAATAAATTTGAGTTGGTAAATAAAGAATTTTGGTTTAATCGTCTCAGGGTTAAAACCATTAGGAAAAATGAATGCTTAAAAGACAATAATTTTAAGTAGGAGATATTGTTTATGTTTGTCGATCATTTTATGTATTGATATATATGCACAAAAATAATTATAATTCTGATAAAATTCAAATAGACAATTATTGAATGTGGATATTGTTAGGATTGCGGAATGGATCGTTAACGCAAAACTAACACTAAAGGGGTATGAATAGTGTTTTTTTAGAATTTAAACAAAATCTAAAACTTATCTACTGTTAGACCCAAAAGTGGTTCTAACACCCGAATTGATTAAAAGCACAATGAAATGAGATAAAAATAAAAATGAACACACAGGATTTATAGTGGTTCGGCGAAGAAATGCCTACATCCACTTATCTTTTACTATATTCAATGATTCAATTGCAAATACAATGTAAGCTTCACTCAATTCCACTCACAACTCACTTATATTCACTCAATAGACTAAAACAAGTAATGAAAGAAGATTTGGATTCTCCGGGAGTAATGGAGTTCGGATTACGGGGGTGGTTGAATTCTCAAGGTGCCTAAAAAAGATCATTTTCTTTGTCTCCAGACGGGGTATTTATAGGTGTGAATTTGCTCAAAACCCGATCCGGAATTGCTTCTGCGTCCAGTCTCACGCAATGCTGCATTGCGCAGAGTTTTATTACTATATGAATATCTAAGGTTAACACCGATTCCACACGCTTGATCAAGTATATCGCCTTGATTTCACGACTGCAAGGTTAATACCACTTCTGTTTTTTAATTTCACAGCTATAAGGAAAACACCCTCCCGTTTCTTAATTTCATGGCTACAAGGAAAACACCGAATACACAAACACTTCCCAAACAATTACAATAGCACTTTGATTCAGAGAGTAACGAGTAGAGAGTGAGAAGAGAAGAAGTTTTATGTAAATAGAATTGCATTCAGTTGAGTATAAGTGTAGAAATCATAAAAATAAGAAAATATAATGGTGTAAAGAAAGGAGACGAAGATGGAGAAGGATGATAAAAAAATTCGAAATAAGTCTCTATTTATAAAATTTGAAAGGTTGCAACGCTTCTTGAACGTTACAAATAGTGAAAAGATGCTTCCTTTGAAAATAAAAAATATGAGAATTATATGTCGACATAGGCATAAATGTATGCATATGTGTGAATTCTTGAATTAAACATAGTGTTGTAAATGACTATTATAAAGTAGAAAATCATATGAAAACATAAATATAAGGTATATGAACATATTTATAAAATTAAAGAGTTTAAAACTATATAAATATAAAGTATATAATATATAAAACTTATAACCTATAAAACTTGATTTTAAAATCAAAAGTAAAGTAAAGAAAGTAAAATAGAGAAGATAGAGATTGAAGATAGAATTTGAAAATAGAATTAGAAATTAGAAATTGAAAAACAGAACTTGAATTTGAATTTGAATGTGAACCGGAAGTGCTATTCAGAGTCTTACATAAATTAGACTCTATTACTATATTTATCTTGAACTCTTGAAATCTTGATTACTCATGGGTTTTAAATCATCTCTGAATTTTGAATCTCTAGAAGCTTTTAAACTGTACAGTCTTCAATATTAATTCCTGTATATAAATCCTGCATACGTGTGTGTGTGTGTGTGTGTGTGTGTGTGTATATATATATATTCTAGATAAAAGTGTTAGTATATATTTTATAATCAATTGGTATTGAAATAAAGTTGTTGTCATCAAAACTCCATTCTCCAACAATCTCCCCCCTTTTGATGATGACAACCTTATTTTATAAAATATCATACCTGTACATACCTATTGATGATGATTCTTCTAATACTCCCCATGTCTATATGAATCCTATAAACTAATTCTATATTTTATAGTTTCTCCCCCTTTGGCATTATCAAAAAGAAATTCTAAAACTACTCCCCCTAAATTCTATAACTATTAAATAATTCCTATACCAAAATAAAGTACTCCCCCTGAGTCCTAAATTTATATATATTCTATACTAAAGTATTGTAATGACCCGAAAATCGGGTCCAATTTGAGCTGACCAAAAACACAAGTCCAACCCCAAATTAAACTGAAAATCAGGAAATTAATAGAAAGAAAACAGAGGGTGAGGAAAGATAAGATAGAAACTTAGAATAGAAGAAGAAGAACACAACATCAGAGTAACACGAACCTCACAGCGGAACGAATAACATATAATATATATAACATAACTTGAAATATACATCTGTACTTGAATATACATCATTATCAAAGTACAACACTTACAACACAGCGGAAATAACTATAGCTATATGATCCTGAAGCCTCCTGCTCCAGCTCTTCAACTATATCTGTAAATCCCGACTACTTGACTGCCCGTACAAAATTGGGCACCCAAGAGTTTAGGGAAAACAAAACAAAATAAACTCCGGGTCAGTCATGTGACTGGTATGAGTAAACAGTTTAAAACAATTCCAACAAGTAAACGATATCTCATAAGACCACGCCGTATAACGGAACGAGTTTTGCCTTATGAGAATCCAAAATATCTTTATATCAAAAACATTTTGATATTATAATAACGTCTATCAACACAATATAATAGTCATCTAGCGGAAACGCTTTCATCTCACGTTCTACATATATATACAATCAAAACCGCAAGCACGTATTGGGTAATGTATTTCCAACTATGACAAGGTATGGAACCACCTTTCGCTAGTGTACCTCTAGAGAGGAATACACTGGGTTCAACAAGAACATCTTGCAACCCGGCCACACATGACCGACCACTCATTTCGCTTGAGTGTATCGAATGTATATCACCAATGGTTGGGATCAGCAACCGTTTCCCGAATGGGACAGTATCGACAATAGATTTTTGGAAATAAATGAAACTCTAGATCAGGTAATTATACACCCTACTTCGGAGCGACCGACTTAGCCATGCTGCCTGCCCGATTTCTGCCATTTACCGGTTGATGAGGCTAGAAGCTACGCTTTATCATCACACCAGATTCACTTCGAATGTCACATCGTCAAATCCATCAATCACCGATTGACGTCTACAACCATACATTATGTGTCAGCTAAAAGAAGTTCCCTTCTCCGCTTCCACTCTTGGTACAGTTGGAGAAATCAATATACGTGATCGTCTGGAATTACTCTGTTAGACATCCATCCATACAAGTCATCCAGGAACAGGATGAACCGAAGGCACTATTCAGTATATCCATCTTAGGCACTGTTATCTAAGATTTATACAACAGCCCTTGCACTTTACTCCGTCTTCAATTTCCTTTGGCATATATGATTCGCAACGCTTATGCCAATACAGAGTGGTTCTTTGGATAATAATCCAACCGGTCTCTCCATATTAACAACGTTAAAATGGTCAAAACTTCGATAGTCTGTGATTTAACCATCAAAGAAAAACAGGTGTGCAAACAACGATATTATTTCCAGATGGAAATTCTATCAATCAATCATCAATCATATATATATATATATATCTATATATACACATATTCCTATTTCCTAATTTTCTATGTTTAGAAAATATACGTTAACACTGGAAAATATATCCATTTCTAATCCATATTTCCAATTTCAATATTTGATTATGTTTCTGATTCTATTGGGAAAACATTTCCAAATCTTCTTTACTTGGATTTAAACAGATGTTTAAATCAACATCGCGACGACAACTCGAACCACTCTACTTATTTACTACATTCACTTAACCACTTTCACTTTCGAACCTTAACCATTTCTAAATTAAAAACGTAGTCAATCAAGTTGGGGTATAGCTACCTCTCAGACCTTAACTGAACAACATTTCAAATCTCGAAATAAGGTAAGTTCATCTTTTAACTCTTTAACACTTCCTTACGTAACTCTCGTTCGAATAAATCTCTATTCGATAACTCCTCCATTCGAATAACTACATTCGATAACCTTTCTTCGAATAAACTATATTCGATTAACTCTATTCAACTAACCCTTATTGATTTAACTCTAATCGATTAACTCTATTGGATTAACTCTATTGGATTTAACTCTTGCACTTTACTCCTTTCGGATAAACTATATTCGATAACTCCTTTAACTCTACTCGATTAAACTATATTCGATTAATTCCTTTAACTCTATTCGAATAAACTATACTCGATTAACTCCTTTAACTCTACTAGATTTGATAACTCCCCTTTGATTCTATTCAAATAAACTATATTCGATTAACTTAGTTTGCCTAACTCTATCTCAATTAACTCCTATCGAATAACTAATTTGATAACTCTAATTGAATAACTGATATTCAATTAACTCTACTTGTCGATTTACCTTTATTCACTAACTTTATATGCTTTATAAAGATTTCCTTTTAACAACGTTTATTCACTTATAATGATTACCTTCTACAATGTTTATTCACTTATAATTATTTCCTTATACATCGTTTATTCACTTATAATGATTTCCTTCTACACCGTTTATTCACTTATAATGGTTACCTTCCAATCCTATTTATCTTCCCAAATAAATATTCCTTTTATAATTCTATTTATTCCCTAAATAAATATTTCTTTTATCTTTTCTATTTATTCAACAGATAGATATTCCCTTTATTCTATTCTATTTATTTAACAAATAAATATTTCCTTTATTATAACTTATCCTTCGATTTTATAAATATTTTCTTTTATAAAAATCCTTTTCCTTTTCTATATAAAATCCATCGATTTTATATAAATAATTCATTTTCAAAATACACTTTGAAAATCCCCTTTCCCACATCCAGTATTTCTTATGGTATTTAACATACCATATAACAACGATAAATATCGTCCAAACATACATAATCAACAACAGATTATATATCACATCATATATCACAATATATGAATCACAGTAAAATAAATGTTGAGGAATCCAGTTGGATTCCTCCAACCTGTTTCCCTGCATCACAGATGTTAAACAATAAGATAACATCACTTTCAGTTCTATATGATATATACTGTTAAACAGAATCAATATAGAAATTCAACTAACTGACTAGCAGTTCAATCAAACAGTCAACACACAGTCGATCAACCAATATTTAACAATTCTAAAAATACAACATGAAAATATAAATTGTTCAGAGTTAGTGAGATTTACTCACATTGTCCATTAATTGTTGAATAACAATTTACGTCGGATTGATTTTGATCAGTCGTTTTATTCGGCCATACACCCCTTAACGAGCTCCAATTGGTTCTGAACCAATTTCCAAAAATGTAGTCTGCCCTCACGCTGTTCCAACAAATCAAACTGCTCGAGATTCTGATATCATGGGTGCTAGATGTTAACCTTTATAGCTAATACATAATTTAATTAACATAAAAGCGCAAGTTATAATTAAATTGGGCCTCACCCTCTTTTATTTGACTTCGTCCCATCAACAACTTTCCAGGCCCACACCCTCATCTGCCAAACCCGCTAACACCCCTCCTTCCCCAAAAGCTTCGAACTCCAAAAACATTCACAGCCAAAACTCGACGCATCCCATTCATCCTATCTCCTCCATCACTCAACGAAAAAATGCCGCACCACCTCCGTCGTTCTCCTCTTTAAAATCCGCACTTCGCCATCCCCAAAACTTGGAACTCGAACTCGGCATCTACCCCAAACCATACATCGCGATATCAACCCTTTCACAGTCTGTCGTTTGCAGAATTTCGAACTCACTCTTCTCAATACACCGTAATACTTCGAACACAATATACCAAATTACACTACATCGTATCACCTTCCTTTCCATACCAAAATGGCAGAACTCGGTTCAACACGTCGACAACCCTTAATCCACGGTGACAGTGGTGGTGTGTCACTTTACACCACCGATTATCCCCATAAAATGCACGGAAGTGCGATTTACTTCACCGGACCCAAAAACAACTTCATTTCTTAATTCGATTTCCCCAAATCCAAGATATATCGAACCCTAGACTTACTGTGTTTAATGCAGTGAATTTCCAGCGACTAGAAATTAGCGTCGTACCCATTGAAACTAGTACAGGAGCAAGCGAATCCTTTGAGGGATCCGATCATACAAGTTTCAAGATTTTAAGACTTTTATTTTGATTTTCCTTGATTTATTTGAGATCGAATCATTTTTTTTCTGGTTTGTGGAAAAATGTGGCGGCGCAAAAACTTTTACTAGAGGAATGAATTAGGTTTTAAAAGAGTTAAGGTATTTTATAGTGAAGAAATATTATTTTTATATTTAATGTTTTATTTTATCTTAAGCCATCGCTATGTGCATCTATTGAATAAAAATTTCTATAATCACATACGATACCCAAAAATCATGAAAATTGACATGTACCTTCAGTTCGACATTACGGTCCCAACGAAACTGGTTTCGTTGAATTCTGACTCCGTATGCTCACACAGTGTGTTTTTAACTATCAAAATACTGATTGTTTTCCACTCTAAAAATCCGTACGACCACACGTGACTCTAAAAATCACGGAAACTGACATCTAGCAACTATTTGACATTGCAGATCCAACAAAATTGGTTTCGTCGAATTCTGACTCCGTTTGTAAAAGTGGCTATTTTTAAAGCTCTGGATGACCCATTTAAATATATAAATATATTTAAATATAATTAAATTAAATATATATAAATAAATATTATCGTATATACTCACTGCGGAATACCATACAGCTCTAGAATATTCCTATATGAATTTCTAGCTTGATATTTCAAATCCGGGTCAACCCGATATTCGATTTATATTGAAATTCCTTTTCAAAATATAAATAATTCCTTTATAAATTATAAAGGAATTCCACAACGACTTTTCTAAAATTTGATTTGGACGTGAATTAAAATCTACACGACAAAATCCCGATTTTTCTCTTCCACTAGAAAGATATACTCCACCAGCTCCTAACGTTTCTTGTTTCACAGAAATCCAGCTTAAAACGAATCCTATACATTCAGTTGAAGTTTGAATCGCCAATTTACGAACTGCAACGCCATTTCAAGCTCGATTATAATTATATTATAATCTATACGTTTAAACTGTCGTTTATATAATATATTCGTTATTTAAATTCAATTCTAAACTGAATTAAATATCACAGATGATCCAGTTCACACCATATCGCCATTTCAGCCAATTCTGATTATTTCAGAATTAAATATATTATTTAATTTATTTTTTTAATTAAATATTCATCATTATTAAATTCCACGACCATTAAATTCTCTAAACCACCATTTATATAATTAAATAAATTAATTATAATACCCTCTGCGAATGCGGGTCATTACAAGTATTCCCTCTTAATCCTAAATAAATCTATATAATCCTTATACTAAAGAAAAATAACCCCCCTAAATTTATGATTATTCAATAATCAATATTAATTATATTAACAAACCAATCCAAATAACATAATTACATATGTTATGAGTTATATTTACAAACCAAATCAAGCACACCACACCATATGTTTAATATATACAAGTTTTAAGTCAAACAATCCAAATCAACCAAATTCAAACAAATCAATCATACCAAGCAATTAAACTTTTCTTAGGACTTCTGCCCAATCGTCTTCTCTAAAGACTGGATGCTTCTTGATGATCTCCTAATCTTCATCCTCTTTGTTGGTGGTGCTTTAGCGAGATTATTATCTTCATCTCTGAAAAGAGAGAAGATTAGCTACCGTATTGCATCAAAATGCTTCTCTTATTAAAACATCTTTATTTGGCTTCATTCAGGATGACATTGGTTTCTAGTATTATAGAGAGAATGTTCTTGAAGGAATTCAACATTTCTTCAAGATTTTCGCTTAAGTTATGGATTGGATTTGCCATGGATTTGATAAGAAATGAATAGAGAAGAAGGAGAAATGAAATAATGATTTTTTTCTGGAAAAAATAGACTTAAATAGGGTCTGGAATTCGTTCGATTTTGAATGGATATGAGTTAATTCAATTTTATTTTTTTGAAAATCTGGCAGTTGTATGTCGACATATCCTATTAAAATTTTTGAAAATTTTCAAATTTTGAATCTTTTGATCTTATATTATATTATAATTAATTTTGAAGTTTTTTCCAGTAACTTAAAGATGATTTTGACATAAATAAAACTCGATTCATTAGTTCATAGAAATCAAATACATCCAACTGATTAAGATACACTAAATACTAGATTCGAAAGCAAATATAAGCAAATACATAAAGATAAATTAAACTAGATAAACTAGTTTTCAACAGATGATGAGGAGGAAGGTGAGATTCCAAGCTTTCTTCCAATCTTGACCATGAATTTAGTCATTTTTGGAAAATTCTTTTTAAGCTTCTTTTAATTATTGGCAATTTTCACTTGATTTTGAACAATCATCTCTCTGGAAATGAGTCTAGTGTTGATTGACACTCAACACTTTCTAAAAAAGTTTCTTCTTCTTTGACTTCCATAGGTGCTTGTTCTTATTGCATTCGAGCTTGTTTGGCTTCGAATGTCTAATATGGTTGGAAAGTGAGAGGAATTTGCATGAGATGCATGTTTGAGGAGTCAAACACTTTCCTTGGCACAAATTCTTCTCCGTGAAGATCAACTCCAAAGTATTTGGAAATGCAGGTGAGTTAAACACAATAGTAGAGAGTGTTTTCTCTTGATGACAATTCTATAGGCTTGATTTCTTTTAAGATCATATCGGCCCAATTGATGTTATAGCCACCAATAATAGCAAAGAGGGCTTTTTGGACTTTGAGAGTTGGATTATTAAAATTTTCGAAATGGGAAGTTATGGTATGTTGGAGGAGAAGGTTTACGATTCTTATTTTTGGACGGAAAAAGCTATTTTTGAAATCCATTTGAGCATCGCTTTTGAATATGTCGTGAAAAGTCTCTAATTCGGTTTCATCGATAATGAAATCCAAAACATCCGAGCCTATGCTTCTACAGTTTAAGATATTGCCCAAGAATTCGACATTGAGAACAATTTGCATACCTTTGATACTACTCCAAATTTGGTCTTCGTTGCCTTCGTAAAATCCGCGATTAAGATTCGCATAGAACATCTTGACAAGCTTAGAATAACACACTTCGTCATTATCCTGTGAGTCAATAAGACTCAAGACTTCATTGTATTGAAAGAGAGAGATAAGATCATAAGAAGGCAAGTCTCCAAAGACGGCGAAAGCACCCGTATTAACTTTAGCATTTGCTACATAGTTAACATAGGTTTTGATAGCTTCTTTGTCATTACGAAGATAACCCTTGATTGTTTTGGTTAACTTCAATTTCTAAGATGAACTTGAGGAAGTCATTGAATTGATAGTTTTGAAGAGAATTGTAATGGAGCGGAATTTTCGATCCAGAAAATCAACATAATTACACTGTTAATTACTCGAGCATCGAAAATACCAGGACATTAATAGAAGAATTTAGAGGATGAGATAGAAAAGATAGAACTAATAGAATAGAAGAAGAAGAACACCGAACAAAATCAGAGTAAACACGAAAACTCACAGCGGAATGAATAAATTGTATTATAACATAACTTTGGAATACAATTTTTGAATCTGTACTTACATATCATATCAGAGTATAACTCATATACATCACATCGGAAATAATCTCTACATAACTAATTAATGGTGAAGCCTTCTGCTTCCAGCTCCTCCAAGTGAATCTGTAAAAGTCTGAAACACTTGACTGCCATACAAATTTGGGCACCCAAGAGTTTAGGAAAAAACAAACAAAATAAACTCTGGGTCAGTCATGGGACTGGTGTGAGTAAATTCCAAATACTGTTTAACTTTGAAAAACCTTTTGAAACAAAAGGATAATAGTAAGACCAAACCACAACTAAACATGGACGGTTTTTACTATAACCCAAAATATTCTTGGTATCAAAACCCAGTGATATTATAATAATGTCTAATCAAATAAATAACCAAGTGGCGGAACGCTTGCATCTCACGCTCCACATATATATAGTATAAAATCATAAACCGCAGGGCGCTTATCGGAGAATGGATTCCAACAGACAAGGTATGGGAGCACCTTCTGAATAGTGTACTCTAGAGGGGATACACTCAGGGTTCAACAAGAACGTCTTGCAACCCGGCCACACATGACCGCTCACTCATTTAGCTTGAGTGTCGCGAATATATTGCCACCATGGTTGTAGGCCATCCAACCGTCATCTGAAGATACAGAATCGAAAAAGAAGTATAAATATGAATTTTCTCTAGATTGGTGACAATACACCCTGCTTGGGAATGACCCAACTAGCCATGCTGCCTAGCCCAACTTTTGTTACTTCCTGGTTGTGAGGCTAGAGGCTACGTTTATCTTCAGAACATCTGATCACCATTCACTTTGAATGTCACATCGTCAAATCCGTAATCACACATTGATCACACAAATGCACACTGGGTGTAGAATAAAGAGAAGTTACTTTCTCCCCACCAACTTGGTATATTCGTAAAATCAACGGCATGACCGTTGGAAATACTCTGTCAGACACTCGTCCATACAAGTTGTCCTGGGACTAGACAAACAGAACGCATCATTCTGGAGCTGGACGACCCTTGTATTTAACTTCGTCTTCAATTATCTTCAGCATATCTAATCGCACGCTTATGCCTATACGGAGTGGTTTTCAGATAACATATCCAACCGGTCTCCCCGTATTGACAACAATGGTCAAACACTTCGATAGTCGGTTATTTAACTATCGAAGTAAAAATAACATCCATTTAAATGATCAACTAAACACACAAAACCATGGTCACTTTTATTTAACATTCGTTTTATTATTCGAATTCGCATATCTTACCAGATATTTCTCAAATCCCATTTTAGCCTTTTTACACTTCTTGGAAAACATTTCCAGTTATTATAAACTCTCTTTCATGTTCTAGAAAAATATACGTTATCAACGTTCGAAATATTTCCATTAATTTCACATTCTGTATTTCTATACTTGGATAATCTACCCTATTTATATTGGAAAATATTTCCAATTTCCTTTTACCCTTTAATCGGCCCCACATTCACTTTTAAAACATTATTCACTTTGAAATGTGAATACCCTCCCTTATTATAGAAAATCTGAACACCTTTATCATATAACTCTTTATTCACGAAATACTTTCCCTTATCTCGTTTACCGAAATCTCTTACATACTTTTTATATCCCTATTTCACTTTATAAACACTGTTTCTAAGTCAACTTCTTATCAAATCGATATCAAGTTTAAACTAAGTACCGACTCCTATCCTCTTTAACATTTATTTGTTTACAACTAAATGTTAATTATTCTATCAGATTATAATCCCTAAAAATAGTTTACTTTTAATACATTCGACATCGTCGAATTCTAGTTCCAAATCCTAACGGTTTAATTCTAATCACATTTCGAACATGGAAATGCTGTCATCATTCTCTAACACGATTCTCCAATTTCTCTTTCTAACTTTATTCTTATATTTTGGACAAACGTTGTTATTTATTACTTCCGAATAAGTGGTTTTCAAACTAACTGTTTCATTTCCTATGAAGTGCTGCCATATATAAAAATCACGCTTAAGCCTAATCAACAGCGTTTATTTTATCGCTATAGTTCAAACTTGCAATATGCTGCTATATGCCACTTTATAACTAATCTTGACGTCTTTTTCCATTACAAAAATCTTGACATCTCTTTCTGTTACAAAAATCTTGACATCTCTTTCCGTTACAAAAATCTTGACATATCTTTCCGTTACAAACTGATGTCGTTCCTCGATAATAACGAAGCCGTTCAAGTTGGGGTATTCTATTTACCTCTCAGACCTTGACCGACAACGTTCTTCCCTTAGAACAGATATAAGTCTGTATTCTAATCCCTTATTACTTATAATATTCATCAAATCGTATTTCCTTGTTTTATTTTGGAATATGGTTTCATAACATCATATTCATACTTTGAAATCTTCGTTGTTTATAATTATTTATTTTAAACATTAACCCTTTGCTTTAACTTCAATCCACAGTTTTATTTATAATTTCTTTACAAGGACCCATTTTATCTAATAATCATTTTTCAATTAAACAGTTGATTTAAATCAACTTCATTCCATCAGTAAACTCGTTAACTGATTTTAATTTCTTTTTAACATTAGATTAATATAATTAATCTAATAATATTTCTTAACTTTTTGCTTTAAACTAATTATCCAAGTTATCCACTCGCAGGATAATTAAATCTTAATAACTTATTTAAATGTCAAATAATCGTCTGTATTTACTTTATAACACGAACTCTAAAATACTGATTTATAATAGAACTTCTATATAAAAATTTAAATCTTCCTTTTAATTAAAAAAAATATAATTTTTATAATTAGCTCCGTTCATTTACCCGACGGTAAATCAACTCCTTAACAAAACGAGGGTTTTACCATCGACTGTTATCACTTTCTAAATTGATATCGTTTATTGATTTATCGAAACAGATGTTGAATTTCCGTTCAACATCAATAATTCACACAGGGTTTTAAATGTAATTCGGGTTCAAACAGTACATATAAATATCGAGGAATCCGGTCGGATTCCTCCAACCGGCTTCCTCCATCCACAGATGTTAGTCATCACAATTTACACTAACTCTATACTAGAGAATATTATAATCGATGAGATCAATGTCCAACTGATGATGTGTACATATGTAACGATATATATATATATATATATATATTTTACTAATTTAATTGAAATCTACTTATACGACCATCACACATCATTCAAACAACATTAAAATATAATTAAAATATTTTAAAAAGATCAGAGTTAGTGATTTTACTCACCTTGGCGCATTAACCGTTAAATAACGATTTGCGTCGGCTGATCGTACCAGACGCTTTGATCTGCCATAATTCAAACGGACCTCAAATGGTTCCAATCAGCTTCGTCCACCACCGGAGCACCCCGAACTGCTTGACCATCCGCAGCGATGATCATCAACTCGACTTCGACCCTCACTCCTCATGTTCAAACACACTGTGCCTTTTATGTTTATTCATTCACCGCGTTCATTCACGTTCATTCACGTCCATTTAACATGCCGCTCCTCCTTTTAAACATGCCGCTCCACTTCATTACAAACCGCCACTGATGATCTCAGTCCCACTACAGAACATCAACTCGCCCATACAATGATACTCGAGCCCCATTCGAACCTCGCCTACTACCTGATGCCATGACTCCGCCCTTCATGAACCCGTCTTCTGAGCTCCTCACCGTCAACTCCACTTAAAACCGTACTGCTACTGACTATATCCATTTCATCTTCTCTCATACCTATATCATCACGACTTTACAAATTGTAAACAGTCCAAGACTTTCATCCTGAACTCCTTCTTTCATTCTTTAACGTGTCGAAGCACTGCTCCCATCTCCATCGTCAAATGCAGGGACTCGCACCCATCCTCTTCTTTGAAAATGGCAACAACATACCACGCCAAACTCCACTCTTCTCGTTTTACTGGACATGAACCCATGCATTAACTTCCGCATGCCTCACCCTTTACAGCATTTGTAAACCCATTACAACTTATAACCTATTATTGCCGTGAACACCCAGCTCCCACTCCTCACGTAAACACGCCCATCCTCCATCGCAACACCGACCTCCGAAGCCACCATTGTTCAGCTCGCAACCCGCCTGAGCTTCGCCCCCACCACGCTGAGTCCACCAAGCAGCGCCAATCAGCTCCGCACCACCTTCTATGTTGACTTACTACCTTGCCACGTTTTGGTACAGGAGGTTTTGATCTTAAGATTTGTTTACGAGTATAATTTTCAATGAAGTAATGTATATGGAAAAACGAGGAAGCCATTAACGACTGAAACTTGCGGTTTTGTATATGAAGAATTACACAGGGACAATGCGTGTATTTATACTGTTACAATCCTTCATCCTTAAGGAATAGAGGTATATTATAGGTGTATGGGTCGATGAACCGCTGCCATGAATTTCCACGTTTCTACAGTTGTTTCCATCTTATCCTAAGCCTGCGTAGGTACACTTGCATGTGCCCCATTCAATTTGTATATTAGAAATATAGGTTAGCTGTTTGATTAGAAAAATATATTTCAGAGTTCCTTTGTCATGAAGTAAATTTCTAGTTTAGGGTAGGATGGTGACAGCACATAGAAACTGTGCATTGATTTGGAAAGAAGTATGGCCGAGTGTTTTGAAAAAGATAGCGTATC
This sequence comes from Allium sativum, assembly GCA_030737875.1. Taxonomy (NCBI): domain Eukaryota; kingdom Viridiplantae; phylum Streptophyta; class Magnoliopsida; order Asparagales; family Amaryllidaceae; genus Allium; species Allium sativum. The sequence goes on from CM060909.1 coordinate 284,430,531, forward strand.
AATTTGGAGATATTTTACTTTGCTATTAAGTTAAGTTATAACGTACCCCTTATGTAAAATTCCATTCACATACGAACTGTTGTGGACAGAAATAAAAATACATTCGTGTCCAACGAGGTGTCACGATCCCAAAATTATAATAATACCGGTAGATTGACTCATATTTTGAAATCCCGAAATACCGATACAGGGTGCAAAATACTCCAAATAAAAAGTTGCATATTTAATTATTTCAAAATTACAGTAAAATTCTAAAAAATTAAATTATCGCTGCGGCTCAAAAGAACCTCGTCCAGATTTGCAACCGATATCTAGTTATATCGAATAAACCGTTACGGTCGATATACGATTTCATAGCGACTTTTCGAATATTTGATTTGGACATATCTTGCCATCTATACGACGAAATCTCCATATTTCACTTCTGTTAGAAAGATATAGTTCAACAGATTCCAACGTTTCTTGTTTCGAAGAAATCTGATTTAAAACGAGTCCGGTATACTCAGTTGAAGTTCAGAACGTTAAATTACGAACTGTCGCGATATTTCGGGCTCAATTATATTTAATATATATTTTTATACGTTCAACTTCGTTTTAACTAATATATAAATCAACTTATATTTCGAATTCAATATTTAAACTGTTTTAAATATTCAAATACGAACCGACAAAAATGCGGGACGTTACAAGAATAGATATGAAGAATAATGTTTTGAATCGTGAATGAAAAAGTAGAGAGAATAGGTGTATATATAGAAATTGAATGGATATGGATTGAATAGGCACAACTTTTCAGAAGTCAATGACGCCTTTACATACCTTATGTAATAACCCGAAAATCTGGGCCAGTTTAAAATTTTTATTTTGGCAATTTTAATGAATTTTGCACATTTAAAATAGATTATTTTAAATAATATCGACGAGAAATTTATTTTGAATATAATTCGACGTATATATTATACGCGTCGTCGTTAGAATATAAATATTTATATATAATTATAAATAGGAATTGAAAATGGCGCGGTAGTTCGATAATTCGATTTCAAACTTCAATTGAATGTACCGGGTGCAAAACAAACCGGATTTTAGTGAAACCAAAAACAGTAGGATCTAATTGATGATATCTTTCTAACGGATGTAAGAAACTGAGATTTCACTTTAAAAATTGAGAGATATGTCCAGTTGAAAATTCTGAATAGTCGCTATGGAATTCAGGCCCTTAAAAATGGACATTTTGCAAATGACCTCGGATTTCGACGAAACCAGTTTTGTTGGGTCCGTGATGTTGAATTATTGCTAGATTCCAAATTTCATAATTTTTCGAATCAATATGTGAGCGTGGCAAAGGAAAACGCGTTTGACTAGTTTTAGTTGATTTTAATCGACTGGAAATTGGCCATTTTTCTAACGATCTCAGAATTCGACGAAACTAGTTTTGTTAGGACCGTATCGTCAATACGAAGCTAGAAAATATTTTTCTAGAATTTTTCTAGTTAGTATGTGACCCCGGTAATTTGAAATGTACGTTTAAAATTCAATATAGTGATTTAAATGTAAATTTAACGGAAACTGATTCAAATAGTGGAATCAGCTTACGATACATATCCCATTGTGTTCGGAATGGGGGTGAAACGCTATGGGCGACAGGCGGTGGACCTCGTTTAGTGGTCGTATGTAAAAGTCAACTTTTAGCAGAATAAAATAATTAAATAAAATAATTAAAAAAAAAAAAACATCTCCTCCCTTTATATCTCTGGCCCCCCCCCCCACGTTCAAACAGAAATCAAAAATAAAAAAAAAAAAAAAAGAAAAAAAGAAAAAAAAAGGAATCGCTCCAGGCGATCGACGCCTCCACCCAACCACCGCCGCGCCGGAGGCAGGCGCGCCCCCTTCCTCTTCTTCCTCCTTCCCTTCCTCCGTTCCCATCTCCTCCTTCTGCCTGAGGAGCCACCGCTCCCCTTTCTTCCCACCGCCGAACCTAGCAGTGTCGCTCCCAGATCCGAACCTCCCCTCTAGCTCCTCCTTCCTCTGTCGTTTCTCTCCCACCTCCGATCCTCCGCCTGTTTTCCCCTCCTCAGTCGACCACCGACAGCGACGTTCTCCCCCCCCCCTGCGGTAAGTTTTTTTTTATTTAATATTTACTTAGTTAATTTATTTATTTTTAGGTAATACGATTTATAAAAATAAATAAGGCTTCTATATATATTATTAGGACATGAATAAAAATACGATTTTTAAAGCATTGATTTTTTTTAAATTAGATTTTTTATTCATATGAAAGAGGGGTAAAAATGAGATTTTTACAATGGAAAAGACAAGATCTTTAAAATACCAAAAGAATTGATTTTTCACTATAAAAAGAATTGATTTTTAATTTTAAAAAGTAACAAGGTTGAATTTTTATTGAGTAGAAGAAGTAAAAATATGATTTTTATATTTTTAAAGTAGTAAAAATATAATCTTTTACATTGTAGAAAGATAAAAATATAGTCTTTACTATATAGCGATTATAAAAATATGCTTTATATATTTTTAAAGTAGTAAAAATATAATCTTTTACATTGTAGAAAGATAAGAATATGATCTTTGCATAGTAGGAACTATAATAATATCATCTTTGTATATGTAGCAAAATAGAAATCTGATTTTTTATTTTATATACGTTGAGATAAAGCGGTAAATTTAAAAGGTGAAATCTTTAAATTTAAAAAGGCGAAATCTTTATATAGAAAATAGCGTGATAAAAATATAATTTTTATCTATAGAACATAGAAGTAAAAATTCGATTTTTATATATTGAATAGCGAAGTAAAAATTCTATTTTTACAAATATGAAATAGCGATGAAAATCCTATTTTCACCATATGAAGTTAGCGATAAAAATATGACTTTCAAATTGAAAGTGAATAAATAAAAATGTGATTTTTATTTTAAAGACATCGAAATATAAAAATGTGATTTTTATATATATAGGGACTACGGGCAACGAAGATGACGAAGATACGATGAAGATGAAGATTTCTGTAAATGAAATGCCGTGGAGCTTGGATAGCTTTCGGTGAGAACCTCTCACTCAAATTCTATTTTTCTAGATATATATATATATATACTAGGATGCAGACGGTGCTTATTAGAAGCACCCGACACCCGTCCACATACCATGGACTTGTTTGTTTGGATGTTTGGTGATTGATTGAGATATTGGTTTGAATGTGGTTTGTGGTGTGAAAAATCGAATCGATAAATTGGTTAGGATTAGACGTGCGCCGTTATAAGGCGAAGGAGTAAGACTAGGTTAGACTCTTACTCCAAATTTTGTGGTTTGCATAACGAAAGTGATTTGATTGATGTGTGAATGGCGTGGGCCTTCACTAGACCGGGGATAAGGCTAGGCCTTGTCCCGTTTCTAGTATCGTGCCGTTATGCCGCCGAAATTTTCTAAAATATGTTAGAAAAATAAAAATATCATTTTTATTGTGTAAATGAAATGAATAGAAATTCAAGTGTTGAAATAGAATATTTTATCGTTAAAAATAATTTTTAACGTGAAAGTGAATAAATAAAATATTTATAAACAAATCGGCCGATTTGTTTATTTACACTGATTTGACTGATATTGATTGGGTTGATAAATTTTACACATCGCCCAACTGCACAAACAAAAATGTGTGTTTGTTGATTTGAAACCCCACACGGGTGTTGGGATGAAATTTGAAGTTCACTCATCCTGATTGATTAAATATGTCGATCGGTGGATTGACAGGCTGTTATAAGCGTCGGATATCTATATTTGATGCTTATACAGTGTAGTGCACTTTGGTTGATGGTTGATTATTTTTCAATGCTATTATATACATGTGTTGTATGGAATCCATATAATTAACACTATATGGTGATTGATTGGGCCTCATTCCAATCGGGAAAACAATGAATATTATAAAAGAAAATTCATGTGTTGAATATAAAAATAGTCATGTGTTGACGATGTTCATGTGTTGAGTAAAATATTTTATATAATAAAAATTTACATCTTTATCATATTTAAAATTAGAACTACTTCCTAGTAGAAGTCTAATTGAAAATCAAACGATAGATACCTTAGTTTTATAAAATATTTCACATAATAAAAATAGTGATGTGTTGACAGTACTCATGTGTTGAGATTAGTCGTGTGTTGAAAGAAATATAGGTTCATGTGTTGAATTGAATAGAAGTTTTTGAAATATATAAAGCCGTGTGGATTAGAGATGCGCTATTTTGACGTGAACGATATTTATATCGATTTTATTCGTTTTACAACGAATATTGAAAAGTGATTTCAAAACTAAATATTTTGAAATGAAATTCAACTGAATTAGATTAAAATTCGAATTGAATAGGAAGTGAATTTGAATTTGAATAAAATAGGAATGAATTGAATTGAAAACGATTTCGAAATGAATTGAATTGAAAACGATTTCGAAATGAATTGAATTGAAAACGATTTCGAAATGAATTGAATTGAAAACGATTTCGAAATGAATTGAATTGAAAACGATTTCGAAATGAATTGAATTGAAAACGATTTCGAAATGAATTGAATTGAAAACGATTTCGAAATGAATGGAATTGAAAACGAATTCAAATTGAATTGAAAGTGAATTGAAATGAATTCAAATTGAATTGAAATTTGAATTGAATAGAAATGAATTTTAAAACGAATTTATAGAGAAGAATTCAATTTTGATTTGAATTGAAATGGAAGTTGAAATTGCTTTTGAAACGAATTCAAAACTATTTTTAAAATTCGTTTTAAAAGGAAATCGACGAAATATATATTATATATATTATATATATAATATAATGGCCTGAATAGAACGCGCCGCGCCGCGGCAGTTCGTGAATTTCGACCATTTATTTCAAACGGACATTGCGGGGGATCCGACCGTCGGATTCTCCTAAAACCGGAACCGTTGGGTTCGTATCGAAAAGAGCTTTCCAATGAATATTAGAAATTTGAAATCTAACGGTTGGATTTGGAATTATGTCCAAATCAAATTCGAAAAAGGTTGCTATAAGTGCAGTTCGATGGCCGTTGTTGGAAATCGACTGTACGGGCCTTGATAAAATTATTAAAAATATCTATAATTTGTGTAAAATTATAATATGTGAATTGGAAAGAACTGGGGTGAAAAATTCCACATTTGAAAAGATAAAAATAGATTTTTATCAAAATGAACTAGTTTTGAACTAGAATTGAAATCAATTTATTTTTAAAATAAATAAATTGAATTTGAAAGTGATTTTGAGAATAATCGATAATTTCCAATACGTGGATTGGAGCTGAATCGAAATTATCTTCGGGATATTTCGATGTTGGATTTCGTGACTATACAAATATTGTTATGGGGATTTGAAAGATATTTGATATCGTTATTTCCAATACGATATTTGTTGGTTTCAGAATTTGATATTGAATATAAGCCGATATATTTTCTATTCAGAGCCTTGTATTTAATATCAAATGTGATTTGGTTTATCGTGAATCGTGTTTTTGATGACATTGGTTCTTTAACCCAGTTAAAGGCAGGATATTGATTTTTGAAAAGATTAAAACTAAGTGGAGTTTTAATGAATCTTTAATTAGATTGAAAAGTGAATTGATAATTTAAATTATCAAATCTGAAAAGTGATCGAGAGTGGAGTACCACCAGTTTTGCTCCAAAGCGATAGTTAAATCTTTAATTAGATTTGAACGTGAAATGGTAATTAATTTTACCGATAACACCGTGGTGTTAGATATGGAGTATCACCAGTTTTGCTCCATGGGATATATAGGTTGGGATTGGGAAATAAAACAAATAATTACTTCGGTGTGGTTCGTTAATCCCGACTAGTTTGAAATGATATCCAAAGGAAGATTGTAGGATAAATTTAGAAGAATTTATCTTGGATAAAATTAATGGGAACATTTCCCTAAGAATGTGATATTGTGAATAAAAGAATATTCTGAATTGGGATGAGGCGTTTGTTGTGTTTGTGTAACATTCGTTTATTATATACGTGGGTTATTCAGAAAGGCCGGGTTTATACCCATTCTGAATAATCGATTCGACGAGATGTCGAAGATGAAGACGGTGGTTGAAGACCGGAAGTCTTCACATCGTTTGGGTGGTTACTGATGATCTTGATTGGGCTGTACACCCAAGATGAGGGAAACAGTCGGTGATCGTCCAGACGTACTTGGAGATCGATGGATATGCGAGGAAAATGCCTCCGGTTTCGTTCAGACCCAGAACGGACTTGTAAATGGACTGTGTGTCTGACATTGGATTTTAGTCCGTGTGATTGATCTCTATTAAATATATATCTGTTTGGCGGCGGAGAATTTATTCTCTTGCTTAACGCCCTTCTCTGAGACGTACGAGCTCAGGGGTTATATATTGATGGATATCAAACGCATGGAGTGAATTGCCTGTGTGGCATGCGTAAGTGGCAATTGATCAAGGCTTCTGTTGAAAAGCAAAGTCTTGTGGTTGATGATCAAAGCACGGCCTGTGTGGCATAGCTTTGTGTATAACGTGAATTCGCGAGCCTCACACCTCGGTATGAGTCAAAAACGGGAGATGGACCGCTGGGAGAGCACGACGTTTCTTTCTAGCTAGGGTGGTGTCAGTGACCTACCAGCCCTGACATTTATATACTTTTCACCTGTGTGGTTGTTAGAATGCGAGGCGCCTCGGATATAGGTCTGTAAGGACCGGGAAACGTGTGTTCAGGAATTGCCAATCCTCAAAAGTAAGAGAGGACCGGCCCAGCCGATTCCAAGGATCAAAGTGGGGTCCTGGGACATTTGCTAGAGTGTCTCGAACGCGGAGAGGAGCTTGCCCCTTGCCTCGACTCATGATGGAATCCAATTTCCAATACGTGTATTGCGGTTTTAATTGTAGAACTAGTATGGCGACATGATATATGGTACCCATGCCGTCTATGATTGATATTTATGATTGAAATTGTTTTGACACTATACACTTATTATAGTATCAAATAATGTGTTTTAAACGTATCAAGCATGCTTTGGCTGTTATAAGGGAAAACCCTATCCTCCGGCTTGCGTTGCATTGTGTGATGGGACCTGGGTCTTATAACAGCTTCATTTTTGTTTATTTAGCATTGCGCTGTTTGTTCTATGCACTGGTATTCTTGGGAGGAAACCCGTTCCGTGTTATACGGCGTGGTCCCTTGATTTACCGAACTTTAAAATAAAGAATATTAACTGTTTTAGTTCTCACACCAGTCACATGACTGACCTGGAGTTTATTGTTTTAACCTAAACTCTGGGTGCCCCTATTTTCCGCACGGGCAGCTAGTAGTTTTGGTTTTGCAGATTTATATTCACAGGGTCCTGATTAACAGCTGGAACGATGCTCGGAAAGCTCTGTATCCGTGTATCACCTCTAGTTGTGTTTTATATTATTTTTCCGCTGCTATGTAATTTATTGTAATCTCTGATATTTATCGAATGTAATTTATTCAATTATACTCTGTATATTCTTGTATCTGATGGAATTGTTGTAATAACAATGAAATGTTCTTCCGTATGCGTTCATTTGTGTGTTGTTCTCAATTCTATCCGTGCTTTCCTTAACGGGGAAGTTCGGGTCGTCTCATTTTGGTATCAGAGCTTTGGTTTACAGAGCTCGAGAACAAGACACATTAGAACCATACGAAAGAATTCATCAGATATTGGATTAGCAACATCCAATTAGAATGACTCGTTAGAGATAGGATTAGTAGTATCCTAGAACGAGTGTGAAGAGTATATTTTTCAAATGAAAAAATTTTGTTTTGAAAATTTAAATCGTTTTAAACGTATTTGAATATTTATTTATTTTGAATATGGACAATCGAGTATATATAGATTTCGCGTATACGCGTCATGAACGTATATTCGAAGTTTTAATATACTGGGTAGATATAGAATCACATTCTAGACACCCGGGGATAATTCTGATGATGTGGCCACATCATCAGTATTTATGTTCGTGTTTCGAAGGTGTGATTTTCTATATATTTCCATTAGACTGGTGTGAGAACCAAGACTAGTATAGTTAGAACACTTTGTTGTGAATTGGCATCAAAAACATGATTTTTGTATATATGTATCAAAATTTATGAATTTGAAACTCTAATTCACTAATTGATTGATGTTTGTGTTGGTTGTTTATTTGTTTGCTAATTTTTAACCATTTATGCCTAATATGAACCGAATATTGAACTGTATTGAAAATTGGTCGCATTTGCTTGCATATACATATACTTACATTGAACAGGTCATAGCAAGGAGGCTAGAGCCGAAGAATAAAATTTGTTTGCCCGACAAATAGGTACATGTTTACTACATAATTTCCTGTTTTGTTTGGGTGATGATGATTTTGTGAGCCTATTGGCTAGCCGCTTGGCTTTTTCTTTTTCTTTTTGAGATCTGAAGGACCGGGGAAGCTATTTGAAATTCCCCGATGCTCCCGGTGCAGGGGAGGTTATGGCGAAATTTTTCGAAAATTTAGGGTGTTAGCCAAATTTTTGAAATTTTGAAAATTCTCAGAAACTGAAAAGTTGGAGAATGAAAGCCAGATCGAATGTAGAGCTTATTAATCAAACCACTTTCGACTTTGTTCCTTTTCGGGGACGAAAAGTTTTAAGTGGGGGAGATTGTAATAACCCGAAAATCTGGGCCAGTTTAAAATTTTTATTTTGGCAATTTTAATGAATTTTGCACATTTAAAATAGATTATTTTAAATAATATCGACGAGAAATTTATTTTGAATATAATTCGACGTATATATTATACGCGTCGTCGTTAGAATATAAATATTTATATATAATTATAAATAGGAATTGAAAATGGCGCGGTAGTTCGATAATTCGATTTCAAACTTCAATTGAATGTACCGGGTGCAAAACAAACCGGATTTTAGTGAAACCAAAAACAGTAGGATCTAATTGATGATATCTTTCTAACGGATGTAAGAAACTGAGATTTCACTTTAAAAATTGAGAGATATGTCCAGTTGAAAATTCTGAATAGTCGCTATGGAATTCAGGCCCTTAAAAATGGACATTTTGCAAATGACCTCGGATTTCGACGAAACCAGTTTTGTTGGGTCCGTGATGTTGAATTATTGCTAGATTCCAAATTTCATAATTTTTCGAATCAATATGTGAGCGTGGCAAAGGAAAACGCGTTTGACTAGTTTTAGTTGATTTTAATCGACTGGAAATTGGCCATTTTTCTAACGATCTCAGAATTCGACGAAACTAGTTTTGTTAGGACCGTATCGTCAATACGAAGCTAGAAAATATTTTTCTAGAATTTTTCTAGTTAGTATGTGACCCCGGTAATTTGAAATGTACGTTTAAAATTCAATATAGTGATTTAAATGTAAATTTAACGGAAACTGATTCAAATAGTGGAATCAGCTTACGATACATATCCCATTGTGTTCGGAATGGGGGTGAAACGCTATGGGCGACAGGCGGTGGACCTCGTTTAGTGGTCGTATGTAAAAGTCAACTTTTAGCAGAATAAAATAATTAAATAAAATAATTAAAAAAAAAAAAAAAAAACATCTCCTCCCTTTATATCTCTGGCCCCCCCCCACGTTCAAACAGAAATCAAAAATAAAAAAAAAAAAAAAGAAAAAAAGAAAAAAAAAGGAATCGCTCCAGGCGATCGACGCCTCCACCCAACCACCGCCGCGCCGGAGGCAGGCGCGCCCCCTTCCTCTTCTTCCTCCTTCCCTTCCTCCGTTCCCATCTCCTCCTTCTGCCTGAGGAGCCACCGCTCCCCTTTCTTCCCACCGCCGAACCTAGCAGTGTCGCTCCCAGATCCGAACCTCCCCTCTAGCTCCTCCTTCCTCTGTCGTTTCTCTCCCACCTCCGATCCTCCGCCTGTTTTCCCCTCCTCAGTCGACCACCGACAGCGACGTTCTCCCCCCCCCTGCGGTAAGTTTTTTTTTATTTAATATTTACTTAGTTAATTTATTTATTTTTAGGTAATACGATTTATAAAAATAAATAAGGCTTCTATATATATTATTAGGACATGAATAAAAATACGATTTTTAAAGCATTGATTTTTTTTAAATTAGATTTTTTATTCATATGAAAGAGGGGTAAAAATGAGATTTTTACAATGGAAAAGACAAGATCTTTAAAATACCAAAAGAATTGATTTTTCACTATAAAAAGAATTGATTTTTAATTTTATAAAGTAACAAGGTTGAATTTTTATTGAGTAGAAGAAGTAAAAATATGATTTTTATATTTTTAAAGTAGTAAAAATATAATCTTTTACATTGTAGAAAGATAAAAATATAGTCTTTACTATATAGCGATTATAAAAATATGCTTTATATATTTTTAAAGTAGTAAAAATATAATCTTTTACATTGTAGAAAGATAAGAATATGATCTTTGCATAGTAGGAACTATAATAATATCATCTTTGTATATGTAGCAAAATAGAAATCTGATTTTTTATTTTATATACGTTGAGATAAAGCGGTAAATTTAAAAGGTGAAATCTTTAAATTTAAAAAGGCGAAATCTTTATATAGAAAATAGCGTGATAAAAATATAATTTTTATCTATAGAACATAGAAGTAAAAATTCGATTTTTATATATTGAATAGCGAAGTAAAAATTCTATTTTTACAAATATGAAATAGCGATGAAAATCCTATTTTCACCATATGAAGTTAGCGATAAAAATATGACTTTCAAATTGAAAGTGAATAAATAAAAATGTGATTTTTATTTTAAAGACATCGAAATATAAAAATGTGATTTTTATATATATAGGGACTACGGGCAACGAAGATGACGAAGATACGATGAAGATGAAGATTTCTGTAAATGAAATGCCGTGGAGCTTGGATAGCTTTCGGTGAGAACCTCTCACTCAAATTCTATTTTTCTAGATATATATATATATATACTAGGATGCAGACGGTGCTTATTAGAAGCACCCGACACCCGTCCACATACCATGGACTTGTTTGTTTGGATGTTTGGTGATTGATTGAGATATTGGTTTGAATGTGGTTTGTGGTGTGAAAAATCGAATCGATAAATTGGTTAGGATTAGACGTGCGCCGTTATAAGGCGAAGGAGTAAGACTAGGTTAGACTCTTACTCCAAATTTTGTGGTTTGCATAACGAAAGTGATTTGATTGATGTGTGAATGGCGTGGGCCTTCACTAGACCGGGGATAAGGCTAGGCCTTGTCCCGTTTCTAGTATCGTGCCGTTATGCCGCCGAAATTTTCTAAAATATGTTAGAAAAATAAAAATATCATTTTTATTGTGTAAATGAAATGAATAGAAATTCAAGTGTTGAAATAGAATATTTTATCGTTAAAAATAATTTTTAACGTGAAAGTGAATAAATAAAATATTTATAAACAAATCGGCCGATTTGTTTATTTACACTGATTTGACTGATATTGATTGGGTTGATAAATTTTACACATCGCCCAACTGCACAAACAAAAATGTGTGTTTGTTGATTTGAAACCCCACACGGGTGTTGGGATGAAATTTGAAGTTCACTCATCCTGATTGATTAAATATGTCGATCGGTGGATTGACAGGCTGTTATAAGCGTCGGATATCTATATTTGATGCTTATACAGTGTAGTGCACTTTGGTTGATGGTTGATTATTTTTCAATGCTATTATATACATGTGTTGTATGGAATCCATATAATTAACACTATATGGTGATTGATTGGGCCTCATTCCAATCGGGAAAACAATGAATATTATAAAAGAAAATTCATGTGTTGAATATAAAAATAGTCATGTGTTGACGATGTTCATGTGTTGAGTAAAATATTTTATATAATAAAAATTTACATCTTTATCATATTTAAAATTAGAACTACTTCCTAGTAGAAGTCTAATTGAAAATCAAACGATAGATACCTTAGTTTTATAAAATATTTCACATAATAAAAATAGTGATGTGTTGACAGTACTCATGTGTTGAGATTAGTCGTGTGTTGAAAGAAATATAGGTTCATGTGTTGAATTGAATAGAAGTTTTTGAAATATATAAAGCCGTGTGGATTAGAGATGCGCTATTTTGACGTGAACGATATTTATATCGATTTTATTCGTTTTACAACGAATATTGAAAAGTGATTTCAAAACTAAATATTTTGAAATGAAATTCAACTGAATTAGATTAAAATTCGAATTGAATAGGAAGTGAATTTGAATTTGAATAAAATAGGAATGAATTGAATTGAAAACGATTTCGAAATGAATTGAATTGAAAACGATTTCGAAATGAATTGAATTGAAAACGATTTCGAAATGAATTGAATTGAAAACGATTTCGAAATGAATTGAATTGAAAACGATTTCGAAATGAATTGAATTGAAAACGATTTCGAAATGAATGGAATTGAAAACGAATTCAAATTGAATTGAAAGTGAATTGAAATGAATTCAAATTGAATTGAAATTTGAATTGAATAGAAATGAATTTTAAAACGAATTTATAGAGAAGAATTCAATTTTGATTTGAATTGAAATGGAAGTTGAAATTGCTTTTGAAACGAATTCAAAACTATTTTTAAAATTCGTTTTAAAAGGAAATCGACGAAATATATATTATATATATAATATAATGGCCTGAATAGAACGCGCCGCGCCGCGGCAGTTCGTGAATTTCGACCATTTATTTCAAACGGACATTGCGGGGGATCCGACCGTCGGATTCTCCTAAAACCGGAACCGTTGGGTTCGTATCGAAAAGAGCTTTCCAATGAATATTAGAAATTTGAAATCTAACGGTTGGATTTGGAATTATGTCCAAATCAAATTCGAAAAAGGTCGCTATAAGTGCAGTTCGATGGCCATTGTTGGAAATCGACTGTACGGGCCTTGATAAAATTATTAAAAATATCTATAATTTGTGTAAAATTATAATATGTGAATTGGAAAGAACTGGGGTGAAAAATTCCACATTTGAAAAGATAAAAATAGATTTTTATCAAAATGAACTAGTTTTGAACTAGAATTGAAATCAATTTATTTTTAAAATAAATAAATTGAATTTGAAAGTGATTTTGAGAATAATCGATAATTTCCAATACGTGGATTGGAGCTGAATCGAAATTATCTTCGGGATATTTCGATGTTGGATTTCGTGACTATACAAATATTGTTATGGGGATTTGAAAGATATTTGATATCGTTATTTCCAATACGATATTTGTTGGTTTCAGAATTTGATATTGAATATAAGCCGATATATTTTCTATTCAGAGCCTTGTATTTAATATCAAATGTGATTTGGTTTATCGTGAATCGTGTTTTTGATGACATTGGTTCTTTAACCCAGTTAAAGGCAGGATATTGATTTTTGAAAAGATTAAAACTAAGTGGAGTTTTAATGAATCTTTAATTAGATTGAAAAGTGAATTGATAATTTAAATTATCAAATCTGAAAAGTGATCGAGAGTGGAGTACCACCAGTTTTGCTCCAAAGCGATAGTTAAATCTTTAATTAGATTTGAACGTGAAATGGTAATTAATTTTACCGATAACACCGTGGTGTTAGATATGGAGTATCACCAGTTTTGCTCCATGGGATATATAGGTTGGGATTGGGAAATAAAACAAATAATTACTTCGGTGTGGTTCGTTAATCCCGACTAGTTTGAAATGATATCCAAAGGAAGATTGTAGGATAAATTTAGAAGAATTTATCTTGGATAAAATTAATGGGAACATTTCCCTAAGAATGTGATATTGTGAATAAAAGAATATTCTGAATTGGGATGAGGCGTTTGTTGTGTTTGTGTAACATTCGTTTATTATATACGTGGGTTATTCAGAAAGGCCGGGTTTATACCCATTCTGAATAATCGATTCGACGAGATGTCGAAGATGAAGACGGTGGTTGAAGACCGGAAGTCTTCACATCGTTTGGGTGGTTACTGATGATCTTGATTGGGCTGTACACCCAAGATGAGGGAAACAGTCGGTGATCGTCCAGACGTACTTGGAGATCGATGGATATGCGAGGAAAATGCCTCCGGTTTCGTTCAGACCCAGAACGGACTTGTAAATGGACTGTGTGTCTGACATTGGATTTTAGTCCGTGTGATTGATCTCTATTAAATATATATCTGTTTGGCGGCGGAGAATTTATTCTCTTGCTTAACGCCCTTCTCTGAGACGTACGAGCTCAGGGGTTATATATTGATGGATATCAAACGCATGGAGTGAATTGCCTGTGTGGCATGCGTAAGTGGCAATTGATCAAGGCTTCTGTTGAAAAGCAAAGTCTTGTGGTTGATGATCAAAGCACGGCCTGTGTGGCATAGCTTTGTGTATAACGTGAATTCGCGAGCCTCACACCTCGGTATGAGTCAAAAACGGGAGATGGACCGCTGGGAGAGCACGACGTTTCTTTCTAGCTAGGGTGGTGTCAGTGACCTACCAGCCCTGACATTTATATACTTTTCACCTGTGTGGTTGTTAGAATGCGAGGCGCCTCGGATATAGGTCTGTAAGGACCGGGAAACGTGTGTTCAGGAATTGCCAATCCTCAAAAGTAAGAGAGGACCGGCCCAGCCGATTCCAAGGATCAAAGTGGGGTCCTGGGACATTTGCTAGAGTGTCTCGAACGCGGAGAGGAGCTTGCCCCTTGCCTCGACTCATGATGGAATCCAATTTCCAATACGTGTATTGCGGTTTTAATTGTAGAACTAGTATGGCGACATGATATATGGTACCCATGCCGTCTATGATTGATATTTATGATTGAAATTGTTTTGACACTATACACTTATTATAGTATCAAATAATGTGTTTTAAACGTATCAAGCATGCTTTGGCTGTTATAAGGGAAAACCCTATCCTCCGGCTTGCGTTGCATTGTGTGATGGGACCTGGGTCTTATAACAGCTTCATTTTTGTTTATTTAGCATTGCGCTGTTTGTTCTATGCACTGGTATTCTTGGGAGGAAACCCGTTCCGTGTTATACGGCGTGGTCCCTTGATTTACCGAACTTTAAAATAAAGAATATTAACTGTTTTAGTTCTCACACCAGTCACATGACTGACCTGGAGTTTATTGTTTTAACCTAAACTCTGGGTGCCCCTATTTTCCGCACGGGCAGCTAGTAGTTTTGGTTTTGCAGATTTATATTCACAGGGTCCTGATTAACAGCTGGAACGATGCTCGGAAAGCTCTGTATCCGTGTATCACCTCTAGTTGTGTTTTATATTATTTTTCCGCTGCTATGTAATTTATTGTAATCTCTGATATTTATCGAATGTAATTTATTCAATTATACTCTGTATATTCTTGTATCTGATGGAATTGTTGTAATAACAATGAAATGTTCTTCCGTATGCGTTCATTTGTGTGTTGTTCTCAATTCTATCCGTGCTTTCCTTAACGGGGAAGTTCGGGTCGTCTCACCTTAGGAGTTGGTGAAAACCTACAGGGAAGTTTGAAAGTTTAAACCTTTGAAATTCAAAATTTAAATTTAAAAATTTAGGTCAGATATGTCGATATATAGACATATGTATGTTGACATATGTATTTATTTTCAAAGAAAAAATGATTTTTCTGAAATGTGATTTAAATTATTGATTTATATTTTAGGTTTAACGATTTCCTGAAATAATTCTAATCCTAAAAAACATAAAAAAATTTATTTTATTATTATATTATTATTTTGAATTTCAAAATTCAAAATTCAAATTTGAATTTTAAAATTTTAAATTTTAAATTTCAATTTTGAATTATAAAGTTTAATTTTTAAATTCAAAACAAACAAAGCAACCATTCAACTAAAGAAAATTTAAAAATTAATTAAGGCGTACCCGGGTTTTAGATCCTTTTGTTCGAAATTTTCTGAATTATGAATTACCGTGAAGCACATATTTGAATTTCCGATTTCTGGCTCTTCATCGCTTGATGATGAATCCGAATCATCTAACGTTGTTGCGTATGCTTTCTTTCTTTCCTTCCTTGATGAATTGCTGTTGTCCATTTGCTGAGTCGATTTATCTGGATATGGACACATTCTCTTTATATGGCCTAGTTTGTTGCAGTTATAAAATCGATCATCATTTCTTCTTGAACTTCCTTGATTATTATTTTGAGAATAATTTTTCTTTCTATATTTCATAAATTTTCTAAAATGTCTTGTCATAAGGGTTGTTTCTTCATCATCTTCATTACTTGAGTCAGAATCATTTGTTGTTGCTTTAAATGCGATGGATTTCTTCTCGGTTGACCTGTTTTCCTTTCTTTTCTGTAATTGGACTTCAAAAGACATCGTATTTCCGATTGACTCCTCAATCTTCATTTCACTGACATTATTGGCTTCTTCAATTGCCAAAGTTTTCTGATCCCATTCTAGAGTCAACGAACTTAATATTTTTCTGACTTAATCTTCTTCATAATAAGTTTTTCCAAGTGCTATTAACGAATGCACTATCTCTTGAAATCTGCAATACATATCGGAGATAGACCCATTCTCATTCATTTTGAATAACTCAAACGATTAACTAACATTGATATCTTAGTTTGTTTAACTTTACTAGTTCCTTCATGAGTAACTTGTAAAGTTCTCCAAATCTCATAAGCAGTTTTACATACTGACACTTTATTAAACTCATTCCTATCTAATGAACAAAATAAATTATTCATAGCTTTGGAATTGTTTTGTGCAGCAACTTTTTGTTTATTTGTCCATCGTGCAAAAGTAGTTGTGAGTTCAACAAACTCATTTTGTGTACTATTCCATGTGTCTAATCCTACTGATTGTAAATATATTTTCATTCTACATGCCCAATATGAATAATTACTACCATTAAACAGTGGTGGTCTAACAGTAAACTGACCCTCTACAAAAGAACTATTATTGCTACCAGTGTTGGTTGTCATTATCACTATTTTCAAAAATTAGATTATGAACTTTTTGAAATACCTTGCTCTAATACCAATTGTTAAGGATTGCGGAATGGATCGTTAAGGCAAAACTAACACTAGAGGGGCTGAATAGTGTTTTTTAAAAAATTAAAGACATTCTAAAACTTATATGATCTACTATATGAATCAAACACCACAGAAACAATCACAGACACAAAATTTAACACAAACACAAAGATAAATAAAAATAAAATGCAGAAAAGGAAAAACACATGGGATTTTATACTGGTTCGGAATTGCTCCTACGTCTAGTCCCACGCAACGCTGGATTGCACAGAGTTTTATTACTATATGAATATCCAAGTACAACCCCTTGATTTCACGGCTACAAGGTTAACACCGATTCCACACACTTGATCAAGTATATCCCCTTGATTTCACGGCTACAAGGTTAACACCGCTCCCGTTCCTTGATTTCACGGCTACAAGGAAAGCACCGATCAACAAAACACTTCCCAAACGATTACAATAGCCCTATGACTCTTCAGTAGCACTTTGATTGTAACAACCCGGAAAATCAGAACCAATTTTAATTTTTTGTTTTGGCAATTTTAATGAATTTTGAATATTTAAAATGAATTATTTTAAATAATAACGACTAGAAATTTATTTTGAATTGAATTAGATTGTATATAATTATTTGAATCGAAGTTAGAATATAATTATTTATTTTAATTATAAAAGGAATTGGAAATGGCGCGGTAGTTTGAAAATTCGATTTCAAATTTCAAATGAATATACAGAATTCAAAATAAACCGGATTTTAGTGAAACCAGAAATATTTGACTCTGTCTGAAAATATCTTTCCAACGAATCCAAAAAATTGAAATTTCATAGCGGGAATAAAAAGTTATGCCCAGTTGAAAATTCAGAATAGCTGCTATGGAATTTTAGCTCTTAAAAATAGAGATTTTGCAAACGACCTCCGTTTTCGACGAGACCATTTTTGTTGGATCCGGAATGTCAAGTTATTGATAGATTCCAATTTTCATAATTTTTGGAATCAATATGTGAGCGTGGCAAAAGAAGACGTGTTTTGTCAATTGCAGTCAAATTGGATCGACCAGAAAATGGTCATTTTTCAAACGGTCTCCAAATCCGATGAAATTAGTTTTATTAGGACCGTATCGTTAAAACATAGCCAAATTTATTTTTTTTGGAATTTTTGGAGTCCGTATGTGGCCCCAGTAAAATAAAAATATGCGTTCAAATTCAATATATATTGATTTATATTTTAATTTCAATGAAAGATGAACGAAACAGTAGAATTGGCTTACGAGACATGTCCCATTGCGTTCGGAATGGGGATAATTAGCTAGGGTCGACAGTCGTTGGGTTCGATTTGGAGTACGAGATAAAAATTAACTTTTTGGAATAAAAATAAATAGAATATATATTATTATATAATGGAGTCAAAGCCCCCTTTCTCTTTCTTAGAACAATCAAACTCGAATTGAAAAAAATGGAAAAGTTCGATCGCGCACCCCTCAGATTCGCCAGCGCCGCCCCTCCAGGCCAACGCGCCGCCGTTGGGGGCGCCGGACCCCCTCCTCCTCAATTACTGACCGACGCGAACACCCGGAGCCCCCTCAAAGCCGTCGCGCCCCTTTCCCCCATTTGAAATCCCGCCCCAGTTGAACCGCGGCCACCTCCATCGCCGCCATGGTCGACCACCGATCACCTGAGCCCCCACCTCCTCCTACTCGCCCTCCGACCACCAACAAAAAAAATACTGTAAGTTGTTTTCTTTTTTTCTAACTTAGGATGTTTTCTTTTACAAACTTATGATTATTTTTTTTACAAAACTTATGATTTTTTTTTTACAAAAGTTATGGTGTTTAATAATATAAAGACTTGGTTTCTATATGTAAAAAGACTTGATTTTTATATGTAAAAAGATTTGATTTCCTTACGTAAAAAGATCTGATTTTTAATTATATAAAGAATAGATTTTTAATAAGGTAAAGATTAGATTTTTAATAAGGTTAATATTAGATTTTTAAATGCGAGAAGATGAGATTTTTATATACATGAAGATGAGATTTTTATATACATGGGGATGTGATTTTTAAATTAGAAAGGTTAGGATTTTTATTTTATTTTTTAAAAAATAGAAAAGATTATATATTTCTTTATATAGGAAAAGATATGATTTTTATATATGAAGTAGCGATTTTTAAATATATAAACATCATATTAAAAATGTGATTTTTAATATGAACAACGCAGAGAAGACTGCGTTGGAAGGTCAGGCAAATCCCGACTGTCCTGAAATTCAGAAATAAAATTGGAGGAGTGGATCCCAAAGGTGAGAACTCCTCACTATAATTTTCTTTATACAGTTATTTATTTTATAACTGCATATATAAACCGCTCCCCGTCGTCCACAGAACATGGACGACTTGTTTGTTTGATTGTATTATGTTGTTGTGATTGATTGTGATGCAAAATAAATTATTTATGTGTTGAATAAAATATATAATCATTAAAAATATCATTTTTAATGTGTAAAGGAAATTAAAAATATTCAGTTGTTGAAATAAATATTCTATAGTTAAAAATATAATTTTTAACGTGTATATGAATAAAATAAATATTCATTTATAAATCAGACGATTTGTAAATGTACACTCATTTGATTGATATGGATTGGAACGATAAATTTTACACATCACCCAATTGCACAAATAAAATTCATTATTTGTGGATTGAAACCCCACACGGGTATTGGGATGATATTTGGCGTACACTAGTCCCAATTGTTTAGCTGTATGTCAATCAATTGGTTGAAAGACTGCTATAAGCGTTAAATATTTATATTTAATTCTTATGCGGTGTTGAATGCACTCTGGATGATGGTTGATTGTTTACCATTGTTGTTCGATACATGTGTTGTATGAAATCCATATAAATAACATTATATGGTAATTGACTGTGTCTGATTCCAGTACAGAAAGAATGAATATTTTAAAATACAAATATTTTAAAATAATATTCAGTAAAAGATCAAAAAAATATGATTTTGATGTCCAAATTGGGATGGACACGAATATATTTAAAAATATATAACCGTGTTGATTAGATTAACGCCATTTTGACGTGAATGATATTTATATCGATTTTATTCATTTCTATAATGAATATCGAAAAGGAATTGATTACAAAATCTGATGTTTTGAAATATTATCATTTATATATTAATGATATAGAATATTCAATTTTGATTTAAAATTGAATATGAAGTTGAAATCGTTTTTAACACGAATTTAAAACGATTTATAAAATACGTTTTAAATGGAAATCGATGAAATATATAATATATATTATATATATTTAATGGCCAGAATAGAACGCGCCGCGGCAGTTCGCGAATTTCGACCATTTACTTCGAATGGACATTACGGGAAATCCGACTGTTGGATTCTCCTAAACCGGAACCGTTGGGTTCGTATCGAAAAGAGCATTCTAACGAACACAAGAAATTTGAAATCTAACGGTTGGATTTGGAATTATATCCAACTCAAATTTGGAAAAGGTCGCTGTAAGTGTAGTTCGATGGTCGTTTATGGAAATCGACTGTACGGGCCTTGATAAGATTATTAAAAATTTCAATAATTTGTGTAAAATCATAACAAATGGTTTGGAAAGAATTGGGATGAGAAATTCCATATTTGAAAAGATAAAATATATTTTTAACGAAATGAACTAGTTATGAACTATAATTATAATCCAATATTTTTAAATAAATAAATTGGTTTTGAAATGGTTTTAAAAATAACCAAAATTTCCAATATATGGATTGGAATGGATTAGAATTGAAATTATTTTCGGAATATTTCGATATTGGATTCTGTGATTATACGGATATTGTTAGGAATTTGGAAGATATATATATCGTAATTCCCAATACGATATTTATTGATTTCAAAATTTGATATTGAATATAAGCCGATATAATTTCTATTCAGAGCCTTGTATTTAATATTGAATTGGTTTTTGGGTTTGTCGTGAACTGTGTTTTGAATGACACTGTTCTTAAACCCAGTTGAGAAAAGAAATAAATCTTTTAATTATGATTTTTAGAGTTTCCAATTATATTTAATAATTGGAATAAAATGGAATGTGAATTGGGTTTATCGTGAACTGTGTTTTAACGACATTCGTTCTTTAAACCGATTTACAGTGAAATGTGATTTGGAATTTATAAATCTTTTGTTAAGATTTAAAGGGGATTTTCCAAAGTAAAGTTTTCCAGTTTAATAAAATAAATTGGAATGGAATGGGATTCGATTCGGTAATAATCAAAGTGAACTTCTGTGGAGGAAGACTGTTACTATATATGGAATTTAAGAGGCTTTGCCGTTATTCCATTTATATTATCGGTTGGATATGGAAGTTCATATTGATTATATATATTGATCTGTATTCCGTGAAGATTCCATTGTTAATGGAATGAGATTTTGGGTTTATCGCGAGCTGTGTTTTAAATGACATTAGTTCTTTAACCTAGTTAAAGATAAGATTAATTTCTTAACTTTGAAAAATCAATAAGTCATGATTTTTGGAAATTAAAACTGAATTAGAGTTTTAATGAATCTTTAAATTGATTGACAGGTGAATTTGATAACTAAAATTATTAAATTCAAGAAATGATCGAGAATGGAGTATCAACAGTTTTGCTCCAAGCGATAGTTAAATCTTTAATTAGATTTGAACGTGAAATGGTAATTAATTTTATCGATAACACCGTGGTGTTAGATATGAAGTATTACCAGTTTTGCTTCATGGGATGAATAGGTTGGGATTGGGAAATCAAACAAATGATTACTTCGGTAAGGTTCGCTAATCCCGACTAGTTTGGAAAACCTTAAAATGGTTTGAATTGATATCCAAAGGAAGATTAAAGAATAAATTTAAAGAATTTATCTTTGATAAAATTAATGGGAACCTTTCCCAAAGTATAAGAATATTTGAATAAAAGAATATTCTGAATTGGAATAAGGCGTATGTTGTGTTTGTGTAGCACTGACTTATTATATACGCGAGTTATTCGGAAAGACCAAGTTTATCCCATTCTGAATAACTGAAGCGATGATGAGTCGACGATGAAGACGGTGGTTGAAGACCGGAGGTCTTCACATCGTTTGGATGATTACTGATGTCGTGATTGGGCTGTACACCCAAGACAAGGTAATAAGTGGTGATCGTCCAGACGTACTTGAAGATCGATCGGATATGCGAGGACCTCTCTCCTGTATTGGACATACAGGACGAGGAATAAGGTGCCTCCGATTTCGTTCAGACCCAGAACGAACTTGTAAATGGATGTGTGTCTGACATCGGATTTTATTTTGTGTGATTGATAGACATCGGTTGCCTAGCGTGAATTGCCTGTGTGGCATGCTGAGATGCAAACGATCAAGGCTTCTGTTGAAAAGCGGAGTCTTGTGGTTGATGATCAAAGCACGACTTTAATATAGCATAGCTTTGTGTAGCGTTAATTCGCGAGCCTCACACCCCGGTGTGAACCAGAAATGGGAGAGGACCTCAGGGAGGGCATGCGTTTTCCTTCTAGCTAGGAGTGGTGTCTGGGTTTTGCACGCCCATGTGTTTTACTTATGTGGATGATGGATAGCGAGGCGCCTCGGATATATCGGCACTGCTGGGCCGATGGATGATATGGTCTTTATACAGACCAGACTTACGCCCCATAGGGCGGGGAAATGCTGTGTTCAGGCATTTTAATCCACTCCGTGTGGACCGACCATGACGATCCAAGGGTCGATGCATTCTGATCCTGAGACATGGGCTAGATTTTCTCGAAGCGATAAGGACGATCCCTTGCCTTGGTTCACAGACAGAAATCCAACTTCCAATACGTGACCTTTGCGGTTTTAATTGTAGAGCCTAGTATGGCGACATAGTGGGATAGGGCACTATGCCGCCTATGATTGATACATTTATATTTGAAGTTGATTTCTTCACTTATAGTAATAATAAAAGATAAATTTCGCGTACTAAGCATATTTGGCTATTATAAGGTAAAATTCTATCCTCCGGCTTGCGTTGCATTGTGTGATGGGACCTGAGTCCTATAATAGCTTCATTATTCTTCATTTAGCATTGCGCTGTTTGTTTTATGCACTGGTATTCTTGGGGGTAAACCCGTTCCGTGTTATACGGCGTGGTCCCTTGATTCACCTAACTTTAAAATCAAATTAATAATTATTTTAGTTCTCACACCAGTCACATGACTGACCTGGAGTTTATTATTTTAACCTAAACTCTGGGTGCCCCCATTTTCCACACGGGCAGCTAGTAGTTTTGGTCTTGCAGATTTATATTCACAGGATCCTGGTTTACAGCTCGAATGATATTCGGAAAGCTCTGTATCCGTATATTCCTTTCAGTTGTGTTTGTATTAGTTTTTCCACTGCTATGTATTTAAATGTAATTGTAAATCACTGATATTTATCGAATGTATATTATTTATTCATACTCTGTATATTCTTGTATTCTGATGGAGTTGTTGTAATAAGCAATGAAATGTTCTTCTGTTTGTGTTCTGATTGGTCGTGTTCTCAACTCAATCCGGGCTTTCCTTTATGGGGAAGTTTGGGTCGTCTCATTGATTCAGTGAGTAATGAGTAGAGAGTGAGAAGAGAAAAAGTTTTATGTAAATAGAATTGAATTCGGCAGAGTATAAGTGTAGAAATCATAAAAATAAGAAAATATAATGGTGTAAAGAAAGGAGATGAAAATGGAGACGAAGAACGATGTAACATCCCTGATTTTTACTGATTTAATAACTAATTAATTTAATTATTTTAATATAGTGGTTTGTTAATTTAAATGGATTGAATTCAAATATTTCGAACATTTAATTAATATAAATAGTGGAATAATAATTTAGTTCCGAAATGGTCGAAATTAGTTGATTTTGCTATAGTGTGTAAACTGGATAATATATGATATTTAATCGAATTGGAATTCGAATTATAATAACGAATATATTTATATAAACGACCTATAATATAATTATAATCGAGCTCATAATGTCGCGGTAGTTCGTAATATTGAGTTTTGAACTTCAACTGGGTATACAGGATCCGTTTTAAGTCGGATTTCTTTGAAACAAGAAACGTTCGAATCTGTTGAGCTATATGTTTCCAATGGAAGTGAAAAATGGAGATTTCATCTAATAGATTGAGAGTTATGTCCAAATCAAATTTTTAAATAGTCGCTATGAAATCGTTTATAAGCCATAACGATTTATTTAATATAATAAAATATTGGTTTCGAAAACCTGATAAGATTTTTGAGACATATACTCATTTTAATTTATAGAATTTTTCTATAATTTTTAATTCGTAAAATAAGCAACTTTTTATTTAACATATTTTACACCCTATGACAGCGCTTTTGAAATTCCACAGAATAAGTTATTTTTCCTATATTATTATATTTTTTGGATCTGGGCACCTTGCTTGTCACGATCATATTTTTATTTCTGTCCATAGCGGTCATAAAATAAATTAAGTTCTTTGTAACCGGTAGCGCTTTAATGTTAAATATACATACATAAGTAAATAAATAAAATTATACTACCTTAACACTAAAGTATATATGTATTGCGCGGCGACGAACAAAAAAAATAGGATCGCATATTGGAGTATATGTTTATTCTTTTCTTCATGCCTAAGGAATTACTACAAAAAGCCATATGCAAGGACAAGAATTTGTCACCCATCTAAGATAGTACCTACCCTAATACTTCACGTTTAAGAAAAAAATGAAAGAGCCTGCAAACCTAAGGAAAACTAGGATGTGAAAACTCATGCCTAAGAAATTACAGTGCCTACCCTATGCTCTTTATTCCTTAAGTGTAAGATTTCCCTACCTATAAGATACACGATGCAAGCCTTTTCCATTATCAGGAAGAGAAACCAAAACATTTCATGGAAACAATTAAATTTCTCCACTCCGGTATATTATTACTCACGCAAGTCTCTAAATAAAATAAATGGGAAGGGTTCGGTGTGTATATTTCTCACTGGGTTTAAAAGGAGAGAAACACACATGGTATAAAAAGAAGGAGCTTGCAAGCTTTCTCACACACGAAGTGTTGATGGACTGTAAGGTCGGAGCAAGGCGAGTGCTACTACTCGGAAGTAAGGTTCATGGTAGATCTTCACTGCCTGTAGTCGCATTGAGGAAACATTGGGATTGAGGGGATGGAGCAACACATTTCTTGCAGAAAGTGGGGTGTTTTTCGCGCATATGGAGTTCAGTGACTCCCTGACACCGTGGGTTCTTGCTCGACGTCGGACTCTACAGGTTAGGTGCGAACTCATGGTGTTGGCAATAAGGTAAGAGAGATTTTTGAGAGGATTGTAATGGTATTTCCAATTTGATTTTTTATGAAGAGATGACATGGCCGTGGAAGAATATTTTCGGCAATAGTGTTTATAGGAACGGTATTAATTGGAGAAGAAGACCATCGTGGATCCGTTGTGAGTCGTGAATAGGAGATGGACCGGTTTACATACTTGAGAAGCCCGGTTTATTTTTATAAAAATATAAAAAAAGGAAGAGGTGTAGTAAAGAGGGGACATGAGCTGCATGATTTAAATGGAGCAGAATGGCTAGTGCAGGTTTGTTATTTTCGTAGAAGTGGTTCTGTGCATTTCGGGTACAAGAGAGGTGGTCTGAGAAATAAACGTAAGTCCTATTTAAATTAAATAATTTAGTTTTAGACTTTATATACGTATTAACTTGATAATGTTACATCTTGCACATACGTGATCAGTTTTATAAACCGTTTACCACATTAGGTTCAGATGGTCGCAGACAACATACTGGAATTGGTTTGAAGAGATTTGGAGCACGTTACAATTTTAAGCAAATAAAAATGCCTGATTCGATCAAATCAACCGTTTATCGTTGATTAATGATAAATGACCAAGGTGAGTAAACTCACTAAATCTGTCTAGTTCTATAATTTTATAAACATTATTTAATATTGATAAAAATGATTGAATGTTGTGTGTGATGGTTGTTTGGATGATTTGCTAATTAATTGCTTAAAGTTTTATATACCGTTATATATATAAAACGTTGCTTAAATATTGATTCTATTTATTATAATATTTCATATTGATATGAAATTAGTATTATTTACGTTGATTAACATTTGTGGATGTAGGGAAACAGGTTGGAGGAATCCAACTGGATTTCTCAACAGTTATATTGTTGTTTTTCATATATTGTATTATATGATGTGACAAATAATCTGGTATTGATTATTGTGTATTTGGAATGTTAAATAAAATTGAACTAAAATAATTGGTATTTAAAATAGCGTAAAATATATTGGAAAAGAATTCGAGTTTTAAAAAGGGAAATCTATTATTCATTATGTTTAAATAATAGAATTGAATCTTGATTGGACTAGAATACAATAACTTGTTCTAATTATATTAAAACAAGTAGTTTGATTTAAAAAGATATTTAGAGATAAAATGGAATAATTATTATTAAATAAATTTGGGATATAAGAATGAATAATAAAAAGGGAAATTAGGAATCATTGAAAAGGAAACGATGAAATCACTTTGATGTTCGAAATGTAAATATAATTGAAATAAACCCATAAGGAATTATAATTTGATTTCGACTATATCGAGTATTATAAAGATAATTTCTTTTAGAAGTTATAGATTGTAATAACTTAGAAGTTGTCAAGATAATTAATATTTCGTTCAAAAACCAATAATTTATAATCGAATGTGTAATCAAGATTTAGTTATAAACTTGATATATAATTAACAAGAAGTTGGGGTTATAAACGATAATTAGACATGGGAAAATTATTATAAAGTATTTTGGAAAAGTTTTCCAAATACAACCAGAGATGTTTTCTAAGTATAGAAAATGAAAATGAAATGATTTTGAAGTTAAAATGGAGTTAAGGAATTAGAAACTGACTAGAAATTAGTAAAGTTGAATAGCTTTCTGAGTGTTAATCTGATGTCGGTTTTGGCTTTCGGGGTTAATACTTAGGGAGTTGTTCTCTTACTAGTTTTCGGTTAGGGACTGATGGATGTGAAAAGATAGTGATGTGTAAATAAGAAATGGAAATGTTTTCCAACATAAATAGCATATATTTTCTAAATATAGAAAATAAGAAATTGTGGATATATAGAAATGTTTTTCTGCGAATCGTAAGAGTCTAAAACGGGTTTAAGAAATATGGGAAAAAGGAAATTTGGAAATGAATGAATTATTGAATTAAATTAAAGGAGCTCATTGTTGATTGATGGTTGATCGATAAGATTTCCATTTGGAAATACGGCCGTTGTTTTGATGGTTAAATAACCAGCTATATAAGTTTTTGACCATTTTTTCGTTGTCAATACGGAGAGACTGGGATCAGATTTTCATCTGAAAAGCACTCCGTATGGGCATCAGCGTTGCGAATCAAATATGATGAAGATAATTGAAGACGGAGTTTATGCAAAGGCTGTTCCAGCGTTCCTAGGTAGAAATTTCCTAAAATGGATCTATAGAATAGTGCCATCGGTTTGTCCAGACCCAGGACAACTTGTGTGGACATATGTCTGACAGAGTATATCTAATAAATCGCGTAAGTTGACCTCTTCAAATGTATTCACGTTTGGTGGTAGAGGAATTCGTTTCTCTTAGCTTTATACCCGTGGTACTTTTGGGGAAATCAATTTGTGATTTGCGGGTATGATGATGTGGCATTCAAAGTAGACGATGGTGTGATCTGTGAAAGTATAGGTTATGACCTCAAGCCTCATCAACTGAGAAATGACAGAAATCGGGCAGGAAGCATGGCTAAGTGGGTCGCACCCAATTAGGGTCATCTAGAGAATATTCATACTTGTTACTTCTTTAAATTCTGTATCTCCCGGTAATTATTATGTTGGTTACCAACCGTAAGATGACAACATATTCGGAACATTCAAGCGAAATGAATGGCCGATCTTGTGTTGCTGAGTTACAAGATGTTCTTGTTGAACTCTAGTGTATCTCCTCTAGAATACACTGATCAGAAGGTTGTTCCATACCTTGTCATAGTTGGAAATTCATTATCCAATAAGAGCCCGCGGTTTTGATTGTATATTATATATGTAGAGCGTGAGAAGCAAGCGTTCTGCTAGATTTCTATTTACTTATATTAGACAATATTATAATATCAGAATAATATGGTTTTAAAAGGAATGTTTTGGGTTATCGTAAGGTAAAAACCATCTGTGTTTATGTGAGGATCGGTCTTACGATTATCCTTTCTTTTGAAAAGGATTTTGAAAATTTAAACCGAAATGGTCGGGGTTTACTCACACCCGCCCCGTGATTGACCCAGAGTTTATTTTGTTTTGTTTTACCCTAAACTCTTGGGTGCCCAAATTTTGTACGAGCAGTCAAGTAGTCGAAATTTTACAGATACCATTGGAGAATCTTAGAGCAGAAGGCTTCAACATTAGATATATATAGAGTTTATTTCCGCTGTGATATCATGTGTTGTACTATGAAAAGGTATGTATATACAGTTATAAGTTTGTATTTCAAAAGTTATGTTGTATAATATATTTTATTTGTTCCACTGTGAGATTCATGTTTACTCTGATTCTGTTCTGAGGTGTTCTTCTTCTTCTATTCTAATTTTCTTTCTTTCTATTTCTCACCCTCTAACTTCTTTCTATTAATGATCTTGTATTTCTGATACTCGAATAGTCGACCTTGTGTTTGTGTCGATTTTCGGTTTCGAAAATCCTTGGGTCATTACAGTGGTATCAGATGTAATAGCCCGCCATTTTGACTGCCCCAAATCGGTGTTTAAACCGACTCGAAGCGTTCAAAACGACGTATTGTTATTGGCTTACATGGTTTAAAATGGAATTTAACATAGAATCACAATGCTCATTAATAGCAGCGAAATAAAATTTTATTCAAGTATCAGAGTTTACACTATTTTGTACAGTGGAAAGACGAATAAAATTGTATATAAAATTTCTTTTAATAAATTACCTCTTCTACCGAGCTTTGCATGCACAAGCATCTTCTCGTGGCTCTCCCCTTTAGGAGCTAAATTCTTTGCTTTTAAATTATTTTTCTAAGCCTGCATACATTGATGCAGTCACCGCATAATTAACTATTTACACAAGGCAGGATAGGAGTTCTGAAATTTCAACAAAGGTGGTCAGTTATGCAGTCAAGGAATAAAAATTATAGCACCAAGAAATTGAGCTTATCAACTAGTTTACAACGTCAAGACTCCTTGAACACGCAGTTTTGGTCTAAGGTGTAGTTTATTTGTAAATTGAATTTTATCTATAAGTAGCAATCCTGTCATGCCAAATAATTAGAATTAACCATAATATTGATAACACCAGCTATAGGCTTTAACTTAAAACATGAATCATGCAAAATCAACCAGCTAACAATTGCTAAATTTTCCATCCCCATACAATAACAAGAAAAAAAAACTATTGTCAAATGATTCATATATTACGAAAGTATTGCCTTTTGTTGTCCCTAACTTCTAGTAAAAATGAAGGCAACTTTATAAAAAAGACTACTGCTAAGTATTCTTGTTTGACATAGCCGACATATTGCACATGCTTTCTCATGCAATTTCCATAAATACGATTTTATGTTTACATAAACAAATTTGTTCAATTGACATATGTAGGCAACTGTTCAAACTAATGGGAAAGCATAAGGCTACCAGTAATATGTTTAAGGCGTAGAACGGTACTAGAAGCAATAAATTTAGCGTAGTATTTCAGCTTCAAAAGAACTGCACAACATAGGACCGATATTCTAATATAACATTGCAAAACTGTATACCTACTAATTGATCCCTGCTTCAATAAAGAGAGTGAAAATATCCACTAGCATGGTAAAATTGACTGGTCAATTCAGTTTAATGAAAGAAATAAACCAACCACATGACAAGATTATTCACTAATACTGCATCCAGGTCCCCAAACTAAAATATCCTTTCCAAAGAATCATAGCAACATAATTTTTTTTAAAACCAACTGCTACTGAAGTACCAGCAGCCATATGCACAAGCAATAAACGATGGGCAGTCCAGTAAAGACATCAGGCTAAATTCACAAGTTCAAAATACCAAACAGCGGTGCAAAATGAACAAGCCAAAACTTCAAGTTCTATGCCCATATATATGTGAAAATATTAAACATTTTGGACAATACAAAAGATAAAATTATAACTTCAATCAAAATGTTCTCTTTGTTTTCAAATCTACTTTAAATTAAATACCAAGTTAATCGCGCTTTCAAACAATGGAAAGTATTCTAAAACATTTACTAATACTGTAATAACCCGGAAATTCTGAACCAATTTAATTTTTTTATTTTGGCAGTTTTAATGAATTTTGAATATTTAAAATGAATTATTTTAAATAATAACGCGAGAAATTTATTTTGAATAGAATTAGAACGTATATTTATATAGCTCGTCGTTAGAATATAAATATTTATTTTTAATTATAAAAGGAATTGAAAATGGCGCGGTAGTTTGATAATTCGATTTCAAATTTCAAATGAATGTACAAGATTCAAAATAAACCGGATTTTAACGAAACCTAAAATATTAGAATCTATTTGAGAATATCTTTCCAACAAATACGAAAAATTAAAATTTCGTAGCGGGAATAAAAAGTTACGTCCAGTAGAAAATTCAGAATAGTCGCTATGGAATTTTGGCCCTTAAAAATAGCCATTTTTCAAACGATCTCAGAATTCGACGAAATTAGTTTTTTAGGACCGTAACGTCAATACGAAGCTAGGAATAATTTTTCTAGAATTTTTAGAGTCAGTATGTGGTCCCGATTAATTAGAATGTACGTTCAAATTCAATATATACAGATTTATATTTTGAATTTGATGAAAACCGATCGTAACAGCCGAACTGGCTTACGAAACATATCCTATTGTGTTCGGAATGAGGGTAATTAGCTAGGGGCGACAATCAGTGGGTTCGGTTTGGTGTTCGAAAATAAAAGTTACTTTTTGGAAGAATAAACTATTAATAAAATAAATTATATAACCCTAACCATCTCTCACAAACCCCAAACCCATCGTTCCTCTTTCAAAGCCGTCCTCCTCCTTTTCTCGTCGACGCACGCAGCCGCCCAACTCCCTCCGCCTTCGCCGCGACCCCCTATCACCTCCGCCCCCGATCTCCTCTTTCCCCTCCTCTCTCCATCTCGCAATCGCCCTAAACCCCTAACCCATCAGCGCCTCCGCCTGTATACATTTGCTACCCACTGGACAACGCCCCGGCGCCGCCATCCCTAGCCCCGCGACGCCCCTTAGCCTCTCCCCCGACCATCTACAGCCCGGCGCCGCCCCTTTCCTCCTCTTCGCTTTAATTCGCAGAAAAAAACCCTTCCTCTTCACGATAATTTGCAGAAAACCCCAGCGAGCCTCCCCCGCGACAATGTGCTCTAGTTCGACATAATGCGAGTTTTTACTTTAATTATATTTAGTTTAATCATATAAAAATATAATTTTTATGGATTTTATTTCTTATTTTTCTTTATTCCGATAATGTAATCGTTTTTAGGTAAATAAAAATATCATTTTTATGAAAAATTATCATTTATATGTATACCGAAGTAAAGATTTGATCTTTATGTAAGCGGAAGCGATATGAAAACCGAATATTTATCTATGTAGAAGCGAGATATAAATATGGTTATATATATATAACATTATAAAAATATAAAGCCTTGATTTTAATATGAAGTAAAGTTTAGATTTTCAATGGAGTAAGATTTGATTTATAGAAAGAATAAAAATATAATTTTTATATTATAGAAAGAATAAAAATATGATTTTTATATTATAGAAAGAATAAAAATATGATTTTTGTATTGGTAGAGTATTAAAAATATGATTTTTAATGTTCGGAACATCATATTAAAAATGTGATTTTATTATGAACAGCGTGGTAAGGACTGCATTGGAATTTCAAACAAATCCAAATGGTTCAGAAGTAAAACCGGCGGAGTGGAACCCAAAGGTGAGAACTCCTCACTTTAATTTGTTTTCTATTTGAAATATATACTAGGATGCAGACGGTGCTTAGCAGCACCCGGCACCCATTGTCCACCGACCATGGACGACTTGTTTGTTTGTTGTTTGTGGTGTGAATATTGATTGTGTGATATGGAATGAAATAAATTATTTTATGGTTAAAAATATAATTTTTAATGTGTATATAAAATAAATATTTATAAACAAATCGGACGATTTGTTTATGTACACACGTTTGGCTGATATGGATTGAGACGATAAATTTTACACATCGCTCAACTGCACAAATAAAACCTGTGTTTGATTGTTTGAAACCCCACACGTGTATTGGGATGATATTGGACATACACTAATCCCAATAATTAGTTGTATGTCAATCGATTGATTGACAGGCTGTTATAAGCGTTAAATATTTATATTTGATGCTTATACAGTGTAGAATGCACTATGGATGATGGATTGCAGTTTTCATTATGGTTATACACATTTGTTGTGTGAAATCCATATAATCATATTATATGGTAATTGACTGTGTCTGATTCTAGTTCAGAAGAAAAGAATATTTTAAAATAACGATTATTTTAAAATAAAGAATATTTTCAAATAATATTCTGAAAAGAATCAAAATTTGATTTTGATGTACGATTTGGGATGGACACGAACATATTTAAATATATATAGCCGTGTTGATTAGATATGCGCCATTTTGACGTGAACGATATCTATATCGATTTTATTCATTTTTATAATGAATATCGAAAAGGAATTGATTTCAAAAAATAGTATTTTGAAAATACTATCATTTATATATCGATGATATGGAATATTCAATTTTGATTTGAAATTGAATATGAGGTTGAAATCGTTTTGAAAATGAATTTAAAACGATTTATAAAATACGTTTTAAAAGGAAATCGACGAAATATATATAATATATATATTATATACATAATGGCCTGAATAGAACGCGCCGCGCTGCGGTAGTTCGCGAATTTCGACCATTGACTTCGAATGGACATTACGGGAGATCCGACCGTCGGTTTCTTCTAAAACCAAAACCGTTGGGTTCGTATCGAAAAGAGCTTTCTAACGAATATTAGAGATTTGAAATCTAACGGTTGGATTTGGAATTATGTCCAAATCAAATTTGGAAAAGGTCGTTGTAAGTGCAGTTCGATGGCCGTTTATGGAAATCGACTATACGGGCCTTGATAAGATTATTAAAAATAGTAATAATTTGTGTAAAATCATAAGAAATGATTTGGAAAGAATTGGGATGAAAAATTCCATATTTGAAAAGATAAAAATAGATTTTTATCGAAATGAACTAGTTTTGAACTAGAATTATAATCCATTTATTTTTGAAATAAATAAATTGGATTTGAAAAGGTTTTAAAAGTAACTGTAATTTCCAATAATTGAATTAGAATGGATTTGAATCGAAATTGTCTTTGGAATATTTCGATGTTGGAATTCGTGATTATACAGATATTATTATGGAAATTTGAAAGATATATTTATATCATTATTCCCAATACGATATTTGTTGGTCGTAGAATTTGTTATTGAATATAAGCCGATATATTTTCTATTCAGAGCCTTATATTTAATATCAAATGGGAAGTGGGTTTGTCGTAAATGGTGTCTTCATTAACACTGTTCTTAAACCCAGTTGAGAAAAAGATTAAATCTTTTTATTTAGATTTAATGAAGTATTCCAATTAAATGGTATTTAATTGGAATTGAATTTGAATTGATACTTGGGTTTATCGTGAACGTTGTTTTAAATAACACTTTTTCTTTAACCCGATAATTAATGGAATGTGAATTGGGTTTATCGTGAACCGTGTTTAAATGACATTCGTTCTTTAACCCGATTTACAGTGAAATGTGATTTGGAATTTATAAATATTTTGTTAAGATTTAAAGGAGATTTTCCAAAGTTAAAGTTTTCCAATTTAATAAAATAAATTGGAATGGAATGGAATTCGATTTGGTAATAATCGAAGTGAATTTCTATGGAGGAAGACAACTAATATATCTGGAATTTAAAAGGCTTTTCCATTATTCCATTTGTATCATTAGTTGGATATAGAAGTTTATATCGATTTGTTTTCCATGAAGATTCCATTACTAATGGAATGTGATTTTGGGTTGTCGTGAATGATATCTTTAATTATAATGTTCTTAGACCCGATGGAGTTAAGAAAATCAGAAACTAACTGGAGATTAGTTAAGTTGAATGGTTTCTTGGATATTGATCTGATGTTGGTTTCGGCCTTCGGGGTTAATACTTAGGGAATTGTTCACTTGCTAATTTACGGTTAAAGGCTGATGGAATGGAATGTGATTTTGGGTTTATAGTGAACCGTGTTTTAAATGACATTGTTTCTTTAACCCAGTTAAAGACAGGATATGATTTCCCAAGTTAAACAATCATTAATATTGATTTTTGGGAAGATTAAAACCAAGTGGAGTTCTAATGAATCTTTAATTAGATTGAAATGATCGAGAATGGAGTATCACCAGTTTTGCTTCAGGCGATAGTTAATTCTTTAATTAGATTTGAACGTGAAAAGGTAATTGAATTTACCGATAACACCGTGGTGTTAGATATGAAGTATGACCAGTTTTACTTCATGGGATGAATAGGTTGGGGTTGGGAAATTTAACAAGTGATTACTTCGGTAAGGTTCGCTAATCCCGACTAGTTTGGATAAACCATAATTTGGTTTGAATTGATATTCAGAAGAAGATTAAAGAATAAATTTAAAGAATTTATCTTTGATAAAATTAATGGGAACCTTTCCCAAAGTATAAGAATATTTAAATAAAAGAATATTCTGAATTGGAATGAGGCATATGTTGTGTTTGTGTAACACTTGTTGATTATATACGCGAGTTATTCAGAAAGACCGGGTTTATCCCATATGGAATAACTGATTCGACGATGTGTCGAGGATGAAGATGGTGGTCGAAGACTGGAGGTCTTCACATCGTTTGGATAATTACTAATGATCTTAATTGGGCTGTACACCCAAGAGGAGGGAATCAGTTGGTGATCGTCCAGACGTACTTGGAGATCGATGGGTATGCGAGGTACAAGGTGCCTCTGGTTTCGTTCAGACCCAGAACGGACTTGTAAATGGACTGTGTGTCTGACATTGGATATCATTCTGTGTGATTGATGGATATCGGTTGCATGGAGTGGTTTGCCTGTGTGGCATGCTAAGATGCAAATGATCAAGGCTTTTGTTGAAAAGCAAAGTCTTGTGGTTGATGATCAAAGCACCGCCTGTGTGGCATAGCTTTATGTAGCGTTAATTCGCGAGCCTCACACCCCGGTTGTGAACCAGAAATGGGAGAGGACCTCAGGGAGGACATGCGTTTCCTTCTAGCTAGGGTGGTGTCAGTGACCTACCAGCCCTAACATTTATATTACTTTCACCTGTGTGGTTGTTGGATTGCGAGTCGCCTAGGAAATATCAGTGACTTTGTGGAGCCGATGGAGTCATAGGACTCATTTACGCCCCAAAGGGCAGGGAAACGCAGTGTTCAGGCATTATAATCCACATCGAGTGGACCGGCCCTGACGATCCATGGGGCAGTTGCGGCTATTCCTGAGGCTCGGGCTAGACAGTCTCCAAGCGGTAAGGACGATCCCTTGCCTTGGTTCACAGATGGAAATCCAACTTCCAGTACGTGACATTTGCGGTTTTGATTGTAGAGCCTAGTATTGTCGACATGATATATGGTACCTATGCCGTCTAGGATTGATACATTTATATTTGAAGTTGTTTTATACACTTTGCACTTATAATAATATCAAATGATTTGTTTTAAACGTACCAAGCATGTTTGGCTATTATAAGGGAAAACCCTATCCTCCGGCTTGCGTTGCATTGTGTGATGGGACCTGGGTCTTATAATAGCTTCATTTTTCCAAAAAGCATTGCGCTGTTTTGATATATGCACTGGTATTCTTGGGAGGAAACCCGTTCCGTGTTATACGGCGTGGTCCCTTGATATATCTGATTTAAAGTAAAGTTTTAAATAACTGTTTCAGTTCTCACACCAGTCACATGACTGACTTGGAGTTTATTGTTTTAACCTAAACTCTGGGTGCCCCTATTTTCCACACGGGCAGCTAGTAGTTTTGGTTTTGCAGATTTATATTCACAGGATCCTGGTTTACAGCTGGAATGATATTCGGAAAGCTCTGTATCCGTATATTCTTTTCAGTTGTGTTTTGTATTATTTTCCGCTGCTATGTAATTTATTGTAATCTCTGATATTTATCGAATGTATTTTATTTATTCACTCTGTATATTCTTGTATTCTGATGGAATAGTTGTAATAAACAATGAAATGTTCTTCTGTTTGTGTTCTGATTTGTCGTGTTCTCAATTCAATCCGTTATTTCCTTCACGAGGAAGTTCGGGTCGTAACATTCTGGTATTAGAGCTCTGGTTTACAGAGCTCAGAGAACAAGACACTTTAGAACCGAACGAAAGAATTCATCAGAGATTGGATTAGTAATATCCAAAGAGAATGACCCGTTAGAGATGGGATCAGTAATATCCTAGAACGAGTGTGAATAGTATATTTTTAAAATGAAAACAAATTTTGTTTTGAAAATTTAAACTTTATTCAACGTATTTGAATATTTATTTGTATTGAATTTGGGCAATCCAATATATAAAGATTTTGCATATACGTTTGATCCATGGGTATTCAAAGTTTTAATATATTGTGTAGACATAGAATCACACTCTAGTCGCCCGGAGATGATTCTGATGATGAGGCCTCATCATCAGTGTCTGTGTTCGAGTCTCGAAGGTGGGATATCTATATGATTCCAACTGACTGGTGTGAGTACCAAAATTAGATAGGGCTTATTGTTGTGATTTGGCATCAAAAACATGATTTTCTGTATATGTATCAAAATTATGAATTTGAAACGTTAATCAACTAATTGATTGATGGTTGTGTTGTATGTTTATTTATTTAAACCAATGTGTGAATGAAAGGTGAATTAAGCCAAAATGATCAAATTTTGAACTGACTTGAAAATTGTTTGGAAATGCATGCATGTACATATATATGTGTGAACAGGTCATGGCAAGGAGGCTAGAGAAGAGGAATAAAATTGTTTTCCCGACAAATAGGTACATGTTTATTGTATTTCTTAGGTTTTGGATGATTTTATGAGCTGATTGGCTAGCCGCTTGGCTGTTTCTTTTTCTTTTTGGATTGGAGAGGCCTGTATGGCAATTTCGGGATTTCCCGGTGCTCCCGTGCAGGGGAGGTTATGGCGAAATTTTTCGAAAATTTAGGGTGTTAGCCAAATTTTTGAAAAACTGAAAAGTTCTTAGAAACTGAAAAGTTGAAGAACTTAAGCCATAATGAAAATTGAGTTGGTTAGCAAAACAACTTTCAGCTTCGTTCCTTTTCGGGGACGAAAAGTTTTAAGTGGGGGAGATTGTAATAACCCGGAAATTCTGAACCAATTTAAAATTTTTATTTTGGCAATTTTGATGAATTTTGAATATTTAAAATGAATTATTTTAAATAATAACGACAAGAAATTTATTTTGAATAGAATTAGAACGTATATATTTATATAGCTCGTCGTTAGAATATAAATATTTATTTTTAATTATAAAAGGAATTGAAAATGGCGCGGTAGTTCGAAAATTCGATTTCTAATTTCAAATGAACGTACAAGATTCAAAATAAATCGAATTTTAGCAAAATCGAAAATATTAGACTCTATTTGAGAATATCTTTCCAACGAATCCGAAAAATCAAAGTTTCATAGCGGGAATAAAAAGTTACGTCCAGTTGAAAATTCAGAATAGTCGCTATGGAATTTTGGCCCTTTAAAATAGCCATTTTTCAAACGATCTCAGAATTCGACGAAATTAGTTTTGTTAGGACCGTATCGTCAATACGAAGCTAGGAATAATTTTTCTAGAATTTTTAGAGTCAGTATGTGGCCCCGATGATTTAGAATGTACGTTCAAATTCAATATATACTGATTTATATTTTGAATTTGATGAAAACTGATCGTAACAACCGAACTGGCTTATGAAACACATCCCATTATGTTCGAAATGGGGGTAATTAGCTAGAGGCGATAGTCAGTGGGTTCGGTTTGGTGTTCGAAAATAAAAGTTACTTTTTGGAAGAATAAAATATTAATAAAATAAATTATATAACCCTAACCATCCCTCGCCAACCCCAAACCCGTTGTTCCTCTTTCAAAGCCGCCCTCCTCCTTTTCTCGTCGACGCACGCAGCCGCCCAGCCCCCTCCGCCTTCGTCGCGACCCCCTATCACCTCCATCTCCTCCGATCTCCTCTCTCCCCTCCTCTCTCCATCTCGCAATCGCCCTAAACCCCTAACCCATCAGCGCCTCTGCCTGTATACAGTCGCCACCCACCTGAGAACGCTCCGCGCCGCCATCCCTAGCCCCGCGACACCCCTCAGCCTCTCCCTCGATCATCTACAGCCCAGCGCCGCTCCTTTCCTCCTCCTCTTCGCTTTAATTCACAGAAAAAAACCCTTCCTCTTCACGATAATTTGCAGAAAACCCCCAGCGAGCCTCCCCCACGACAGTGTGCTCTAGTTCGACATAATGTGAGTTTTTACTTTAATTATATTTAGTTTAATCGTATAAAAATATAATTTTTATGGATTTTATTTCTTATTTTTCTTTATTCCTATAACGTAATCGTTTTTTGGTAAATAAAAATATCATTTTTATGAAAAATTATCATTTATATGTATACCGAAGTAAAGATTTGAACTTTATGTAAGCGGAAGCTATATGAAAACCAGATCTTTATATATGTAAACGAGATATAAATATGGTTATATATATATATACAACGTTATAAAAATATAAAGCCTTGATTTTAATAATGAAGTAAAGTTTAGATTTTTAATGGAGTAAGATTTGATTTATAGAAAGAATAAAAATATAATTTTTATATTATAGAAAGAATAAAAATATGATTTTTATATTATAGAAAGAATAAAAATATGATTTTTATATTGTACAAAGAATAAAAATATGATTTTTTATATTGGTAGAGTATTAAAAATATGATTTTTAATGTATAGAACATCATATTGAAAATTTGATTTTATTATGAAAAGCGTGGTAAGGACTGCATTGGAATTTCAAACAAATCCAAACGGTTCAGAAGTAAAACCGGCGGAGTGGAACCCAAACGTGAGAACTCCTCACTTTAATTTGTTTTCTAGTGGAAATATATACTAGGATGCAGACGGTGCTTAGCAGCACCCGACACTAGTTGTCCACAGACCATGGACGACTTGTTTGTTTGTTGTTTGTGGTGTGAATATTGATCGTGTGATGTGGAATGGAATAAATTATTTTATGGTTAAAAATATAATTTTTAATGTGTATATATAAAATAAATATTTATAAACAAATCAGACGATTTGTTTATGTACACACATTTGGCTGATATGGATTGGGACGATAAATTTTACACATCGCCCAACTGCACAAATAAAACCTTTATTTGATTGTTTGAAACCCCACACGTGTATTGGGATGATATTGGACATACACTAATCCCAATAATTAGTTGTATGTCGATTGATCGATTGACAGGCTGTTATAAGCGTTAAATATTTATATTTGATGCTTATACAGTGTAGAATGCACTCTGGATGATGGATTGCAGTTTTCATTGTGGTTATACACATTTGTTGTGTGAAATCCATATAATCATATTATATGGTAATTGACTATGTCTGATTCCAGTTCAGAAGAAAAGAATATTCCAAAATAACGATTATTTTAAAATAACGAATATTTTCAAATAATATTCAGAAAAGAATCAAAATTTGATTTTGATGTCCGATTTGGGATGGACACGAATATATTTAAATATATATATCCGTGTTGATTAGATATGCTCCATTTTGACGTGAACGATATCTATATCGATTTTATTCATTTTTATAATGAATATCGAAAAGGAATTGATTTCAAAATATAATATTTTGAAAATACTATCATTTATATATCGATGATATGGAATATTCAATTTTGATTTGAAATTGAATATGAGGTTGAAATCATTTTGAAAACGAATTTAAAACGATTTATAAAATACGTTTTAAAAGGAAATCGATGAAATATATAATATATATATATATATATTATATATATAATGGCCTGAATAGAACGAGCCGCGCTGCGGCAGTTCGTGAATTTCGACCATTGACTTCGAATGGACATTACGGGAGATCCGACCGTCGGATTCTCCTAAAACCGGAACCGTTGGGTTCGTATCGAAAAGAGATTTCTAATGAATATTAGAGATTTTAAATCTAATGGTTGGATTTGGAATTATTTCCAAATCAAATTCGGAAAAGGTCGCTGTAAGCGCAGTTCGATGGCCGTTTATGGAAATCGACTATACGGGCCTTGATAAGATTATTAAAAATAGTAATAATATGTGTAAAATCATAAGAAATGATTTGGAAAGAATTGGGATGAAAAATTCCATATTTGAAAAGATAAAAATAGATTTTTATCGAAATGAACTAGTTTTGAACTAGAATTATAATCCATTTATTTTTGAAATAAATAAATTGGATTTGAAAAGGTTTTAAAAGTAACCGGAATTTCCAATAATTGAATTGGAATGGATTTGAATCGAAATCGTCTTTGGAATATTTCGATGTTGGATTTCGCGATTATACAGATATTGTTATTGAAATTTAAAAGATATATTTATATCGTTATTTCCAATACGATATTTGTTGGTCGTAGAATTTGATATTGAATATAAGTCGATATATTTTCTATTAAAAGCCTTGTATTTAATATCAAACGGAAAGTGGGTTTGTCGTGAATGGTGTCTTCATTAACACTGTTCTTAAACCCAGTTGAGAAAAAGATTAAATCTTCTTATTTAGATTTAATGAAGTATACCAATTAAATGGTAATTTATTGGATTTGAATTTGAATTGATTTTTAGGTTTATCGTGAACGGTGTTTTAAATAACACTTGTTCTTTGACCCGATAATTAATGGAATGTGAATTGGGTTTATCGTGAACTGTGTTTTAAGGACATTCTTTCTTTAACCCGATTTACAGTGAAATGTGATTTGGAATTTATAAATCTTTTGTTAAGATTTAAAGGAGATTTTCCAAAGTTAAAGTTTTCCAATTTAATAAAATAAATTGGAATGGAATGGAATTCGATTTGGTAATAATCGAAGTGAATTTCTGTGGAGGAAGACAACTAATATATCTGGAATTTAAAAGGCTTTGCCATTATTCCATTTATATTATTAGTCGGATATGGAAGTTTATATTGATTATATATATCGATTTGTTTTCCATGAAGATTCCATTGCTAATGGAATGTGATTTTGGGTTGTCGTGAATGGTATCTTTAATAATACTGTTCTTAGACCTAACGGAGTTAAGAAAATCAGAAACTAACTGGAGATTAGTTAAGTTGAATGGTTTCTTGGGTATTGATCTGATGTTGGTTTCGGCCTTCGGGGTTAATACTTAGGGAATTGTTCACTTACTAATTTACGGTTAAAGGCTGATGGAATGGAATGTGATTTTGGGTTTATAGTGAACCGTGTTTTAAATGACATTGGTTCTTTAACCCAGTTAAAGGCAGGATATGATTTCCCAAGTTAAACAATCATTAATATTGATTTTTGGGAATATTAAAACCAAGTGGAGTTTTAATGAATCTTTAATTAGAATGAAATGATCGAGAATGGAGTATCACCAGTTTTGCTCTAAGCGATAGTTAAATCTTTAATTAGATTTGAACGTGAAAAAATAATTGAATTTACCGATAACACCGTGGTGTTAGATATGAAGTATGACCAGTTTTACTTCATGGGATGAATTGGTTGGGGTTGGGAAATTTAACAAGTGATTACTTCGGTAAGGTTCGCTAATCCCGACTAGTTTGGACAAACCATAATTTGGTTTGAATTGATATTCAGAAGAAGATTAAAGAATAAATTTAAAGAATCTATCTTTGATAAAATTAATGGGAACCTTTCCCAAAGTATAAGAATATTTAAATAAAAAAATATTCTGAATTGGAATGAGGTGTATGTTGTGTTTGTGTAACACTTGTTGATTATATACGCGAGTTATTTAGAAAGACCGGGTTTATCCCATATGGAATAACTGATTCGACGATGTGTCGAGGATGAAGACGGTGGTCGAAGACTGGAGGTCTTCTCATCGTTTGTGTAACGTGAATTCGCGAGCCTCACACCCCGGTTGTGAAGCAGAAACGGGAGAGGACCTTAGGGAGGACATACGCTTCCTTCTAGCTAGGGTGGTGTCAGTGACCTACCAGCCCTGACATTTATATTATTCTCACCTGTGTGGTTGTTGGATTGCGAGGCGCCTCAGATATTTTGGTGACTATGTGGAGCCGAAGGAGTCATAGGTCTCATTTACGCCCCAAAGCGCGTGGAAACGCAGTGTTCAGGCATTATAATCCACATCGAGTGGACCGGCCCTGACGATCCATGGGGCAGTTGCGGCTGTTCCTGAGGCTCGGGCTAGACAGTCTCGAAGTGGTAAGGACGATCCCTTGCCTTGGTTCACAGATGGAAATCCAACTTCCAATACGTGACATTTGCGGTTTTGATTGTAGAGCCTAGTATTGGCGACATGATATATGGTACCCATGCCGTCTAGGATTGATACATTTATATTTGAAGTTATTTTATACACTTTGCACTTATAATAGTATCAAATGATTTGTTTTAAACGTACTAAGCATGTTTGGCTATTATAAGGGAAAACCCTATCCTCCGACTTGCGTTGCATTGTGTGATGGGACCTGGGTCTTATAATAGCTTCATTTTTCCAAAAAGCATTGCGCTGTTTTGA
This sequence comes from Allium sativum, assembly GCA_030737875.1. Taxonomy (NCBI): domain Eukaryota; kingdom Viridiplantae; phylum Streptophyta; class Magnoliopsida; order Asparagales; family Amaryllidaceae; genus Allium; species Allium sativum. The sequence goes on from CM060909.1 coordinate 284,473,563, forward strand.
TATATGCATTGGTATTCTTGGGACGAAACCCATTCCGTGTTATACGACGTGGTCCCTTGATATATCTGATTTAAAGTGAACTTTTAAATAAATGTTTTAGTTCTCACACCAGTCACATGACTGACCTGGAGTTTATTGTTTTAACCTAAACTCTGGGTGCCCCTATTTTCCACACGGACAGCTAGTAGTTTTGGTTTTGCAGATTTATGTTCACAGGATCCTGGTTTACAGCTGGAATGAAGCTCTGTATCCGTATATTATTTTCAGTTGTGTTTTGTATTATTTTCCGCTGCTATGTAATTTATCGTAATCTCTGATATTTATCGAATGTATTTTATTTATTCACTCTGTATATTCTTGAATACTGATGGAGTTGTTGTAATAAACAATGAAATGTTCTTCTGTTTGTGTTCTGATTTGTCGTGTTCTCAATTTAATCCGTTCTTTCCTTCGCAGGGAAGTTCAGGTCGTAACAAATATATTGTAAGTCAAGGCATGCAAGGACATATATATACCCTCTTAAAGTCATATGTAGCTCAAGACATTTCTCAGAATACATTCTAAAAATAGTACAGACTTGTTTAAAATGTTACATTTTTGAATATAAATCAAACTGCAAGAAACCATTGTCATCTTGCTATTTGGTTTTGCATAATTCGCCAAGTTAAAACAGCATGTGGGTTAACATGTACATTTTAGTTCCTCGCATGGATACGCAGCATGTCGTATGTAAATATGTGTCATAGTACATGGACTAACATATTTAAATATGAAAAAAAGAGCACTTCAGATTTTCAACTAAAGAAATGAAACAAAGATTAGTTGTTAACACCCTTGTAAAGGCAAAATATGATGCTTCTAGTTTTCAATAACAGACTATAACCCATAAACAACACTACATCACTTTGTGAACATGCAGACACAAATCAATCACGTTTAATTCTTGCTGTTTATCCATGCACACTTACTATAAATTGTGCACTTATTTCCTTTGCAGCATCATGGTGCGAAACCAATTCAAACAAAGACGATAAAGTGATTTACATGCATCAACCAAACACCCATTCTATTCAACAAGAACGCAAATTGCAAATTTTACGAAGTTAATACTTAAATGTAAATAATCGAGAGAGGGGACTCACCTAGACCAGCGGAGAAAAGAAGGGCACAGGCGGTGGCTTCATGAATCAATATGGTAGCAAAACAAAACTGGTGGCTTTGACGTGGAGCCGAGGTGGAGGCGGCATTGAAGAAGGGCGACAACCTGCATGACAGTTCAGGCATTGGTCCGTTGTAAAGTGTGGCTCCGACATAAAGCGGGAAGACGTTGTGTGAGGCTGAAGCACACTGGAACCGGACACGATCTCGACTGAGGTTGCAGTGAATTGGTGCTCGCTGTACTGATGGAGGAAGCGACGATGTCAAATTAGGTGGTGGCCATGCTTCACGGTTTAAAAAAAAAAACAATTTGGGGGAGATGTTAATTTGGGTAAAAAAGTAAAGTGAATTCGCTGTTTCCAGAAATAGGAGGATAGAGTAACTCCCCCCCTTCTCAAGGAAAAAAATCCATATATATATCAAAAGAAAGGGACACATTTAGTAAAAAAAAGGAACATGAGATCATTCCAGAACAAAAGGGAACATATGTGTAAGATTTCAACAAAAGTAATGCTATTTTATTTTATTTCAACACAAATTAAAAATACAACGTAAATTTAAACCTAACTCCATTATTTAAAATCCCATTCAAATTCTAGAATAAAATTATAACAAATCTCAACTTCTAATTTTACACACATACAAATATATATTCCAAACTTTGGATTTATTTTCAAAGTTACATTTTGAACATTCAAGTGAATCCAAATCACTAGTAACTTCTCGGTTTATTGTTTTCGACAAAATGCTCGTACTTATGAAAGAGATCATTTGAAACATATCCAAACTACATTCAATGGATAAATTCCAAATTTTTAATTTGGATTTCAATTATAACTTCTATCTAAATCTTAATTTAATTTATTGTCTAAACGCCAAAAAATTTTAAGCTATTACAACCCCCTTCCAAAAATCTGGGTTGCTACAGGCTCCCCCTAATAAAATTGCATCCTCGCAATTTACTTGGGTTAGTATACATCATCACCGAATCCCAACGTTGCATCTCAAGTTCTTCCTTTTAATTTAAATGTCTAACATATAGAGTTTGAAACTTCTGTAATATTTCCCAACTTGTTTACATTATAACAATAGTAAATTTCAACTTTGTTTACTCGACTTCGTAAAAAATTCAGCTCTCCTCCCAAATAAAATACATATATTAGGATACCCACTCCTCTTTTTCGATATAAAAGTATCGTATATAAATCAATAAGATACTCGTAACACTCCTCTTATATACAACAATATGATCAATAAAGGGAGTAACTCACTCTAAAACATCTAAATCTCACAATATGACGGATTAGAAATCCAAATGGACTTTGCAAATGTACGGTCATCCCGATCGAGTTAAAGTCATCAAACCCAACTTATAAAATAAATCATAAGAAATGTTCGCATGCAATAATAATAAAGCTCATCCCGAGCTATAATTTGCTCATTTTGAGCAATATCCAAGTATTAGGAAATGAAAAATCACCAACATCACATCATAACATAAAAATCATCATAAATAATGTGCACGTGCTATTAAATTATAGCCCACCCTGAGCTATAGTATTGCTCATCCCGAGTAATAGCCATGTATTATCAAATAAAAATCATCATATAACCCAAATGAGTCAAATATCACGAAAGGAGCAACACACTCCAACATACGAAATCACAAAATGTTTATGTGAATTTAAAACCCAATAATCTTCAATGTATGATCGTATAGATCAAATCACAAAATATCATCATAATATGAATCCATTAGAAATAATTATGCACGTGCAACTACTTGATAATATAGCTCCCCCCGAGCTTAGCTCAGTACTTATACGTATTCAAGTTAAACGCCTGTCACTACGACCCCCCCGGTCGAGTGTATCTTGACCCCCCGGTCAAGTGAATACATGACCCCCTCCCAAGTGTATCTTGACCCCCCGATCAAGTGAATACGTGACTCCCCCCGAGTCTCGGTTCCACTGCGGCCCCCCGGTCGAGTGTATCTTGACCCCCCAAATGAATCAGATTCAATCTAACCATATTGGGATTAACTGACTTCGTGGACTTCCGTGTCCCATAAGATGGAGTGTACAATATCGTTTAAATTCCAATATGTTATCTTGAAGGGTGCAAGATCGTGTAGTTCACATATATAAAAAAATATTTGATTTCGAAACAAGTTATGAAATATTTTATGAAACCAATAAAATCCATATATTTACAAAAATAAATTTATACTATTGTTTTGAGGCCATTTAGCGTGAAAACTAAAATTATAAAACTCTTTTAACCTTAAAACTATAACGAAAACTTAATTTATACGTATATCAGAAACTAGTTTAAATCGTGCAATGTGTGCTCAAAACTCATCAAAACTCATCACTAAATACATAAAACCCAAATTAAACAAAATAAAACCAATATTTAACCACCAATCCAATTATCAAATAGTAAATAAGAACAAGCCTAGTATAGGCCTATTCATAAAATGCGGTGGTTTAATTCTCAAATCAAGTCACACTATTTGCGATATAGAATAAAAATATCATCATACAAATGATGTAAGTATATGTCAACTAAAAATGTCCCAAAAATATTCCAATTCAGAAATTAACGGATACTCCCAATAGTAATTATTTAAATATAACGTAAGCTTCCTATATCACCTTGTGTTACTTAGCTATTTATAGTAAGGAAGCAAATCACACCAATTAAAGATACAAGACATTAGGTAATACTAAACCATTTACTCAAAATCCTTATCATACGGAATTTCACCTAAACCCCAGTGGAAATTATATTCAATTCAATTCAATATATATATATATATATATATATATATATATATATATATCAAAGCATTTATTAAATAATCGAAAGGAAAAATAATTGATCTACGCTTTGTTGTTTTTATTATTAATTATTATCGGCTTCCTTACTTTATGTTCAATAACATAATCCTCATTAAAGTGGTCAATTCCAAGCCCAATCCGACCCGTGTTAGTTTCAAGACTGATTCAACTCTCATTTCGTCAACTATTCCCAAACAGCATTCGCATTCCTCTTTTGTGGGGGCTATAAGCATTTTTCAAAAACCCATCTTATTACCCATCTTGATTTTAAACCAAAACTCTAAGTTTTTTTAAAATCACATTAAAATATTTTATTTTCCCCAAAATGCGGTTTATCTCGAGTGATTCTAGTATCAGTTCCACTCATTCTAGGGTATTTCCACCCAATCTCTAGTGAGTTATTAAACCCAATAAGCCAAGTTTGATATAAACCACAACTCTGATACCAAATGTAACAGCCCGCCATTTTGACCGCCCCAAGTCGGTGTTTAAACCGACTCGAAGCGTTAAAAATGACGGATTGTTATTGGCTTACAGGGTTTAAAATGGAATTTAACACAGAATCACAATGCTCAATAATAGCAGCGAAATAAAATTTTATTCAAGTATCAGAGTTTACACTATTTTGTACAGTGGAAAGACGAATAAAATTGTATATAAAATTTCTTTTATAAATTACAACTTCTACCGAGCATTGCGTGCAAAAGTATCTTCTCGTCGCTTTCCCCTTTAGGAGCTAAATTCTTTGCTTTTAACTTATTTTTCTAAGCCTGCACACATTAATGCAGTCACCGCATAATTAACTATTGGCATAAGGCAGGATAGGAGTTCTGAAATTTCAACAAAGATGGTCAGTTATGCAGTTAAAGAATAAAAATTATAGCATCAAGAAATAGAGCTTATCAACTAGTTTATAACGTCAAGACTCCTTGAACACACAGTTTTGGTCTAAGATGTAGTTTATTTGTAAATTGAATTTTATCTATAAGCAGCAATCCTGTCATACCAAATAATTAGAATCAACCATAATATTGATAACACCGGCCATAGGCTTTAACTTAAAACAGGAATCATGCAAAATCAACCAGCTAACAACTGCTAAATTTTCCATCCCCGTACAACAACAACAAAAAAACTATTGTCAAATGATTCATATATTACGAAAGTATTGCCTTTTGTTGTCCCTAACTTCTAGTAAAAATGAAGGCAACTTTATAAAAAAGACTACAGTTGAGTATTCTTGCTTGACATAGCTGACATATTGCACATGTTTTCTCATGCAATTTCCGTAAATACGATTTTATGTTTACATAAACAAATTTGTTCAATTGACATATGTAGGTAACTGTTCAAACTAATGGGAAAGCTTAAGGCTATCAGGAATATGCTTAAGGCGTAGAACGGTACTAGAAGCAATAAATTTAGCATAATATTTCAGCTTTAAAAGAACTGCACAACATAGGACCAATATTCTAATATAACATTGCAAAACTATATACCTACTAATTGATCCCTGCTTCAATAAAGAGAGTGAAGATATCCACTAGCATGGTAAAATTGACTAGTCAATTCAGTTTAATGAAAGAAATAAACCAACCACATGACAAGATTATTCACTAATACTGCATCCAGTACCGCAAACCAAAATATCCTTTTTAAAGAATCATAACAACATAAAAAATTTAAAACCAATTGTTACTGAAGTACCAACAACCATATGCACAAGCAATAAACGATGGGCAGTCCAGTAAAGACATCAGGCTAAATTCACAAGTTCAAAATATCAAACAGCAGTGCAAAATGAACAAGCCAAAACTTCAAGTTCTATGCAAAGATAAATCATAACTTCAATCAAAATGTTCTCTTTGTTTTCAAATCTACTTTAAATTAAATAACAAGTTAATCGCGTTTTCAAACAATGGAAAGTTTTCTAAAACATTTACTAATATATTGTAAGTCAAGGCATGCAAGGACATATGTATACCCTCTTAAAGTCATATGTAGCTCAAGACATTTCTCAGCATACACACTGAAAATAGTACAGACTTGTTTAAAATGTTACATTTTTGAATATAAATCAAACTGTAAGAAACCATTATCAGCTTGCTATTTGGTTTCGCATAATTCGCCAATTTAAAACAGCATGTGAGTTAACATGTACATTTTAGTTCCTCGCATGGATACGCGGCATGCCATATGTAAATATGTGTAATACATGGACTAACATATTTAAATATGGAAAAAAAGAGCACTTCAGGTTTTCAACTAAATAAATGAAATAAAGATTAGTTGTTAACACCCTTGTAAAGGCAAAATATGGTGCTTCTAGTTTTCAATAACAGACTATAACCCATAAACAACACTACATCACTCTGTGAACAAGCATACACAAATCGATCACGTTTAATTCATGTTGTTTATCCATGTGCACACTTACTACAGATTGTGCACTTATTTCCTTTGTAGCATCATGGTGCGAAACCAATCAAACAAAGATAATAAAGTGGTCAACATGCATCAACCAAACACTTGTTCTATTCAACAAGAACGTAAATTCCAAATTTTATGAAGTTGAATATTTAAACGTAAATAATCGAGAGAGAGGACTCACCTTGAGCAGCGGAGAAAAGAAGGGCACAGGCGGTGGCATCTCGAATCAATATGGTAGAAAAACAAAACTGGTGGCTTTGACGTGGAGCCGAGGTGGAGGCGGCGTTAAAGAAGGGCGACAGCCTGGACGGCAGTTCAGGCATTGGTCAGTGGTGAAGTGTGGCTCTGGCATAAAGCGGGAAGACATTGGGTGAGGCTGAAGCACACTGGAACCGGACACGATCTGGATCAAGGTTGCGATGAGTTAATGCTCGCCGTGCTGATGGAGGAAGCGACGACGTCAAATTAGGTGGTGGCCATGCTTCACGGTTTGAAAAAAAAAACAATTTGGAGGAGATGTTAATTTGGGTAAAAAAGAAAAGTGAATTCGTTGTTTCCATAAATAAGAGGATAGAGTAACTCCCCCCCCATCCCAAGGAAAAAAATCCAAATAAATATCAAAAGAAAGGGACACATTTAGTAAAAAAAGGAACGTGAGATCATTCCAGAACAAAGGGGAACATATGTATAAGATTTCAGCATAAGTAAAGCTATTTTATTTTATTTCAAAACTAAAAAAATTCAATGTAAATTTAAATCTAACTCCATTATTTAAAATCCCATTCAAATCTAGTATAAAATTATAACAAATCTCAACTTCTAATTTTACACACAAATATATATTCCAAACTTTGGATTTATTTTCAAAGTTACATTTCGAACTTCAAGTGAATCCAAATCAATTAGTAACTTCTCGGTTTATTGCTTTCGACAAAATGCTCGTATTAATGAAACAAATCATTTGAAACATATCCAAACTAGATTCAAGGGATAAATTCCAAATTTTTAATTTGGATTTAAAATATAACTTCTATCTAGATCTTAATTTAATTTATTGTCTAAACACCAATTTTTTTTAAGTTATTACAACCCCTTCAAAAAATCCGGGTTGTTACATCAGCGCCGAAGGTTAAGTGATTACCTTGGCTCTTTGGCATAACTCGATAGAGATGGGGTCAGTAATACCTTAGATTGAGTTGAATGTATATATAGGAGAGAGTGTATTTGTAGATTATATAAAAGTGATTTTATATTGTGGGGATTTATTGGTTAAGTGGTTTATGTATTCCTTTTGACGGTGGGGCACCACAATATCGATCGGGATTTCTAAACGCTCGAATTCGATGAACCGACATAGTATGTTTTTGAAAAGAGGATAAATGAAATAATTTTATCCAAAATATATTTTGATATAAAGAAAATATGTATTGGAACTATTATAGTATATTGGATGTGTTGGTTATTATTATAATCGAGTCAGATTATAATTGATATAGTTATAAATAACCAATTAGAAATCGTATAATTATAAGATATAAATCAAGATGAACCGAATCTGGATTTGAATCAGAATTAGAATTGAAAACTCTGGAAACTGGGAAAAATGTTGTAAATGGATTTGGATTTAAAATATACAAAAATTTTAAGATCCTGGGTGAATTTGGAAATGTTTTCCAAATAATGTAAAGATATTTTGAGGTAATTTCAAAATGGAAATATTTTAAAAATGAGTTTTGAATTGATGTAGTATTGAAATCACTTCGATAGCTGGAAAATAATTCTTATAATGACTGCCGCATTATCTGTATTCATTTTCGAGTTTCTAAGTGACGGATTACTGCCAAAGATTTTGTTTTGAATTGTTTTAAGGAAACAGGTTGTCAAAAAAATTCAAATGTTTTGAATTGCTATTATTATATGTAAATATATATGATTTCAAACCGATTTGAAGTAAAACCCAGGAATTTGAATTTTGAAATTTAAATTTAACTTCTGAAGTTAAATAGATTAAAATGGTAAAAGTGGATTAATAAAATTAAAATTTAATTTAAAACTAAGTTAAATAAAATTGGACTAGATTAGGGATAATCCAGAATGAAATTTATAAAAGAGTAATATTTGGGATTCAAATTATTAAAATGAACGGATCCTTGGAAAATAAGAATCGAATTTTGAATTTGGAAACGAAGATAACTAATTTGAGAAATTAATCAGTAAATGGAATGTCATAATAAAACTTAACAAGGTTAAGAGTTTGGAATTGAGAATGGAACAGGGGTTTGAAATGAAATTTGGTTGGGTATAAGAGAATTATTGGATTGATGATGAATTGGTTGTAGATCAGTTGGGATTACATTTGTATATGCTGAAGTGATAGTAGATGGAAGAGATAAATTTGAATGCCCGACAAAAAGGTATAAGTTTATATTTTATATCAGAGTGAGTTTTTATGAGCCTGTTGGAAAGCCATTTGGATGTTTAATTTTCTATTGGATTGGAGAAGACATAGAGAGGCAAGTTATAGTTGTATTGATTGAGTTGTGCAAAGGAGCCGCTGGCAAAATTTTTTGAAAATTTAGTGTGTTAGAAAATTTTAGTTTATAGGAATTAATTAATATTTTGAATTGAAATAAATTGGTTCAGTTAAAACTGAAGTTAAGAAGTGAAACAAATGATTTTAACCTAGTTAATACGGATTGTAGCATTTTTCCTACTCTAGTAATTTCAGGGATGAAATTCTTTTAAGGGGGGAGGAATGTAACATCCCGGATTTTTACTGATTTCATAATTAATTAATTTAATTATCTTATTATAGTGGTTTGTTAATTTAAATGGATTGAATTCAAACATTTCAAATATTTAATTAATATAAATAGTAAAATAATAATTTTAATTTCGAAATGGTCGAAATTGTTGATTTTGCAATACTGTGTAAACTGGATAATATGTGATATTTAATCGAATTTGAATTCGAATTCGAATAACGAATATATTTAAATAGACGACCATTGAACATATTAATTATAATATAATTATAATCGAGCTCGTAATGTCGTGGTAGTTCGTAATATTGAGTTTTGAACTTCAACTGGGTATACAAGATCCGTTTTAAGTCGGATTACTTTGAAACAAGAAACATTCGAATCAGTTGAGCTATATGTTTCTAATGGAAGTGAAAAATAGAGATTTCATCTTATAGATTGATAGTTATGTCCAAATCAAAATTTTAAATAGTCGCTATGGAATCGTTTATAAGCCATATTAATATAATAAAATATTGGTTTCGAATTTGGATAATATTTTTGAGACGTATACTCACTTTAATTTATAGAATTTTCCTGTAATTTTTAATTCGTAAAATAAGCAAATTTTTATTTAACGTATTTTACAGCCTATGACAGCGCTTTTGAAATTTAACAGAATAAGTTATCTTGTTTATACTATTATATTTTTTGGATCGGGGCACCTTGCTTGTCACGATCATATTTTTATTTTTGTCCATAGCAGTCGGAAAATAAATGAAGTTCTTTGTAACCGATACCACTTTAATGTTAAATATACATACACAAGTAAATAAATAAAAATATTAAAATATACTACCTTAATACTAAAGTATATATGTATTGCTCGCCGACAAACAAGACAAAATAGGATCGCAGACTGGAGTATATGTTTATTCTTTTCTTCATGCCTAAAGAATTACTACAACAAGCCATATGCAAGGACCAGAATTTGTCACCCATCTAAAACAGTACCTACCTTAATATTTCACGTTTAAGAAAAAAACGAAAGAGCCTACAAACCAAAGAAAAACTAGGATGTAAAAACTCATGCCTAAGAAATTACAGTGCCTACCCTATGCTCTCTATTCCTTAAGTGATAAGATTTCCCCACCTATAAGATACATGATGCAAGCCTTCTTTTTCCAGTTTCAGGAAGAGAAACCGAAACATTTCATGGCAACAAATGAATTTCCACACTCTGCTGTATTATTACTCATGCAAGCCTCTAAATAAAATAAATGGGAAGGGTTCGATGAGTATATTTCTCGTTGGGTTTAAAAGGAGAGAAACATGCATTGTAGAAATAGAAGGATCTTGCGAGCTTGCATACACACGAAGTGTTGATGGACTGTACGTTCGGAGCAAGGCATGTGCTGTTGCTCGGAAGTGGGGTTTATGGTAGATCTTCACTGCCTGTAGCCGCGTTAAGGACACATTGGGATTGAGGGGATGGAGCAGCACATTTCTTGCAGAAAGTGGGGTGTTTTCCATGCATATAGAGTTCGGTGACTCCCTGACACCGTGTGTTCCAGCTCAACGTCGGATCCTACAGGTTAGGTGCGAACTCATGGTGTTGGCGATGTGGTAAGAGAGATTTTTGAGAGGATTGGAATGGTATTTCCAGTTTGAATTTTTATGAAGAGATGACATGGCTATGGAAGAATTATTTCGGCAATGGAGTGTATAGGAGCGGTAATAATTAGAGAAGAAGACCATGGTGGATCCATTGTGAGTCATAAATAGGAGATTGGTTGGTTTACATACTTGAGAAGCCTAATTTATTTTTACAAATATATATATATATATATATATATATATATATATATATAAAGGGAAAAGGTGTAATAAAGAGGGGACATGAGCTGCATGATTTAAATGGAGCAGAATGGCCAGTGCGGGTTTGTTGTTTTTGTAGAAGTGGATCTGTGCATTTCTAGTATAAGAGATGTGGGCTGAGTAATAAACGTAAGGCCCATTTAAATTAAATAATTTAGTTTTAGACTTTATATACGTATTAACTTGATAATGTTATATCTTGCACATATGTGATCAGTTTTATAAGCCTTTTATCACATTAGGATCAGATGGTCGCGGACAACATACTAGAATTGGTTTGAAGAGATTTGGAGCACGTTACAATTTTAAGCAATTAAAAATGCCTATTTCGATCAAATCAACTATTTCTTATTGATTAACGATAAATGACCAAGGTGAGTAAACTCACCAACTCTGTCTAGTTCTATAATTTTGTAAACGTTATTTAATATTGATAAAAATGATCGAATGCTGTATGTGATGGTTATTTGGATGATTTGCTAATTAATTGCTTAAAGTTTATATACCGTTATATATATAAAACGTTGCTTAAATATTGATTCTATTTATTATAGTATTTCACATTGATATGAAATTAGTATTATTTACATTGATTAACGTCTCTGGATGTAGGGAAATAGGTTGTAGGAATCCAACTGGATTCCACAACAATTATATTATTGTTTTTCGTATATTGTATTATATGATGCGACAAATAATCTGGTATTGATTATTGTGTGTTCGGGATGTTAAATAACATTAACTTGAAATAATTGGTATTTAAAATAGCATAAAATATATTGGAAAATAATTCGAGTTTAAAAAGGGAAATCTATTATTTTTAAATAACAGAATTGAATCTTGATTGGGCTAGAATACAATAACTTGTTCTAATTATATTAAAACAAGCAGTCTGATTAAAATGATACTTAGAGATAAAATTGAATAATTATTACTAAATAAATTTGGGAAATAAGAATGAATAATAAAAGAGGAAATTAGGAATCATTGAAAAGGAAACGATGAAATCACTTCGATGTTCGAAATGTAAATATAATTAAAAAAAACCCGTAAGGAATTATAATTTGATTTCGACTATGTCGAATATTATAAAGATAATTTAGTTTAGAAGTTATATATATTATAAAAGCTTAGAAATTGACAAGATAATTAATATTTGGTTTAAAAACCAATAATTTATAATCAAATGTGTAATCGAGGTTTAGTTATAAACTTGATATATAACTAACAAGAGGTTGGGTTTATAAACAATAATTAGAAATGGGAAAATTAATATAAAATATTTTGGAAAGTTTTCCAAATACAACCAGAGATGTTTTCTAAGTATAGAAAATGAAAATGAAATGATTTTGAAGTTAAGAATGGAGTTAAGGGAATTAGAAGCTGACTGGAAACTAGAAAAGTTGAATAGCTTTCTGAGTGTTGATCTGATGTTGGTTTCGGCCTTCGAGGTTAATACTTAGTGTTAACCCATGAAAATGCATGTTCAATGTGTCGTCAAAGTCATGTTGTTGTTTGTTAAGTCGTAGGGCTCGATACGTGAAATGCCAAGTCGTTCTGAAGCCATGTCATAGGGAAAGAAAGGAACCATGCCGTCTCCAGTTATGACATATCAGCCAGGTCATCACAATCCGTATCAAATCATAAAAGCTAAATCATATACCTCCATGTCGCAACCATGACTCTTCTGAATCATGCCGTAGTTCGTCAAGGTGATCCTAGAAGGTTAAGTCGTTCCAAGCTATGTCGTACTTGCTTTATGGCGTTAAGGAAAGCTAAGGCGTTCAACAAACAGTCCGCTCTAATGTAATGACATAAAATAAGGTTGGGATTCATGACAGATAGCGACATGACATTATGCTATTATTATCCATGACGTTCAGCGACATGATGTGCAAGTCGTAAATAAAATATGATATTGAAATGAGGTTAACGTTATACCATAACCAATATAAGTCGTACCTCGCCGTGTCAATCTGTAAAAACCAGGTCAACCTCAAGTCATATCGCAAGTTATTATCTCATCTGTTAGTCATGTCGGCCTCGTATATGGTGTTAAACCAGTGTTGCGACATGAAGAAAAGCCGCAATTATCATCACACTATTCACCATGTTGTAAATGACATGAAGTGGGTCACATAACGTGCCACCCTTCTGAAGTCAGGTCGTTGCACAACATCAAGCCATTACACGCTCATAACAGATGTACCATGCCGCTTCGCAGCATGGTATTAAAAGCATTTCACTGTGTAAAGCTGTGTCAAACCGCATCATAAGATCATGTCGCATGGAATTAAGTCGTGCCTAAGTCGAGGCGTAATGTCGTTCATACTGCAGAGACCACAACAGAATAAAGTCATGCTGCCACAACGCCATTCCGCTCGGTATTATAAGGAGTCAAGTCGCTAGACGTGCCGCAATAGAAGCTATGCCGCTCCGATGCGTGGATAGAGAAACCAACCCGCCATGCGACATGAGTCATGTCGTCGCCAAGATGAGTTATGTCGGTGGCGACATGAGTTGTGTTGTTTGTCTATATAATTACGAAACTGCCATCTGGTCTGAAGATCACCTATAAATACCCCTCATAATTCAGTTGGAAGGGGGACCGAAAATTCATTCTGAGGAGGAGACTCCGTCAAATTCAAAGCTCAACTACAACTTCTTTAATGGCTTCTATGAATTCATCAACACTTTTCTAACTTCCTGAAGATCAAATCCAAGTCAATGATCATGAGAGCTTTCTACAATTGGATCTAAACACCTTCAATCTCATTCAAACTATACAATAAATCTCTCAAGCAATCTCATATCTTCTCTAATCCTCTTCAAAGCCTAAATCAAATGCTAATCCACTATGAGATCTATGAAAATCATGAGAGAGGATCAAAGCACACAAATGGTTGAAGATTCATCACAAATCTAAAATATCTCTTCATTTTCTTCACCAAATACAAGGGAAATTAGATCATAAGGAGGGAAAGAGAGAGAAATGATTATAATGAGGGAAAATTCATATGTTGTAAGCTTGAATATCATAATGAGAATTGATTGAAAGTGGACGTAGATTCATAGAGAATCGAACCACTATAAAAATTTCTTTGCCTTCTTACTTGCTTTTATCCATTTATTTTGCGATTTCGCGGTTCCATATCCTTACCGAATAGGTGAAGTGAAGTATTTACACCTTTGGTGTTTGATCCCAAATTTGGAGCAAACATTTGGCGCCCACCATGGGGTCGCGTTCACACTTCTCTCAATCTTAAGAGCCTTGCCATTGAAGTTCTAAGCCTATTTCTATGGTAGATTTCATAAATCCTCGATCCAAACTAATCGACCAACTCTCTTTCAAATTCAAAAGGTCTCTACCAAAATCCGAAGAGTTGCACGAAGTTATGCCTCTACCGAAAAACTACGACAATAAGTCCACCAGATATTTAGGAAGTGTCGATCATGAAGCTATCACCAACCCACGAGCTAATCTTTCAAACGTTGATCGATCCTTGGACTGTGGAGTTGGCATAACTCAAGATCAACTGGATACGGATGTGGGCGACTTGAATCAACAAATGGCGATTTCACACAAAGCCTTAATGGATAATCTTGATGTGCTTTTGGCCACTCAAACGAATCTCATATCTTTAAAAGTTGACTCGCAAAAATGCGGTAAAGCTGTAAAAAATGTCTCCGTCATTCCACAAACTAATAACCCGACTGCCACTGAAACTATGGAAGCTAGAATAACCCACAACAAATTTAAAACTGTTGACACCGATTCCAATAAGAAAGATGAAACTTTGGTGGATAAGATGGAAACTCTTCTTGTTGCTCGAGCCAATCCAGCACCTCGCAAAATTGAAACCGACTTAAATGGGAATGAACACTCGCTGGTGTTAGATTATAATCACGATCACGAGGTAAATGAAGTTGATGTTCATTCGAATATTAGAAATGAAACCAACATTGAAGATTTCAAAAAAAATCTCGAAGCGTTCAAACAAGTCTCGTCAAAGAAAAGGGTCGATGTCTGCCCCATGGAACAATGCAGAGACAAGGAGCCTATCTCAGGAAATAGCATTAAGCATGTAGGTACCTTTAACAATGTTATCATGGATACTCCCGTCGATTCCCAGGCCAACAATCTAATCGCGAACGAAACTCCAAGGAATTATGTAACTCAAAAAGAATTTGTTGCCGCTATGACCAGTTTGCACCAGAAAATAGATGCTTCAAATGGGATGTTGCTGAATCAAATAAGGGCTCTCGAAACCGCTCAAGCCAGCCTCACAAACCATGTAGAACAACTTGGTGTGGAAAGGAGCATGTACCATACTGTTTCAGATTTTTGTACAGAGAATTGTGGTTACCGTGTTAGTAAGGAAAGCAAGTCCAAGCAACCTTCCACCCCTACCTGTCCAGTAAGCCACAAGAAGGATGTCGAAGGGCGAAAAAGAACATATGGAGACAAAGGGGAAAAAGCGAACAAGAGATTTCACTTTTTCAAGTCTAAAGAATTAACTCCATTAAATGATACCTTGGAGAAAATCTTCTTTGCCACTAAAGGCGCAGGGTTCTTTCTAAAGCTACCACCAATATTAAAAATCTCAAACAAAGCAGCGACATCTGGAAGTTTCTGCCATTATCACAACCAACCTGGTCGTGATACTAATGATTGCAGACATCTGAAAAGCTCAATCAAGAAGTTGGTTAGGGAGAGCAAGCTGCAAAAATATGTCAGGAAATCGCATACGACAAATCCTCTTTCAACGCCACAAAAGCGAAGCACATCCGTCAAACGATCAAGCCCAGGTGGAGAGGCACTAACGAGTAACCGTGCAGGGCCAACGTCCAATATTACAGAAAATAGTCCTCGCTCAGACAATAAAAGTTAGGGGAAGATGCAAAGTTATGCAAGTTCTCAAGAGTATAACCCGACGGAGGCAATGATCCCAATGGAATTACAAGCTCCTGTTCATCCAATGATCGCCCGACACTTCCATACCGAAACTCAGTAAAAGCCGGTGTTGAAATATTTGAGTCTAACCGGCAAAGGTCATATGTTATCAGCCAAGAGCATCTGAATGGAACCAACAAACTGTCAACCTTTGATGAAGTTACAATACTGGGAATCCAGAATAATGACCGCTTGTGACAACATTCTACATAAAAACATTACTTAGTTTCTATAAAGAATTATTATGCTTCCCTTTACAAATATTAACCTCCTATGTTAAAAAGGGGAATTGTAATTGAGCAATTACTATATCGATTTTCATATAATAAGAAGTCTGCATTTGTTGTACTTCGATTATTCCATTATATCGAAAGTCACTAAAACCGATTTAATACTGCAGGACGCTTACTGGCTCGCAATCTGATGAATTCTGGCGACCCTTGTTAACATACCCTATTTGGACAGTCCAAATGTTGGGTACCGAAAGCATCATATGGAGTAAACCCGGTGATGTGGAGTGCCACTTTGCAAATCAAATGGAAAATTTATCCGGAGTCAAATGATGAAAAGTATAGCAAATGGGCACTGTGTCATAGAGCTGCATATTCCATTAAAGAGGTACTACTTAAAGTTGGAAGTTGGAAACATCAAATCTCCAACTTCAAGTCATTTACCAAGATAAACACCATGCGGTTCAAGGAATGTCGACTCCCTTGTGGTTCAACAAATCTGAGTGATATTTATAACACGCCTCCACAATGATATTCCAAGCGTGAAGTGCAAAGAGCACCATTCCGCATGTAAAGCGAAGATGTAATGCATCATCTGGAAAATTGAAAATGGAAGTCATGCAGTGAATTTAACAAGATCGCCAAAGCCGAATCTGCTCGGTCTAATTGTGAAAAATAATGCTTGACGAGCGCTCATTCCGTAGAAAATCGATGATGCTTCATGACCCCTAAAAATACCAGTCCAAGTGACAAAAACACCTAAGTATAGAGATAAAAAGCACTACCTTGAAAAGTAGAAGGAAGGGGTTGAGAAGGGTCGAACAGTGAGCAAGTGTCACAATAAACGAACTAAAGGGTTATAAGTTTCACTCAAAGGGCGTTTCTCTGAGGAAAAATACCATGGCTAGCATACTACATTAACAAAAGGCTTACCGGGGCGAAGCTGAACCATCCTAACTTGGAGAAGTTAGCATATTGTCTGCTCATTGCCTCAAAGAAGAAAAGGCCACACTACCAAGCCCATTTTATCAAAGAACCGCTAAAGCAAGTTCTCTTCTGCTCATAAGCCTCAGAAGTATAATTGAAGTAGGATATTGAGCTTAGCCAATATTATATCACTTACCATTCTTGAAGAACTATAAATGGATAGGCTTTATTCGGCTTCATCGCTAAGTTTACCGATAAAGGAGAAAGGAAGGAGGAACTAGATGAAGCGACCATCTTCTAAAAGAGCGGAAGCACACACATAGCCAAATAAAACCTAGTGACCACTACGACACATCCTGACAAGGATAGCTCAAGCATCCGTTGCTTAATACTCAAACACCGTCCATAGTAAATATGAAGGTGTGAAGTACGAAGCTGTAGACAAGGGGCATCAGGAATTGAGAAATCAAATGATGTGGCACTCCGACTACAAACACAATTTTAAGTTTCACCATAGGGGCACCTTCTTAATTGCAAGGTTCAGGGCCCTAGTTCTAACAAATCGCGATGAAAAATCCGTCAAATGGACTAGCGTCCGCCCTGTGAAACAACGCAACTCTAAAAAACCAAAGACCTCCCCGAGGGGCACCCGGTTCATCGCCGATGCCATTAAGATATGGCTAGATAGCGATACAAACCCCGGGCTTCTAAACCAAAGACCTCCCCTAGGGGCACCCGGTTCATCACCGATGCCATTAAGATATGGCCGGATAGCGATACAAACACTGGGCTTCTATACCAAAGACCTCCCCGAGGGGCACCCGGTTCATCGCCGATGCCATTAAGATATGGATGGATAGCGATATAAACACCGGGCTTCTAAACCAAAGGCCTCCCTGAGGGGCACCCGGTTCATCGCCAAAGTCATAAAGATATGGCTGGATAGCGATACAAACACCGGGCTTCTAAACCAAAAACCTTCCCGAGGGGCACTCGGTTCATCGCCGATGCCATTAAGATATGGCTGGATAGCGATACAAACACCGGGCTTCTAAACCAAAGACCTCCCCGAGGGGCACCCGGTTCATCGCCAACGCCATAAAGATATGGTTGGATAGCGATACAAACACCGGGCTTCTAAACCAGAGACCTCCCCGAGGGGCATCTGGTTCATCGTCAACGCCATAAAGATATGGCCAGATAGCGGTACAAACACAGGGTTGTTAGAGACCTCTTTGGAGGCATCCGTTCAGATGCTGGATCTTCCAAATCCAGCTATTGATTCTGATCTTCCAAACCCAGTTACTGACGGACCCAAAGACCTCTCCGGAGGCGTCTGACAAGTTCAACAAGCGTCTGAATCATTCAGATCCAATGAACAACGGATCAAAGGTCCTTTCAAGGGCATCCGGTCATAAGCCGAATCTTTCAAATTCAGTTAGTAACAGAACCAAAAACTTCCCTCAAAGTTATCTGATAAAAACCACAAGTAACTGGCCCACTCAGTTACTAGGAATAACAGATTTCATTATCTAACTGTAAAAACCATGCCTAATTTTCAAAATATTAAAACCAATTGTGTAATGGGGGCATTACCATCGCATTAATGAAATCTAATGACGCTCTCTTAAACATACTACAATCCGGTCATAATCTCATGAAAACCCGGCATCAGATCACTCCAACCAACAAAACTGGATGTTTTGGAATAACTAAGATGAAATTAAAAATCCTAATAAAATGGTTATCAATGTGAAAGGGTTGTGAGCATCGTCTTAGTCAGGATCAAGAAAATTCAATAAAGTTGGCCTGCCATAACAAATAATTTGTAGTGCAGAATTTGTATTGCAAATATATATAAAAACAAGCATGAAATGCAAAAAATATAAAAGCACAGTGAAACTAAAAGCAAAAGTTAAGGCATGAAAAGCAGGACACAATTTCCTGACAACAAAGCAGAATTATATCATAAAGCCACATGTTAAAGTGCAAAATGTCAAACAGCAGAGTGCATAAAGACGACAAGTACAAAGAGTAATAAGCGAGGACCGGCGCCCGCATATACAACCGGCCTGAATACAACATAAAAAAGAAAATAGTCAACAACCAGATTAAGCTATTACCAAGCACGATCATTTCTTCCTGTCACTTGATCTCAAAGCAGGCTTTTTAGTCAAAGGTGGAGGGGTTTCTTCCACATTACTCTGATTCTCCTAGGAAGATAAAGTGATAGCCTCCATGTCTTTCTTCTTCTTTTTCTTCTTAGACGATGAAGACTTGACAGTTTTCTTCTTACCCTTGACAATGTCTTGGGAACCTTCGTCTGCTTCGATGGCCTCAACATCATCACTAAGCTTATAGTCAACATCATCCAGACCCAGGAGGGCACCGATCGTTGCATCTTGTGACCCGGGAGCTGTAACAAGTAAGGATGTGTTACTAGGAGGAGGGGGAGTAATGACAGAAGTAAAAGGGAAAGTTGTCAATGGCGAGTCAGCCCTAATAGCTCCTGTTGTCATTGCATTGCCTATGGCAGGAGAAGACAGGGGTGAAATTAAATTCAAAGTATGGAAACATTGAGCATAATAAGCAAGGGACCCAGGTGAATCGAAAATGGACTCTAAGCACGACAGGGTAAAGTTAGTTTCAATTTTACCTGTATATAGAAGACCCTCCGAAGGATCCCTATGCTCGATTCTCCACTGATCGGGATTGTCATCATCAGCCTCATTGTTTCAATGTTCATCAGCAATACCTTCTGTAGTAAGATTCCCCTCAATAGTGACGTCTTTACCTTTAGGAGCATCAACTGGGTTAGCTAATGTTTGTGAGCCAGAAGCTTCAAAGGCCGAGGGATCAACAGGAAGGTTGACATCAGGTTGAGTTCGAACTTTTTCACCGGAAGTATCAGTCCTTTCGTTTATTAGTTGTGCCTTTCCTTCTGCTAAAGCCTCTCTAGACCTATCATCTAGGAGCTTGATAATGAGTTCGTCCTCGCTACAATAATCACCGTTAATCTCAAGCACTCGCTCCCAAACAGGCACTAAAGTACGTGCAAAACTATCCCCTAAGTAATGCAAACTCCCACGGCTCATGACACTGTATACGTAGAAGTGGAACATGTCATCATCAGCTTCGTCCATAGCTTGTTTGTGGGTATCTTCTGCAGTCATCTTGTCTTTCTCAAGAGATTCGACCTTAGCCATCAGTGTCTGGTTGGAATCCCTCAAAGACCTTACTTCCTTACGTAGATTGGCGGCATTTTCCCGATATTGTTTGGAGAAATCCTTCTCTACAGCCAATATGGCATCAACATCACGCTTGGCAATTAAGGCATCTTTTTCTCTTTGTTTGGAAGCCTCGAGTTTGTCCTGGAGCTTCTTAATCTCATGATCTGACGCTTCCAACTCTGTAACTCTTTTATTGAGAATCGCGATAGTAGTGTCACGATCATCCAAAACCTTTTCCTATTTGACTTTATCACTCTCCAACTCGGAAATTTTTGTGAGATGGGAACTATGGCTCTTTTGGAGGTCGTCGCCAAGTTTCTCCCATCCGCGCAACTTTCTGTAAAAAATATCTCTTACGATGTTCCATTTTGTTTCAAGTTGACTCTTAGCAGTATCAAATTGGGTGTGTATTTGACTTATAACTGCTTCTACTTCCTTGAGAAAATCATCAGCATCAGTTATACCTACTCCACGATCAAAGTAAAGCCCTTTCAAATTCCAACCTGTAAGCTTTTCAGAAAAAGTGACATTTGTTGCACCAGGAGTGTGGCGAGGTTTATTAATAATCGAATGGATCTCGGCTGACGGACCGAAAGGGTCGGACGATGAAGGAAGTCGAGGCTTAATAGGCAGCTTTTCTACTCAGGAATGCTTATAAGAACCATCCCTTCCTCGTTTCCTCCCTCGTTCCCCCTCATCGGGAGTGTCTTCCCTTAGCCAAATGCGTCTTCTAGCCTCTTCCTCTTCTTCCTCACATATCTTCTTCCTCTGTTCCTCAGTTAGGACGGATTCTGAAGCATGCAAAGACTGGGAAGAGGATTTCGAGGACGGATTAAGATGGGGTTGCTCACGGTGATGTGATGATTGTTGAGGTTTAGATCGTAGTAAGTGCTTTGGATCGATAGCTTTGCTCCTCTTACTAAATTCTGATCTGATTCCTGACGAGCGTCTCTCGTGCATGTCTAGACCTGAAATGAGTCATGAATGAGTTTTTGATACTTAAAACTACAAAGAATCTAAAGATATTAAAGCAAGATAAAAATACAAAAAAAGAATTGGAATGCACAAGATGAATTTCTTTAGAAGGGTATTGTTATTCGCAGACCGGTTATACCCCTTGGGTATAAGGGGATGCCTAAAGATTTAAGATGCTTTTCTGACTCAGTAGAGGTTGCGTCCCTAAGTTCGGTTTCTATGGTTTGAGGATCGAGAGGTTGGGTAACTGCACCATCCTGACTAAGATATCTAGCGGAGTTGAGATCACTCAAATCGTCAAATGTACCTGCAGAATCTTCCTTAGCTGCAGGGGAATCGCCAGTTATAGTCTCAATATTTGGATTAGTTTCTAATGCGATTACGTCATCCCCATCATATTCAGTCCCGCACTCGAATTCAGAAGGATTCACTTCCCTACTATCTCTCTTAACCTATTCAGAATCTGATTCTGGCTCAGAATGTGGGGAAGTGTTCTCTTTATAAGTCAACTCAGCCGATGTTATAGGATCCTTGCCCCTATGACGGTTAGAATCCTCATTCTTATTCGAAGTCGATGACAAGGGCAACATTCTTCCACTGGTAGGCTCTGAACATCTTTTCAAAGAAGGGTTAGTAATAGGATTTTCATCGGCCTGAGTTGCCTTTCTGTCATCAGAACAGCCGACGTTCGACTCTGCAAGGTTAGGTTTAGGAGTGGAATCCAACCTTGCATAAAAACTTCCTCAAAGGGTGAAGTAGCTCATATTGGCGAAGAGTATTTTCAGTAATTAAAAGTTTTCTACTTCTCTTAGCCTCGTCAACAGCTTTCAGTGTTTCATATGTGGCTTTAAGAGAAGAGGTTGCTTTGTTGTCCTTAATCAAGGTAGGGAGCACTGCATTTTGAAAGAAATAACGTAAGAACGTGTAACTCAAAAGAAAGATAAAGTTAGAGCCGCTTAGTAAACTACGCGTACCTCCATCTGTCCATTGCCCTCGGAATGGTTCGGGGCATCTGACGAAGAAAAATTGGTTCAAAATCCTGAAACACTGTCCGGTAATTCGAGAACTATCTTCCGATTTCTGGCACCTTCAACATGCATAATAGAGGGGGTGTCCTTCCTACTCTTGAAAGAACACAAGTACTGAAGTTCCTGGAAAGTGGGCTCTTACTTTGTCGTATCCATGTAAAGGACATAAAGGCCCAGTAGAACTGTGTAGACGTTAGGATGGAGTTGGAAAGGATGCCTAGATGGTTTAGGATTCGCCCTAAAAAAGGATTAAACGGGGGAATAGTGCTAGCTGCAAGCATTTGTTTTCTTACGGCAACATATCCAGCCGAAGGGTCATCAGCAAATGCGCCATCTTTTGGTAATATCGCATCCATAAGAGGAATTCCGTATTGTCCACACAATAGTTCGTATTGCTCCTGAGTTAGGGTGGTAGACTGTCTCTCTTGATCCCTAGCTTTAATCGGGTGAAGGTCCGAAGGAAGGGGGGCAGAAACTTGGCTAAAGGTTGTAGCTGTTTCAGTCTCAGAAACCTTGTTTAAAGAGGAATCGGCTTGTGCCGAAGAAGTCTCTTTACTTTGAGGAAGAATTTTCTTTTCAGTAGTCATTCTACATAGATATACTTGAGTACATTTCAAATTTTCTAGTAGCAAGAATTGAAGAATAAAAGTATGAAAACACATCAAAAAATTGAAACAAAGGAGACAAACACCGTGGCAAGGCGTTTGTTGGCAGTAGAATTAAGTCGTTATGACGTAGTTGTTCATGTCGTAGCAACAACATGTCGGTTCGCTCATGTCGCTACCACGGCTTGGAATCCATGGCGGTTCACGACATGAGGCTCATATCAGTTCATGGCATGAGGCTCATGTCGGTTCACAACACTAGGCTCGTGTCGGTTCACAGTATGAGGCTTATGTCGATTCACGACATAGCACCCATACCGATCCACGACTTGAACCTCATATTGATCCACGACTTGAATCTTATGTCGATCCACAACCTAAGAACCATGAAGGTCCGCGACTCCATGTTAGTTTGCTACTTTGAATTTTGAAAGCAACTCAATATTAACACAAAGGCCCTTGTATTAAAAAAGGAATGTTTGAACATTATCATAGGTTAAGGTTTATACCGCAGCTGTGTCTTACGACCTACAGCTCAAGTCGTTATCACAACTTGAGACTCATATCGACCTATGGCCAAAGACTCATGTCGGTCTCTGACATGAATTGCCTTGACAGTTTAGGAGTCTCATCAGTTCATGCGATTTGGGATCAAAGTGGACACTTACACATGTTTATAACCTACCTTGTATCAACAAAAAAATAGATGTATAATGGCTATGATAAAACGACAGAGGTTCATGGTGTAGGCATTTCAGCAAGCAATTGATGTGCAGCGATATTCAAAGACAGTCCATACGGTCATCATTGTATCAAAGACAAAAAAAAGACATTTTATGGCATTATAGTTATGTCGCTCGAACGCGGTTTGAAGCTCAAGCCGTTGGAACGACATAAGACTTAAATCGTGCATGTTGCATAAAAATCGGGAGTCAAAGAAGATCAAGGAACTTCAGAGCACCCATACACAAATAAACTCAATCTGATTCAACTTATTTTTGATTCACAAGCATCTTAATAACACAAGATAGTCAAAATCAATTCACGAAATCATTGCTTTACCAAAAGTAAGCAAAAACCCTCGGATTCTATACAAGCCCTAGCATTCAAATAAAAAAAAAGAAAAAGTAGAATTTAAAGCTAAGAATTACTTGCAATAATTTCTGAATGGTCGTCGAAGGAAGGATTCTTCAAAATCGAGACTTAGGTGTTGAATTGGATCGATGGAGCTTGTCGAAGTCGGTCGGAATCTGGTCATGATGGCTTGAACAAAGGCGTCGGCTTGGTTGGATAAGTCGATTATGAGGAAAGCGGAGGTATCTTGCTGGTCTAATCCGCCATTAATGAGACGAAGATTTAGAATATAAAGAGGAATAGGAATGGATGCTCCGGTTAGAGGTAATATAAGGAGTGTGGCATGACTGGGCCGAGGTCAGTTCAAAATAAAGCCCAAAACGGCTTAGAGGGTCTCCAGCGACATATAAAAAAAAGGAGAAGAAGCTAAAGAAAGTTTCGACATGGTGTTAACTCATGACATAGATCCAAGGGAGCCTAATGACTTAACTAAAGTACATGGGAAATATGTCATAAAATATAAGGATTCGAAGCCCATGCTATTTCTAATAACATGAACGTCGAGGGGCAAATTTTAACCCATGAAAATGCATGTTCAATGTGTCGTCTAAGTCATGTCGTTGTTTGTTAAGTCATAGGGCTCGATACGTGAAATGCCAAGTCGTTCTGAAGCCATGTCGTAGGGAAAGAAAGAAACCTGCCGTCTCCAGTTATGACATATCAGCCAGGTCATCACAATCCGTATCAAATCATAAAATCTAAATCATATACCTCCATGTCGCAATCATGACTCTTTTGAATCATGTCGTAGTTCATCAAGGTGATCCTAGAAGGTTAAGTCGTTCCAAGCTGTGTCGTACTTGCTTTATGGCGTTAAGGAAAGTTAAGGCATTCAACAAACAATCCGCTCTAATGTGATGACGTAAAATAAGGTTGGGATTCATGACAGATAGCGACATGACATTATGCTATTATTATCCATGACGTTCAGCGACATGATGTGCAAGTCGTGAATAAAATATGATATTGAAATGAGGTAAACGTTATACCATAATCAAGATAAGTCGTACCTCGCCATGTCAATCCGTAAAAACCAGGTCAACCTCAAGTCATATCACAAGTTATTATCTCATATGTTAGTCATGTCGGCTTCGTATATGGTGTTAAACCAGTGTTGCGACATGAAGAAAAGACGCAATGATCATCACACTATTCACCATGTCGTGAATGACATGAAGTGGGTCACATAACGTGCCACCCTTCTGAAGTCAGGTCGTTGCACAACATCAAGCCGTTACACGCTCATAACAGATGTACCATGCCGCTCCGCGGCATGGTATTAAAAGCATTTCACTGTGTAAAACTATGTCAAACCACATCATAAGATCATGTCGCATGGAATTAAGTCGTGCCTAAGTCGAGCCTAAGTCGAGGCGTCATGTCGTTCATACTGCAGAGACCACAACAGAATAAAGTCATGCCGCCACAACGCCATTCCGCTCGGTATTATAAGGAATGAAGTCGCTAGACGTGCCGCAATAGAAGCTATGCCGCTCCGATGAGTGGATAGAGAAACCAACCCGCCATGCAACATGAGTCATGTCGTCGCCAAGATGAGTTATGTCGGTGGCGACATGAGTCATGTTATTTGTCTGTATAATTACGAAACTGCCATCTGGTCTGAAGATCACCTATAAATACCCCTCATAATTCATTTGGAAGGGGGACCGAAAATTCATTCTGAGGAGGAGACTCCATCAAATTCAAAGCTCAACTACAACTTCATTAATGGCTTCTATGAATTCATCAACACTTTTCTAACTTCATGAAGATCAAATCCAAGTCAATGATCATGAGAGCTTTCTACAATTGGATGTAAGCACCTTCAATCTCATTCAAACTATACAATAAATCTCTCAAGCAATCTCATATCTTCTCTAATCCTCTTCAAAGCCTAAATCAAATGCTAATCCACTATGAGATATATGAAGATCATGAGAGAGGATCAAAAAACACAAATGGTTGAAGATTCATCACAAAGCTAAAAGATCTCTTCATTTTCTTCACCAAATTCAAGGGAAATTAGATCATAAGGAGGGAAAAGAGAGAGAAATGATTGTAATAAGGGAAAATTCATATGTTGTAAGCTTGAATATCATAATGAGAATTGATTGAAAGTGGACGTAGATTCATAGAGAATCGAACCACTATAAAAATTCCTTTGCCTTCTTACTTGCTTTTATCCATTTATTTTGCGATTTCGCGGTTCCATATCCTTACCGAATAGGTGAAGTGAAGTATTTACACCTTTGGTGTTTGATCCTAAATTTGGAGCAAACACTTAGGGAGTTGTTCTCTTACTAGTTTTCGGTTAGGGACTGATGGATGTGAAAAGATAGTGATGCGTAAATAAGAAATGGAAATGTTTTCCAATGTAAATAACATATATTTTCTAAATACAGAAAATAAGAAATTTTGGATATATAGAAATGTTTTTCTGTGAATCGTAAGAATCTAAAACGGGTTCAAGAAATATGGGAAAAAGGAAATTTGGAAATGAATGAATTATTAAATTAAATTAAAGGAGCTCAGTGTTGATTGATAGTTGATCGGTAAGATTTCCATTTGGAAGTACGGCTGTTGTTTGTATGTATGTTTTCCTTTAATAGTTAAATAACCGACTATCAAAGTTTTTGAACATTTTTCCGTTGTCAATACAGAGTGACCGGAATCATATTTTTATCTGAAAACCACTCCGTATGGGCATTAGCGTTGCGAATCAAATATGATGAAGATAATTGAAGAAGGAGTTTATGCAAGGGCTGTTCTGGTGATCCTAGGTAGAAATTTCCTAAAATGGATCTATAAAATAGTGTCATCGGTTTGTCCAGACCCAGGCCAACTTGTATGGACGTATGTCTAACAGAATATATCTAATAGATCGCGTAAGTTGACCTCTTCAAATGTATTCACGTTTGGTGGAGGAGGAATTCATTTCTCTTAGCTTTGTACCCGTGGTATTTTTGGGGAAATCAATTTGTGATTTGGCGGGTATGACGATGTGGCATTCAAAGTAGACGATGGTGTGACCTGTCAAAGTATAGGTTATGACCTCAAGCCTCATCAACCGAGAAACGACAAAAATCGATAGGAAGCACGACTAAGTGGGTCGCACCCAATTAGGGTATATTGTCACCATCTAGAGAATATTCATACTGGTTACTTCTTTAAATTTGTTATCTCCCAGGAACAATTAAGTTGGTTACCAACCGTAAGGTGACAATATATTCGGATCATTCTAGCGAAATGAATGTCCGGTCGTGTGTGATTGAGTTACAAAATGTTCTTGTTGAACTCTAGTGTATCTCCTCTAGAGTACACTGATCGGAAGGTGGTTCCATACGTTTTCATAGTTGGAAATTCATTATCCAATAAGAGCCCGCGGTTTTGATTGTATATTATATATGTAGAGCGTGAGATGCAAGCGTTCTGCCAGATTTCTATTTACTTGTATTAGACACTATTATAATATCAGAATAATATGGTTTTAAAAGGAATGTTTTGGTTTTTCGTAAGGTAAAAACCATCCGTGTTTATGTGAGGATCAGTCTTACGATTATCCTTTCTTTTGAAAAGGATTTTGAAAAGTTAAGCCAAAATGGTTGGAGTTTACTCACACCAGTTCCATGACTGACCCAGAGTTTATTTTGTTTTGTTTTGCCCTAAACTCTTGGGTGCCCAAGTGTGTACGGCCAGTCAAGTAGTCAAGATTTTACAGAGACCCTTGGAGGATCTTGGAGTAGAAGGCTTTAGCACTAGATATATATAGAGTTTATTTCCACTGTGATATCATGTGTTGTACTATGAAATGGTATGTATATACAGTTATAAGTTTGTATTTCAAAAGTTATGTTATATAATATATTTTATTTGTTCCGTTGTTAGATTCGTGTTTACGCTGATTCTGTTCTGAGGTGTTCTTCTTCTTCTTCTATTATAACTTTCTTTCTTTCTATTTCTCACCCTGTAACTTCTTTCTATTAATGATCTTGTATTTCCGATACTCGAATATTCGACATTGGTTTTTTTTTTATTTTTGAGGTCGAAAATCCTTGGTTCGTTACAAATGATTTTTTTTTGAAATCAGCCCCTATTTATAGGATTTGAAAGGTTCCAACATGCGAAAACCCGTAACTTCCCCGTGAAGGAAAGAGCGGATAGTTCAAGAACAAGCCACAACAGAACGCAGACGGAAGAACATTTCATTTTTAATTACAACAATTCCATCAGAATACAAGAATATACAGAGTATGAATAAATAATATACATCACAAATTATCAGAGATTACAATAAATTACATAGCAGCGGAAAATAATACAATACACAACTAGAAGAGATATACGGATACAAAGCTTTCCGGATATCATTCCAGCTGTAAACCAGGATCCTGTGAATATAAATCTGCAAAACTAAAACTACTAGCTGCCCGTGTCAAAATAAGGGCACCCAGAGTTTAGGTTAAAACAATAAACTCCAGGTCAGTCATGTGACTGGTGTGAGAACTAAAACAGTTATTAATCTTTATTTTAAAGTTAGGTAAATCAAGGGACCACGCCGCTAACACGGAACGGGTTTCCTCCCAAGAACACCAGTGCATAAAACAAACAACGCAATGCTAAATAAGGAAAAATGAAGCTATTATAAGACCCAGTTCCCATCACACAATGCAACACAAGCCGGAGGATAGGGTTTTTACCTTATAATAGCCAAGAATGCTTGATACGTTTAAAACAAATCTTTTGATACTATAATAAGTGTATAGTGTATAAAACAACTTCAAATCATAAGTATTAATCATAGATGGCATAAGCGCCCCATCCCCCTATGTCGCCATACTAGGCTCTACAAATAAAACCGCAAATGTCACGTATTTGGAAGTTGGATTTCCATCTATGAACCGAGGCAAAAGATAGTCCTCAACCGATTCGAGACTGTCTAGCCCGAGCCTCAGGAACAGCTGCAACTGCCCCATGGATCATCAGGGCCGGTCCACCGATGTGGATTATTATGCCTGAACACTACGTTTCCGCGCCCTTTGGGGCGTAAATGAGCCAACGAATGGCTCCATCGGACCCGGATCATCCGATCTAACCGAGGCGCCTCACAACAGCAATAACCACACAGGTGAAAAGTGTATAAATGTCAGGGCTGGTAGGTCACTGACACCACCCTAGCTAGAAGGAAACGCATGCCCTCCCTGAGGTCCTCTCCCGTTTCTAGTTCACAACCGGGGTGTGAGGCTCGCGAATTCACGTTACACAAAGCTGTGCTTTGATCATCACCACAAGACTTTGCTTTTCAACAGAAGCCTCGCTCAATTGCCACTTAGGCATGCCACACAGGCAATTCACTCCATGCGTTTGATATCCATCAATATATAACCCCTGAGCTCGTACGTCTCAGAGAAGGGCGTTAAGCAAGAGAATAAATTCTCCGCCGCCAAACAGATATATATTTAATAGAAATCAATCACACAGACTAAAATCCAATGTCAGACACACAGTCCATTTACAAGTTCATTCTGGGTCTGAACGAAACCGGAGGCACCTAGTACCTCGCATATCCATCGATCTCCAAATACGTCTGGACAATCACCAACAATTTCCATCTTCTTTGGTGTACATCCCAATCAAGATCATCAGTAATAACCCAAACGACGTGAAGACCTCCGGTCTTCGACCACCGCCTTCATCTTCGACTTATCGTCGTATCAGTTATTCAGAATGGGATAAACCCGGTCTTCCCGAATAACTCGTGTATACTTTAAATAAGTGTTACACAAACACAACATACGCCTCATTCTAATTCATCAGTCACTAACCGTAAATTAATCAAGAGAATAATCCCCCAAATATTAACCCCGAAGGCCAAAACCAACATCAGATCAATACCCAGGAAATCACTCTGCTTGGCCAACCTACAGTTAGTTTCTAAATTTCACATTCTTAGGGAAAGGTTCCCATTAATTTTATCAAAGATAAATTCTTTAAATTTATTCTTTAATCCACTTTTGAATATCAATTCAAACTAGTCGGGATTAGCGAACCTTACCGGAGTAATCATTTATTTTATTTCCCAATCCCAACCTATTCATCCCATGAAGTAAAACTGGTAATACTTCATATCTAACACCATGGTGTTATCGGCAAATTCAATTACCATTTCACGTTCAAATCTAATTAAAGATTTAACTATCGCCTGGAGCAAAACTGGTGGTACTCCATTCTCGATCATTTCAATCTAATTAAAGATTCATTAAAACTCCACTTAGTATTAATCTGTGACTGGGTTAAAGAATCAGTGTCATTTAAAACACGGTTCACGATAAACCCAAAATCACAACACACTTCAATCAGTCCCTAACCGTAAATTAGCAAGTGAGCAATTCCCTAAGTATTAACCCCGAAGGCCGAAACCAACATCAGATCAATACCCCAGAAATCATTCAACTTAACCAATCCCCGGTTAGTTTCTGATTTTCTTGACTCCCTTGGGTCTAAGAACAGTATTATTGAAGATACCGTTTACGACAACCCAAAATCACATTCCATTAATTATCGGGTTAAAGAACAAGTGTTATTTAAAACACTGTTCACGATAAACCCAAAAATCAATATCAATTCAATTCCAATTAAAGATATTATTTAATTGGTACACTTCATTAAATCTAAATAAAAAAGATTTAATCTTTTTCTCAACTGGGCTTAAGAATAGTGTTGATGAAGACACCATTCACGACAAACCCCAAATCACATTTGATATTAAATACAAGACTCTGA
This sequence comes from Allium sativum, assembly GCA_030737875.1. NCBI lineage: Eukaryota > Viridiplantae > Streptophyta > Magnoliopsida > Asparagales > Amaryllidaceae > Allium > Allium sativum. Next base: position 284,504,476 of record CM060909.1, read on the forward strand.
ATAGAAAATATATCGGCTTATTTTCAATATCAAATCCTACGACCAACAGATATCGCATTGGAAATAATGATATATATCTATATCTTTCAAATTTCCATAACATCTGTATAACCACGAAATCCAACATCGAAATATTCCGAAGACAATTTCGATTCAAATCCATTCCAATGCAATCATTGGAAGTTCTGGTTATTTTCAAAACCATTTCAAATTCAATTTATTTATTTAAAAATAAATAGAATTATAATTCTAGTTCAAAACTAGTTCATTTCGATAAAAAATCTATTTTTATCTTTTCAAATATGGAGTTTTTCATCCCAATTCTTCACAAATCATTTCTTATGATTTTACACAAATTATTGATATTTTTAATAATTTTATCAAGGCCCGTACAGTCGATTTCCATCAACGGCCATCGAACTGCACTTACAGCGACCTTTTTCAAATTTGATTTGGACATAATTCCAAATCCAACCGTTAGATTTCTAATTTCTAATAATCGTTAGAAATCTCTTTTCGATACGAACCCAACGGTTCCAGTTTTAGGGGAATCCGACGGTCGGATCTCCCGCAATGTCCATTCGAAGTCAATGGTCGAAATTCGCGAACTGCCGCGGCGCGGCACATTCTATTCAGGCCATTATATTATATATATAATATATACAATATATACTTCGTCGATTTCAATTCAAAACGTTCTTTATAAATCGTTTTAAATTCGTTTTCAAAATGGTTTTCAACTTCATATTCAATTTCAAATCAAAATTGAATATTCCAATATAAATTCGTTTTAAATTCATTTCAAATCGATTTTAATTCGAATTGATTTCTAATTCAATTTCAGTTCGTTTTCAATTCAATTTCAATTCGAATTCATTTATATTCAGTTTCAATTCGAATTCATTTATATTCAATTTCAATTCGAATTCATTTCTATTTATATTCAATTTCAATTCGAATTAATTTCTATTTATATTCAATTTCAATTCGAATTAATTTCTATTTATATTCAATTTCAATTCGAATTAATTTCTATTCAATTTCAATTCGAATTCATTTCTATTCAATTTCAATTCGAATTCATTTCCATTTATATTCAATTCGAATTCATTTCCATTTATATTCAATTTCAATTCGAATTTCAATTCTTTTCGAAAAATCAGATTTTGAAATCACTTTCGTTATTCATTATGAAATGAATAAAATCGATATAAATATCGTTCACGTCAAAATGGCGTCAATCTAATCAATACGGCTTTATATATTTCTATTTTCAAATATTCTATTTCAAATATTTCTTTTTCAAATATTTCTATTCAAAACTGGAATGAAGCCCAATCCATTACCATATATTTTATTTCTTTGGATTTTCTACGACACATGTATACTATAACAACGATGAATAATCAACCATCATCCAAAGTGCATTCTACACTGTATAAGCATCAAATATAAATATTTAACGCTTATAACAGTCTGTCAATCAATCGATCGACATACAACTAAACAATCGGGATTAGTGTGCGTCAAATATCATCCCAATACCCGTGTAGGGTTTCAAACAATCAAACACAGATTTTATTTGTGTAGTTGGGCGATGTGTAAAATTTATCGTCCCAATCTATATCAGTCAAATGTGTGTATATAAACAAATCGTCCGATTTGTTTATTTTTATTTCATTTCATATACACGTTAAAAATCCTATTTTTAACTATAAAATATTTTCAACTATATAAATATTTTATTTTCATTCCACATCACATCACACAATCAACTACACAGCAAAATCAAACAAATAAGCATACAAGCCGTCCATGGTCTGTGGACGACGGGTGTCGGGTGCTACTAAACACCGTCTGCATCCTAGTATATATATAACTAGAAAAAGAGATTGAAGAGTGAGAAATTCTCACAGAATAGCTAATCCAACGCCACGACTCTTCTTTGTAGAAAATCTTCGCTACTCGCCCTTTATCACTTTCTTTGCCGTATTCTCTACATACGAAAAAAAATCACATTTTTATACCGCTATTCAATATAGAAAAATCGAATTTTTACTTCGCTATTCAATATTTAAAAATCATATTTTTACTTCGCTATTCAATATATAAAAATCATATTTTTACTTCGCTATTCAATATATAAAAATCGAATTTTCACTTCGCTATTCAATATATAAAAATCGAATTTTTACTTCACTATTCAATATATAAAAATCGAATTTTTACTCTGCTATTCAATATATAAAAATCGAATTTTTACTCTGCTATTCAATATATAAAAATCGAATTTTTACTTTGCTATTCAATATATAAAAATCGAATTTTTACTCTGCTATTCAATATATAAAAATCGAATATTTACTCTGCTATTCAATATATAAAAATCGAATTTTTAGTCTGCTATTCAATATATAAAAATCGAATTTTTACTCTGCTATTCAATATATAAAAATCGAATTTTTACTCTGCTATTCAATATATAAAAATCGAATTTTTATCACGAGAAAAACATTATAAAAAGCGAACCTTTCTATTTATAAAAATCAAGTCTTTGCGAATATAGAAATCAAATTTTTATATGGTTACCATATATACGAAAGACAATATTTTTATATTTTATTTTAAAACAAAGATTTTTACTTTCAAACTAATGTATATTTTTATTTTTATTTTTTTAACAAATAATTCTATTTTAAAACAAAGTATATTTTCTTTTCTAAAACAAAGATTTTTCTTCTGCCCTTTTTTATTTTCAAAAACTACATTTAAAACAATGTTCTTCATATAATCAGGAAATTAAAACAATGCAAGTTTTCACCTTTCTGCTGTTTGAACCCGTCTGCATTCCTTGTACCAAAACCGAATAGAGCCGCCAGCCTAGGGTTTGATTGCGCCGCCGTTGTGCTTGGCCAGACCACCATCGGAAGTCAGTGAATGGAGCGCCTCGCCTCTCCACGGCAGCAACATCGTCGAACTCGGCTGCCCCATTGACTGTGAAAGCTCGCGCGAAGTGGAGGCGTTCGGGCGTATAAATCGAGAGGGAGAGAGAAGCGTGAGAGGGGGATGGGTAAGGGAGATGGCGGCGACAGTCGAGGAGGTGGGTGGCGCGTTGGATCATAGTGGCAAGGGTTTTTTTTCTTTTTCTTTTTTTTTATTTTCTTTTCTGAATGAAGAGGAAAGGCGGGGGGATGTTAAGTATAAATATAATTTAATTATATTATTATTTTAATTTCAAAAAGTTGACTTTTTATTTCGACCCCGAAACGAGGCCCACCGACTGTCGTCCATAGCGTTTTACCCCCATTCCGAACACAATGGGATATGTATCGTAAGCTGATTCGATCGTTTGAATTAGTTTTCATCAAATTTACATTTAAATCATTATATTGAATTTTAAACGTACATTTCAATTTACTGGGGTCACATACTAACTCGAAAAATTCCCGAAAAATATTTTCTAGCTTCGTATTGACGATACGGTCCTAACAAAACTAGTTTCATCGAATTCTGAGACCGTTTGAAAAATGGCCATTTTCCAGTCGATCAAAATCAACTGAAACTGGTCAAACGCGTTTTACTTTGCCACGTTCACATATTGATTCGAAAAATTATGAAATTTGAAACCTAGCAATAACTTTACATCACAGATCCAACAAAAGTGGTTTCGTCGAAATCCGAGGTCGTTCGCAAAATTTCCATTTTTAAGGGCCTGAATTCCATAGCGACTATTCAGAAATTTCAACTGGACATATCTTTTGATCCCCGCTATGAAATTTTGATTTTTCGGATTCGTTGGAAAGATAGTCATAATTAGATTCCATTATTTTTGGTTTCACTAAAACCCGGTTTATTTTGCACCCGGTACATTCATTTGAAGTTTGAAATCGAATTATCGAACTACCGCGCCATTTTCAATTCCTTTTATAATTTAAAATAAATAATTATATTCTAACGACGACCTATATAATATATACGTTTGAATTCTATTAAAAATAAATTTCTCGTCGTTATTATTTAAAATAATTCATTTTAAATAATCAAAATTCGCTAAAATTGCCAAAATAAAAATTTTAAACTGGCCCAGATTTCCGGGTTATTACAATCTCCCCCACTTAAAACTTTTCATCCCCGAAAAGGAACGAAGCCGAAAGTGGTTTGATTAATCAGCTCTACGTTCGATCTGGCTTCCATTCTCCAACTTTTCAGTTTCTAAGAATTTTCAAATTTTCAAAAATTTGGCTAACACCCTAAATTTTCGAAAAATTTCGCCATAACCTCCCCTGCACCGGGAGCACGGGAAAATCCCGAAATTGCCATACAGGCCTTCAGATCTCAAAAAGAAAAAGAAAAAGCCAAGCGGCTAGCCAATCGGCTCATAAAATCATCATCACCCAAACAAAACAGTAAATTATGGTAAACATGTACCTATTTGTCGGGCAAACAATTTTATTTTTCTGCCCTAGCCTCCTTGTTATGACCTGTTCAATGTAAGTACATATATATGCATGCAAATGCGACCAATTTTCAATATAACTCACAATTTGATCCAATTTGGCTATATGGCAAAATTTTAATTAATCAACCAATAATCAAACAACACAACCATCAATCAATTAGTTGATTAGCATTTCAAATGCATAATTTTGTTATATAGTCAAAAATCACATTTTTGATGTCAAATCACAACAATAGGCCCTATCTAATTTTGGTTCTCACACCAGTCAATAGGAAATATATAAATATCACACCTTCGACACTCGAACACTAATTTTAATGATGGAGCTCCATCATCAAAATCATCTCCGGGCGATTAGAGTGTAATTCTATATCTATCCAGTATATTAAAACTTCAAATACACGTTTGCAAGGCGTATATGCAAAATCTTTATATACTGGACTGTCCAAATAAATACAAATAAATAATCAAATACGAATAATTGATTTAAATTTTCAAAACAAAATTTGTTTTCACTTTAAAAATATACTCTTCACACTCGTTCTAGGATACTACTGATCCTATCTCTAACGAGTCATTCCCATTGGATATTACTAATCCAATATCTGATGAATTCTTTTGTATGGTTCTAATGTGTCTTGTTCTCTGAGCTTTGTAAACCAAAGCTCTGATACCAACTGTGAAAACCCGTAACTTCCCCGTGAAGGAAAGTGCGGATAGTTCAAGAACAAGCCACAACAGAACGCAGACGGAAGAACATTTCATTTTTAATTACAACAATTCCATCAGAATACAAGAATATACAGAGTATGAATAAATAATATACATCACAAATTATCAGAGATTACAATAAATTACATAGCAGCGGAAAATAATACAATACACAACTAGAAGAGATATACGGATACAAAGCTTTCCGGATATCATTCCAGCTGTAAACCAGGATCCTGTGAATATAAATCTGCAAAACCAAAACTACTAGCTGCCCGTGTCAAAATAAGGGCACCCAGAGTTTAGGTTAAAACAATAAACTCCAGGTCAGTCATGTGACTGGTGTGAGAACTAAAACAATTATTAATCTTTATTTTAAAGTTAGGTAAATCAAGGGACCACGCCGCTAACACGAAACGGGTTTCCTCCCAAGAACACCAGTGCATAAAACAAACAACGCAATGCTAAATAAGGAAAAATGAAGCTATTATAAGACCCAATTCCCATCACACAATGCAACGCAAGCCGGAGGATAGGGTTTTTACCTTATAATAGCCAGGAATGCTTGATACGTTTAAAACAAATCTTTTGATACTATAATAAGTGTATAGTGTATAAAACAACTTCAATTCATAAGTATTAATCATAGACGGCATAAGCGCCCCATCCCACTATGTCGCCATACTAGGCTCTACAAATAAAACCGCAAATGTCACGTATTTGGAAGTTGGATTTCCATCTATGAACCGAGGCAAAAGATAGTCCTCAACCGATTAGAGACTGTCTAGCCCGAGCCTCAGGAACAACCGCAACTGCCTCATGGATCGTCAGGGCCGGTCCACCGATGTGGATTATTATGCCTGAACACTACGTTTTCCCGCCCTTTGGGGCGTAAATGAGCCAACGAATGGCTCCATCGGACCCGGATCGTCCGATCTAACCGAGGCGCCTCGCAACAGCAACAACCACACAAGTGAAAAGTATATAAATGTCAGGGCTGGTAGGTCACTGACACCACCCTAGCTAGAAGGAAACGCATGCCCTCCCTGAGGTCCTCTCCCGCTTCAGGTTCACAACCGGGGTGTGAGGCTCGCGAATTCACGTTACACAAAGTTGTGCCACACAGGCTGTGCTTTGATCATCACCACAAGACTTTGCTTTTCAACAGAAGCCTCGCTCAATTGCCACTTAGGCATGCCACACAGGCAATTCACTCCATGCGTTTGATATCCATCAATATATAACCCCTGAGCTCGTACGTCTCAGAGAAGGGCGTTAAGCAAGAGAATAAATTCTCCGCCGCCAAACAGATATATATTTAATAGAAATCAATCACACGGACTAAAATCCAATGTCAGACACACAGTCCATTTACAAGTTCGTTCTAGGTCTGAACGAAACTGGAGGCACCTTGTATCTCGCATATCCATCGATCTTCAAGTACGTCTGGACGATCACCAACTGATTCCCTCCTCTTGGGTGTACAGCCCAATCAAGATCATCAGTAATCACCCAAACGACGTGAAGACCTCCGGTCTTCGACCACCGTCTTCATCTTCGACTTATCGTCGTATCAGTTATTCAAAATGAGATAAACCCGGTCTTCCCGAATAACTCGCGTATACTTTAAATAAGTGTTACACAAACACAACATACGCCTCATTCCAATTCATCAGTCACTAACCGTAAATTAATCAAGAGAATAATCCCCCAAATATTAACCCCGAAGGCCGAAACCAACATCAGATCAATACCCAGGAAATCACTCTGCTTGGCCAACCTACAGTTAGTTTCTAAATTTCACATTCTTAGGGAAAGGTTCCCATTAATTTTATCAAAGATAAATTCTTTAAATTTATTCTTTAATCCACTTTTGAATATCAATTCAAACTAGTCGGGATTAGCGAACCTTACCGGAGTAATCATTTATTTTATTTCCCAATCCCAACCTATTCATCCCATGAAGTAAAACTGGTAATACTTCATTTCTAACACCATGGTGTTATCGGCAAATTCAATTACCATTTCACGTTCAAATCTAATTAAAGATTTAACTATCGCCTGGAGCAAAACTGGTGGTACTCCATTCTCGATCATTTCAATCTAATTAAAGATTCATTAAAACTCCACTTAGTTTTAATCTGTGACTGGGTTAAAGAATCAGTGTCATTTAAAACACGGTTCACGATAAACCCAAAATCACAACACACTTCAATCAGTCCCTAACCGTAAATTAGCAAGTGAGCAATTCCCTAAGTATTAACCCCGAAGGCTGAAACCAACATCAGATCAATACCCCAGAAATCATTCAACTTAACCAATCCTCGGTTAGTTTCCGATTTTCTTGACTCCCTTGGGTCTAAGAACAGTATTATTGAAGATTCTGTTCACGACAACCCAAAATCACATTGCATTAATTATCGGGTTAAAGAACAAGTGTTATTTAAAACACTGTTCACGATAAATCCAAAAATCAATATCAATTCAATTCCAATTAAAGATATTATTTAATTGGTAAACTTCATTAAATCTAAATAAAAAAGATTTAATCTTTTTCTCAACTGGGCTTAAGAATAGTGTTGATGAAGACACCATTCACGACAAACCCCAAATAACATTTGATATTAAATACAAGACTCTGAATAGAAAATATATCGGCTTATTTTCAATATCAAATCCTACGACCAACAGATATCGTATTGGAAATAATGATATATATATATCTTTCAAATTTCCATAACATCTGTATAATCACGAAATCCAACATCGAAATATTCCGAAGACAATTTCGATTCAAATCCATTCCAATGCAATCATTGGAAATTCTGGTTATTTTCAAAAACATTTCAAATTCAATTTATTTATTTAAAAATAAATAGAATTATAATTCTAGTTCAAAACTAGTTCATTTCGATAAAAAAAATCTATTTTTATCTTTTCAAATATGGAGTTTTCCATCCCAATTCTTCACAAATCATTTCTTATGATTTCACACAAATTATTGATATTTTTAATAATTTTATCAAGGCCCGTACAGTCGATTTCCATCAACGGCCATCGAACTACACTTATATCGACCTTTTTCAAATTTGATTTGGACATAATTCCAAATCCAACCGTTAGATTTCTAATTTCTAATAATCGTTAGAAAGCTCTTTTCGATACGAACCCAACGGTTCCGGTTTTAGGGGAATCCGACGGTCGGATCTCCCGCAATGTCCATTCGAAGTCAATGGTCGAAATTCGCAAACTGCCGCGGCGCGGCGCGTTCTATTCAGGCCATTATATTATATATAATATATACAATATATACTTCATCGATTTCAATTCAAAACGTTCTTTATAAATCGTTTTAAATTCATTTTCAAAATGGTTTTCAACTTCATATTCAATTTCAAATCAAAATTGAATATTCGAATATAAATTCGTTTTAAATTCATTTCAAATCGATTTCAATTCGAATTGATTTCTAATTCAATTTCAGTTCGTTTTCAATTCAATTTCAATTCGAATTCATTTATATTCAATTTCAGTTCGAATTCATTCATATTCAATTTCAATTCGAATTCATTTCTATTTATATTCAATTTCAAATCGAATTAATTTCTATTTATATTCAATTTCAATTCGAATTAATTTCTATTTATATTCAATTTCAATTCGAATTAATTTCTATTCAATTTCAATTCGAATTCATTTCTATTCAATTTCAATTCGAATTCATTTCCATTTATATTCAATTCGAATTCATTTCCATTTATATTCAATTTCAATTCGAATTTCAATTCTTTTCGAAAAATCAGATTTTGAAATCACTTTCGTTATTCATTATGAAATGAATAAAATCGATATAAATATCGTTCACGTCAAAATGGAGTCAATCTAATCAATACGGCTTTATATATTTCTATTTTCAAATATTCTATTTCAAATATTTCTTTTCAAAACTGGAATGAAGCCCAATCCATTACCATAGATTTTATTTCTATGGATTTTCTACGACACATGTATACTATAACAACGATAAATAATCAACCATCATCCAAAGTGCATTCTACACTGTATAAGCATCAAATATAAATATTTAACGCTTATAACAGTCTGTCAATCAATCGATCGACATACAACTAAACAATCGGGATTAGTGTGCGTCAAATATCATCCCAATACCCGTGTGGGGTTTCAAACAATCAAACACATATTTTATTTGTGCAGTTGGACGATGTGTAAAATTTATCGTCCTAATCTATATCAGTCAAATGTGTGTATATAAACAAATCGTCCGATTTGTTTATTTTTATTTCATTTCATATACACGTTAAAAATCCTATTTTTAACTATAAAATATTTTCAACTATATAAATATTTTATTTTCATTTCACATCACATCACACAATCAACTACACAGCAAAATCAAACAAATAAGCATACAAGCCGTCCATGGTCTGTGGACGATGGGTGTCGGGTGCTACTAAACACCGTCTGCATCCTAGTATATATATAACTAGAAAAAGAGATTGAAGAGTGAGAAATTCTCACAGAATAGCTAATCCAACGCCACGACTCTTCTTTGTAGGAAATCTTCGCCACTCGCCGTTTATCACTTTCTTTGCCCGTATTCTCTACATATGAAAAAAAATCACATTTTTATACCGCTATTCAATATAGAAAAATCGAATTTTTACTTCGCTATTCAATATATAAAAATCATATTTTTACTTCGCTATTCAATATATAAAAATCATATTTTTACTTCGCTATTCAATATATAAAAATCGAATTTTTTACTTCGCTATTCAATATATAAAAATCGAATTTTTACTTCGCTATTCAATATATAAAAATCGAATTTTTACTCTGCTATTCAATATATAAAAATCGAATTTTTACTCTGCTATTCAATATATAAAAATCGAATTTTTACTTTGCTATTCAATACATAAAAATCGAATTTTTACTCTGCTATTCAATATATAAAAATAGAATTTTTACTCGGCTATTCAATATATAAAAATCAAATTTTTACTCTACTATTCAATATATAAAAATCGAATTTTTACTCTGCTATTCAATATATAAAAATCGAATTTTTATCACGAGAAAACATTATAAAAATCGAACCTTTCTATTTATAAAAATCAAGTCTTTGCGAATATAGAAATCAATTTTTTATATGGTTACCATATATACGAAAGACAATATTTTTATATTTTATTTTAAAACAAAGATTTTTACTTTCAAACTAATGTATATTTATTTTTTTATTTTTTTTAACAAACAATTCTATTTTAAAACAAAGTATATTTTCTTTTCTAAGACAAAGATTTTTCTTCTGCCCTTTTCTATTTTCAAAAACTACATTTAAAACAATGTTCTTCATATAATCAGGAAAATAAAACAATACAAGTTTTCACCTTTCTGCTGTTTGAACCCGTCTGCATTCCTTGTACCAAAACCGAATAGAGCCGCCAGCCTAGGGTTTGATTGCGCTGCCGTTGTGCTTGGCCAGACCACCATCGGAAGTCAGCGAATGGAGCGCCTGCGCCTCGCCTCTCCACGACAGCAGCATCGTCGAACTCGGCTGCCCCATTGACTGTGAAAGCTCGCGCGAAGTGGAGGCGTTCAGGCGTATAAATCGAGAGGGAGAGAGAAGCGTGAGAGGGGGATGGGTAAGGGAGATGGCGGCGGCAGTCGAGGAGGTGGGTGGCGCGTTGGATCAAAGTGGCGTGGGTTTTTTTTCTTTTTTTTTTATTTTCTTTTCTGAATGAAGAGGAAAAGGGGGGGGGTGTTAAGTATAAATATAATTTAATTATATTATTATTTTAATTTCAAAAAGTTGACTTTTTATTTCGACCCCGAAACGAGGCCTACCGACTGTCGTCTATAGCGTTTTACCCCCATTCCGAACACACTGGGATATGTATCGTAAGCTGATTCGATCGTTTGAATCAGTTTTCGTCAAATTTACATTTAAATCATTATATTGAATTTTAAACGTACATTTCAATTTACTGGGGCACATACTAACTCGAAAATTCCCGAAAAATATTTTCTAGCTTCATATTGACGATACGATCCTAACAAAACTAGTTTCATCGAATTCTGAGACCGTTTGAAAAATGGCCATTTTCCAGTCGATTAAAATCAACTGAAACTGGCCAGACACGTTTTACTTTGCCACGCTCACATATTGATTCGAAAAATTATGAAATTTGAAACATAGCAATAACTTTACATCACGGATCCAACAAAAGTGGTTTCGTCGAAATCCGAGGTCATTTGCAAAATTTCCATTTTTAAGGGCCTGAATTCCATAGCGACTATTCAGAAATTTCAACTGGACATATCTTTTGATCCCCGCTATGAAATTTTGATTTTTCGGATTCGTTGGAAAGATAGTCACAATTAGATTCCATTATTTTTGGTTTCACTAAAATCCAGTTTATTTTGCACCCGGTACATTCATTTGAAGTTTGAAATCGAATTATCGAACTACCGCGCCATTTTCAATTCCTTTTATAATTTAAAATAAATAATTATATTCTAACGGCGACCTATATAATATATACGTTTGAATTCTATTCAAAATAAATTTCTCGTCGTTATTATTTAAAATAATTCATTTTAAATAATCAAAATTCGCTAAAATTGCCAAAATAAAAATTTTAAACTGGCCTAGATTTCCGGGTTATTACACAACACTTCTGGAACGTTACAAATAGTGAAAAGACACTTCTTTTGAATATAACAAAATATGACAGCTATATGTCAACATACGCGTAAATGTATGTCGACATATGCCTTTGTAAAATTGGATTTTGAACATTTTTGAAGTGATTTGATATACATATACATGTATGTATATATATAATTCTAGAAATTCTTGAATCAAAACATAGTGTTGTAAATGAGTATTATAAAGTAGAAAATCATAAAAAAACATAAATATAAGATATATGAACATATTTATAAATTATAAAGTTTTAAACTATATAATATATAAAACTTATAAACTTAAAACTTGATTTTATAATCAAAAGTAAAGAAAGTAAAATAGAGAAGATAGAGATTGAAAATAGAATTTGGAATCAGAAATTGAAAAACAGAATTTGGATTTGAATTTGAACCTAGAGTGCTATTCAGAGTCTTACATAAACTAGACTCTATTACTATATTTATTTTGAACTCTTGATTACTCATGAGTCTTGTATCATCTTTGAGTTCTAAATCGCTAGAAGCTCTTAAACTGTACAGTTTTCAATATTAATTCCTGTATATAGATCCTACATATATGTGTGTGTGTGTGTATATATATATTCTAGATAAAAGTGTTAGTATATATTTTATAATCAATTAATATTGAAATCAGGTTGTTGTCATCAAAACTCCATTCTCCAACAGATATGACTGCATCCACATTTGGATTTGTTTTTTAGGATAGCAGATAACATTTTATATTTCCAATGTACACAAAATTTTCAGGTATCCATTAATGGTTCTAATCTGGTTTTCTTCATTTTGCAGAAAGGAAATTAAATCATTGTTTCTGAATAGTAACAACAATTCTTTATTTCCTTTCTTGTGTCTAAGATTATTAGATAAGTTGGTATGTTTCTTATCACATGAATTTTCATATTGAATTGTGTCACATTTTCTCTCTCCATGTTTTCAGTAACACAACTGATTTCTCATTGTTTTATTTATGTTAGTTAGTGTTTTATTTTTTTCAATTATATCGTTGTTGTTTGACGACGGGAATGAAATTTGTAGGAAGAAGTGCGTTTGTGATGAAAAGCAATTTGGATAGTCTATATGGATAATTTGTTTTTCTTTTTAATTTAAAGAAGAATACATTGCATTTGTTGTCATTTTGACAAACTTAATTGGATGGTTTGCTTGTGATTTTTTTTAATTTAAAGAAGAACACATTGTATTTGTTGTCATTTTGACCGACTAAATTTAAATGCTTGCTTATGATTTTCCAAAATGGAATATAACTTGCATAAAGAAAATATTAGTGCTGTATGATCTTAACTATATTGTTCAGATGTGAACTGTCTGATTATACTATATCTGTGAGCATAACTCAATTGCCTGAAGTGAAAAGATAGCATTAGTTGCTTTCACACAACTATACCAACACTTTCCCTCTTATTGGTTGTGATATTCACGATGGGACCTACTAAATATTAATAAATAAAATTATGACCAATGAAAAACGATGTGTATTGGTACAGTCGCGTGAAACGACTGATGCTAGCATTTCTCCTACCTGAATTGCCATGTAATAATTTGCATCTTTTGATTCAAGTCCCAAAGGCCATGGCAACATGAACCTTTTCTCTCTCATGATTTGCACCCTTACATGAAATAACATTACTAGATATCTGAAGGTTGATAAAATTGTTCTACATTCATGTTCCATAGCATCGTTTCCATGTGATCTCAGTGTTGGTCTTACTTTTGGGTTATCCTAGACGAAGTGTGACCATCTTGCCTCTAGTTAAAGAAAACCATCATTATTCTGTATTGATAAATAATATGAATCTAACAATGTTTTCAATTTCACAAATGTTTAGAATCATAACTAGTAAACATATACTTATTCCATTAAACTATTGTACTTTTTTGCATATATTTTTTGATTAGATGGTTGCCACCTCTAAGGGTGGCTCTATGCAACATGTTTGCAATCATTATCCTAGGGTTCATATTATTTGCATATAGTTTCTATCTTTTAACATCTATGTATGTTCAAGTTATTTGTATTATTCATCTACCATTTAATGTACAATTATTGCAAGTTAAACATAATCAATTTTTATGATTGTAAAAATATAGATCTTTTTTGTTGATGGTATTAAATAAGAAGGAAGTTAATGAGCTTTTAAATGCGATGCTTAGGGATGACAATAAAGCAGGTTTATGATCTGAACTCGGTAGATCCACCCTTGTTTTGGCATGTTTGAACCCGCACTTTTGGGTCATTGATGCGGGTAGACTTGTGACCTATTTTTAAGTGCTCCAGATCAAGGGTTGTCCCACTACAACCCGACCCGCGCTATTGAGATCTCATGAAATTATTTTATTAGTATAATGTTTATTTGTCAATTATTTTAGATATAAGTGATTATAACATGGTATTGTAATGTTCTAACCAATAGGCCATGATTTTTTTAGTATTGTACAATGAAATATGCATATTTGTTAAACGGTTATTGCACATTACATTTTTATTATATTTCCTTATCACTGTAAACATGTGTTATTTTTATTTAATGTAACATTCAGTGACAACAACTATAAATAAATAATAATGAATATTATTATACAATATTGAATTAATACATAGACCCTCACCGGGTTTAGGGCGAGGTGGGTCTTCCTTAGCAGGTACAAGTTTTAGGTTCGAGACGGAATTCTAGACTCACACCAAATCTACAGAACGGGCCCGGTCCAAGGTCTAAAAAACCTAGTATGGGTCTTGGCTACAAAAACACGCCCCAACCCACCTCGTTGACATTTCTTGCGATGCTTAGATGTAGGGTTGTGTAACTAGTGCTTTAGTTAATTTGTATTTTTGGGTGATGGTTTTTTTTGTGCATTTAACTTGCGTTGAACTCAAGACTTGTTCTTAAATGAGTTTATTTCCAATAAACATTAAAAAGCTCTGTTACCTGCTCAAACCCAGTACTATGCCCAGGTTCAGGGGTGGAGTTATGTTAACATCAAATATGAGGCCCTACCTATCCTTATTGTATAATGCCAAGGCTAAAAATAATAATTTGAAAACCAAATTTCACTCTTCTACATCGCCGCAGCTTCTCTCTAACTCTTCTCCCCTATCGCAAGCGCAATGATCGCCTATTCTTTTTGGTTACCTTAACCAGCAAGTCACTACTTTCCTTGCCTTGACATCGACCCATAGCGCAGGTCTTTTCTTGACAATGGTTTAGGCCAAGCTTCACAATTAGTGGCCCTAGTGTACTTGGTTTTTTCTTCTTCTGATTTTGCCAAATTTGCGTGATTGGTTTAATTTGTTTATTGTATTTAGTTAAATTTATATATATATATATATTACATAAATTTAATCTAGATGTAAATGTTTAAATTGCTTCAAATTAAAATTATCTAAATTGTAATTATTGTGATTGCTTCAAATATAATTAGGTTACTAGTTTATAAATTATTGAAATTGTACTTACCATAATTAGTTCATAAATTTACAATTAGATCACTAGTTTAAGTTATAATTGTTGTAATCGTATTTACCATAGCTTTAGATGTTGTTAGTTTAAGGATCATTTAAATACTCAAATACATTAAATGATCAAAGTTTGATTAAGGCTTCAGTGATTTAATTTAGACTTGCAAGCTTATTTTAAAAGATCATTCGATAAGGTTGGATCTTTTGGAATTTATACACTTTATTATAATATAGTAGATTATAATATTTAAAATTGTCGAAGCTGTTTAAATTCTACTCTCGAGCCAATATCTTTTATTTCAAGATTTTCCTTTTCGAGCCATGACATGTCCGAAAAATCAATGATTCTAAGAAATTTTCTTAAGCTTCTCCAATGGATAGGTAATAAAAACATACCATTAATGTTTTTTATACAAGTGTACCATAAAATTTTTACAATGATATCTATTGCTTACTAGAGGATTATTTGCGTTGCTAATTAATGAAGCTCGTGATTCTTCAATTAACAAGAAAACGACAATTGTTTTACGATTTGTGGACGAGATTGGAATGGTTATAGAAAGATTTATAGGCATGATGCATGTTCTCTACACAACAATTTCCCTTAAATATTACTAGAAGCTTTCCTTAATAAACATAAATCGAGTCTGATAAAGTTACATGGTTAATGTTTTGATGGTGCAAGTAACGTGCAAGTAAAGTGCAAGGTATGTTCAATGGTTTTAAAACACTTATTCTAAACAAGTATGACTCTACTTTTTATGTTCATTCTTTTGCATTTCATAGATCTTTCCCATGTAGCCAAGTATATAGACTGTGTTTCTGAATTCATTTACTTTGGTAAAACTTATTGGCGCATCATGCAAGCATTAGGGGCATTCTTAGAGAAAAAAAGGAAAAAGAATATTAAGGCAATGAAAAATGGTGAACTATCAAGTGGTCAATGTTAAAATAAAGAGTATAAGTTGAAACAATTGGGAGAAACATATTAGAGTTCTGATTGTGGTACACTAATTAATTTGAATATTATGTTTTAGTCAACTATTGATGTGCTTTTGGGTTTGTAGAAGATATATTGGCGCCAAAATAGAGAACCATTGAATTTGATAAAAGTGTTGCAATATTGTGATTTTATTTTTATTTTGCATGTGATGAAGAATGGACTTGCAATTACTAATGTTCTCCACAGCACTACATTGAAAAATCAAGATATCACTAATGCTTTGATGTTGGGAGAGGTATCTAAATATCATATACAGAGAAATTAAGAGACAGTAGCTGAGATGCCCTTTCAAATGAGGCTGGATCTTTTTGCAAAAAGTACAATATTATTATTTCAAACATGGTTGATAATTATCTTCCTTTAGAAAGATAAAGTTGAAGACAAATGGTTAAAATTTCAGCCATTATTGATTTGCTTTAAATTTGTTTAGATAAATAAATTGTCTAACTTAATCATTGCTTTATGAGGTAAATCAGAACTAATTCTTTGTATGTCAATAATAATCCAGTTGATCCATTTGCTGCTATTGATAAAGATGGTCTGTCTATTCAAATTTTAACTTGGTGACTTTTCTAAACTAGAATGTAAGGAACTTTGTGGAAATTTATGAGATTGACATGAAGACTTATGATGCATTCAAAGATGTGAAAGGTATTCGTGATTTGGCTAAGATGATGGCATTGATGAGAAAAATATCACATAAATTTTGTTTAAGAAGCCTATAAATTTGTCACTTATCTTAGTTGTTTCTCTATAACTATGGAAAGAGCATTTTTTTGCTATTGAATATAGTAGAAAATAATTTATAAAATCAAATGAGAGATGAATGAATGAATGATAGTTGTGTTACGTTCTTGAAAAATGACATATTTAGTCAAGTAGCAATGATGCAACTATTGATGTCTTTCAATACATGAGAACTCCACGTAGAAATCTTTAGATTAATATTTATCATGCTATTGTTGTTATGCTTGAAAATATCTAAATAGGTCATTGTTTTTTGCAATGTACTATTATTGTATTGATAATTACTTTTGGTTATTTAACGGTTAGCTATGAGAACTTTTTACAATTATTTTAGTAGTTGTATAAAAAATCGGGACTAGCTCCTCGAATCCCATGTCAATTTCATATATTAACCCTCCTATTGTTATTTCTTGGCTACGCCGCTGCCCAGATGTTTATTTACGCCAGTGTCATGTGCATTATATTTACCAGTGTGATCAATTTGTTCAAGAATAGTACCATGGAATGGTGCTCTACTTATTGATGCAACACTTTTGAAATCTTATGAAAAATCAAGGTTGAGATATGGGGTCGTAAACCTCGCATATTAATTGTCATATAATTTGTTAGAAAAATTCTAATAAAATATTTCTAGGGAATAAAAATAGTTTCCTGATTCGGATAAGTGCAAAATAATGGAGGGAGTTGGCATGTGACTTACAATAGAACCACCCGTCATCTTGGAGATTCTATATCAAAAAAGAAACTGATAATGCATCCACATTAAATTAATAATGCAATTAGTGAATTCAATATGCTAATTGCTCAATTTACCAGCCGAAGTATCAAAATTCTCCTACTGAATTGCCTACACCAATCAACAATTTATCTGACAAAGATATAATTGTTCTTAGTTTAGCACTCTACAATGAATATCAAGGGTAAAATAATAAATGTGCATCAGGAACATTGAAAGGTGCAGTGTGAAATTGCACACTAGGATTTACTCAAATGTTTATATATATGATATAAATTATATAAATAGTAATGCAAAGAAGTAAATAAAGAGATAGGAACAATCACATTAGAATTTTTAGAATGATTCAGACTTCATGCCCTACCTCCAGTCTCGAAGCTCCCCTTTGGCCTCTCACTAACTAGAAACGACCCATCACTTCATCCAGAGGAATATGCTTAAATGATTTGTCTCGCCATATTTATGTTCTATAATATTGATTTTGTCTTTGAGTATAATTGTTCCTTTATTCTCTTTTGAGTGTAAAACGTGAGTCAACAAAGATGTAAGGAAGTAATTTGCAAGTATTTAGAAAGAAATAATATAAGAGAGCGTATAAGAGTTTAGAATACAAGAGTACTAGAAAGAAAATTCAATAACTTAATTCATGAATTCAATAAGTATAAATAGGTAATGAAAAGTTATAATCCGTACTTACAACTCTTAGAAATCTTCTTCTTTGATTAACTACAAATACTGATGAAGAGATGCAGAGGAGAGAAGAGAAGTAAGTGTATATTCAAAATTTAGACAGTTATAATGGGTTAGACATCAAGATTTTTGATTTAGACATCTGATTCCGTTCAGTATATTGTTTCCCAAACTTTGAGTCAGATGTCTGAATAAAAAATCAAGCGTTTGGTTTAGGTAAGTAAATAATCTCGAAGCCAGTGTCTAACACTTGTCTTATATTTCAGACATCTAACCCAAGGGTGTGCATGTTTTTCACTTTTGTAACAGACGTCTGAACGAAAAATTAGATGTCTAGTTCATTAAAAAAATTCTGAAATGTGTTTTAAGTAATATATAATAAGTGTATTTGTATGTATGTTTTTCAAGAGAGATTTTACAAGATATCTAAGCCCTAAAACATAAATAATCATATAATAATATTGTAGAGTTTTTTAATTTGATGATCATTCTATCTTTGGAGATTTGTACCTATAAGTGGTTAGATAACTTGAATATATATATATATATATAATTGTATAGTTATTATTAAAACCGAGAGGTGAGGTTTTGGCATGCTAAAACTTTTTGATGATGGCCACTGTACAATCTTTTGATTATAATATCACACATGGTAAAGCATAAACATAATAACAATTATAATATCTCCCCCTACGTATATGCATCCTTATATATATATATATATGCTCACATAAATTATTTCTCCCCCTTCGTCATTAGCAAAAAGGTCATTAATCATAGGGAGAGAATAATAAGAAAAATCCAAATGAAATTAGATATAACACCATATTTTATAATTCATTGCACAAAACATAATGAATGATTACAAGACAAGGTAAACGAAGATAATACAAATAAAACAGGATGGTCGACAATCGAATAACAGAAAAATACAATGCAAAAACAGCATAAATGCAGTGTCATAGAAACAAAGCGTAGTTTTTATCAAATTCGATCATCACTTGAATTTCCATAGTAGTCACCTAAAATGTTGTAGTAGCTTGGATAATTTCGATAATCATCCGACCATTGATGTTGTGCCACGCTATACTCTTCATCTTCTCAAATAGAAATTCCTTCAAAAGTTTTGTAGGTCATGTAAGTGTAACAACCCAGAATTTTGGAACCAATTTAAAATTTATTTATTTTAACTTATTTTAATGGATATTAAATATTTTATGTGATTTATTTTGAGAATTAACGATTTAAATTTTATTTAAATCAATATTTGAACTTATAAATTTAAATTATAATTAAAACGAGCTTGAATGCCGCAGTAGTTTGAAAATTTATTTTTGTACTATAAACGAGCATACTGAATTCGATATAAATCAGAATTTGATGAAACAAGAAATGTTAGTATCTATTTAATTATATCTTTCTAATTAATGTAAGAAATTGAGATTTTACTTTATAAATTGTAATTTACGTCTAAATTAAAATTTAGAATAGTCGTTACGGAATTTATATATATTTTAATATTATTTAAGCCCTTAAAAATGGCCCTTTTTGCAAACGACCTCCGTTTTCGACGAAACCACTTTTGTTGGATCCAGAATATTAAATTATTGATATATTCTTAATTTCATAATTTATGGAGCTAGTATGTGGTCGTGAGAAATAAATTGTGAATCGAAACCATTTGGGCCCGAATCAGAGCATTTTGAGCAAACAGACTCGGAATTCGATGAAACAAGTTTCGTTAGGACGGTATCATCAAGACATAGTTGTATGTCAATTTTCAATCGCCAACGGAGTACGTGCGTGCTCAGGGCATCGATGACTGTCGAATAGAGACATCATAAACTAAAGAAATTATATATAAAAAATTAAACCCTACAATATAACATTTTTTCTTCCTCCACAACCCTAATTCATTCTCTTCTTCCTCATTTCTCAGCCATCCCCCTTCCTCTCTCCCGACATTTTGCAAAAACGATCCCTAACATTAAATAATTTATATCTTCTAATCGATCAACAATTAGCCAAAACTTATTAAAGAGAAGTTGTAAATCATGATGATCTCTATCTACCACAAAAATTTCATGACCTATCGTTGCACAGATTCGTCGGAATATCAGTTTAAAGTCTGAAAACTGACTTCGGTTTTGGTGAACTTGTGGCCAAACGATCGAGTATTAGATGATGGAACCAAAGGGAAAGCTGTAGAGGGGAGGAAGCTTGACAAGTTTTCTTTTGTGTGTTTGGCTTGAAGTGGCATGTGGTTGCCGAAAAGTGGACATGAACGTAGACGACGTATTTTCGAAAGCTGCGCATGAAGATTGGCTTGTGGCGGCTGCCACAGGCGATGTTGGCCAATGGTGATCTGTGGTGGTCGGAAGCGGGTGGTGCGACGGAGCTTTTGGTGGTTATCCACGACCTAGACGTGGACAAAGGAGGGAGAATCGTTTGGCGAGGCGTTTTTGGGTCACGACGGAAATTCAAGCGGAGGACGGCGAGGTGGAGTCGGCTACTGGCGACAATGGCGTGCCTCGTGTACGGGGTGGACAGGGTGAGCCCAAGCCAGCGGGGCTGGACCTATAGTGGCGGAAGGAAGCTTCAGATGGGGTTGAATGATGGGTGGAGGCCCAGGAGAAGAAGGTTGTATTTAATTATTATTTTAATTCGTATGTTCAATGTTCAGACTTTAATAACTTTCACATACGAACTCAGAATCGTGCGAAACTGGATTCGTTGCGATCGTTGATTTGAGAGCTTCACAATAAAACTAATTTGGTCTAATTTGGAGCAAGTTGAATTTTTGGATCATATTAAACCCAAGTTTAATTTGAATTGAAAAGAAACGGACAATCTGAGCCGGTCAATGTGAGAACTCTCTTACTCAAATATTTTGTTATGTTATAATAGAATAATTTAAAATATATCGATTATCTATACTGATTTTTATCTGCTTCATGCGATATCCCTAGAGTTCAACACATGAACTATTCACTAAGTTTATTTGTTATTAGAAGCGTTGTTTAAATATACGACACTCGTATTTCAAACAATGTGGATGGGCACTTTATGGCGCCTTGAATGGAAATGGATGATTATTTATGTTATGATTTGGATGAGAAATTTGAAATAATGAACATGTTATAGATAATGTTAATATATTTGTGGCAGATGAAATTTCATATAAATATCCATTTATAAATAAACAGTTAATTAATTATTACTTGTTTAAGTAAAATTAGTTAGTTAGAAAAATAATTCGAACTGAATGAAAAATGATCAAATTCATGAATCAGTAATGAATTTAAATTAATTGTTGTTGGTTGAAAACTCCACACGGGCCTTTGGATGATATTTGACTCGCACATCTCTCTTGTGTGAACTTGTGGTTAATCGGTTGTGTGACGGCCCACCCCGCACCAGCCGACATTTCCAATAAAAGTGCGTTGTGCCGATGTCCAATCAACATGGTACGATCGTCAAAGAAAGGAAAGAAGGGAATTTGAACTAACAAGGAACCTGTAGAATGTCTCACAGCGCATGGAATAAAATATAATAATAACATACTTGACATAAAACAGACGAGACAGTGCATAAGCTGAGAACTAAACCATAATCATCATAGCAGCGGAAATTCAAAATACAGCTTATGTCCCACATCATCATTATTACAACTTTTAAAACTGTCTCTAAAGCAAAATAAGAAAGGTACACCACTGATGTCCAAAGTAGTGACCAGCAACAACACAGGGAGAATATATATATACATATATATATATATCATACGTAGGAGCCTCCTGCTCGTCTTCGGATCAGCTGCTCGTGCATAACCAGCTAACCTGTCTCTAGTTTGCCCGTTTAAGAGCAACCAGAGTAATAAGAAGAGATATAAAACTCTAGGTCAGACAAAAGTCTGGTATGAGCGATAAGTAACAAAACAGAACAATAACAAGTATACTAAACCACACCTGGACCTGCAACCAAAGAGTTAGCACAACAAGATGTACAATACTCTAAGGTGACACTAACATATGGTGTAAAGATACGGGGGAGGGGTGTGCATGTCATAGTGGTGTCAAACAATCAAGCATAGCAACCATCCTCACATCTCTCACTCAGTGCGTAAAGCATACGATATCCACCGCTTTGATCACCCAAATCCTTGCTATGATCACTCTGTCCATGGGGTCATGGCAACTCCACTGCATTGATCCATAGCCACTAGTCCTTGCTATGTCCACTCTGCCACATGAAGTCATGAAGACTCCACTACAGTGGCTTATAGCCATGTTACGATCACTCTGCCCCATGGAGTAGTAACTACCCCATTGCACTGATCCGCAGCCTAACACTTGTCTTTCCGTGGTGAATCAAAACCATGAACGTCGACAACTCCTTAGCACACGTCCCACATCAAAGCCCAACTCATGAAGTTAACTCATTAGTTCCCAACTGGATCCTGAGTTCTACTTCCTATCTGGACTATCTTTGCATCTTGGATTTTGGTCTTCTCCAGATCGGTTCGGTGGTCATAGCCACGCCTCGGTTTGGTTTGAATATGCATAGTATTCTAGTCCTCATTGGTTCGGTTCAGTCACCCCTGCTCGGTTCGGTTCGGCAAGCTTCAGCTCCTGGCCATCAATCTGGTTCGGTCAACTGCCTTCGGGTCGGTTCGGTCGTGGTACTCCATCCGGGTCGGGCGCCCTCATCTGCAGATTTCGATCTGGTTCCCTCCTCCGTCTCCGGTCCGATCCGCAGCTTCACGATCCCATCCCATCTTAGTTCATTGTGGCCTTCCTTGTTGTCATGCTTTTCCTCTTGTGCAAGTTTCTGATCCGAATCGAATCCTCTTCCCAGTTCTCCTATCCGATCCGAGCCCCATATCCGACCCGATCCGATCCGAAACCCTGCACATTTCCTGCAACTTTTCCAGCGATTGTTTTACGCCACACGACGGCGTTTTCAACCATTCTATCTCTGCTGATCAATCACATAGCATACCATACAGTCATAGAAATATATAGAATTGGCCAAAAACACCAAAACAACAATTTGATATGTCAAAACGGATCAAACATACCCAAAACCCATGTTTTCCCCTTAAGCATGTTTAAGCAAATCTAACGATAGGATTGGCAAAACTTAACCAAATTAACCCAAACTTCCAACAGAGGTCTAAAACAGTGTTTAAGAATTTCTAAACATTTTTCCAGAATTTAATCATGTATAATTTTTTTAATTAACACTAATCGCCCCTAATTAGCCGTAATTAGTTTAGAAACAATGCTAATCACTCACCTTAGCCACAAATAAATCTTAGATCTGAAAATATCTCTATTTTGGGTTGAATCTCTATGCAACACATCAGCTCTATTCCCAATTTGATGCTAATTTTCCTTGATTAGATGTAGATTAGGCTAAAACTTGATTAAGTGGTGATTAGAAGGTGATTTGGGTGTTCGAGGCCATTGTTAGGGTTAGGGAAATGTTTTAGGCGGCTGAGAAAATAAAAATAGATCGTTTCCTAGCTGATTTCAGCCTCCCTATAACCCTAATCCCGAAATGGGTTATGGGCCCTCTTGCTAATCACCCTAATTAGGCCCGGTTAAGCTGTTTTTCACCTTCAAAACCTTGTTTCAGCCATACCTCCCAAACGAGCAATCGTTTGGCTAATGGGACCACTCTACGGAAAGGTAAACCATCATCCGGATCTAATGGAAGTGGTTTCATGTTAAAACTCCTTACCAATCAAAAGTTATGGCCGAAAGAAGATCAGCTAGGGGTAAAACGGTCATTTAAAAATTGGAAAAAATTATAAACATGAGAAATGACCCCAATAGTCGTCTCCCAAAGTTACATGGCTATACGACTTCGCATAAGAAAGAAATAATTATTCTACGATCGCCTGATGCATAGAATGCAGGTCGTTACATTCTTCCCCCTTAAGAAATTTCACCCCCGAAATTCCTTAACTAAGAAATAAGTAAGGGATCCCGCATGCCTACCAACCATTCACAACAATCAAACATACAAAGCAACAAACAAGTCTATCCTAGCATGCGGAAAACTAAATTGCAATTAAAATCTTACCAAGCAAAGAGTTCTGGATACGTCTTCCTAATGCTCTCCTCTGTCTCCCAAGTACAGTCATTCTCATTCTCGCCCCACTGAACTTTGACTAGATTCACCGCTTTCCTTCGAAGTTGCTTCGTATCATGCTCGACAATACGAATCGGCTTGCGGTTCCCAACTGCATCGGCTTCTACTTCGATATCATCCAATTGATCAGGTGAAATAGTCATATCGGAGTCGTGCACGAATTTCCTTAATCGGGAAACATGAAATACGTTATGAACTCCTGCCATCTTCTCTGGTAATTCAACTTTATATGCCATATTCCCAACTTGCTCGAGGATTGGGAATGGACCAATAAGTCTTGGTGCCAACTTTCCTCTCCTTCCAAATCGAATAACATTCTTTAATGGAGAGATCTTGACAAATACTAGATCGCTAACGGAGAATTTCAAATCCTTTCGCCAAATACTAGATTGCCAACGGAGAATTTCAAATCCATTCGCCTCTTATTAGCATAACTCTTCTGCCTATCTTGGGCAGCCTTCATTCGCTGTTGAATGATCTTAATCTTGTCTGAAGTTTCTCTTATCACATCTGGTCCAAGCACAGTCTTCCGTACAAAGCTTTAAATGGAGCCATACCAATACTGGATTGATAACTATTATTATATGCAAACTCTACCAGAGGCAAATGGTCATCCCATGATCCACCAAAATCCGATATGCAAGCTCTCAAGAAATCTTCTAATATACGATTTACCCTCTCTGTTTGACCATCAGTTTGAGGATGATACGCGGTACTGAGATATAATTCTGACCCTAGAGCCTCTTGTAAGCTCTTCCAAAACCCACTAGTAAACAACGGGTCTCGGTCACTCACAATGCTTTTAGGTACTCCATGAAATCTCACTACCCACTTCATATACAGTTTTGCTAACTTCACTGACTTGACGGGTATAAGCCTTGCACTCTTGGTCAATCAGTCCACAATCACCCAAATGCTATCATGGCCCGACCTAGTCCTTAATAACCCATCAATGAAATCCATTGAGACTTGTTCCATTTTCATTCTGGAATTTCTAATGGTTGCAACAAACCACTAGGTTTCTTTTGCTCGGCTTTAACTAATTGGCAGTTCATGCATTTGGATATAAAATTCCCAATGTATCTTTTCATCCCTTCCCAGTAGTAGGTCTGCTTCATGTCTCGATACATTTTTATACCACCGGGATGTATAGTCAGTTTTGAGCGATGACATTCTCTAAGCACTTCATCTCTCAATCCATTGACATTGGGCACAACTAGTCTTCCATTCTTTCTAAGCCAACCATCTCGATCAAGCCTATACCTGTTCATCTCCTCGTCGATACCCATCTCTAACTTGGAGAT
Source organism: Allium sativum (assembly GCA_030737875.1). NCBI lineage: Eukaryota > Viridiplantae > Streptophyta > Magnoliopsida > Asparagales > Amaryllidaceae > Allium > Allium sativum. The sequence goes on from CM060909.1 coordinate 284,530,489, forward strand.
GATTTCCAATAGGTTAGGATCGTCACTCTGACTGGAACCAATCCGCTCAATCAAAGTGGATCTAATCGTCAAACTTGCTAACATCTCTGGATCCAATTCGCACTTTGGTCTGAAATCATACCCAGCGATATACTCCAGTTGCTTCCATTCCAGAAACGTAGCCCCTAAACTGGCATGTCTTCTACTCAATGCATCAGCTACCGCATTGCCCTTCCCTGGTGTATATGCGATATCGAAATCATAGGAAGCCAAGAATTCTAACCATCTTTGCTGTCGGAGATTTAGATCCTTTTGAGAGAAAAGATACTTTAACGATTTATGATCGGTAAACAACTCGAATCTTTCTCCCAAGAGATAATGTCTCCACATCTTCAATTCAAACACAATCACTACCAATTCTAAATCATGGGTAGGATATCTTTTTTCATGCGGTTTCAGTTGCCGACTAGCATAAGCTACAACCCTACCTTCTTGCATCAATACAACACCTAGTCCGGTACCACATGCATCTGTGTATACTGTCATCTCTTCATTCCCTTTAGGAATGACTAACACTGGTGCACACGTCAACTTTTCCTTTAGACTCTTGAATGCATTCTCGCACTTTTCATCCCAGACGAAAGCTTGATTCTTCTTGGTCAACCGAGTCAACGGTGCTGCTATCTTGGAGAAGTCTTGGATAAACTTACGATAATATCCAGCCAATCCCAAGAAACTTCTTACGTCTGTTGCACTCTTGGGCGTAGACCAATCTTGTACCGTAGCCACCTTCGCAGGGTCCACGGCAATACCATTCTCTGAAACAACATGGCCCAAGAATCTCATTTCCCTCCTCCAGAAGTGACACTTAGAAAACTTTCCTTTCTATTGGTGTTTTCTCAACACCTCCATTACTATCCTTAAATGTTCCTTGTGTTCTTCCTCTGTCCTCGAATAAACCAAGATATCGTCTATGAACACAAAAACAAACTTATTCAATTGATCTCGGAATACTCTATTCATAAGATCCACAAAATATGCCGGTGCATTGGTCAACCCGAATGGCATGACCAACCACTCGTAGAATACAGACAGCGTCCGAAAGGCCGTTTTAGCTACACTCTCAGCCTCCACCCTAAGCTGATGGAAACCTGTCGCGAAATCCAACTGGGAGAACACTCTCGCGCCACTCAACTGATCAAACAAATCATCTATCCGTGGTAGAGGATACTTATTCTTCCTCGTCACCTTATTCAACTCGCGGTAGTCCACACATAATCGAAGGGAACCATCTGCCTTGGTAGCAAACACAACTGGTGCTCCCCACTCAAAAACACTTCTTCTAATAAATCCCTTCTTCAAAAGATCGCTCACTTGCACCCCGAGCTCTCGTTGCTCCCTTGGTGACATACGACGAAGTGGCATCACTATAGGTCTGTCATCGTTCACTAAATCAGTACGGAACTCAATCTCTCGGTGTGGTGGAAGTCCGGTCACTTCCTCGAAGACGTCCGGATACTGGCCAGCCATGGGCACATCTAATAACTCATCATGCAGGATGTCAAGGGAATTAAGAAAACTAGCCATTACCCCATCACTAGGTAGACCACCAAACACTACCCTCCGCCCATCATCCGCTCTAACTGTCACCAAAAAGCCCTCACAGTCTACCACCACCCCGTACCTTTTGAGCCAGTCGACTCCCAAAATAATGCCAAACCCAGTAAAGCCCAAAACAAAGCAATCACAAACAAACATGCATCCATGACTCTATAAGACCACATTACGACAAATCATGCTAAGGCTAGTCGAACCACCTATCGGGTTCGTCACCACTAAAGGTCTATCGACTATCTCGGGTTCCAATCCCAGCCTATCTACCAGGTCACTAGATATGAAGGAACGGGAAGCCCCAGTATCAAATAGTACTCGAACAGGAACATCATAAACAGAAAGAATACCTTGAATGATGACATTCTTTCCTTTCTCCTCCGTGGTTGGGGCATTCGACGAAGAAGGAACAATATTAAGGGAATATGCTTTCACAATCTGCTTTTCTTTAGGGGGTTGCGGACACTTATCCTTGTGATGTCCCACTTGGCCACAGTTGAAGCACTTCCTGTCCGCTGGCTTTGCTCGACATTCTTTAGCGTGATGGCCCTTCTTGCCACAACTAAAACATTCAACATATTTCTTGCTCTTTTTCTGACCATCCTTAGCTTGGTTCTGACTCTGCTTCCTTTTATTCTGAGAATCATTCTTGCCTCCACCGCTTGCTTGCGGCTTTGGCCCCTCTGCAGATGCAACAGCGACTTTAGTCTTGGGTTTAGGATAAAGGCTCTCTGACCTCAATGCTTTCCCCATAATCGATTCAAACATCTCATCGATGTGGTTTATAAGCCTTTCCCCCAAGTACTGATCTAAGCCTATTATGAACTTCTCATTCTTCTTCTCGGGAGTGTCAATAAGAGATAATCCGTACTTCGACAAAGTATCAAACTCAGCAATATACTCCGAGACTACCCTACCATTCTGCTTAAGCTCCAAGAACTTCCTAAACAACTCTGACTTCTAAGCAGCTGGGATAAAATTTCACTGAATCGGGCCTTAAACTGATCCCATGCAACTTGATCCTCTGGAGTAGCTGCCTTAATAGCATTCCAACAATTCATTGCATGTCCTTGCAGCTGACGGGATGCTGGCTTCCTTTTCATCGCATCTTCAATTCCCAGATCCTCGAAGATACGCTCACTAATATCAAGCCAATCCTGAACTTCTATAGCCGATTCCGTTCCGTGGAACGGCTTCCCACCAAGACTAGTGTAGTCTTTACAAAGCTTGGCTAAATCGGCCCTAGGTGCCTGCACCGCTACACCACCACCATTTGCAGCATTGGGAACTGATCCTTGCACATTTCTAAGCATCTCTCTCATGAAGTCAGTGAACATCATCCTCATATCAGGAGAATTCCCATTATTAGCTCCTCTGCCAGTACCCCAAGTATATCGGCTCATCGTTCAATCTGTAAAGAGAAAACGATTAACCATCTCTTCAGTGGAGTCAGTGCAATGCGACTTCATCCTTAAATATACTAATAGTATATATATATAACTTTTGAAAACAAAAATATAACAAATACACGCTCTCATATACGTACTATCTCTCCATGGTGTCTTTCCATAGGTTAACTATGCAACCTAGAGCTCTGATACCAAATGTGATGGCCCACCCCGCACCAGCCAATATTTCCAATGAAAGTGCGTTGTGCCAATGTCCAACCAGCATGGTACGGTCGTCAAAGAAAGGAAAGAAGGGAATTTGAACTAACAAGGAACCTGTAGAATGTCTCACAGCCATGAAATAAAATATTATAATAACATATTTGACATAAAATAGACGAGATAGTGCATAAGCTGAGAACTAAACCATAATCATCATAGCAGCGGAAATTCAAAATACAGCTTATGTCCTACATCATCATTATTACAACTTTTAAAACTGTCTCTAAAGCAAAATAAGAATGGTACACTACTAATGCCCAAAATAGTGACCAATAGTGACATAGGGAGAATATATATATATATATATCATACGTGGGAGCCTCCTTCTCACCTCCGGATCAGCTACTCGTGCATAACCAGCTAACCTGTCTCTAGTCTGCCCGTTTAAGAGCATCCAGAGTAATAAGAAGAGATATAAAACTCTGGGTGAGACAAAAGTCTGGTATGAGCGATAAGTAAAAAAACAGAACAATAACAGGTATACTAAACCATACCTGAACCTGGACCTGCAACCAATGAGTTAGCACAACAAGATGTACAATACTCTAAGGTGACACTAACATATGGTGTAAAAATACGGGGGAGGGGTGTGCATGTCATAGTGGTGTCAAATAATCAAGCATAGCAACCATCCTCACATCTCTCACTCAGTGCGTAAAGCATACGATATCCACTGCTTTGATAACATAAATCCTTGCTATGATCACTCTTCTCCATGGAGTCATGGCGACTCCACTGCACTGATCCATAGCCATTAGTCCTTGCTATGTCCACTCTGCCCCATGAAGTCATGAAGACTCCACTGCACTGGCTCATAGCCATGCTACGATCACTCTGCCCCATGGAGTAGTAACTACCCCACTGCACTGATCCGCAGCCTAACACTTGCCTTTCCGTGGTGAATCAAAATTATGGACGTCGACAACTCCTTGGAACACGTCCCGCAACAAAGCCCAACTCATGAAGTTAACTCGTTGGTTCCCAACTGGATCCTGAGTTCTACTTCCTATCTGGACTACCTTTGCATCTCGGTTTTTGGTCTTCTCTGGATCGGTTCGGTGGTCATAACCACGCCTTGGTTCGGTTTGAATATGCGTACTGTTCTAGTCCTCATTGGTTCGGTTCAGTCACCCCTGCTCGGTTCGGTTCAGCAAGCTTCAGCTCCTGGCCATCAATCCGATTCGGTCAACTCCCTCCAGGTCGGTTCGGTCGTGGTACTCCATCCGGGTCGGGTGCCCTCATCTGCAGGTTTCGATCAGGTTCCCTCCTCCGTCTCCGATCCGATCCACAGCTTCACGATCCGATCTCGTCTTAGTTCATTGTGGCCTTCCTTGTTGCCATGCTTTTCCTCTTGTGCTAGGTTCCGATCCGAATCGAATCCTCTTACCCAATTCTCCTATTCGATCCGAGCCCCATATCCGACCCGATCCAATCCAAAACCCTGCACATTTCCGGCAACTTTTCCAAGCGAATGTTTTATGCCACACGACGACGTTTTCGACTATTCTAACTCTTCTAATCAATCACAAAGAATACCATACAGTCATAGCAACATATAGAATTGACCACAAACACCAAAACAACAATTTGATCTGTCAAAACGGATCAAACATACCCAAAACCCATGTTTTCCCCTTAAGCATGTTTAAGCAAATCTAACGATAGGATTAGCAAAACTTAACCAAATTAACCCAAACTTCCATCAGAGGTCTAAAATAGTGTTTACGTATTTCTAAACATTTTTCCAGAATTTAATCATGTATAATTTTGTTAATTAACACTAATCACCCCTAATTAGCCATAATTAGTGTAGAAACAATGCTAATCACTCACCTTAGCCACAAAAAAATCTCAGATCTAAAAATTTCTCTATTTTGGGTTGAATTCTATGCAACACAGCAGCTCTATTCCCAATTTGATGCTAATTTGCCTTGATTAGATGTAGATTAAGCTAAAACTTGATTAAGTGGTGATTAGAAGGTGATTTGGGTGTTGGAGGCCATTGCTAGGGTTAGGGAAATGTTTTAGGCAGCTGAGAAAATGAAAATAGATCGTTTTCTAACTGATTTCAGCCTCCCCATAACCCTACTCCCGAAATGGGTTATGGGCCCTCTTGCTAATCACCCTAATTAGGCCCGGTTAAGCTGTTTTCCCCCATTTAAACCTTGTTTCAGCCATACCTCCCAAACGGTGAAACCGTTTGGCTAATGTGACCACTCTACGGAAAGGTAAACCTTCATTCAGATCTAATGGAAGTAGTTTCAGGTCAAAACTCCTTACCAATCAAAAGTTATGGCCGAAACAAGATCAGCTAGGGGCAAAACAGTCATTTAAAAATTGGCAAAAATCTTGAACATGAGAAATGACTCCAATAGTCGTCTCCCAAAGTTACATGGCTATACGACTTCGCATGAGAAAGAAATAAATATTCTACGATCCCTTGATGCGTAGAATGCGGGTCGTTACAGGTTGATTGATAGATTTATATAAGCGTCAACTATTGTTTGATACATATGATGAATATAATCCATATGAATTGATTTATACGGATATTGATTGAAACTTTATTCCAATCTGGAATAAATATGAATATTTTTGAAATATAATAATGTTCAATGAAGATTAGAAGTTTGATTTTGAGGTCCGATTTTGGATGGACACGAAAATATAAAAATACGAAGCCGAGTTAAGTATATAAACTATATTTTAACTCGAACGGATTTTTATATCGATTTTATTCATTTTTAAAATGAGTATCGAGAAGACTGAATTTCAAATTTGACATTTTGAAAATATTATCATGTTGAGATCATAACGAAATGCAATATTCAATTTTAATTTAAAATTGAAATGTAAGTGAAATCGTTTTTAAATGAATTTATAAACGTTTTATTAAATAAGTTTTGTATGGAAATCGACGAAATATATTATATATATTTAAATGGCTTGAATAGAAAATGTTGAGCACCGACCGTTCGCGAATTTCGACCATTAACTTTGAAGGGACGGAACGGGAGATCCGACCGTCGGATTCTCCTTAAATCAGAACCTTTGGGTTCGTATCGAAAAGATGTTTCAAATGAATATATGAGATTCGAATTTGAATGGTTAGATTTTAAAATATGTCCAAATCAATTTCAGAAAAGGTCGCTATGGATGTAGTTCGGCAGCCGATATTAGAAACCGACTGTAAGGGCCTTAATAAAATTATTAAAAATATGGATAAATTATGTAAAATCATAATTAATGATTTGGAAAGATTTTGGATGAAATGTTCCATATTTGAAAAGATAAAAGATATTTTTATCTAAATGAACTAGTTAACAACTAGACCATTGATATGAAATTTATAAATTGAAATTGATTTGAATGGAAATTATCTTCGGATATTTAGATATTGGATTTCCATGATTATACGGATATTTTTGTTGGAATTTGAATGATATTGATATCGTTATTGCAAAACAATATCTGTTAGTTTTAGAATTTGGTATTGAATGTAAGTCAACATGATTTCCGTTTAAGATCATAATATCAAATTGGATTTTGGGTTCGTTGTTAATGGTACCTTAAATAATACCGTTCTTGAACCCACTTGTGAAAGTAATAAATCTTTTAATTAGGATTTAAGGAAGTTTTCCAGTTTATACAATTAAATTGGAATTGAATGGAATTCGATTAATAATAATCGAGATGAGCTTCTATGAAGGAAGGCGTTTGCTATTTATGGAATTTAAAAGGGGCTTGTTGTTATTCCACTTATAGTATTGGCTAGATACAGAAATTTATATCGATTAAAAATTATTCAGATTTCCGTGAAGATTCCATATATAATGGAAGATGATTTTGGGTTTATTGTGAACAGTGTTTTTACATGACATTTGTTCTTTAACCCAAGTAAAGACAAGATTAATTTCCAAAGGTTGATAATCATAAATAATGATTTTTGGGATTAAAATTAAGTTAGAGTTTTAGTGAATCTTTAATTAGATTGAAAAGGGAATGGGATAAATAAATTTATCAAATTCGAGAATTGTTCGAGATGGAGTACCGCCAGTTTTACTCCATGCAATAGTTAAATTTTAGTTAGATTTGAATATGAAATGGCAATTAAATTTACTGATAGCACTATGGGTGATAAATATGGAGCACCACTAGTTTTTTTTCCTCCATGGGATAAATAGGTTGGGATTGGGGATAAATGATTACTTTGGTAAGGCTCGATAATCCCGACTAGTTTTTAAACCTTAATTTGGTTTAAGTTGTGAAAAGATAAAATAAAATCTTTTGAAAATGATATCCAAAGGAAGATTAAACTATAAGTTTAAAAGAACTTATCTTTGGTAAAATTAATGGGAACCTTTCCCGAAAGATGTGAATATTTGAATAAAAGAATATTCTGGATTGGAATGAGATGTGTGATATCATTGTGTATTTATCACATGATTATATAGATGCGTCAGTTATTTGAAAAGATCGGGTTTAACCCATTCTGAATGACTGTTACAATTATTAAAAGTCTAAAATGAAGACGGTGGTTGAAGACCCAAAATCTTCACATCGTTTGGGCTATTGCTGAGGTCTCACTTGAAAAGTACACCCAAGTAGAAGTTATATGTGGTGGTTGTCCAGGCGTACTTCGAGATCGACCGGATATGCGAGGATCTCTCCCTCTCCTGTATTGGACATATGGGATGAGGAATAAGATGCCTCTGGTTTCGTTCAGACCCAGAACGAACTTGTAAATGGATAGTGTGTTCGACATTGTACTTCACGCTGTATTCATTGATCTCTACTAAATATATTTCTGCTTGGTGGCGGAGAACTTTTTCTTCTGCTTAACACCCTTCTCTAGGACGTATGAGCTTAGAGGTTATATATCGGTAGATATCAGTTGTATGGCATGGATTGTCAATGTGGCATGCTGAGATGCAAATGTTCAAGGATTTTTGTTGAAAAATAGGGCCTTGTGGTTGATGATCAAAACATAGATTTAATATAGCACCACTTTGTGTATAGCGTTGATTCGCAAGCCTCACACCCCGGTATGAGTCAAAAACGGTATGAGGGACCATAAGGAGAACTTTTGTTTCTTTCTAGCTAGAAGTGGTGTCATGGTATGGAGCCCAGACATTTTTACTTATGTGGATGATGGATTGCGAGGCGCCTCGGATATAAAGCCGACTAAAAGGCTCATATGTACTGACCAGGTTGTAGGTCCTATAGGACCGGGAAATGTGTTGTTCAGGATTTTCCAATCCACAAAAGTAAGTGTGGACCGGCCCTACCGATCCCGGGGTTACTAAGGGCATGATCCTGAGACATGTGCTAGAGTGTCTCTAAATCGGTGAGGAAGATCCTTTGTCTCGAGTCATAGATGGAATCCAATTTCCAATATGCGACTTTTCGGTTTTAGTTGTAAACATACTACACTATTCACTTATAATAATATCAAAATTATTTGTTTTGAAGCGTATCATACATGTTTGGCTTTTATAAGGTAAAACTCTATCCTCCAGCTTGCATTGCATTGTGTGATGGGACCTGAGTCTTATAATAGCTTCATTTTTCAAAAAGCATTGCGTTGTTTTATTTTAAACTGGTATTCATGTGGAGTAAACCTGTAATGGCCCGAATTTCCGTACTTTTTGAATCGACTAATAACACCACACGTCCAACCCAAATTGTACAGAAATATGAATCATTATTAGAAAGAAGTTAGAGGATGAGAATAGAAAGAAAGAAATATTAGAATAGAAGAAAACGAAGATCACAAACTCACAGCGGAACGAATAAAATATATTGGATAACATAAACTTTGAGATACAATTCAGTAACTTTGTAATGACCCGCATTGTCAGAGGTATTATAATTAATTTATTTAATTATATAAATAGTGATATATTGAATTAAATAGAGGTTTAATTAAATAATATGGAATAATTAATTTAATTAAATAATTAAATAATATATTTAATTCATAAATAACCAGAAATAGTGAATTGACAATATAATGTGAACTGGGTCATCCCTAATATTTAATTCAGCTTAGAGTTGAAGTATATTGGCGAATATATTTAAATAACGACAGTTCGAACGTAGTATTTTAATATAATTAAAATCGAGCTCGAAATGGCATGGCATTTAGCTATTTGGCAATTCGAACTTTTACTGAATGTACAGAGTTCATTTTAAATCGGATTTCTGTGAAACAAGAAACGTACGGAGCTGGTGGAGTATATCTTTCTAGTGGATGAGAAAAATCAGGATTTCGTCGTGTAGATTTTGAGATATGTCCAAATCAAATTTTAAAATAGTCGCTATAGAATCGTTTATCGACCGTAACGGTTTATTCGATATAACTAGAGATCGGGTTTGAATTTAGACAAGGTTCTTTTGGGAAGTAGTGGTAATTTAATTTTTAGAATTTTTCTGTAATTTTTAATTAATTAAATAAGTAACTTTTTATTTGGAGCATTGTGCACCCTGTAATCAACATTTTGAGGTTTCACAAAATGAGTTAATCTACCGATGTTATTATATTTTTGTAATCGTGGCACCTTGCTCGTTACGATGATATATTTATTTTCGTCCATGACAACTCGTCCGTGAACGGGATTGTAGGTAGTAGGGTACGCCTTATTATAGAAGATAATAGTAAACTTGAACACTCGTTTGCTCTTTCTGCGGCCATAACTTCTCCACGTGGCTCAAATAAAAGAAGAAACGTGAATAATTCAAAACCTCCAACAAAAGAAAACTAAAGACTATAAATAACCCTTTATATCGTTCTAAACCTAATACCTTCGGCAAAACCTAAATAAGCCGTCAGTGCTTTTCCTTAAAACGCGAAAACAAACTTCCATCTTCTAAAATCAAAAACCGAATCCTCCTAATATATTGACTCAGCGTTCGTTCGATGTTCTATTGAGTGTCGCGCGAACCAGGGCTGCTGCGGGATCTCTCTGAAGCTACAGTAGGGTTGAAATGAAGGGGGAACAAAGCAGAAATGGCAGCGTCGAGATCTGGAGCAGGTGCGTGTAAACAGAAGAAGGGTGGAGAAGCATGAGCACATCAGGGGAGGGAGTTTTGCAGGGGTCGACGCTGATTGGGATGGTGTGACTTTCCATGGTAACGAAGTAGAAGTAGAAGGTCTTGGGTAGAGGAGATCTCTGGGCTATCGGTTTTAATTTAAATGAAGTGGAGACAGAAATGTTTAGGTGAAGAAGTACACTGGAGCTCGAAGTTAATGAGTTTGGTATGTTGTTGAATTCTTGAAAGGAACTACTATTTTGAGGTTGAGTTTATTTTGATTTATATTGTTGAATGGAGGTGCTGGTGTCCACGACAATTGAGTACTCTTGTCTGTGTTGGTAAGAAGCACGGGTCATGCTTTTGTGAGAAGTTTTGAGGGAGTGGTTTTTGATTTGTAAATAGCAGTGAAGGGAGAAATGGTGGAGTTTACTGGGTTCATTATTGGCAGTTTGGGGTGGTTGTGACGATGAGAAGTCGGTGCTGAGGGAATTAGTTTTTGGGGAGCATCAGACAATGGCATGGGGGGCGTTTGACAGTAAATGGTGTATTTGTTTGGTCGATGTGATAAAGGAGAAAGCTCCTGTGCGAGAATGGGAGCTTGGTGATGAGAAAATAAATTAGTAAGATGGAGTTGGTTTTTGTTTCCTTTGTACTGACATGAACGAGTAAGTGGAAAGGAGTAGGTGGAGTTGTCGGATATTTTGTTCGAAGAATAAAGAGGAGAAGGAGTGGATCTATGATGCAGAAATGGTAAGGAGGGACTTCGTGTGTTCTGTTTATTGAAGCAGATTTTCTGGTTGGAGGAGAAGCTGTACATGCGGGTTGGGTTGGGTCTCAACGAACAGGAGTATGAGCCGACAAGAAAAGGAAATGAAATTTGTAAGCCCAAGAGAAGAATGGCACTGTTCATCGTGGATTTTGAAATGGGCATGGGCCGACCAAATAAGGTTAAATCCCATTAACATAAAAATAAAAAATCCAATGTTTATTTAATTTAAATATATATTATCCTATAATGATCAAAACAAATTGATACGTCAACAGAATTCAGTAAAACAAGATCTGATAGGATCGTATGGACGGGAACAACAACATGGGAATGTGTTCAGAATGAATAGGAGCTCATTACAAATTATAGCAAAATAAATTGTCCGTCTGAATCAAGCGATGGTTATCGTTATTAACGATGATCGTCCAATGTGAGTAAAACTCACTAACTCTGCTCAGTTTATATTTCTTCTATAAACTGTACTTTATTTTTGATTGTTGTGTGTTGATTGTTTGGACTGTTAAATAGATTTGATTGAAAACGTAGATCTAGTTATAGACAAAAATCGACAATCAATATTTGATTCTGTATCAATATATTTCATGTTGGAATGAAATCGATGTATATTATACTGTGTAACATCTGTGGATGCAGGAAAACATATTGGAGGAATCCGACGGGATTCCTCAACATTTAATTTACCATTTTCATATATTGTGATATGTGATGTGTTATATAATCTGTACTGATTATGTGTGCTTGGTTGATAGTAATCATGGTTATATGTTATTTTTAAATACCATAGTGAATACTGGAAAGTAAAAAAGGGAATTTTCAAAACATATATTGAAGATGAAATATATATAAAATCATAGGATTTTATAAAAGGAATATTTATTTAGAAAATAAATAGAATTGAAAAAGGAAAATATTTCTAACGGATTAGGATGTTATAAAAAGGAAAATATTTCTAACGGATTAGGATGTTATAAAAAGGAAAATATTTCTAACGGATTAGGATGTTATAAAAAGGAAAATATTTCTAACGGAATAAGATGTATAAAAAGGAAATCTGTATAAGTGGAGAAACGTTATAAAAAGGAAATCATTTATAAAGTGAAGAACCGTTACTAAAAGTAAATCTTTATAAATGGATAAACTTATTAAAAGGAGTAATCGAATATTAGTTATTCGAATAAGAGTTAATCAAATAGAGTTAAAAAAATATTAGAAACTGACTAGATATTAGTTAAGTCGAATGGTTTTCTGAGTGTGGATTTGATGTTGGTTTCGGCCTTCGGGATTTATACTTAGAGAATTGTTCTCTTACTAGTTTACAGTTAGGGACTGATGGTTGTGGAAGAATAGTGATACGTGAATAAGCTATGGAAATGTTTTCCAGTGTTAATAACGTATATTTTTAATCATAGAAAATAAGGAAATATGAATATATATATATATATATTTATATGTTGGATGATTTGATCGATAATTCCATTTGGAATTAAGATCGTTGTGTGAACACCGACATGTTTTCATTTGATAGTTAAATCACAGACTATCAAAGTTTGACCATTTTAACATTGTTAATACGGAGAGACCGGTTGGATTCTTATCCAAAGAACCACTATGTATTGGCATAAGCGTTGCGAATATGCCAAAGAAAATTGAAGACGGAGTAAAGTACAAGGGTTGTTGTATAAATCTTAGATAACAATGGACTAAGATGGATGTACTGAATAGTGCCTTCGGTTTCGTTCAGTCCCAGAATGAGCGTATGTGGACGAGTGTCTGACCCAGTATTTCCAATGATCGAATGAGTTGGTCTGTATAACTGTATATGGTTGCAACGGATTTATTCCCTTAGCATAACATCCAGAATATTTGTGCAAATCAATTAGTGATTAACGGATCTGAAAATGTGGCATTCAAAGTAATCGTGTTATCAATGAATGGAAAGTAATCGTAACCTCTGGCCTCAACATCCGGTAAATGACAAAAATCGGGCAGGCAGCATGGCTAAGTCGGTCGCACCGAAGTAGGGTGTATAATCACCTATCTAGAGAATATTCATTTGCTTCTTTAATCTATCAATGTTGTCCCATATATATACGGGAAACGGTTGCTGATGCCAACAGTTGGTGATATACATTCGATACACTCAAGCGAAATGAGTGGTTGGTCATGTGTGGCTGAGTTGCAAGATGTTCTTGTTGAACTCCAGTGTATCATTCCTAGAGTACACTGATCGGAAGGTGGTTCCATACCTTGTCATAGTTGGAAATCCATTACCCAATACGTGCTTGCGGTTTTAATTGTATACTATATATGTAGAACGTGAGATGAAAGCGTTTCCGCTAGATGATTATTATAGTTGTGGTTGATAGACATTATTATAATATCAAAAGTTTTTGATATAAAGATATTTTGGATTCTCATAAGGGAAAAACCCTTCCGTTATACGGCGTGGTCTTATGAGATATCGTTACTTGTTCAAACTGTTTTAAACTGTTTTACTCATACCAGTCCCATGACTGACCCGGAGTTTATTTGTTTGTTTTCCCTAAACTCATGGGTGCCTAAATTTGTATGGGCAGTCAAGTAGTCGGGATTTTTCAGATACACTTGGAGAGCTTGGAGCAGGAGGCTTCAAGATTCTATAGCTATTATTATTTCCGCTGTTGTTGTAAGTGTTGTACTCTGAAATGTTATTGTATACATATACTGTTTGTATTTTAAAAGTTATATTATATTTTATTCGTTCCGCTGTGAGATTCGTGGTTACTCTGATGATGATGTTCTTCTTCTTCTTCTATTCTAATAGTTTTATCTTATCTATCCTCACCCTCTATCTTCTTTCTATTAATTTCTTGAATTTCCAGTGCAATTTGGGGTTGGACTTGTGTTATTTGGTCAGCTCAAATTGGACCGGATTTTCGGGTCATTACAGTTGGTATCAGAGCATAAGGTTTAGTTGTTACCTTGGCTCTGTGGCGTTACTCAGTAGAGATGGGGTTAGTGATACCCTAGATTGAGTTGAGTGTATATATACGCGTGTACGTATTTGTTATTTGATATAGAAATTTGTTTTATATTGTGGAGCTTTATTGGTTGAGTGGCTTATGAATTCTGGTCGATAGTGGGGCACCACGATATCGATAGGGGTTTCTAAACACTCAAATACGATGAACCAACATGACATGTTTTGAAATTAACATAGTATAAGTGATTGTATTGGTTGTTAGTATAATCGAATGAGACTATAAAAAGGTGAAATGGTTATAAATAACCAATCAGGATTCATATAAGTAAAGTATATGAAATAAGATGAATAAAATCAGAATTTGAAATTAAAATAAGGAAATTTTCAGTTCTTGGGAGATTTTGAAAATGTTTTTCAATCTGAAAGTGATATAGTATTGAACTCACTTCGATCGCTGGGAAATAATTCTGATGATGGTGTACACATCATCAGTGTGATTTTCGAGTTTCAAAGTGACGGATTACTACCAAAGATTTTGTTTTGAATTGTTTTGATAAAACAAGTTGTTTTGAAATTCAAAGGTTTTGAATTGGTGTTATGATTTCAAAATTTGATTTGAAATGAACCTAGGGATTTAAAATTCTGGAATTTAAATTTAACTTAAAAAGTTAAATGGATTGAGATGGTATAAGTAAAAATAAATAAAAATTTGACTTGAACTAAGTTAAATAAAACTAGATTTGATTAGTGAATAATCTGGGATGGTATTGGAATGGGAGTTAAAATTTTGAAAATCGAGAATGGAACTCGAGTTAAGAATGAGATGTGATTTGAGGATATAAACTGTTTGGAGTTGATTGGTATGGCATGGTATATGCAGAATGGGTAACAGGTGCAAGTGATATAATGATATACCCAACAAAAAGGTACAAGTTTATATTTCATATGAGTATGAGATTTTGATGAGCCGAATTGGCAAGCCGCTTGGCTGTTTGACTTTCTTTTGAATTGGAGAAGGCCTAGAGAGGCGAGTTGTGGTTTTACCGATAGGGCTGTACAAAGGAGGTTATGGCGAAATTTTCCGAAAAATTTAAGCATTAGAAAATTTTCAGAATTTTTGAAAATTTTAGTTAGTCGGACTAAAGTAATATTTTAGTCGATATTAATTGGTTCAGTTGAAATCAGAAATAAGGGGTAAACCAATCTTAGGAATTCCAATAGATAGGGTCGTCCTCTAACTTAGCAATTTCGAGGACGAAATTATTTTAAGTAGGGAAGAATGTAATGACCCGCATTGTCAGAGGTATTATAATTAATTTATTTAATTATATAAATAGTGATATATTGAATTAAATAGAGGTTTAATTAAATAATATGGAATAATTAATTTAATTAAATAATATATTTAATTCATAAATAACCAGAAATAGTGAATTGACAATATAATGTGAACTGGGTCATCCCTAATATTTAATTCAGCTTAGAGTTGAAGTATATTGGTGAATTTATTTAAATAACGACAGTTCGAATGTAGAATTTTAATATAATTAAAATCGAGCTCGAAATGGCATGGCAGTTCGCTATTTGGCGATTGGAACTTTAACTGAATGTACAGAGTTCATTTTAAATCGGATTTCTGTGAAACAGGAAACGTACGGAGCTGGTAGAGTATATCTTTCTAGTGGATGAGAAAAATTAGGATTTCGTCGTGTAGATTTTGAGATATGTCCAAATCAAATTTTAAAATAGTCGCTACAGAATCGTTTATCGACCGTAACGGTTTATTCGATATAACTAGAGATCGGTTTTGAATTTAGACAAGGTTCTTTTGGGAAGTAGTGGTAATTTAATTTTTAGATTTTTTTTGTAATTTTTAATTAATTAAATAAGCAACTTTTTATTTGGAGTATTGTGCACCCTGTAATAAACATTTTGAGGTTTCACAAAATGAGTTTATCTACCGATGTTATTATATTTTTGGAATCGTGGCACCTTGCTCGTTACGATGATATATTTATTTTCGTCCATGACAACTCGTCCGTGAACGGGATTGTAGGTAGTAGGGTACGCCTTATTATAGAAGATAATAGTAAACTTAAACACTCGTTTGCTCTTTCTGCGGCCATAACTTCTCCACGCGGCTCAAATAAAAGAATAAACATGGATAATTAAAAACCTCCAACAAAAGAAAACTAAAGACTATAAATAACCCTTTATAACATTCTAAACCTAATACCTTCGGCAAAACCAAAATCCGCCGTCAGTGCTTTTCCTCAAAACGCGAAAACAAACTTCCATCTTCTAAAATCAAAAACCGAATCCTCCTAATATATTGACTCAGCGTTCGTTTGATGTTCTACTGAGTGTCGCGAGAACCAGGGCTGCTGCGGGATCTCTCTGAAGCTACAGTAGGGTTGAAATGAAGGGGGAACGAAGCGGAAATGGCAGGGTCGAGATCTGGAGCAGGTGCGTGTAAACAGAAGAAAGGTGGAGAAGCTTGAGCACATCAGGGGAGGGAGTTTTGTAGGGGTCGACGCTGATTGGGATGGTGCGACTTTCCATGGTAACGAAGTAGAAGTAGCAGGTCTTGGGAAGAGGAGATCTCTGGGCTATCGGTTTTGATTTAAATGAAGTGGAGACAGAAATGTTTAGGTGAAGAAGTTCACTGGAGCTCGAAGTTAATGAGTTTGGTATGTTGTTGAATTCTTGAAAGGAACTGCTATTTTGAGGGTGAGTTTATTTTGATTTATATTGTTGAATGGAGGTGCTGGTGTCCACTACAATAGAGTACTCTTGACTGTGTTGGTAAGAAGCACGGTTTTTGCTTTTGTGAGAAGTTTTGAGGGAGTGGTTTTTGATTTGTAAATAGTAGTGAAGGGAGAAATGGTGGAGTTTACTAGGTTCATTACTGATAGTTTGGGGTGGTTGTGATGATGAGAAGTCGGTGCTGAGGAAATTAGTTTTTGGGGAGCATTAGACAATGGCATGGGGGGGAGTTTGACAGTAAATGGTGTATTTGTTTGGTCGATGTGATGAAGGAGAAAGCTTCTGTGCGAGAATAGGAGCTTGGTGATGAGAAAATGAATTAGTAAGATGGAGTTGGTTTTTGTTTCCTTTGTACCGACGTGAACGAGTAAGTGGAAAGGAGTAGGTGGAGTTGATCGGATATTTTGTTCGAAGAATAAAGAGGAGAAGGAGTGGATCCATGATGCGGAAATGGTAAGGAGGGACTTCGTGTGTTCTGTTTATTGAAGCAGATTTTCTGGTTGGAGGAGAAGCTATACACGCGGGTTGGGTTGGGTCTCAACGAACAGGAGTATGGGCCGACAAGAAAAGGAAATGAAATTTGTAAGCCCAAGAGAAGAATGGCACTGTTCATCGTGGATTTTGAAATGGGCATGGGCCGAGCAAATAAGGTTAAAGCCCATTAACATAAAAATAAAAAATCCAATGTTTATTTAATTTAAATATATATTATCCTATAATGATCAAAACAAATTGATACGTCAACAGAATTCAGTAAAACAAGATCTGATAGGATCGTATGGACGGGAACAACAACATGGGGAATGTGTTCAGAATTAATAGGAGCTCATTACAAATTATAGCAAAATAAATTGTCTGTCTGAATCAAGCGATGGTTATCGTTATTAACGATGATCGTCCAATGTGAGTAAAACTCACTAACTCTGCTCAGTTTATATTTCTTCTATAAACTGTACTTTATTTTTGATTGTTGTGTATTTATTGTTTGGACTGTTAAATAGATTTGATTGAAAACGTAGATCTAGTTATAGATAAAAATCGACAATCAATATTTGATTCTGTATCAATATATTTCATGTTGGAATGAAATCGATGTATATTATACTGTGTAACATCTGTGGATGCAGGAAAACAGATTGGAGGAATCCGACGGGATTCCTCAACATTTAATTTACCGTTTTCACATATTGTGATATGTGATGTGTTATATAATCTGTACTGATTATGTGTGCTTGGTTGATAGTGATCATGGTTATATGTTATTTTTAAATACCATAGTGAATACTGGTAATTAAAAAAGGGAATTTTCAAAACATATATTGAAGATGAAATATATATAAAATCATAGGATTTTATAAAAGGAATATTTATTTAGAAAATAAATAGAATTGAAAAAGGAAAATATTTCTAACGGATTAGGATGTTATAAAAAGGAAAATATTTCTAACGGATTAGGATGTTATAAAAAGGAAAATATTTCTAATGGATTAGGATGTTATAAAAAGGAAAATATTTCTAATGGATTAGGATGTTATAAAAAGGAAAATATTTCTAACGGAACAAGATGTATAAAAAGGAAATCTGTATAAGTGGAGAAACGTTATAAAAAGGAAATCATTTATAAAGTGAAGAACCGTTACTAAAAGTAAATCTTTATAAATGGATAAACGTTATTAAAAGGAGTAATCAAATATTAGTTATTCGAATAAGAGTTAATCAAATAGAGTTAAAAAAATATTAGAAACTGACTTGATATTAGTTAAGTCGAATGGTTTTCTGAGTGTGGATCTGATGTTGGTTTCGACCTTCAGGATTTATACTTAGAGAATTGTTCTCTTACTAGTTTACAGTTAGGGACTGATGGTTGTGGAAGAATAGTGATACGTGAATAAGCTATGGAAATGTTTTCCAGTGTTAATAACGTATATTTTTAATCATAGAAAATAAGGAAATATGAATATATATATATTTATATGTTGGATGATTTGATCGATAATTCCATTTGGAATTAAGATCATTGTGTGAACACCGACATGTTTTCATTTGATAGTTAAATCATAGACTATCAAAGTTTGACCATTTTAACGCTGTTAATATGGAGAGACCGGTTGGATTCTTATCCAAAGAACCACTCTGTATTGGCATAAGCGTTGCGAATATGCCAAAGAAAATTGAAGACGGAGTAAAGTACAAGGGCTGTTGTATAAATCGTAGATAACAATGGACTAAGATTGATGTACTGAATAGTGTCTTCGGTTTCATTCAGTCCCAGAACGAGCGTATATGGACGAGTGTCTGACAGAGTATTTCCAATGATCGAATGAGTTGGTCTGTATAATTATATATGGTTGCAACGGATTTATTCCCTTAGCATAACATCCAGAATATTTGTGCAAATCAATTAGTGATTAACGGATCTGACAATGTGGCATTCAAAGTAATCGTGTTATCAATGAATGGAAAGTAATTGTAACCTCTGGCCTCAACATCCGGTAAATGACAAAAATCGGGCAGGCAACATGGCTAAGTCGGTCGCACCGAAGTAGGGTGTATAATCACCTATCTAGAGAATATTCATTTGCTTCTTTAATCTATCAATGCTGTCCCATATATATACGGGAAACGGTTGCTGATCCCAACCGTTGGTGATATACATTCGATACACTCAAGCGAAATGAGTGGTCGGTCATGTGTGGCTGAGTTGCAAGACGTTCTTGTTGAACTCCAGTGTATCGTTCCTAGAGTACACTGATCGGAAGGTGGTTCCATACCTTGTCATAGTTGGAAATCCATTACCTAACACGTGCTTGCGGTTTTGATTGTATACTATATATGTAGAACGTGAGATGAAAGCGTTTCTTCTAGATGATTATTATAGTTATGGTTGATAGACATTATTATAATATCAAAAGGTTTTGATATAAAGATATTTTGGATTCTCATAAGGGAAAAACCCGTTCCGTTATACGGCGTGGTCTTATGAGATATCGTTACTTGTTCAAACTGTTTTAAACTGTTTTACTCATACCAGTCCCATGACTGACCCAGAGTTTATTTGTTTGTTTTCCCTAAACTCTTGGGTGCCTAAATTTGTATGGGCAGTCAAGTAGTCGGGATTTTTCAGATACACTTGGAGAGCTTGGAGCAGGAGGCTTCAAGATTCTATAACTATTATTATTTCCGCTGTTGTTGTAAGTGTTGTACTCTGAAATGTTATTGTATACATATACTGTTTGTATTTCAAAAGTTATGTTATATTTTATTCGTTCCGCTGTGAGATTCGTGGTTACTCTGATGATGATGTTCTTCTTCTTCTTCTATTATAATAGTTCTATCTTATCTATCCTCTCCCTCTATCTTCTTTCTATTAATTTCTTGAATTTCCAGTGCAATTTGGGGTTGGACTTGTGTTATTTGGTCAGCTCAAATTAGACCGGATTTTCGGGTCATTACAAACTTTATATACATACCATCATCAGAGCACAACAACTATTTCTGGAACAGTTATAAACACCTGTTTCCAGATACGAACATAATACACAGCGGAAAAATATGATAGTCTATAGCTAACCGGTGAAGCCTCCTGCTTCAAACTCCTCCAAGTGAATCTGTGAAATCCCGACTACTTGACCGCCCATACAAATTTGGGCACCTAAGAGATTAGGGAAAACAAACAAAATAAACTCTGGGTCAGTCATGGGACTGTTGTGAGTAAACTCCAACCATTTGTTTAACTTTAAAAATCCTTTCGAAAGAAATGATAATCGTAAGACCGATCCACACATAGACATGGATGGTTTTTACCTTACGATAACCCAAAATATTTTTGACATCAAATCCAGTGATATTATAATAATGTCTACATCAAATAAATAGAATCTAGCGGAATGTTTGCATCTCACGCTCCATATATAATATAAAACCGAAAACCGCAGGATGCTTATTGGAGATTGGATTTCCAACATGACAAGGTATGGAACCACATTCCGATAGTGTATCTCTAGAGGGGAATACAATGGGTTCAACAAGAAC
The DNA here is from genome assembly GCA_030737875.1 of Allium sativum. Classification (NCBI taxonomy): domain Eukaryota; kingdom Viridiplantae; phylum Streptophyta; class Magnoliopsida; order Asparagales; family Amaryllidaceae; genus Allium; species Allium sativum. The sequence continues at coordinate 284,551,334 of CM060909.1, forward strand.
GTCTTGCAACCCAGCCTACACACGGCTGACCACTCATTTAACTTGAGTGTACCGAGCATATTATCACTAACGGTTGTGATCAGCAACCGTTACCGAAAGCATAAGCAGCAAATAGAATAAGAAGAAAATGATTTTTCTCTAGATCAGGTGATAATACCCTAATGAGAATGACCCACATGGCCATGCTGCCTTGCTGATTTCTTTCATTTCCCAGGTGATGAGGCTTGAGGTCACGATTATCTTTCAGAACATCTTGACATCATTTACTTTGAATGTCACGTCGTTAGACATTCGTCCATATACATTGTCCTAGGACTGGACAAACTGAAGGCACCATTCTATTAATCCATCTTTGGTAATTTCTACCTACAATTAAGAGAATAGCCCTTGCACTTTACCCCTTCTTCCATTATCTTCAGCATAAGTTGATTCGTAACGCTTATGCCAATACGGAGTGGTTTTCAGATAATAAATATGATCACGGTCTCTCCGTATTGACAACAGAGGTATAAAATAAATCAAAACTTTGATAGTATGTGATTTAACTATCAAAGAAACATCCATATAATCAACGATCCTATTTCTAATTGGAAATTCTACCGACGAAACTTCAAACAACACCAGCCCCTTTTTATATTAGTTCCTTATTATATTATTGATTCCAATTCCCATTTTCCGTCTTCCATATTTTTTTTAAAATTTAATTGTCTTCCACGATTCTTTAAAAACATTTCTAATATCAAAATTCCTTTATTCGAGAAAATATCTCTTATTCCAGTTAGAAAAGATTACTAAATATTAATGAATCCTTATTTTCTATATTCAGAAAATATACCTTATTAATCTCGGAAAATATTTCCATCTTCCATTTCTTAATTCCTCGTTGACCCACTCATTTCATTTTTCTATGCATAGAAAATATTTCTCATTTTATTTGGGTAAAACAATTCAAAATCTTTTAAATTAAACTGATGTTATAAAACATCGTTATTATAACTCAACCATAAATCATTCGTTAACTAACGATATCACTAGCCAATCCTTTCTACCGAACCTTAACCATTTCTCCGTAAATCATGCAGTCAGTCAAGTTGGGGTATAATTACCTCTCAGACCTTAACTTGACGACATTCTTAACTTTGAAATAGTCAAAGCTCACAACTTCTAACAAAACATCGCTTATGCAACTCTCAGATTCACTCTATGAGTCTACTTCTTTTATAGAAAAATATTGGTTACAACGGTAGTGTTATAATCGCAATATTTGATTTATAAAACATTAATTATAATGGTAGCATTAAAATCGCTGTTTAGATTTACAAAACATTTATTATACAACAGCGTTATAATCACTGTTTAGACTTAGAAAACATTTATTATAACGTTAGCGTTATAATCGCTGTTTCCAAATATTTGGATTTATAAAACATTTATTATAACAATAGCATTTATAAACGTTGTTTAGATTTATAAAACATTTACTATAATGGTAGCGTTATAATCGCTATTTAGATTTACAAAACATTTAACTTGCACATATTAATTTCGATAAATAAATTAATAAATAATTAATTAAATTTTTATTTAAAATGGAAAGTAAAAATATCTACTTCCCTAAATTCGATATAATCGAATTCCAATAAATACTCTCTCTCGAATAATCTATGTTCGATTTATATTCCAAATTTCGGAATTTATCTATTGTTTCAAGTTAATTCAAATTCCAAATTTACTCTTGAGTTCCTCCTTTCGAAATCGTCAACAAATTTCTTTATAACTGTTCCAAACTATGATACGTTATCACCATTTATTTCATATTCTGAATTTTGGAATAAAGCTCACCATTTTCTTTGAAATAGCTACCCATTTCCCTTCCTTATTCAAATTCCAATCTGGATTCATATTTCAAATCTAAATTTCCTTTATAGATATTTCGTTTACAAAATATTGGCTTTAAACCATTATTTACTTTAATCATGAATATATTTCTTTTACATACAAATCAAGTCCGTTTGATTTTTTTACTTGTAAATAACATTTCGAATCCATTTTTCATTTATAACATCTATTTAGAATTATCATAAAATATCTCAATTTATTCCAACATTTATAATCTTATTTAAAATGTCTTTATAATTGTTAAGTTTAAAATCTCATTTCAAATATTGATCTCAAAACTGAATCCCTTATCCAATGTAGCATACAAATTTGAATTTACATTTCAATTTATCCAATGATAAATAATTCACTTAATTTATATCCTCGATTATAAACAACTTCTTTCTTTCTCCATTAACATGTTTTTAATTTCAATTCTATTCGAAATTAAAATTTTATTTATTTATTTTTTTAAAAATAAATTTCCTTTTTAAAACTCAAAATTCGTTTTCTATTTTTGAAAATATTTTACGGTATACCACAATTCTAGGGCCACTGGTATCCAAACACAACAAAATCCATCACATAATATACCACATCATATAACACGATATATGAAAAAATACAATATAATTGTTGAGGAGTCCAGTTGGGTTCCTCCAACCTGTTTCCCTGCATCCACAGATGTTAATAACATCAATAATATTAATTTTACATTAAGGTGAAATGTCATAGTAATAATTGATCAACGATATAACTATATCAACCAATCAACCAATTTTTTCAACCATCCATCTAAAAAACCATCACACGAGTTATAAAAGTACTATAAATATTTTAAAACTCCTTTTATATAAAAATATAAACGAGCCAGAGTTAGTTAGTTTACTCACCTTAGTTCACAGTTGACGATTCTGCTTTTGTTTCATTCAAAATCAAACGAGCATTTGATTTTATTGCAAAATTCTGACAGCTCGATTTTCAACCACGTCAGTTCCATAATGTAGATCTCCTCGGTATGATTCCAAAGATTCCGATCACGTTAAATTCTGTTCACGAACGGACTGGTTATAACGATTACAATAATTTATATAATTAAAACCATGGGTTAATATAATAATTAGTTTTAACAAATACCTTAATCACTTCTTTTTTCCAGTTTTGAATCCCTCTTTGTCAAATTCTTCCTGTTCCAAAATACACAGTTTGAAGCCTCTTTTTTTTCTCCTTCCCAAAACGATTTCCAGTATTCATCCTTTTTTTCCTTTTTGTTTAAACTTCCATCATTATCATTTGGAATATATGTGAACATTTATACTATTTACTTTATCAAATTGATTGAATATCAAACCTTGTTAATTCACTAATCCTGCTACTTCCTCAATGCCGAAATACTACTCTTGCACCAACAACGCAACCAACTTCTTCCTCATACTTCTCTCCTTTTTCTTAAACAAAAACTGACAGTGAAGTGATCTTCCACTACCCAACAACTACCACTTCAATCTACATCTTTCCTCACACCACGCTCCACTATTAATTTCAAACCAGTACCATTTACTTCCTTTTTCCAATAGCTTCACTTCCATCCCACTTATTTAACAATTTTCACTACCCTTAATATAGTAACCTGTAGCCATAAATACCAGTACCACACACCTCCAAAACAAAAGTATCCTTCCACTACTGTTATCGTTTGAACCCAAAACTTCCAGTCCAACGCACACTCTTCTCTCCCATTTACACTTTCCATCATGCTCCCTCTAGTGAACAACCCCAACCGATCCCTCTGCTTCCTCGTCTAAAAATAGACCCGCACCTTCAGTATTGAATAGTTCATACTCGCCACTTTCAACCCTCCACCTTCACCCCTCCACCTTCACCCCTTACTTCTCAATTCCAAATCGCAACTCTAGGTCGCGGCTCCAGGTAGTTTCTCACGCAACAGTCTAATCATCAAACTCCATGTTTACCGAACTCCACAAAAATATCATCAATAAAACTCCTTGACGCCATGAACTCGACCAACACTTAATCCCCACCTACCATCCTTCATGTCGACTGAATCCCAAAGCCCTAGCTCGACTATTGTGGCCTCTGGTTTGCACGAGATTAGATCAGACTCCATAAATTAAATACCAATGAGAAGCCCCCAAACATACGAGAATAACGGATCAAAAATCATGAATTTCTATTGAAAAATTGATTTTAAAAAATTCCTTGAAGTAGATGGATTCACGTTTTTATTTTGCTAGAAGAAATGGATTTCGATTTCCAGCAAAACAGGAAGAGTAATATTGGGAGTTAGGGATTTCTGAGGGATGCTTTGTTTATATAGAGTAATGAAGCTTACCATGGAAGCCTCGTACAATAATAGGTTGGTTGGTATTGTTTTTGATATGATTAGAATAGGACAAGACTTTATAAAATAAAATAGGGTAAGTGTCGCTTTTATTCGTACATTATAGGCAGCGAAATTTTCAAACTAGCAAGTTCCTTCGCTGATTTTTCTTATCTGCTAGGTCTACGCATTTAATTTTTACAGTGACTGATTCAACGTAGCTGTATGGATTTTTGTATGTTAAATCACTTCATTAGTCTATTGTCATAAAAAATATCTTGTAGCCTTGAATTTGATTCAAATAATAACAGTGATAGCATTTTGTCCAGTGCACCGAGTCTTTAAATATATATTTAATAGTGATAGCTTTCTTATATCCGAACAGAATAATATGAAGTTACCCTTTAGGAGATATGTCCGCTTCAATTTATTTTTATAGCCAACTGCTGTTGTGACAGCTATTGTTTGTAGAAGAACATGCGCCGAGATTTGAACGATTTCAAACAGCGCCAAAACGTTTGACTTAACCGAAAAGATTTCTAATTTGATAGGAAAATATTCTGTCAGAAGATAAGGTCTAGTTTTTTTTTACGAGAGTTCGTCCATGTATTAACCCAAAGTAATCTAATGCGATATATGGTACAGATCGTCTAAGGTTATACATTGATTTAATTTAGAATTTGGCAATAGAAGATATTTCGATAAATTTTTTAATATTTCAAATAAAATATTTAAAATCAATTTAAATATTCAGAATTAAATGGCTAAAAATCCGGGTCGTTACAATCCTCCCCTCTTAAAAGAATTTCGTCCCCGAAATTGTTAACCAATAAAAATGCTATAACTCTAACTCCTCATAACCTACTTAGTTGAAATCTTATATTTCATATCTTCATAACCTAGTTCTTATCCAACCTTCGAATTCTCATACCAATACTCGACCAATAATATTTCTTTCCAAATGATATGTCAACCATTTTTGGACAATCCATCATCACTTTCTTGTCTTCAATCCATATGCTCTTCTGCATATCCACACCTATTCCAATTGATTTTAAATCCATTTATCAATTTCATTATTCCTCGTGAAATTTTATTAAACAATTCTGGTTTTCCTGTTTCAATTACAATTAACCCCTCAATTTTAAAATTATCAAAAATTCTTGAAAATTTTCTAACTCTTTCAATTCTCGAATTTTTTTGCTAGCATCTCCTTTGTACGACTCAATTAGTACAACCATAACTTTCCTTTCTAGGCCTTTTCCAATCCAAAAGAAAATCAAAAAGCCAAGTGGTTTGTCCCATAGGATCATAAAACCATCGAACCCAAGTAGTATTGTAAACATGTACCATTTTGTTGGGCATAATTCTATCTCTTGCATTTGCTTCCATTCAATATTTGCTCAGCATACATATATCCATTTGTAGTTGGTTTGAATTCAACCCAACTTCCAGTTTTTAACTCTCTAATCAACTTCCGATTAGTTAACTTCCATTCTATGATATCTATTTGATTTCATTTCCAAAATCAATCCACTTATTTTCTTGAATTCAAATTTTATACAATTCAATTTCAATCTACATCATCCATCCAATATATTCAACTTGTTACATAAGTCGAATTTCCTTTAATAATTCGAATCCAAACATTTCTCTTTGTTTAATTTCATTCGAAATTATTTCTAATCACTCCAATTTTATTTAACTTAACATAAGTTAAATTGTAATTCATTTGATACATTTTCACCATTTCAATCTATTCAACTTGTACAAGTTAAATTTTAATTTCAGAATTCAAATTCCCGGGTTTTATTTCAAATTAGTTTGAAATCATATATATTTATAATCAACTTAGCTCAAAACATTTGAATTTATAAAACATCTTTCCCTTTTCAAACGAATTTTTCATTCCCAAATTACTATGGTAGCAATCCGTCACTCACAAATTTGAAAATGAATACCGATAATGTCGCGATCCATTTTGAGAACTATTTTCTCGCCACTGAAGTGATTTCAGTGGTTAATCACTTTAAATATCCATTTGAAATCATTTTTATGCAAAAGTTCTTCAAAATAATGTTATATTACTTTTAAAAATACTTCACAAAATATTTCTAAACATCCGGGATTTTAAATTCCCAAATTCTGATTTGAATTTAATTCCAATTCACCTTATTTGTATATTCCATTCTTATACAAATACAACTTGGTCTCATAAAATCATTCAATATTTTATAATTTCGTTTGATTGTAATAACGATCAACATATCCATATATTACAATATTTCAGAAATTATTCCTTTTATATCAAAAATAGTTTTAGGAAAAATTGCTTCACTTACCCCTTTTTAAAATAATATTGTATCGAATTGCTTTGCTCGAGAGTTTAGAAACACCTATCGATACAGTTGTACATCCTGTACTGACAAGAATTCATAAACCACTCAACAAACCAGTCAACACAATATAAAACAATTTTACATCAAATATACAAGTACGCTCTCTCATATGTATACTCAAACTCAATCTAGGGTATTACTAACCCCATCTTTATTGAGTTATGCCACAAAGCCAAGGTTAAACCTCAACCTTCAGCTCTTATACCAAATGTAATGTATACCGGCGATTTCGGTAGGCTTTTCAACCATCCCTCAACCATAAGTCAGCGGGCTAACATCCCACCGTGGCTTACACTGGTACCCCACCAACTCATTTTATGGCCAGCCTTTCGACTTCACAACCAACCCTCCCTTACTTTCGAGGGACATGTAGAGGTAAGAGTCTCCCGTCCTCCACCTAACGCGAAGTGAGAACCCTCTATCATGCGTACCGAGCTCACACAGCCAGCAACGAGTTGGGGTATAATTACCTCTCAGACCTTAACTAGACGACATTCTTAACGTCGAAATAGTCAAAGCTCACAACTTTAACAAAAAATCGCTTATGCAACTTTCAGATTCACTCTATGAATCTAATTCTTTTACGGAAAAATATTGATTATAACAGTAGTGTTATAATCGCTGTATTTGATTTATAAAACATTAATTATAATGGTAGCATTAAAATCGCTGTTTAGATTTACAAAACATTTATTATACAGTAGCGTTATAATCGCTGTTTAGACTTAGAAACCATTTATTATAACATTAGCGTTATAATCGTTGTTTCCAAATATTTGGATTTATAAAACATTTATATAACAATAGCATTTAAAAACGTTGTTTAGATTTATAAAACATTTAATATAAGGTAGTGTTATAATCGCTATTTAGATTTACAAAACATTTAACTTGCACTTATTAATTTCAATAAATAAATAAATAAATAATTAATTAAATTTTTATTTAAAACGAAAAGTAAAAATATCTACTTCCCTAAATTTGATATAATCGAATTCCAATAAATACTCTCTCTCAAATAATCTATATTCGATTTATATTCCAAATTTCGGAATTTATCTATCGTTTCAAGTTAATTCAAATTCCAAATTTACTCTTGAATTCCTCCTTTCAAAATCCTCACTAAATTTCTTTATATCCGTTCCAAACTATGATACATTATAACCGTTTATTCCATATTCTGAATTTTGGAATAAAGCTCATCATTTTCTTTGAAACGACTACCCATTTCCCTTCCTTATTCAAATTCCAATCTGGATTCATATTTCAAATCTAAATTTCCTTTATAGATATTTCATTTACAAAATATTGGCTTTAAACCATTATTTACTTTAATCAAAAATATATTTCTTTTACAAACAAATCAAGTCTGTTTGATTTTTTTACTTGTAAATAATATTTCAAATTCAGTTTTCATTTATAACGTCTATTTAGAATTATCATAGAATATCTCAATTTTATTCCAACATTTGTAATCTTATTTAAAATGTCTTTATAATTGTTAATTTTAAAATCTCATTTCAAATATTGATCTCAAAACCGATTCCCTTTTCCAATGTAGCATTCAAATTTGAATTTACATTTCAATTTATCCAATGATAAATAATTCACTTAATGTATATCCTCGATTATAAACAACTTCTTATTTTCTCCATTAACATGTTTTTAATTTCAATTCTATTCGAAATTACATTTATATTTATTTATTTATTTTAAAATAAATATCCTTTTTAAAACTCAAATTTCGTTTTCTATTTTTGAAAATATTTAATGGTATACCACAATTCTAGGGCCACTGGTATCCAAACACAACAAAATCCATCACATAATATACCACATCATATAACACGATATATGGAAAAATACTATATAATTGTTAAGGAGTCCAGTTGGATTCCTTCAACCTGTTTCCCTGCATCCACAGATGTTAATAACATCAATAATATTAATTTCACATCAAGGTAAAATTTCATAGTAATAATTGATCAACAATATAACTATATCAACCATTCAACCAATTTTATCAACCATCCATCCAAACAACCATCACACGAGTTATAAAAGTATTATAAATAATTTAAAACTCCTTTATATAAAAATATAAACGAGCCAGAGTTAGTGAGTGTACTCACCTTAGTTCACAGTAGACGATTTTGGCGTTTTTCATTTAAAATCAAACGAGCGTTTGATTTTATTGCAAAATTCCGATAGCTCGATTTTCAACCACGTTAGTTCCATAATGTAGATCTCGAATCCGATAACGTTAAATTTTGTTCACGAACGGACTGGTTATAACGATTACAATAATTTATATAATTAAAACCATGGGTTAATTTGTTAATTAGTTTTAACAAATACCTTAATCACTTCTTTTTTTCCAGTTTTGAATCCCTCTTTGTCATATTCTTCCCCTTCCAAAATACACAGTTTGAAGCCTCTCTTTTTTTTCTTCTTCCCAAAACGATTTCCAGTATTCATCCTTTTTTTCCTTTTTGTTTAAACTTCCATCGTTGTCATTTGGAATATATGTGAAAATTTATACTATTTACTTTATCAAATTGATTGAATATCTAACCTGGTTAATTCACTAATCTTGCTACTTCCTCAATGCAGAAATACTACTCTTGCACCAAAAATGCAACCAACTGCTTACTCACACTTCTCTCCTTTTTCTTAAACAAAAAATGATAGCGAAGTGATCTTCCACTACCCAATAACCGCCACTTCAATCTACATCTTTCCTCGCACCACGCTCCGTTGTTAATTTCAAACTAGTACCATTTACTTCCTTTTTCCAACAGCTTCACTTCCAACCCACTTATTTAACAATTTTCACTATCCTTAATATAGTAACCTGTAGCCTTAAATACCAGTACCACACACCTCGAAAACAATAGTATCCTTCCACTATTGTTATCATTTGAACCCAAAACTTCCAGTCCAACGCACACTCTTCTGTCCCATTTACACTTTCCATCGTGCTCCCTCTAATGAACAACCCCAACCGATCCCTTTGCTTCCTCGTCTAAAAACAGACCCGCACCTTCAATATCGAACAGTCCATACTCGCCACTTTCAACCCTCCACCTTCACCCCTTACTTCTCAATTCCAAATCGCAACTCCAGGTCGCGATTCCAGGTAGTTTCTCATGCAACAGTAAAATCATCGAACTCCACATTTGCTGAACTCCACAAAATATCATCAATGAAACTCCTTGATGCCATGAACTCGACCAGCACTTCGTCCCCACCTACCATCCTTCATGTCGACTGAATCCCGAAGCCCTAGCTCGACTTTTGTGGCCTCTGGTTTGCATGAGATTAGATCGGATTCCATAAATTTAATACCAACGAGAAGCCCCCAAGCATACTAGAATAACGGATCAAAAATCATGAATTTCTATTGAGTATTTTATTTTTAAAAATTCCTTGAAGTAGATGGATTCACGTTTATATTTTGCTAGAAGAAGTGGATTTCAATTCACAGCAAAACAGGAAGAGTAATATTGGGAGTTAGGGATTTATGAGGGATGCTTTGTTTATATAGAGTAATGAAGCTTACCATGGAAGCTTCGTACAATGATAGGTAGGTCGGTATTATTTTTGATAGGATTAGAATAGGACAAGACTTTATAAAATAAAATAGGGTAAGTTTCGCTTTTATTCATACATTATAGGCAGTGAAATTTTCAAACTAGCATGTTCCTTTGCTGATTTTTCTTATCAGCTAGGTCTGCGCATTTAATTTTTACGGTGACTGATTCAACATAGTTGTATGGATTTTTGTATGTGATATCACTTCATCTGTCTATTGTCATAAAGAATATCTCGTAGCCTTGAATTTGATTCAGATTATAACAGTGACAACATTTTGTCCAATGCACCGAGTCTTTAAATATATATTTAATAGTGACAGCTTTCTTGTATCCGAACAGAATAATATGAAGTTACCCTTTAGGAGATATGTCCACTTCAATTTATTTTTATAGCCAACTACTGTTGTGACAGCTGTTGTTTGCAGAAGAACATGCGCCGAGATTTGAACGATTTCAAACAGCGCCAAAACTTTTGACTTAACCGAAAAGATTTCTAATTAGATAGGAAAATATTCTGTTAGAAGATAAGGTCTAGTCTTTTTTTCTTCAGAGTTCGTCCACGTATTAACCCAAAGAAATCTAATGCGATATATGGTACAGATCATCTAAGGTTATACATTGATTTAATTTAGAATTTGGCAATAGAAGATATTTCGATAAAATTGTTTTATATTTCAAATTAAATATTTAAAATCAATTTAAATATTCAGAATTAAATGGCTAAAAATCTGGGTCGTTACAAAACCCGTTCTGTTTCATACGGGTTGGTCCCATGATTTTTCCCACTTTTAAAGTAAGTTTTTAATAACTGTTTTAAGTTCTCACACCAGTCCCATGACTGACCTGAAGTTTATCGTTTTCGCCTAAACTCTGGGTGCCTATATTTTCCACATGGGCAGCTAGTAGTTTTGGTTTTGCAGATGTTTATTTAGCAGGATCCTGGTTTACAGCTGGAGCTATATTCGGAGAGCTTTGTATCCGTGTATTTCTTTCAGTTGTGTTATTGATCTATTTCCACTACGCATTGTATTTATACATCTTTATTTCCGCTTCCATGTAATTTAATATTTGATATTATTTTTCCGTCGTGTAGTAGTTATATGTACTCTGTTATATTCTGGTAGTCTGATGTATAATTGTTGTAACAACAATGAAATGTTCTATTGTTCTGTGTTCTGATGCGTCGTATTCTCAAACTGTAATAACCCGGAAAATACGAGCCAATTTAAATTTTTTAAAATGGTGATTTCAAAGGGATTTGAACAATTTAAATAGAATATTGCAATAAAATAGGGAATTAGAAATAGTGAGTCAGTTTGAAAATTTGAATTAAAACTTTGAATGACTGTGCAGGGTGGAAAATATAACGGATTTTAGTGAAACCAAAAATATTTAAATCTGTTATTTAATACCTTTCTAACGAATCTGAAAAATCGAAGTTTCATAACGGGAATCAAAATTTATGGCCGAATGAATCTTCAGAAGGGTCGGTATATGGAATATATAGCCCTGGAAAATTGATATTTTGCATACGACCTCGGAATTCGACGAAACCACTTTTGTTGGATCCGGGATGTCAAACTATTGCTAGGTTTCAAATTTCATAATTTTGGAAGCTAGTATGTGAGCGTGGCAAAAGAAAATGTGATTGGTCAATTTCTGTTAAATTGGATCGACCAGAAAATGGCCATTTTTCAAACGACCTCAGAATTCGATGAAACTAGTTTTGTTGGGACCGTAGCGTCAAAACATAGCTAGATTTATTTTTCTGGAATTTTTCGAATCAGTTTGTGGCCCTAGCAAATTGAAATGTACGTTGAAAGTTAAAAATTAAATGTTTTATACTTTAATTTGAAAAATAACTGACTGTAACAGTCGAATTGGCCTACGAAACATATCCCATTGTGTCCGGAATGGGGGTATTTAGCTAGGGGCGACAGTCGTTGGGTTTAAAAAGGAGTTCGTTTGAGAAAACACTATTTAAAAATTTAATATAGTCCTCGGCCAATCAGAATTTTCCATTCATAAATTTAAAAAAAAAACCCCTCGAATGAACGGCGACCCGAGCTCGTGACCTTCTCTCCTCCGTCGCCGCCGCTACCGCCACCTACAGCCTTCGCCACCGCCACCCCTCGACGCTCCTCCGTCTCCTCTTCAAATCCGACTAACCATCGCCACCCCTCGTCGCCTGTGCCGCCCGAATCGAAGCCCCAAAGTCCCGACCTTTCCACCGCCAGCGCCGCCGATCTGGACCACCGAACGCCACCAAACCACCACCGACAGGAAGCCCTCTCTTCCCTCTTCCACGTCCAACTCGTCGATCATCCCCTCGTGCCTCGATTCTCGCGAAAACTGTAAACCTAGTTTTGAAGCTTCGTGAAAGTGAGTTTTTCTTTGATCTTTACACTTTGAAAAATCATATCTTTTTGGTGTGTTGACCAAAATTCGATGAAACAGGAAATATCGGGACCGCAAGGAAGCTCTCTACCCAATAGAAGAAGCCGCGGATTTCTCTGACATCGTATCGATTTTTAGCACTCCGAAAATCAATGTGAGAAATCTAAATTAACGTGAAATTGAATGGAAAATGTCGTGTATAATTTATATTAGCGAAATATAAATTACATACGTGTTGTATACCTCATGTACATGCATAGTGTAAGCTATATAAGCGAAGTAAGAATTTTACATGCATAGAATAATTGATATATGTGTTGAAATGCAAGTGAAATATAGCAAATATAAAATTATATATATATATATATATATATATATATATATATATATACTCCCCTCGTCCACAAACCATGGACGATATTTATTGTTGTGAATTGGTGTGAAACATTGGATGAAAAATACGAATGGTTGAATAATTGTTTGTGGTTGATATTGTTTGGTTGTGGTTGAAAAATACCCATTGGTGATTGAAATGAATTGGAAATATTTGTGGAAATAAAAATAAACATGCCGCCTGCGTGCGAATTAAATGCATGAATCCCCATTGTCAAAAACCGCGAGGTTTTAAGGTAGAGCGAGGAGCCGTACTAGGGACGGTGCCGGTTTAACTACCCTGCCGTTATGCTGCCGAAATTTTGAATAATCTTTGTGTGTTAGAATTATTTTCATATGTTGAAATTATTTTCATGCGAAGAAATTAAAGTCATATGTTGAAACTATATCCATGTGTGGAAAAGTTCATGTGTTGGAAAGTCTTGTGTGAAAATTAAATTCATTTGTGAATGAATGAAGTGTTTAAACAATAAAAATCACATTTTTATATATATATGAAGTATGAAAAATATTCGCCTTATATAAATAGTTTCAACAATAAAAATCCCATCTTTCTAATATGAACAACATAAATAAAATGTCCATGTGTGGAAATGCTCATTTGTTGAGAAGTGTGTGTAGTGGGAAAGTTCATGTGTTGAATAAAAAGATCGAACAATAAAAATTACATTTTTATTGAAACTATGAAGTGTTGAAAACATCCATTTGTCGAATAAATATTTTAAATGATAAAAATATCATTTTAATCATATGTTTGTTATGCTAAAGATATGCTGACGTTGAAATAAATATTTGTGACAGAAATATTCTTTTTAACATGCATAGGAACCAAATAAAATAGTCATGTGTTGAAATCTATTTTAGTTCGCCAAAATCATCATCTATTGAAATGTGAAGTGTTAAAAATAGCCACTTGTTCAAATAAATGTGCATGAGTTGAAATATACATTAATTAGCTAATGATATGATTTTAGCCTATGCATTCAACATTAGAATGAATGGTGTTTTTAAACCAAAGTAAATCTAATATGAAATTGAATGGAAAATGATAAGAGATAAAAATTGTATATATGTACATGCATATCTATTGAACAGGTTAAAGCAAAGGGGCTAGAGAAGAGAAATAAAATTTTGTGCCCGACAAATAGGTACACATTTACTGTTTTGTTTGGGTGATGATTTTATGAGCCTGTTGGCTAGCCGCTTGGCTTTTTCCTTTTCTTTTTGATATGAGACGCCCGTGTGGCTATTTGGGAATTTTCCCAGACCCTCCCGTACAAAGGAGGTTATGGCGAAATTTTCCGAAATTTAAAGGCGTTAGTGAAATAATTGAAGTGGAAACGATATAGGAATTTTTGAATGAACTATATTTATATAAATATATAAATATAAATGGAATTAAAACGAAACGTGGCCGTGCAGTTCATGTTTTGAAACCGTGATTTCAAACGACTAGTGCGGGAAATCCGACCGTAGGATTTTCCCGAAACCGCAACCGTTGGGTTCGCCTTGGAAATATCTTTCCAACGGCACCAACTTTGTGAAGATCCGACGGTTGGATTATCTGGAATGTTTAATTCAAAACTGAAGAAAAACAGCGCCAGAAACGATTATATTTATATATATATAAATATAATTAAATTAAATGGAATAACGACGCTGCAGTTCGTAAATTGAAATCGTAACTTCAAATGGCTAGTGTGGAAGATCCGACCGTCGGATTTTCCCAAAACCGAAACCGTTGGGTTCGTTTTGAAATGACCTTCCTAATGATGTAAAATTTGTGAAGATCCAACGGTTAGATTTTCAGATATGTGTAAAACAAAATTAGTGAAAAGCAACACCAGTGCATCGACACGACCCGAAACGTCGTTTAATTAAATATGGCCGTTTTAAATTAAATAAAAATGGTGATATATCGTTATAAAATATTATGGATGATATAGAGTGGAAATAAACCCATTTTGTTGTGTTTGCTTGATATGTGATGGTTGAATGTATTTGACATGAAAATTATAACTAAATAACTGAAATGTGAATGTTGAATAGTCCAACCATGTGATTAATTGATTTGAAAATCTAAATATACGTGGGTTATTTGAAAAGGCCGAGTTTATCTCATTTCAAATAATCGATCGACGTTGAGAAGTCGAAGACGGCTGAAGACCGACGATCTCCACATTGGATGGATGGGCGCTACTGATGCTCGTGATTGGAGTAGCTACCATGAAGGAATTGAAGTAGTAGCCGTCCAAACATACTGTTGATTGTGCGGATATGCGAGGAATTGGTGCCTCCGGTTTCGTTCAGACCCAGAACGGACTTGTAAATGGACCGTGTGTCTGACATTGGATTTTGTTCTGTGTTGATTGACCTCTGTTAAATATATATCTGTTTGGCGGCGGAGAATTTATTCTCTCGCTTAACACCCTTCTCTGAGACGTACGAGCTCAGAGGTTATGTATTGACAGAAATCAGTCGCATGGAGTGGATTGCCTGTGTGGCACGCCTAAGTGGCATATGATCAAGGCTTCTGTTGCAAAGCAAAGTCTTGTGGTTGATGATCAAAGCATGGTCTGTGTGACGTAGCTTTGTGTATAACGTGAATTCGCGAGCCTCACACCCCGGTATGAGTCAAAAACGGGAGAAGGACCCAAGGAGTGCACGACGTTTCTTTCTAGCTATGGTGGTGTCAGTGACCTCCCAGCCCTGACATTTATATCTACTTTTCACCTGTGTGGTTGTTGGAATACGAGGCGCCTCGATTATAGGTCTGTAAGGACCGGGAAACGTGTGTTCAGGAATAATTAATCCTCAAAAGTAAGAGAGGACCAGCCTTGGAGGATCCAGGGGATTGCTGTGTGCGGTCCCGAGACATTTGCTAGAGTGTCTCGAATCGGAGAGGAGCTTTCCCCTTGCCTCGACTCATGAAGGAATCCAATTTCCAATACGAAATTTGCGGATGTGATTGTATTACTAGTATAGCGACATGATATATGGTACCCATGCCGTCTAGGATTGATATTTATGATTGAATTTTCTTTTGAAACATATATGCACTATTAATAATATCAAACACTTTTGTTTTATACGTATGAAGCATCTTTGGCCATTATAAGGGAAAACTCTATCCTCCGGCTTGCGTTGCATTGTATGATGGGACCTGAGTCTTATAATGGCTTCATTTTATAAAAAGCATTGCGATGATTTAATCATTTACTTTATTTCATGCACTAGCACTCATTGGAGTAAACCCGTTCCGCGAAAGTGGCGTGGTCCTTTGATTTGCCTTATTATTGTTGTTAATAAGTTGAGTAGATTTCTCATACCAGTCCCATGATTGACTCGTAGTTTGTTTCACCTTGCAAACTCGGGTGCCCTCATTTTCAAACGGGCAACCTAGTTACAGGTTTCTGACGCACTTTTGGCTCATGGCGAGGCTTGACTACACCGTGCTGACTTGGATTTTCTCCGCCATTATTGTATCTATATTATGATTCCGCCATTGGCGATGTAGACTGATATTCCTTTTATGTACTCTTTATGTATGATTCCGCCTCAGGCGTTGGTGACTGATTATGTATCATTATGCACTAAGTTGTATCCTGTACTGTGCTTCTCTGATGTGATGATATCTATATGATTCCGCTGTCATATGTGTGTAAATTATTCTATTTTCTGTTTATGCTATTATCTGTGATCTGCTAATGATGATTAATGTGTTATATTCCAATGATTATCCTTAACACCGTGTCACGGGGTTTTGGGATCGTCTCAGCTGGTATCAGAGCTTTGGTTAACCTTAGTTCTGGAGTCTAACACATTAAACACTTCATCGAAATAGAATCAATAGTATTCTAAGGCGAGTCGCTCATTAGAGATAGGACTAGTAAAGTCCTAGAATGAGCCGAGCAGAATAGCAAAAACAATTGATCAGTCCATCGTTATCTTTCTGTAAAATTTTCTGCTTAATTATGCAATAGACTATCATTTCTGTTGGCTGACTTTTTCGTTGCTTATACAGAATTTGAAAAATGGCTACCAGAGCAGCCGCCGCTAGAGGAGGCCGTGCCGGCCGAGGCCGAGGAAGGGGAGAAGTCCCAGCTCAAGAAGGACCTTTGATACAACCTCCGGCAGCTCAATACTTTGAGCTTGACCGTGTAGCTAAGAGATATAAGAACTTAGGAGGCAAGACCTTCTCGGGAACTGGCACAGTAATAGAGGCCCTTGCATGGCTCAAAACATGCGAGAAAATTCTTGAAGGCCTAAGGCTTGGAGACGAAGACAAAGCTATTATGGGCGCCTGGCTTATGCAGGAACAAGCTGAACTATGGTGGGAATCTCTTACCGCCGGGAATAGAGAAGCTGGAAGAACATGGGATGGATTTAAAGAACTCTTCAAAGAGAAATATGTCCCCGAACAAGCTCTAGAAAGAATGCACGATGACTTCGCCAATCTCCAGCAGGGGGATCTTTCCGTGCAAGATTATCTGAATAAATTTACACTGTTGTCGCCCTATGCTCCGGAGCTCGTTGCTACCGCGAAATCCAAAAATAAGAGGTTTATCCTTGGACTAAGACGACAATATCATGATAGAGCCATGGCCCATGTCAAGCTAGAATTCAACGAACTGGTGGAAATGACATGCAACTATGAAGACCTTGATCAAAGGCATCTGGATCAGGATCGCGCTAGAAGCCAAGCCGGAAACAAGTGCAAACCTGTTGTAAATCAAGGCGAGTCAAGCCAAGAAGCATCTTCAAAACATCAGACTGGCAAGCCGCCAAGAGGGAATTGCTTTAACTGTGGTAAGCCGGGGCACTACTCAAACGTCTGCACAGCTCCGAAGAGGCAGAAAACAAATTCTCAAGGCTCGAGCCAAGGCTCTCAGAACCCTCGCTCGTGCTTCAATTGTCGCAAGACCGATCATCTGGTCAAAGACTGTCCTTTGCTGAAGAAAGCTATAGTAGCTCACGTCTATGACGGGTTGAGCCCGCCAGCTGCTTCCGATGGAGCAGGTAAACCTGATGTTTTGGGAGGTACCCTTACCATTAAAAATATTCCTGTTTCTGTATTGTTTGACACAGGTGCATCGCGTAGTTTTATTGCTAAGAACACAGTGCACAAACTAAAGTTAAAACAGCGAAAGCTTAAAGAATCGGTTGAAGTACATAACCCGATAGGGGGTCCTATTACTCTCAGTACATGTTGTAGAGTGCCAATCTCTTATTCTTTCTTCAAATTTCCCATTAATTTGATTGTTATGGATTTTCCTGAATTCAACGTTATCCTTGGGTTAGAATGGTTAACGAAATACGAAGCTGAGGTAAAGTGTGCGGAAAGAATCGTTAAAATTCGAACGAAGCTTGGATATATTACGGTTCCCTGTCATGGTTCGAATCCGAATAGAGAAGAATTTTGGTCAGCATTAGAACTTGTCCCCACTTTCATGGAAAAGATTCCGATTGTTAGAAACTATGCGGATGTGTTTGAAGAAGTTGAAAACTTACCTCCGCAAAGAGAAATAGAATTCCGAATCGATCTAATTCCCAATGCCAGACCAGTGGTACATCCAATTCGCTGAATGACTCCGAAAGAAAAAGAAGAATTAGGCGATCAAACTCATCAACTGTTGTGGAAAGGTCTAATCAGACCTAGTTTTTCTAATTGGGGTGCAGCTGTTGTGTTTGTCCCAAAGTCAGACGGTACTCTTCGATTATGCGTTGATTACCGAGACCTCAACAAACAGACGCTCAAAAATAAATATCCATTACCCCGCATCGATGACTTGCTAGACCAATTGAATGAGGCGAAAGTATTTTCCCGAATGGACCTAGCTACAGGTTTTCATCAATTGAGAATAACAGAAGAGTGTGTTCCTTTGACAGCTTTCAGAGGTCCAGACATATTTTATGAATGGTTAGTAATGTCGTTTGGCCGGTGTAACGCTCCAGCATACTTTGTCGATCTAATGAATAGAGTGTTCAGGGGAGTTCTGAATAAATTTGTCCTCGTATTCATCGATGATATTTTAATCTACTCCAAATCAAAACCCGAGCATGAAAAACACTTAGAACAAGTATTGGAGATTCTAAGGAAGAACGTCTTCAAAGCCAAATTCTCTAAATGTGTCTTCTGGCAAGAAGAAGTCAAATTTCTTGGCCATGTCGTGTCAGAGAAA
Source organism: Allium sativum (assembly GCA_030737875.1). Taxonomy (NCBI): domain Eukaryota; kingdom Viridiplantae; phylum Streptophyta; class Magnoliopsida; order Asparagales; family Amaryllidaceae; genus Allium; species Allium sativum. The sequence goes on from CM060909.1 coordinate 284,570,520, forward strand.
GGAATTTCTGTTGACCCAAGCAAAATAACAGCGATTCAAGACTGGAAACAACCCACTACTCCCACGGAAGTTAGAAGTTTTATGGGGTTGGCTAGTTATTATCGAAAGTTCGTTAAGGATTTTTCGAAGATATCCGGTCTGTTAACGAAGCTCACAAAGAAACATGAGAAGTTTAAGTGGACTTCCGACTGTGAAGAAGCTTTCCAGGAATTGAAATCGAAACTGACCACTGCTCTAGTGTTAACTATTATTGATGGCAATCAGGATTTAACGGTTTGGACAGATGCTTCTATTAGAGGTCTTGGTGCAGTGTTAATGCAGAGAGGCCAAGTAGTCGCTTATGCAAGCCGCCAACTGAAACCGCATGAGAAGAATTATGTGACTCATGATCTTGAGTTGCTAGCCATCGTTTTTTCCTTGAAAATCTGGAGGCGTTATTTATTGGGCGAGAAATTTATACTGTACACAGATCATCAATCATTGAGGTATTTATATACCCAGAAAGATCTGAATCTGAGACAGCAGCGTTGGCTAGAATTTCTTGCAGCGTATGATCTTGATATCCTGTATACGCCGGGGAAAGCTAACGTTGTAGCGGATGCACTTAGTAGAAAAACCGCAATTGTTGCCCATCTTATAATTACACCTAGCTTGATCGATAAGATATATGCTCTCCAGAAGAATGATTATTTCATTCAAAAGATCAAAGGAAGAATCCAGAAGGGAGATCCCTCAAGCTTTCAAGTAGATAAAGAAGGAGTTCTGAGGCTGAATGGGAGAATTTGTGTTCCCAACCTTCCTGAGCTCAAAAGAGAAGTGCTGGATGAATGCCATAAATCCAAATTTTGCATCCATCCTTGTGTGAGTAAAATGTACAACGATATCAAACGCACTTTTTTGGTGGAAGGCAACGAAAAGAGATATTTCTTTGTATGTTAGTAGATGCCCTACTTGTCAATTGGTCAAGAGTGACCAACAGAAGCTAGCTGGACTGTTGCAACCGTTGGAAGTCCCAGGCTGGAAATGGGAACAAATTTCCATGGATTTCATAGATGGTTTGCCGCGAACCAAGAAAGGTAATGACAACATTTGGGTAATCGTAGATCGCTTCACGAAGACTGCCCATTTTATACCTGTCAGATCCAATAGAACTGCTCAAAGTCTAGCACAAATATACTTCAAGGAAATTGTTAAGCTGCATGGAATTCCCATCAGCATAATCAGTGATAGAGATCCCCTATTTACTAGCAAATTCTGGGAGGCTTTCCAGACAGAATTGGGAACAAAACTGAATATGAGCACCGCTTATCACCCACAAACAGATGGCCAAACCGAGCGGGTGAATAGAATTCTAGAAGATTTATTGCGGGCTTGTATAATTGATTTTGGTGGGTCATGGGAAGATCATTTGCATTTGGCCGAATTCTCATATAACAATAGCTATCAAGCAAGTTTGAGAATGTCGCCATTTGAAGCATTATATGGCAGACCCTGCAGATCTCCAGCATGTTGGGTAGAACCTGGCAACAGACTTGTGTTAGGACCCGATATGATTAGAGAAGCATCTGATAAAGTGGACTTTATCAAGAAGCGTTTGAAAACCGCCCAAAGCCGACAGAAAAGTTATGCAGACTCTAGAAGGAGAGATTTGACATTTGCTGTTGGTGATCATGTTTATTTGAAGGTTTCTCCGATGAGAGGAGTAATCAGATTTGGCAAGACTGGGAAGTTGGCACCGAGATTTATTGGTCCCATTCCTATACTTGAACGAATTGGAACTCTTGCTTATAGGGTTCAATTGCCAGATTGGTTGCCTGGAGTGCACAATGTATTTCACGTATCTCAACTTAGAAGACATGTGCATGATCCGGATCTTGTTGTAGAAGAAGCAGCGCAAGGGGATGTGGAGATAACTCCAGAATTATCACTGAGAAGAGAGCCATTAAAGATTGTTGGCAAAGAAACTAGAGAACTCAGAAGCAAAAAGGTTCATTTAGTTAAAGTGCAATGGAGCAGTGATCCTAGAGACTGTACTTGGGAAACTGAGGAAAGCATTAAGCAAGCATACCCCAAATGCAGAGTGGATATCTCTGACTAACTCCGGTGCAAGGTACCTTTACAATACTTTGTATTTACATTTTATTTCCTACTTTAATGTTGTTTCCTTTTCGAGGACGAAAAGTTTTAAGTGGGGGAGATTGTAATAACCCGGAAAATACGAGCCAATTTAAAAATTTTAAAATGGTGATTTCAAAGGGATTTGAACAATTTAAATAGAATATTGCAATAAAATAGGGAATTAGAAATAGTGAGTCAGTTTGAAAATTTGAATTCAAACTTTGACTGACTGTGCAAGGTGGAAAATATAACGGATTTTAGTGAAACCAAAAATATTTAAATCAGTTATTCAATACCTTTCTAACGAATCCGAAAAATCGAAGTTTCATAACGGGAATCAAAAGTTATGGCCGAATGAATCTTCAGAAGGGTCGGTATATGGAATATATAGCCCTGGAAAATTGATATTTTGCATACGACCTCGGAATTCGACGAAACCACTTTTGTTGGATCCGGGATGTCAAACTATTGCTAGATTTCAAATTTCATAATTTTTGAAGCTAGTATGTGAGCGTGGCAAAAGAAAATGTGATTGGTCAATTTCTGTTAAATTGGATCGACCAGAAAATGGCCATTTTTCAAACGACCTCAGAATTCGACGAAACTAGTTTTGTTGGGACCGTAGCGTCAAAACATAGCTAGATTTATTTTTCTGGAATTTTTCGAATCAGTTTGTGGCCCTGGCAAATTGAAATGTACATTGAAAGTTAAAAATTAAATGTTTTATACTTTAATTTGAAAAATAACTGACTATAACAGTCGAATTGGCCTACGAAACATATCCCATTGTGTCCGGAATGGGGGTATTTAGCTAGGGGCGACAGTCGTTGGGTTTAAAAAGGAGTTCGTTTGAGAAAACACTATTTAAAAATTTAATATAGTCCTCGGCCAATCAGAATTTTCCATTCATAAATTTTTTTAAAAAAAAGAAAAGAAAACCCCCTCGAATGAACGGCGACCCGAGCTCGTGACCTTCTGTCCTCCGTCGCCGCCGCTACCGCCACCTACAGCCTTCGCCACCGCCACCCCTCGACGCGCCTCCGTCTCCTCTTCAAATCCGACTAACCATCGCCACCCCTCGTCGCCTGTGCCGCCCGAATCGAAGCCCCAAAGTCCCGACCTTTCCACCGCCGCCGATCTGGACCACCGAACGCCACCAAACCACCACCGACAGGAAGCCCTCTCTTCCCTCTTCCACGTCCAACTCGCCGATCATCCCCTCGTGCCTCGATTCTCGCGAAAACTGTAAACCTAGTTTTGAAGCTTCGTGAAAGTGAGTTTTTCTTTGATCTTTACACTTTGAAAAATCATATCTTTTTGGTGTGTTGACGAAATTCGATGAAACAGGAAACATCGGGACCGCAAGGAAGCTCTCTACCCAATAGAAGAAGCCGCGGATTTTTCTGACATCGTATCGATTTTTAGCACTCCGAAAATCAATGTGAGAAATCTAAATTAACGTGAAATTGAATGGAAAATGTCATTTATAATTTATATTAGAGAAATATAAATTACATACGTGTTGTATACCTCATGTACATGCGTAGTGTAAGCTATATAAGCGAAGTATGAATTTTACATGCATAGAATAATTGATATATGTGTTGAAATGCAAGTGAAATATAGCAAATATATAATTATATATATATACTCCCCTCGTCCACAAACCATGGACGATATTTATTGTTGTGAATTGGTGTGAAACATTGGATGAAAAATACGAATGGTTGAATAATTGTTTGTGGTTGATATTGTTTGGTTGTGGTTGAAAAATACCCATTTGTGATTGAAATAATTGGAAATATTTGTGGAAATAAAAATAAACATGCCGCCTGCGTGCGAATTAGATGCATGAATCCCCATTGTCAAAAACCGCGAGGTTTTAAGGTAGAGCGAGGAGCCGTACTAGGGACGGTGCCGGTTTAACTACCCTGCCGTTATGCTGCCGAAATTTTGAATAATCTTTGTGTGTTAGAATTATTTTCATATGTTGAAATTATTTTCATGCGAAGAAATTAAAGTCATATGTTGAAACTATATCCATGTGTGGAAAAGTTCATGTGTTGGAAAGTGTTGTGTGAAAATTAAATTCATTTGTGAATGAATGAAGTGTTTAAACAATAAAAATCACATTTTTATATATATATGAAGTATGAAAAATATTCGCCTTATATAAATAGTTTCAACAATAAAAATCCCATCTTTCTAATATGAACAACATAAATAAAATGTCCATGTGTGGAAATGCTCATTTGTTGAGAAGTGTGTGTAGTGGGAAAGTTCATGTGTTGAATAAAAAGATAGAACAATAAAAATTACATTTTTATTGAAACTATGAAGTGTTGAAAACATCCATTTGTCGAATAAATATTTTAAATGATAAAAATTTCATTTTTATCATATGTGTGTTATGCTAAAGATATGCTGACGTTGAAATAAATATTTGTGAAAGAAATATTCTTTTTAACATGCATAGGAACCAAATAAAATAGTCATGTGTTGAAATCTATTTTAGTTCACCAAAATCATCATCTATTGAAATGTGAAGTGTTAAAAATAGCCACTTATTCAAATAAATGTGCATGAGTTGAAATATACATTAATTAGCTAATGATATGATTTTAGCCTATGCATTCAACATTAGAATGAATGGTGTTTTTAAACCAAAGTAAATCAAATATGAAATTGAATGGAAAATGATAAGAGATAAAAATTGTATATATGTACATGCATATCTATTGAACAGGTTAAAGCAAAGGGGCTAGAGAAGAGAAATAAAATTTTGTACCCGACAAATAGGTACACATTTACTGTTTTGTTTGGGTGATGATTTTATGAGCCTGTTGGCTAGCCGCTTGGCTTTTTCCTTTTCTTTTTGATATGAGACGCCCGTGTGGCTATTTGGGAATTTTCCCAGACCCTCCCGTACAAAGGAGGTTATGGCGAAATTTTCCGAAATTTAAAGGCGTTAGTGAAATAATTGAAGTGGAAACGATATAGGAATTTTTGAATGAACTATATTTATATAAATATATAAATATAAATGGAATTAAAACGAAACGTGGCTGTGCAGTTCGTGTTTTGAAACCGTGATTTCAAACGACTAGTGCGGGAAATCCGACCATAGGATTTTCTCGAAACCGCAACCGTTGGGTTCGCCTTGGAAATATCTTTCCAACGGCACCAACTTTGTGAAGATCCGACGGTTGGATTGTCTGGAATGTTTAATTCAAAACTGAAGAAAAACAGCGCCAGAAACGATTATATTTATATATATATATATAATTAAATTAAATGGAATAACGACGCTGTAGTTCGTAAATTGAAATCGTAACTTCAAATGGCTAGTGTGGAAGATCCGACCGTCGGATTTTCCCAAAACCGAAACCGTTGGGTTCGTTTTGAAATGACCTTCCTAATGATGTAAAATTTGTGAAGATCCAACGGTTAGATTTTCAGATATGTGTAAAAAAAAATTAGTGAAAAGCAGCGCCAGTGCATCGACACGACCCGAAACGTCGTTTAATTGAATATGGCCGTTTTAAATTAAATAAAAATGGCGATATATCGTTATAAAATATTATGGACGATATAGAGTGGAAATAAACCCATTTTGTTGTGTTTGCTTGATATGTGATGGTTGAATGTATTTGACATGAAAATTATAACTAAATAACTGAAATGTGAATGTTGAATAGTCCAACCATGTGATTAATTGATTTGAAAATCTAAATATACGTGGGTTATTTGAAAAGGCCGAGTTTATCTGATTTCAAATAATCGATCGACGTTGAGAAGTCGAAGAGTCGAAGATGGCTGAAGACCGACGATCTCCACATTGGATGGATGGGCGCTACTGATGCTCGTGATTAGAGTAGCTACCATGAAGGAATTGAAGTAGTAGCCATCCAAACATACTGTTGATTGTACGGATATGCGAGGAATTGGTGCCTCCGGTTTCGTTCAGACCCAGAACGGACTTGTAAATGGACTGTGTGTCAGACATTGGATTTTGTTCTGTGTTGATTGACCTCTGTTAAATATATATCTGTTTTGCGGTGGAGAATTTATTCTCTCGCTTAACGCCCTTCTCTGAGACGTACGAGCTCAGAGGTTATGTATTGACAGAAATCAGTCGCATGGAGTGGATTGCCTGTGTGGCACGCCTAAGTGGCATATGATCAAGGCTTCTGTTGTAAAGCAAAGTCTTGTGGTTGATGATCAAAGCATGGTCTGTGTGACGTAGCTTTGTGTATAACGTGAATTCGCGAGCCTCACACCCCGGTATGAGTCAAAAACGGGAGAAGGACACAAGGAGTGCACGACGTTTCTTTCTAGCTATGGTGGTGTCAGTGACCTCCCAGCCCTGACATTTATATCTACTTTTCACCTGTGTGGTTGTCGGAATACGAGGCGCCTCGATTATAGGTCTGTAAGGACCGGGAAACGTGTGTTCAGGAATAATTAATCCTCAAAAGTAAGAGAGGACCGACCTTGGAGGATCCAGGGGATTGCTGTGTGCGGTCCTGAGACATTTGCTAGAGTGTCTCGAATCGGAGAGGAGATTGCCCCTTGCCTCGACTCATGAAGGAATCCAATTTCCAATATGAAATATGCGGATGTGATTGTATTACTAGTATGGCGACATGATATATGGTACCCATGCCGTCTAGGATTGATATTTATGATTGAATTTGCTTTTGAAACATATATGCACTAGTAATAATATCAAACACTTTTGTTTTATACGTATGAAGCATCTTTGGCCATTATAAGGGAAAACTCTATCCTCCGGCTTGCGTTGCATTGTGTGATGGGACCTGAGTCTTATAATGGCTTCATTTTATAAAAAGCATTGCGATGATTTAATCATTTACTTCATTTCATGCACTAGCACTCATTGGAGTAAACCCGTTCCGCGAAAGTGGCGTGGTCCTTTGATTTGCCTTATTATTGTTGTTAATAAGTTGAGTAGATTTCTCATACCAGTCCCATGGCTGACTCGTAGTTTGTTTCACCTTGCAAACTCGGGTGCCCTCATTTTCACACGGGCAGCCTAGTTACAGGTTTCTGACGCACTTTTGGCTCATGGCGAGGCTTGATTACACCGTGCTGACTTGGATTTTCTCCGCCATTATTGTATCTATATTATGATTCCGCCATTGGCGATGTAGACTGATATTCCTTTTATGTACTCTTTATGTATGATTCCGCCTCAGGCGATGGTGACTGATTATGTATCATTATGCACTAAGTTGTATCCTGTACTGTGCTTCTCTGATGTGATGATATCTATATGATTCCGCTGTCATATGTGTGTAAATTATTCTATTTTCTGTTTATGCTATTATCTGTGATCTGCTAATGATGATTAATGTGTTATATTCCAATGATTATCCTTAACACCGTGTCACGGGGTTTTGGGATCGTCTCACAAACAATCCACGTTCTTGAATCGTCTAGGTCGGTTTAGCGATTGATTCGGACCAGGCAAAATTCGGAATGTGACAGCTTGGTATCGGAGCTTTGGTTTACAAAGCTCGAGAACAAGACACATTAGAGCCGAATAAAAGAATTCATCAGAGATAGGGTTAGTAATATCCTATAAGAATGACTCATTAGAGATAGTGTTAGTAATACTCTAGAATGAGTTTGGAGAGTGTTGTTTATAAAAACGAAATTAGTTTTGAGAAAAAATTATATCTTATTATAATATTTTGAATATTTTATTTGATATTAATTTTGGACTATTGATTATAGGAAGACTTTGAATATACGTGTAATTAACGTATATCTGAAGTCTAAAATATACTGGGCAGATATAGAATCACATTATAGTCGCTTGCCTGGAGATGATCCTATTGATTAAAGCATTTTCATCAGTATTTATGTTCAAGTTTTGAAAGTGGGATATCTATATAATTTCAATTGACTGGTGTGAGAATCAAAACTTAGTTAGAATTCATTGTTTGTGATTTGGCATTTAAATATGATTTTAAGTGTATAAAAGTTATAATTTGAAAAGTTAATTAACCAATGGATTGTTGGTTGTGATGTGTGATTATTATTTTAACTAATAAAATATTGGAATGATGAAACCAATATGAGAAGGAAGGGTAAATTAAATCAAATCAAATTTAATATAGAACTGAATTGAATATTAGTTCGAATTAGACACGCACATATATAAATATATATGTTGAGCAGTTTATAGACTTAAAGCTAAGTAGAGAATAAATTGTGTGCCCAATAAACATGTGTACCTTATTTAGTTGATTGTACAATTTTATTATTATATTGTTGTGAGTGAATTGGATGCACTATAATGAATTCTTGTGTGAAATTAAACATACACCTTAGGATAACAACCAATAAATTATGGACTACACCGCATAGAATATATTGAAGACAGCATAGCATATCCATATAAGCATTTGGTGCTTATATGACGAGGTTTGGATTACCATATGAGCAAGATGCTTGTACGGCGATGAATGAATTATAGGTTGGACTAAGGACTGATTGTGGACTTAATAATCATAAAATGGAAAAATTGCAGGATTTAATAATAAACCACATCACTGGGTCTGGAGATGACAAAAATATACACATCTCTTTTGTTGTAGATACAACATATGGATCATGACTAATATCCCTCATGGGTCTCGGGATGACAAATTTTTACACGTCTCCTGTAGTAACCCGAAAATCTGGGCCAGTTTAAAATTTTTATTTCGGCAATTTTAGCGAATTTTGATTATTTAAAATGAATTATTTTAAATAATATCGACGAGAAATTTATTTTGAATATAATTCGAACGTATATATTATACGCGTCGTCGTTAGAATATAAATATTTATATATAATTATAAAAAGGAATTGAAAATGGCGCGGTAGTTCGATGATTTGATTTCAAACTTCAATTGAATGTACTGGGTGCCAAACAATCCGGATTTTAGTGAAACCAAAAACATTAGAATCTAATTGATAATATCTTTCCAACGAATCCGAAAAATCGAGATTTCATAGCGGGAATCAAAAGATATGTCCAGTTGAAAATTCTGAATAGTCGCTATGGAATTCAGGCCCTTAAAAATGGAAATTTTGCAAACGACCTCGGATTTCGACGAAACCAGTTCTGTTGGGTCCGTGATGTCAAGTTATTGCTAGATTCCAAATTTCATAATTTTTCGAATCAATATGTGAGCGTGGCAAAGGAAAATGCGTTTGATCATTTTCAGTTGATTTTAATCGACTGGAAATTGGCCATTTTTCAAACGGTCTCAGAATTTGACGAAACTAGTTTTGTTAGGACCGTATCGTCAATACGAAACTAGAAAATATTTTTCTGGAATTTTTCTAGTTAGTATGTGACCCCGGTAATTTGAAATGTACGTTTAAAATTCAATATAAGGATTTAAATGTAAATTCAACGGAAACTAATTGTAACGATCAAATCAGCTTACGATACATATCCCATTGTGTTCGGAATGGGGGTAAAACGCTATGGACGACAGGCGGTAGGCCTCGTTTCGAGGTCGTATGTAAAAGTCAACCTTTTTGCATAATTAATTAATTAAATATTAAAAAAATAAAATAAAATAAATATATTTCTCCCTCCTTTTCTTCTGCTTGGCCCCCCCCCCGATTCATTTACCAGAAACGATATAAAAAAAAAAACCTAACCTCGAAGCCGCCGCCTAACCCTCGAAGTCGCCGCCTCGTCTCGAAGTCGCCGACGAAGACCCCGAAGCAACCCCCCCAGTCGAATCAAATCGAAGCCGCCGCCTTACCCCGAAGACCCCGAAGTCGCCGCACCTCTCTGAGCAACCGAGCGCCCCCCCCTCGAAGCCGCCGACGCCTTCTTCTTCTTCCCTCCCCTTCGCAGGCTGCGGTGAGTAGTAGGGTTATTTTACCTTTTTTTTTTATATTTTTATTTTTGTTTTGCTAATTTCTGAATTTTTAAAAATATAAAAACTGAATTATTAAAGATTTTAATACTGATTTAAAGAATTTTAAAACCGATTTTTAAGGTTTCGAAAACTGATTTTAAAAGAATTTATAAACTGATTTTTTTAAGAATTTTAAAACTGTTTTTTTTAGAATTTTAAAACTGATTCTTTTTAAATGATTTAAGAACTAATTTCTGAATTATTAAAGATTTTAAAACTGATTTTTAAGGGAAAAGAAGACTGGTTTTTATTTTAGGTTTAAAATAGAAAAAAGTTTAAACTTTGAAATAGAAAAAGGTTTAATCTTTTAATAGAAAAAGATTTGGACTTGCAAAAATAAAGATCATATTTTTAAAAAGAGAAAAGACGGGATTTTTATTAGGTAGAAGGAGCAAGACATGATTTTTGTATTTTTAAAGTAATGAAAATATAATTTTTACATCATAAGAATAATAAAAATATAATCTTTATATATTTAATAGCGAAGTCAAAATGCAATCTTTATATATTGAATAACATAGTAAAAATTCGATTTTTACCTATGTAGAGACTACGGGCAACGAAGATGACGAAGAGGCGAGAGCGACGAAGGTTTCTGCAAATGAAAGTGCCGTGGAGTTAGGATAGCTATCGGTGAGAATTTCTCACCTTTCAATTTAATTTTTCTAGTTATATATATATACTAGGATGCAGACGGTGCTTAGTAGCACCCGACACAATCGTCCACAGACCATGGACTTGTTTGTTTGGTTGCATAAACTAATTTAATGATTTGGTTTGAATTGAATTGTTTGATGAAATGAAATTGATTAGATTGATGTGTGAATGGCGTGGGCCTTCACTAGACCGGGGATAAGGCTAGGCCTTGTCCCGTTTCTAGTATCGCGCCGTTATACCGCCGAAATTTTCTAAAAAGTGTTAGAAAAATTTAGATAGCTAAAATATTATTTTTAGCTATAACTACGATAAATAAAATAATTTATCGAATAGTGAAAAATAGGAATACACTTCCATTTACAAGTCGGCCGACTTGTTTATGCTCGCCTATTTTTGTGATATCGATTGGGACGATAATTTTTACACATCGCCCAAAGTGCACAAATAATGTTCTGTGTTTGATTGGTTGAAACCCCACACGGGTGTTGGGATGAAAATTGATGTACACTAATCCCAATTGTTAGTTATATGTCGATCGATGGGTTGACAGGCTGTGTTAAGCGTCGATTATTTATATTTGATGCTTATACAGTTATGCGATGCACTTTGGATGATGGATGATTGTTTATATACATGTGTTGTATGAAAATCCATATAAATCACTTTATATGGTAATTGATTGGGCCTCATTCCAATTTAGAAAATAAAATCTCATGTGTTGAGTAAAATAAAATCTCATGTGTTGAGAATATTCATGTGTTGAAAGAAATATATATTCATGTGCTGGGAAAAATATATATATTCTGGTGTTGAAGTAAAATATATATTCATATGTTGAAATAAAATATATATGTTCATGTGTAAAAGGAAATATTCATTTGTTGAATATAATAACGAAGTTATAGAAATTTATGAAGCCGTGTTGATTAGATTGACGCCATTTTGACGTGAACGATATTTATATCGATTTTATTTATTTTGAAACGAATTGAAAACGATTTCGAAATGAATTGAATTGAAAACGATTTCGAAATGAATTGAATTGAAAACGATTTCGAAATGAATTGAATTGAAAACGATTTCGAAATGAATTGAAAACGAATTCAAATTGAATTGAAGGCGAATTGAAATGAATTCAAATTGAATTGAAATTTGAATTGAATAGAAATGAATTTTAAAACGAATTTATAAAGAAGAATTCAATTTTGATTTGAATTGAAAAGGAAGTTGAAATTGTTTTTGAAACGAATTGAAAACTATTCATATAATTTGTTTTAAATAGAAATCGACGAAGTATATATTATATAATATATATATATATATATATATATATATATATAATATAATGGCCTGAATAGAACGCGCCGCGCCGCGGCAGTTCGTGAATTTCGACCATTTATTTCAAACGGACATTACGGGAGATCCGACCGTCGGATTCTCCTAAAACCGGAACCGTTGGGTTCGTATCGAAGAGAGCTTTCTAACGAATGTGAGGAATTTGAAATCTAACGGTTGGATTTGGAGATACGTCCAAATCAAATTTGAAAAAGGTCGCTGTAAGTGCAGTTCGATGGCCATTGATGGAAATCGACTGTACGGGCCTTGATAAAATTATTAAAAATAGTAATAATTTGTGTAAAATCATAAGAAATGATTTGTGAAGATTTGGGATGAAAAACTCCATATTTGAAAAGATAAAAATAGTTTTTTATCGAAATGAACTAGATTTGAACTAGAATTATAATTCTATTTATTTTTAAATAAATAAATTGAATTTGAAATGGTTTTGAAAATAACCAGAATTTCCAATGATTGCATTGGAATGGATTCGAATCGAAATTGTCTTCGGAATATTTCGATGTTGGATTTCGTGATGATACAGATATTGTTATGGGAATTTGAAAGATATATATATATATATATCGTTATTTCCAATACGATATTTGTTAGTCGTAGAATTTGATATTGGATATAAGCCGGTATATTTTCTATTCAGAGCCTTGTGTTTAATATCAAATGTGATTTGGGTTTGTCGTGAATGGTGTCTTCATTAACACTGTTCTTGAACCCAGTTGAGAAAAGATTAAATCTTTTTATTTGGATTTAATGAAGTGTACCAATTAAATGATATTTAATTGGAATTGAATTGATATTGATTTTTGGGTTTATCGTGAACAGTGTTTTAAAATAACACTCGTTCTTTAACCCGATAATTAATGAATGTGATTTTGGGTTTATCGTGAACTGTGTTTTAATTGACACTGATTCTTTAACCCAGTGAAATATTAAAACTAAGTGGAGTTTTAATGAATCTTTAATTAGATTGAAAAGATCGAAAATGGAGTACCACCAGTTTTGCTCCCGGCGATAGTTAAATCTTTAATTAGATTTGAACGTGAAATGGTAATTGAATTTACCGATAACACCGTGGTGTTAGATATGAAGTATAACCAGTTTTACTTCATGGGATGAATAGGTTGGGATTGGGAAATAAAATAAATGATTACTTCGGTGTGGTTCGCTAATCCCGACTAGATTGAATTGATATTCAAAGGAGATTAAAGAATAAATTTAAAGAATTTATCTTGGATAAAATTAATGGGAATATTTGGATAAAAGAATATTCTGAATTGGAATGGGGCGTATGTTGTGTTTGTGTAACACTTTTATAATATATACGCGAGTTATTCAGAAAGACCGGGTTTAACCCATTCTGAATAACTGATTCGACGTGGTGTCGAAGATGAAGACGGTGGTCGAAGACCGGAGGTCTTCACGTCGTTTGGGTGACTATTGATGATCTTGATTGGGCTGTACACCCAAGAAGATGGAAACAGTTGGTGATCGTCCAGACGTACTTGGAGATCGATGGATATGCGGGGTACTAGGTGCCTCCGGTTTCGTTTAGACCCAGAACGGACTTGTAAATGGACTGTGTGTCTGACATTGGATTTTAGTCTGTGTGATTGATCTCTATTAAATATATATCTGTTAGGCGGCGGAGAATTTATTCTCTTGCTTAACGCCCTTCTCTGAGACGTACGAGCTCAGGGGTTATATACTGATGGATATCAAACGCATGGAGTGAATTGCCTGTGTGGCATGCTAAGTGGCAATTGATCGAGGCTTCTGTTGAAAAGCAAAGTCTTGTGGTGATGATCAAAGCACAGCCTGTGTGGCACAGCTTTGTGTAACGTGAATTCGCGAGCTTCGCACCCCGGTTGTGAACCAAAAACGGGAGAGGACCTCAGGGAGGGCATGCGTTTCTTTCTAGCTAGGGTGGTGTCAGTGACCTACCAGCCCTGACATTTATATACTTTTCACCTGTGTGGTTGTTGCTGTTGCGAGGCGCCTCGGTTTGATCGGACGATCCGGGTCCGATGGAGTCATTTGTTGGCTCATTGACACCCCAAAGGGTGGGGAAACGCAGTGTTCAGGCATTTTAATCCACATCGGTGGACCGGCCCTGTCGCTCCAAGGGTCACTCGAGCTCTGATCCTGAGACACGGGCTAGAGCGTCTCGAATCGGTTGAGGACTATCTTTTGCCTCGGTTCATAGACGGAAATCCAATTTCCAAATACGTGACATATGCGGTTTTATTTGTAAACCTATATATGGCGACATAGTGGCATGGGACGCTCATGCCGCCTATGATTGATACTTATGATTTGAAGTTGTTTTATACACTATGCACTTATAATAGTATCAAATGATTTGTTTTAAACGTATCAAGCATTCTTTGGCTGTTATAAGGGAAAACCCTATCCCCCGGCTTGCGTTGCATTGTGTGATAGGACCTGGGTCTTATAACAGCTTCATTTTTCTTTATTTAGCATTGCGCTGTTGTTTTATGCACTGGTATTCTTGGGAGGAAACCCGTTCCGTGTTATACGGCGTGGTCCCTTGATTTACCTAACTTTGAAAATAAAGATAATAACTGTTTTAGTTCTCACACCAGTCACATGACTGACCTGGAGTTTATTGTTTTAACCTAAACTCTGGGTGCCCCTATTTTCGACACGGGCAGCTAGTAGTTTTGGTTTTGCAGATTTATATTCACAGGATCCTGGTTTACAGCAGGAACGATATCCGGAAAGCTTTGTATCCGTATATCTTCTTCTAGTTGTGTATTGTATTATTTTCCGCTGCTATGTATTTAAATGTAATTTAAATCTCTGATATTTCTGTGTAATATTTATTCATACTCTGTATATTCTTGTAATCTGATGCATTGTTGTAATATACAATGAAGTGTTCTTCTGTATGCGTTCTGTTGTGGCTTGTTCTCGAACTATCCGACGCTTTCCTTTACGGGGAAGTTGCGGGTCGCTTCATCTCCCTTGGGTTTAGACAAGCCGCATATGTTTTGTATGCTTTAGATATTTATATAGTGATTTATGAGTGCCTATTAAGGCCATATATATTAGTTTAGATCCACCCGTATAAAGGAGGTTATGGCGAATTTTTTTAGAAATTTAGGGTGTTAGACAAATTTCAGGAAAATTATGTAGTTTTTAGAAACTGAAAAGTTGAAGAACTCAAGCCAGAATGAAAGTTGAGTTGGTTAATTAAACGACTTTCAGCTCCGTTGCTTTTTTGGGGGCAAAAAAGTTTTAAGTGGGGGAGATTGTAACAACCTTGAATTTTGGAACCAATTTAATTTTTTTAATGGATATTAAATATTTTATATGATTTATTTTGAGAATTGACAATTTAAAATTTATTTAAATCGAGGTTTGAATGTATAGATTTAAATTATAATTAAGACGAGCTTGAAATGCCACGGTATTTGAAAATTTATTTTTGAACTTCAAACGAGTATACCGAATTCAATATAAATCAGTATTTGATGAAACATTAGAATCTATTTAATTATATCTTGCACAAGTAACCCAAGTAAAGACAAGATTAATCATTAAGTAATGACATTTGTTCTTTAACCTAAGTAACGACAAGATTAATTTCCAAAGGTTGAACAATCATTAAGTAATGATTTTGGGATTAAAATTAAGTTGGAGTTTTAGTGAATCTTTAATTAAATTGAAAGGGGAATGGGATAAATAAATTTATCAAATTTGAGAATTGTTCGAGATAGAGTACTGCCAGTTTTACCCAAGTAAAGACAAGATTAATTTCCAAAGGTTGAATAATCAATAAGTAATGTTTTTTGGGACTAAAATTAAGTTGGAGTTTTAGTGAATCTTTAATTAGATTGAAATGGGATAATTAAATTTATCAAATTCGAGAATTTTTCGAGATGGGGTACCGCTAGTTTTACTTCGTGCGATAGTTAAATATTTAATTAGATTTTAACGTGAAATGGTAACTAAATTTACCAATAGCACTATGGGTGTTAAATATGGAGTACCACAAATTTTTTTCTCCCCATGGGATGAATAGGTTGGGAGTAAATGCTTACTTCGGTAAGGCTTGATAGTCCCGACTAGTTTTTAAACCTTAATTTGGTTTAAGTTGTGAAAAGATAAAATAAAATCTTTTGAAAATGATATCCAAAGGAAGAATAAACTATAAGTTTAAAAGAACTTATCTTTGATAAAATTAATGGGAATAATTCCCCAAAGATGTGAATATTTGAATAAAAGAATATTCTGGATTGGAATGAGATGTGTGTTATCTTTGTGTATTTATCACATGGTTATAAAGATGTGTCAGTTATTTGGAAAGACCGGGTTTAACCCATTCTGAATGACTGTTACAATTATTAAAAGTATAAAATGAAGATGGTGGTTGAAGACCAAAAATCTTCACATCGTTTGGGCTATTGCTGAGGTCTCACTTGAAAAGTACACCCAAGTAGAAGTTATATGTGGTGGTTGTCCAGGCGTACTTCGAGATCGACCGGATATGCGAGGATCTCTCCCTCTCCTGTATTGGGAAACATGGTATGAGGAATAAGGTGCCTCCGGTTTCATTCAGACCCAAAACGAACTTGTAAATGGATTGTATGTTTGACATTGTACTTCGCGTTGTATTTGTTGATCTATGCTAAGTATATATCTATTTGGTGGCGAAGAATTTATTGTCTTGTTTAACACCCTTCTCTAAGACGTATGAGCTTAGAGGTTATATATTGGTAGATATCAGTTGTATGGCATGGATTGTCAATGTAGCATGATGAGATGCAAATGATCAAGACTTTTTTTTGAAAAGCAGGGCCTTGTGGTTGATGATCAAAGTATAGCTTTAATATAGAGCACTTTGTGTATAGCGTTGATTCGTAAGCCTTACACCCCGGTATGAGTCAAAAACGGGATGAGGGACCGTAGGGAGAACTTGTGTTTCTTTCTAGCTAGAAGTGGTGTCATGGTATGGAGCCCAGACATTTTTACTTATGTGGACGATGGATTGCGAGGCGCCTCGAATATAGAGCCGACTAAAAGGCTCATATGGCGTAAAACCAGGTTGTAGATCCTATAGGACCGAGAAACTTACTGTTCGGGAATTGCCTTTCCACAAAACTAAGCGTGGATGGGCCGTACCGATCCCAAGGTTACTAAGGGCGTGATCTTGAGACATGTGCTAGAGTGTTTCAAAACCAGCAAGGAAGATCCCTTGTCTTGACTCATAGATGGAATCCAATTTCAAATATGCGACTTTTCGGTTTTAGTTGTAAACCTATATGGCGACAAATTAGGACGGGGTACTATGCCCTCTATGATTGATACATTTGCATTTGAAGTTGTTTTTTACACTATGCACTTATAATAATGTCAAAATTATTTGTTTTGAAGCGTATCAAGCATGTTTGGCTATTATAAGGTAAAATTCTATCCTCCGGCTTGCGTTGCGTTATGTGATGGGACCTAAGTCTTATAATAGCTTCATTTTTCAAAAAGCATTGTGTTGTTTTATTTTACATTGATATTCATGTGGATTAAACCGTTCCGTGTCATACAGCGTGGTCCCATGATTTTTCCCACTTTAAAGTAAGTTTTTAATAACTGTTTTAAGTTCTCACACTAGTCCCATAACTGATGTGGAGTTTATTGTTTTCGTCTAAAGTCTGGGTGCCCAAATTTTCCAAACGGGCAGCTAGTAGTTTTAGTTTTGCAGATGTTTATTTAACAGGATCCTGGTTTACAACTGGAGCTATATTCGGAAAGTTTTGTATCCATCTATTTATTTTAGTTGTGTTAGTTGATGTACTTCGACTACGCATTTTATTTATACATTTTTATTTCCGCTGCTATGTAATTTAATCTCTGATATTATTTTTTTGTTGTGTAGTATTTATTTGTACTCTGATATATTCTAGTACTCTGATGTAAAATTGTTGTAATAGTAATGAAATGTTCTATTGTTCCTATTCTTTTAACCATTTTTTCCATCTTCCTGTCAATTTTGGTCATGCGAGTTTACATTGACCTTTCCAATTTTCCAATTTTATGATAAATCATATAAATGATTTAAAAATGATTTGGGCTAAATATATTTGTTTTGGACAATGTAAAGCTATTTTGTGAAAATTAGCTATTCTAACAAAGTGATCAAAACGTTTGGAAGTTAATAAATACTTAACCAAGTTAAGTTTTTCCAATGTATGAATATTGTATTTGAATGGAAATAATCTTCGGATATTTCAATATTGTATTCCGTAATTATACAGATACTATTTTGAGGAATTTGGATTGCTAGCCGCTTTTGATTTACAAATAATATCTATTGATTTCAAAGGGATAACTCTTCATATGTTTCTTGTTCATGAGGACGACTATGAACAATAGTAACTCATGAATCATATTCATTGCTGGTCTCCTTATGAGAAGTAAATGAAGGTTGGGAAATGAAGTAGGTCTTAAGGAGGAAGTGGCTTGAAGAGGTCTAGAATATGAAGTAGATGGCAATTGAGTTTGAACTCTTTGACTTTTATGGGAATGTTTTTGCCATTTTTCCAACACATTCTAGGAGGAGGTCTATGGGGAAGTTGCATTAATTTGCTGGCACCATTTTAGAAGAAGGCACATAAGACAGAACTTTGTATTGGTTTAAAATTCTCATAATATAAGATCCATAGATCATTTTGGTTTCTTTCAATTCCAAAATGCCTTAATTTCGTCAATTAGAAATTGAGCCCAACTAATTTGTATATTGCCAAATATGGCATATAAGGCTTTGTAATCTTGTCATATATAATCTCTTGACTACCCAACCTTGGAACAATGGTATTGATAAGAATCTGATTAACTATTGTAGCATTTGGTTTTAAATTTTTGGTTTTAAACTTTATAATATTATCTTTTAGAGGTTGGTGAATTACTTATCTGGCGAGAAGAATCAAAATCAAGTAAACTCCATAAATTTTGACCTTCATGAGAAATATCCGAAATTTGGCCAAGTGCTCTAGCATTGATTCTAATTTCCTTACCATAGACACTTGTCCAAAACCAACCTTCTTCATTTTCTGATTCCCATATTTTTGCACTACAAAAGTTGGAGAAGAAAAGGTAGATGGTTAGGTGATCAAACTCTAGTTCATTTTATCAAATTCAACTAGGCCAACGATTCTTGCTTGATTAAATAAATCATAAACTTGATAATCATGATATCTAAAAGGATGATGAAAAGGACTTGGGTGATTGATTTTTTCTAATCGTCGAATCTCTTTCTTGCTGGAACACTGTTAAGAATACATCCATCGATATATATGTCCGAAACTTTTGTTTATTTCTTGAAAAGAATATTCAACAACATTTTTCTTTGCCTTCTTAAATTATATGAGCCATTGTTGAAGTTGGAAAGTTTTGAAATTAGAAGATTTAGAGGCTAGGGTTTCTTAGGGTAAATGTGAATGAAAGGGAAAGAAGAGAAGACAATATATAAGGTAGGTAAAGTAATGGACAAGTGTATGCTCAGATTTGAACAAACACGTCGATCAAATGTCTGGATATCAATTTAGATGTTTGAATTAGTGGGAAGTGCTTGCCTGAAAATTTATTCAAACGCCTGTATTCTTCCTGTGATGGATTCCAATTTTTTTCATATGTTTTATCTGATATAATACGTTATGCTAGATTCAGATGTTTGTTTTGAATTTTAAAATGTTTGAATATTAAAAAAAATGAACAATTCACATTTAAAATAATTTCTTCATTATTTTTATTAACAAATTTAATACAAAAATGATATATAATTAAAATAAAATATTAGGTACAATATTTTAGTGGAATTGAATTATTTTTAATCTTGTATATCCCATGAGTTTGTCTTGTATTCTTTTTCCTTTTTTCCATTAGTTTAAGAGGGGATCAATATGATCAAGCATGACTTATTTATTGATTAGACGAACCTTTTCCCTATACGTTTCCTGTAGTAATTTTATATTTTATAGGATTTTCGATGAAACATTCTTTGATCAATGAATGACCGTAGAATGCAAGTATGCGTTTTTCGAGAAAAGTTAGAAGATCTCTTTGACCTTTTTGTTGGTAACATATTTCGTGTTGAACATTAATAACTTTTTGTTGATAGTCATGAATTTCATCCAGCTTTGAGTGAACCGTAGATGAATCGAAATTAATACCTCTTTTTACTTTTTTACCAAGAGGAGAAATCCAATATTGTTGGTTGTCGGATTAACTTTCGTGGTTGAATTGTTTGAAGGTGGAATTGATTTAGATGGTGATATATATATTGTAGTTGATGATAGAGAACTAAAGTCTATAGTTGAGAAGTTGGAGTTTTCTTGAGATGACATTGCAAAGTTTGGTAGTAGTATAATTTGTTCAGCAGTTTATCTACCAGTTATAGTAATTATAATATTTTTCCTGGAACTGAAATTCAGTGGTTGAAAAATACTTTAAATTTTAACCAATTATTACTCAATGGCTTATAAATTTTTTGATTGAATTTAGAAAATTTTAATTATTAAAATTTTTGACTAAAAAAGAATGGTTGAATTATAATAGTCCACTTAAGGAACATATACCTAAATCAAATTTTAAATTTATGAAAGTCGATTCATTTAATGGTTTTGTAAAAATATCTACAATTTGATTTTTAGTTTTTTCAAATTCTAGGGGTATTATACATTTTTCGACAATATCTTTTAAATTATAATGTCTTGTGTCAAATTTTTTGGGAATGGTTTACATGGTTTTTGGAAAGATTAATAACACGGGTATCATCACAATATATAGGTGATCTAAGAATTATTTTTCCAAAATCTTGAAATGCATGTTGCATGTGTATCACTTATGCATAAGTAAAAACAACTAATGTATAATTGGTTTCACATGTCGAAAGTGAAACAAAATTTTTCCTTTTACTAGATCACGAAACTAAGGATTGTCTGATAATGTAAAAAGTGCTACTCGTGCCTTTTCTATTTGTTTTACATCCTCTAAAATCCACATCACTATAGATATTGTTAGTACTGTAAATAATAATTTTAATGATAACAACGAATACGTTATATTTTAATATGAACTAATCATTACCCAGATGTGTGTGTGTATAGTATAGTGCATGATGAATTGCAGAATATTATGAAGGAAACTGATAATCAAGATTATGCAGTATCAAGATTAAAGATCCAGAATGTTGATTCAAGAATATGAAGACTCGTGAGTTTCAAGAGTTTAAGAGTTTAGGAATTCAAGAAATTAAAGAGTGTAAAACCCAAAATTTTAATAAAGCAATTCATATAAAAGATAAATTAAATAAATATTAATCACGAAAAATATTAAGAAATGGGAAATGGGGGTTGTACCATTGGGTCTGTTATGAAATTCTGGCTAAGATAGACATTTGATTTGCTAAAATCGGACTTAAAACGAAAAATATATGGAAGAAAGACGTTTGAAATTCTAATAAATAACGAGATAATATACAATAAATTAAGCCACAAATCATGATTGGTAGGGAGAACCCAGTCTTTAGCTGGGTCAACCCAGGGGTCGACCCACCTCTAGAATGGGTCAACCCATCTAGACAATGTGCACAAATGGTGCGCACGTTTCTAGTGCGATTGAAGGGCTTTGGGTGCGTTATTCTTGAGACTTCTTCTGATCCGATGATGTGACAACCGCCCACAATCCCTACATTAAACAACAGGAATGATGCGCCGAAAGGTATGCCAGGCAGCTATGGACGATCATCTATATATGAAAACACATGCAGAACCTGTCATAAATCTCACAGCGTAAGGATAAAACATAATAAAACATATACAACAGGTAGTATTAGTGAAGCAGAAAACACTAAACTTTCATAACAACTAGAAAGTAATATCCATACACTTAGATTACAACAATAGTGTTTATACAAATTGCCTCACTACAGCACTAAGAGAAGAACAACAAACATTGGAAATTCAAATACTATATAGTAGGTAAGATAATACGCCAGCCTCTTGCTCGCCTCCAAACTGCAACATCGTCCTCACTAAGCTATCACCTGTCATCTGCCACCTAGTCTTCCCATCCACAACCGGATGAACAACCCAAGGTAATAAGTGGAAAACATAAAACCTTGAGTCAGACAACAATCTTAGTGAGCGATAAAACAGATATCTAACATCATAAATAAAGTATATGAGAACGGGTAAATAAATGAACTAATCTACCCACAGCACCAGAGAAGAACTCAACCTGTCTTCCCTACATCAGACAGTGATAGCCTTCAAAATCCATTCAAACAAAGGAATAACAATCCATTCATGGGCAACAGAATAGTCAATGATAACACTTATAGCATCCAGATTGTATATCTCACGTAAACCATCCTAACCGAATTCAAATCATTCCTCAAGCACAAGCGTTAGAGGCCTAAACCAACATCAGACAAGCACCTAAGGAACATCTCCTTTGGCGTTAGACAATCTACGTGAGACGGTACAAACCAAACAATCAGTCAACCATGACAGACTTTGGCTATCACTGCCAATCCTGCTTTGAAACCATCGTTAATTGTATGACGACCAACCTTGCAATATGTCAAGGGAAATGGTAACCCCAGTTCTAGCATAAACTCCATACGTCTTCCAACGATACGTATGTTTGTCCAACCTTGACAACTAAGCCTTTCAACGATGCCCGAGGTACTCGACCAGCAACCTTCCAATCTTTTGGGTGCCCTCATTGTACCCCTGCTTTGAGCCTGCTAGAACTTACAACAACGATAACTTCTTGGCCTTCGCATCTCTGGTCATCCAACCTTGACGACTTTTCATAACTCGAGCAACCTTCTTGAGTAACCATTATCCACCATCTTCAACTCATAATCATTGAGTTGCCACCTCACTGCGCTGTAGCACGGGTTCAGGGGCATCGCTCCCGAATTTTTTTTTCCGGACCCTTTTGTTCAAATCTGGGTCATACCCGAAAATATTTTTCCTAGAAATGACCATGTGCGACTGACTCGTACCCAACATAACTCCCATGCCGAACACGACATAACTCCTCATACCGATCATGACAGGACTCTCCTAGCCATACACGACATGACTCCATATGTCAAACCTGACATGACTCTCCAGGACGTTATCAAGTCCATGCCGTTATGACCTCTATGTCGTTGTAACGACCCGGGGTTTTCGCGATCGTGCATATCAGCATACAACACTATGTCGACTATTCAAGCATCGGAAATACCGGATAGTCCATGAAAGAAATTAGAGGGTGATAATAGATAGGATAGAAACTTAGAATAAAAGAAGAAGAAGAACATACAACATCAGAGTAAACATGAATCTCACAGCGGAACGAACAAATATATTTCATAACATAACCTTGAAATAAAACAGTATCTGTATACAATACCATTATTAGAGTATAACAATTACAACACAGTGGAAATAACAATAGCTATATAATCCTGAAGCCTCCTGCTCCATCTCTTCAAGTATCTGTAAATCCAGACTACTTGACTGCCCGTACAAAATTGGGCACCCAAGAGTTTAGGGAAAACAAACAAAATAAACTCTGGGTCAGTCATGTGACTGGTGTGAGTAAACTCAATCATTTATTTGACTTTAAAAATCCTTTCAAAAGAAAGAATAACCATAAGACCGATCCACACATAAACACGGATGGTTTTTACCTTACGATAACCCAAATCATTTGTAAACAATATTATTCTGATATTATAATAATGTCTAACACAAGTAATATCAATCTAGTAAAAACGCTTGCATCTAATGTTCTACATATATAATATATAATCAAAACCGTAGGCTCTTATTGGGTAATGGATTTCCAACTATGACAAGGTATGGATCCACCTTCCGATTAGTGTACTCTAGAAGCGATACACTAGAGTTCAACAAAAACATCTTGCAACTCAGCCACACATGACCGACCACTCATTTCGCTTGAGTGTATCGAATATATTGTCACCTTACAGTTGGTTACCAACATAACCATTCCCGGGAGATACATAATTGAAAGAAGTACAAATATGAATATTCTCTAGATGGTGACAATATAACCTACTTCGGTGCGGGCTACTTAGCCATGTTGCCTGCCCGATTTCTGTCATTTCCCGGTTGATGAGGCTGGATGTCATAACGTATCTTTCAATAGATTACTCATTCATTCACTTTGAATGCCACATCGTCATACCCGTCAAATCACAAATTGATTTCCCCAAAAATACCACGAGTATAAGCTAAGAGAAACGAATTCCTCCGCCACCAATGTAAATACGTTTGAAACGATCAACTTACACGATCTACCAAATATACTCTGTCAGACATTCGTCCATTCAAGTTGTCCTGGGACTGGACAAACCGAAGGCACTACTCCGTACATCCATCCTAGGCAATCTCTACCTAGGACTTATACAATAGCCCTTGCACTTTACTCCGTCTTCAATTATCTTTGGCATATATAATTCCGCAACGCTTATGCCAATACCGAGTGGTTCTTTGGATAAGAATCCAACCGGTCTCCCCGTATTGACGATGGAAAAATGGTCAAAACTTTGATAGTCGGTGATTTAACTATCAAAGAAAAACACGTGTGTAAACAACGATATTATTTCCAGATGGAAATTTTATCGATCAATCATCATTTAACATTTATCTCTTTAGTTCATTAATTTACTTATCTCCTGTTTCCATATATTCTAAATTCTGATTTTCTATTATCAGAAAACATTTCTGATTCTTTTTTTTTGGAAAACATTTCAAAAACTCCTTCACTGGATTTACTGATGTATAAATCAAACATCGCCATGCCAACTCAAACCATTTCACTCATTAACTAAATTCACTTAACCATCAAACCTTAGCCATTCCTTAGTTAAGAAGGAAGTCAATCAAGTTGGAGTATAATTACCTCTCAGACCTTAAATGAACAACATTTTAACTTCGGAATAGACAAAGTTTATCCTTTAAATCTTTAACAATCTTCCTTACGAAACTCTTGGATTCTATTTACGAATCCACTTCTTTATTGAAAAACATTGATTATAACTATAGCGTTATAATCCCTACTTCTGAAATATCTAACTCCAAAATATAACTCGACTAACTCAAATCAATTAACCCTAACACCATTAACTTTAACTTGATTAACTTTAATTCATTGATTATTATCACTAAATTCCTTTCGAATAAACTATATTCGATAAACTCGTTTAACTCTATTCGAATAAACTATATTCGATTAACTCCTTTCGAATAACTAATATTCGATAACTCCTTTCGAATAACAAACATTCGATAACTCCTTTCGAATAACTAATATTCGATAACTCCTTTCGAATAACTAATATTCAATTAATTCTCTTCTTCAAATAACCTTATTCGATAACTCTTTCTTCGAATAAGTATATTCGATTAACTCCTTTCAAATAACTAATATTCGATAACTCCTTTAACTCTATTCGAATAAACTATATTCGATTTCACTTGTTTAGAATAAACTATATTCGATTAACTCCTTTTGAATAACTAATATTCGGTAACTCCTTTAACTCTATTCGAATAAACTATATTCGATTTCTCTTCTTTCGAATAAACTATATTCGATTAACTCCTTTCGAATAACTAATATTCGATAACTCCTTTAACTCTATTCAAATAAACTATATTCGATTTACTTGATTAACTCTAATTGAATAACTTGAGTTCGTTTTAACTCCAATCGATTTATTCTAATTGATTCACTCTAACTAGTTAACTCTAACAGATTAACTCTAACTGATTAACTCTAATTGGTTAACTATAACTGATTCTCTAACTGGTTAACTTTAACTGATTAACTCTAACTCTAATCGATTAATTCTAACTCTGATCGATTTACTCTAACCCTAGTCGATTAACTCTAACTCTAATCGATTAACTCTAATTCTATTAACTCCTCTAACTCATTTTGATTTAACCCATCTTGATTAACTCTACGTCCATATTCAGTTTCAATTATCGATGTTGAAATTAATTCTTACTTCTCTATATAAGTCCTGACCTATATATTCTATTTATCCAATGATAAATAATTTATTTAATTTATAAATTGTTATTTATAAATTAGTCTTCTCAATCTATATGCTAGAACAGATTTCATTTAAAATCTTTGCTTTAAATCCATATCATTTTATACCCATGTGCGAAGCACGGGTCTAAACCTTTCAAATATAAAATTCTCTTTTATACAATTCTATTCGTTTTCAAGTATTTCCTTTTATAATCTATTTATTTACAAAATAAATTCCTTTTGATAATTCCATTTATTTTATAAAATATTTCCTTTTTTATTTTATTTATTTATTTGACAAATAAATATTCCTTTCCTATTGGTTTCACATATAATTTCCTTTTATTTTTGTTTAACAAATATTTTCCTTTTCTATTGGTTTCACAAATATTTTCCTTTTCAATTCTATTTGTAAATGTTTTACAAATAATTTCTTTTCTATACAAAATCCATTGATTTTATATAAATTATTCATTTTCAAAATATACTTTGAAAATCCCCATTTCTACATTCCACTATCTTCTACGGTATTTAAAATACCGAATAACAATGATCAATATCATTTTAACACACATCATCAACAACAGATTATATATCACATCATATATCATCATATATGAAAAACAATAAAATAAATGTTGAGGAATCCAGTTGGATTCCTCCGACCTGTTTCCATGCATCCACAGATGTTACACAATATAATTCACATCAATTTAATTTCATCATGAAATATACTGTTAAACATGATCAATATTTGATTGTCTATTTTTACATATATAACTATGTCTACGTTTTTAATCAAATCTTTTTAACAGTCCAAACAATCAATACACAACAATCAATCATTATTTATCAAAAATAAAGTACAGTTTATAAAAATATAAACTGATCAGAGATAGTGAGTTTTACTCACATTGGCAGTTCATCATTAAAGAACGATAAACTGTTGTTTGATTCGAATCAAACAATTTATTTCGCCATAAATTCAAAGGAGCTCCAATCCACTCCCGGCCAGTTCCAATGTGTAGCGTCCGTCCATACGATCCCAACGGGTCTTGTTTCGTCGCATTCAGATTACGTATGAAATAGTTATACATTTTCTAATTTAATACACTATTGAAATTAATTTAAACTTATATTAAATTTAGAGTTGGGCCTCACATTTTTCTTCTTCCGCTGGCCCATTACCCAGTAAAGCCCAACCTTGTTTTACCCGCTACTCCTTTCTTCCTCAATCAGTTCACGCGAGCTTCCCTGAAGCATTTCTCCACCAAAAATTTAACCAAAAACCATCCTCTTCTTCTTTTCTAAAATCTCCTTCACCCTAACACTGCCAATCACTTTCCTTTTGAAACGCAGTGAACCCATCTCCTTACCCCAAATCAATTTCGCTTCCCTACTATACACCCAACCCCTTTTGACCGTGCCTTTGACCATCCCCCTGCTCCACCTCGGTCGTCGACTAACTTCACCGCCATCGCCAAACAACTCCCCATCTGAATCTCTACTCGATGGCTACTCTTACAAAAAGATTGACGTCGTCCCCTTAATCTCGACATGTTTCTCCCCCTTTGCAACAGTGAATGTCGCATTCCATCACTAAACGTCCAAGCTCCTCCCACTACCTCCTTTTGAAGCGCCACGTTGCCAGCAGTACAACTCCACCTTCATCGTGGTCCCTCCCCCACCACATCAACGTCTGTTCCAACCCCTGGCCATGACTGAAGAAAGTGAAGCCACCCAGAAACCCATCGCACCAGAATCTGATAATACCAGCTCGAAGTACTAGCATCACCAAGTCCAACGAACCCATATTTTCTCTATTTCGTGGAGTATTTGATGGAGATTTAATTTGTTGAAGGACTTGTTTAAGTGGCAGCTTCTTTTTAGTTTTCAGAGAAGGAGGATTTTAGGTTATAACGATATGAACAGGGTATTTATAGGAATTTAGTTTGAGATATTTTGAGGAGGAGTTTTCTCCACGTTTCTTGGTTGAAGAGAGGATAAATCTGGTGGTCGAGAATAATATGAGAACGTGGCCTATTTTTGATCGGGAAAGAAATGAGTGAAGGTCTTGGAATGGTTTGGGGTTATATTTATATTGTTGTGTTTAGAGTTTAGCGTACCAGCTATATGAAACTCCATTTGTTTACGGACCACTATGGACAGAAACAAAAATACCATTGCAACGAGCAAGGTGCTACGATTCCAAAAATATCATAATATCGGTAGATTTACTCATTTTGTGAAACCTCAAAATGTTGATTACAGGGTGCAAAATACTCCAAATAAAAAGTTGCTTATTTAATTAATTAAAAATTACAATAAAATTCTGAAAATTAAATTATCACTATGTCTCAAAAGAATCTTGTCTAAATTCGAAACCGGTATCTAGTTATATCGAATAAACCATTACAGTCAATAAACGATTCTATAACGACTATTTTAAAATTTTGATTTGGACACAACTCAAAATCTACACAACGAAATCCTGATTTTTCTCTTCCATTAGAAAAATATACTTCACCAGCTCCTAACGTTTCTTGTTTCACAGAAATCCGATTTAAAACGGTCCCTGTATATCCAGTTGAAGTTCAAATCGCCAAATAGCGAACTGCCGCGCCATTTTGAGCTCGATTAAAATTATAGTATAAATTATACGTTCAACTGTCGTTCAAATAATATATTCGTCATTCTAATTCATATTTTAAACTGAATCATATATTTCGAATTTCCCAATTCACACAATATTGCCACTTCAGCTAATTCTGATTATTTCAGAATTGAATATATTATTCTATTAATTAAATATTCAATATTATTTAATTAAACGGCCATTTAATTCTCTAAATCACTATATAAATAATTATATAAATTAATTATTATATCACTAAAATACGGGTCGTTACATTCTCCTCCACTTAAAATAATTTCGTCCTCGAAATTGCTAAGGTAGAAAACAAACCGTGTTGACTGGTTAGAACTTATTTGTTCACTTCTTAACTTCAGTTTCAACTGAACCAATTTAATTCAATTAAATTATTAATTAATTCTTACCAATGAAAATTTTCAAAAATCCTGAAAATTTTCTAACATCTTAACTTTTAGAAAAATTTCGTCAGCACCTCGTTTGTACTGGTCAATCGGTACAACTACAACTTGCCTCTCTGGGCCTTCTCCAATCCAAAAGAAAATCAAACAGCCACACGACTTGCCAAATCGGCTCATAAATCCCAAGCTCATATCAAAATAAACTTGTACCTTTTTGTTGAGCATATCATTATATCTTTTCCATCTGCTATCAATTCAGCATATAACAATGTCATCCCAATCAAACTCCAATTGGTTTATATCGTCAAACCAAATCATTCGCTTATATCCAAGTCGAATTCCTTTCGAACTCTAATCTCAAATTCCAAATTCTTAACTCATCAACTCAATTTCATTCCAGATTATTCTATAATCAAATCCAGTTTTATTTAACTTAGTTCAAGTTAAATTTTAATTTATTTACCTTTACCATATTAATCTATTTAACTTCATATGTTAAATTTAAATTCCAGAAATTAAATTCCTGAGTTTATTTCAAATCAATTTGAAATCATAGTACCAATTCAAAACCTTTGAATTTCTAAACAACTTGTTTCCTCAAAATAATTAAAAACAAAATCTTTGGTAGTAATCCATCACTTAGAAACTCGAAAATGAACACCGATGATGCACCATCGGAATTTATTTCCAAGCGAGCAAAGTAAGTTCAATATTATAACATTTTCAAAACCATTCTTAAACATTTTCATTTTGAAATCAGTTCAAAATATCCTTCCAATGTTTGTAAACAATTTAAAATCTCCCAGGATTTTAAAATCCTCATATATTATACTTATATGAATTCTGATTGGTTATTTATATAACCATTCCAATTATAATCTTATTCGATTTTAATTACAACTAACACATTCAATAATAATATCAATACAAATCATCTGTTTATATCAAAAATATACTGTCGGTAAAATTATATCGTTTACCGTCTTTTTCAAACCATACCATGTCGGTTCATCGTATTCGAGTGTTTATAAACTCCTACCGATACAGTGGATCAAACTGATCGACCAGAACTCATAAACGACTCTACCAGTAAATCTCCACAATATAAAACAATTTTGTATTGAAATCTACAAATACGTTCTCTCGTATATATACACACAACTCAATCTAGGGTATTACTAACCCTATCTCTACTGAGTTACGCCACAGAGCCAAGGTAATAACTTAACCTTAAGCTCTGATACCACTGTAACGACTCGGGGTTTTCGCGATCCTGGATATCAGCATACAACACTATGTCGACTATTCAAGCATCGGAAATACCAGATAGCCCATGAAAGAAATTAGAGGGTGAGAATAGATAAGATTGAAACTTAGAATAGAAGAAGAAGAAGAACATACAACATCAGAGTAAACAAAAATCTCGCAGCGGAACAAATAAATATATTTCATAACATAACTTTGAAATAAAACAGTATCTGTATACAATACCATTATTAGAGTATAACACTTACAACACAACGGAAATAACAATAGCTATATAATCCTGAAGCCTCCTGCTTCTGCTCTTTAAGTATTTGTAAATCCCGACTACTTGACTGCCCGTACAAAATTGGGCACCCAAGAGTTTAGGGAAAATAAACAAAATAAACTCCAGGTCAGTCATGTGACTTGTGTTAGTAAACTCAATCGTTTGTTTAACTTTAAAAATCCTTTCAAAAGAAAGAATAATCGTAAGACCGATCCACACATAAACACGGATGGTTTTTACCTTACGATAACCCGAATCATTTGTAAACAATATTATTCTGAAATTATAATAATGTCTAACACAAGTAATATCAATCTAGTAGAAACGCTTGCATCTTACGTTCTACATATATAATATACAATCAAAACCATGGGCTCTTATTGGGTAATGGATTTCGAGCTATGACAAGGTATGGATCCACCTTCCGATCAGTGTACTCTAGAAGGGATACACTGGAGTTCAACAAGAACATCTTGCAACTCAGCCACACATGACCGACAACTCATTTCGCATGAGTGTATCGAATATATTGTCACCTTACAGTTGGTAAACCAACATAACCATTCCCGGGAGATACATAATTGAAAGAAGTACAAATATGAATATTCTCTAGATGGTAACAATATACCTTACTTGGGTGCAGCCCACTTAGCCATGCTGCCTGCCCGATTTCTGTCATTTCCCAGTTGATGAGGCTGGAGGTCATAACGTATCTTTCAACAGATTACTCATTCATTCACTTTGAATGCTACATCGTCATACCCGTCAAATCACAAATTGATTTCCCCAAAAATACCATGGGTATAAGCTAAGAGAAACGAATTCCTCCGCCACCAACGTAAATACGTTTGAGACGATCAACTTACGCGATCTACCAGATATACTCTGTTAGACATTCGTCCATTCAAGTTTTCCTTAGACTGGACAATCCGTACATCCATCCTAGGCAATCTCTACCTAGGACTTATACAACAGCCCTTGCACTTCTCTCCATATTCAATTATCTTTGGCATATATGATTTTGCAACGCTTATGCCAATACGGAGTGGTTCTTTGGATAAGAATCCAACCGGTCTCCCCGTATTGGCAACAGAAAAATGGTCAAAACTTTGATAGTCGGTGATTTAACTATCAAAGAAAAACACGTGTGCAAACAACGATATTATTTCCAGATGGAAATTTTATCGATCAATCATCATTTAACATTTATCTCTTTAGTTTATTAATTTACTTATCTCCTGTTTCCATATATTCTAAATTCTGATTTTTTATTATCAGAAAACATTTTTGATTCTTTTTTTTTTGGAAAACATTTCCAAAACTCTTTCACTAGATTTACTGATGTTTAAATCAAACATCACCATGCCAACTCAAACCATTTCACTCATTAACTAAATTCACTTAACCATCAAACCTTAGCCATTCCTTAGTTAAGAAGGAAGTCAATCAAGTTGGGGTATAATTACCTCTCAGGCCTTAACTGAACAACGTTTTAACTTCGGAATAGACAAAGTTTTTCCTTTAAATCTTTAACAAACTTCCTTACTAAACTCTCAGATTCTATTTACGAATCCACTTCTTTATTGAAAAACATTTATTATAACTATAGCGTTATAATCCCTACTTCTGAAATATTTAACTCAAAAATATAACTCGACTAACTCAAATCAATTAACCCTAACTCCATTAACTTTAACTCGATTAACTTTAATTCATTAATTCTTATCACTTAACTCCTTTCGAATAAACTATATTTGATTAATCCTTTAACTCTATTCGAATAACTAATATTCGATAACTCCTTTCGAATAACTAATATTCGATAACTCCTTTCGAATAACTAATATTCGATAACTCCTTTCGAATAACTAATATTCGATAACTCCTTTTGAATAACTAATATTAGATAACTCCTTTCGAATAACTAATGTTCGATAACTCCTTTCAAATAACTAATATTCGATTAATTCTCTTCTTCGAATAACCTTATTCGATAACTCTTTCTTCGAATAACTATATTCGATTAACTCCTTTCAAATAACTAATATTTGATAACACCTTTAACTCTATTCAGATAAACTATATTCGATTTCTCTTCTTTCGAATAAACTATATTCGATTAACTCCTTTCGAATAACTAATATTCGATAACTCCTTTAACTCTATTCAAATAAACTATATTCAATTTCTCTTCTTTCGAACAAACTATATTCGATTAACTCCTTTCGAATAACTAATATTCGATAACTCCTTTAACTCTATTCGAATAAACTATATTCGATTTACTTGATTAACTCTAATTGAATAACTCGAGTTCGTTTTAACTCCAATAGATTTATTCTAATTGATTAGCTCTAACTAGTTAACTCTAACTGATTAACTCTAACTGATTAACTCTAACTGATTCTCTTACTGGTTAACTTTAACTGATTAAATCTAACTCTAATCGATTAATTCTAACTCTAATCGATTTACTCTAACTCTAGTCGATTAACTCTAACTCTAATCGATTAACTCTAATTCTATTAACTCCTTTAACTCATTTTGATTTAACACATCTTGATTAACTCTACGTCCATATTCAGTTTCAATTATCGACGTTGAAATTGATTCTTACTTCTCTATATAAGTCCTGACCTATATATTGTATTTATCCAATGATAAATAATTTATTTAATTTATAAATTGTTATTTATAAGTTAGTCTTCTCAATCTATCAGCTAGAACAGATTTCATTTAAAATCTTTGCTTTAAATCCATATCATGTTATACCCGTGTGCGAAGCATGGGTCTAAACCTTTCAAATATAAAATTCTCTTTTATACTATTCTATTCATTTTCAAGTATTTCCTTTTATAATCTATTTATTTACCAAATAAATTCCTTTTGAAAATTCCATTTATTTTATAAATTATTTCCTTTTCTATTTTATTTATTTATTTGACAAATAAATATTCCTTTCCTATTGGTTTCACATATAATTTCCTTTTATTTTTGTTTCACAAATATTTTCCTTTTCTATTGGTTTCACAAATATTTTCCTTTTCAATTCTATTTGTAAATGTTTTACAAATAATTTCTTTTCTATATAATATCCATTGATTTTATATAAGTAATTCATTTTTAAAATATACTTTGAACATCTCCTTTTCTACATTCCAGTATTTCTTACGGTATTTAAAATACCGAATAACAATGATCAATATCATTTTAACACACATCATCGACAACAGATTATATATCACATCATATATCATCATATATGAAAAACAATAAAATAAATGTTGAGGAATCCAGTTGGATTCCTCCGACCTGTTTCCCTGCATCCACAGATGTTACACAATATAATTCACATCAATTTAATTTCATCATGAAATATACTGTTAAACATGATCAATATTTGATTGTTGATATTTACATATATAACTATATCTACGTTTTCAATCAAATCTATTTAACAGTCCAAACAATCAATACACATTAATCAATCATTATTTATCAAAAATAAATTATAGTTTATAAAAATATAAACTGATCAGAGATAGTGAGTTTTACTCACATTGGCAGTTCATCGTTAAAGAACGATAAACTGTTGTTTGATCCGAATCAAACAATTTATTTCGCCATAAATTCAAACGAGCTCCAATCCACTCCCGGTCAGTTCCAATGTGTACTTTCCGTCCATACGATCCCAACGGATCTTGTTTCGTTGCATTCTGATTACGTATGAAATAGTTATACATTTTCTAATTTAATACACTATTGAAATTAATTTATACTTAAATTAAATTTAGAGTTGGGCCTCACATTTTTCTTCTTCCGCTGGCCCATTACCCAGTAAAGCCCAACCTTGTTTTACCCGCTACTCCTTTCTTCCTCAATCAGTTCACGTGAGCTTCCTTGAAGCATTTCTCCACCAAAAATTTAACCAAAAACCATCCTCTTCTTCCTTGCTAAAATCTCCTCCACCCTAACACTGCCAATCACCTTCCTTTTTAAACGCAGTGAACTCGTCTCTTTACCACAAATCAATTTTGCTTCCCTCCTGTACACCCAACCCCTTTTGACCGTGCCTTTGACCGTGCCTTTGCTCCACATCGGTCGTCGACTAACTTCATTGCCATCGCCAAACAACTCCCCATCTGAATCTCTACCCGATGGCTACTCTTATAAAAAGATCGACGTCGTCCCCTTAATCTCGACATGTTTCTCCCACTTTGCAACCGTGACGTTGCATTCCATCACTAAACGCCGGAGCTTCTCCCACTACCTCCTTCTGAAGCGTTGCATTGCCAGCAGTACAATGCCACCTTCATCGTGGCCCCTCCCCCACCACATTAACGTCCGTTCCAACCCCTGGCCGTGACTGAAGAAAGTGAAGCCTCACAGAAACCCATCGCACCAGAAACTGATAGTACCAGCTCGAAGTACTAGCATCACCAAGTCCAACGAACCCATATTTTCTAGATTTCGTGGAGTATTTGATGGAGATTTAATTTGTTTGAAGGACTTGTTTAAGTGGCGGCTTCTTTTTAGTTTTCAGAGAAGGAGGATTTTAGGTTATAACGATATGAACAGGGTATTTATAGGAATTTAGTTTGAGATATTTTGAGGAGGAGTTTTCTCCACGTTTCTTGGTTGAAGAGAGGAGAAATCTGGTGGCCGAGAATAATATGAGAACGTGGCCTATTTTTGATCGGGAAAGAAATGAGTAAAGGTTTTGGAATGGTTTGGGGTTATATTTATATTATTGTGTTTAGAGTTTAGCGTACCGGCTATATGAAACTCCATTCGTTTACGGACCACTATGGACGGAAACAAAAATACCATTGCAACGAGCAAGGTGCTACAATTCCAAAAATATAATAATATCGGTAGACTAACTCATTTTGTGAAACCTCAAAATGTTGATTACAGGGTGCAAAATACTCCAAATAAAAAGTTACTTATTTAATTAATTAAAAATTACAATAAAATTCTGAAAATTAATTTATTACTACGTCTCAAAAGAATCTTGTCTAAATTCGAAATGATATCTAGTTATATCGAATAAACCGTTACGGTCGATAAACGATTCTATAGCGACTATTTTAAAATTTTGATTTGGACACAACTCACAATCTAAACGAAGAAATCCTGATTTTACTCTTCCATCAGAAAAATATACTTCTCTAGCTCCTAACGTTTTTTGTTTCATAGAAATCCGATTTAAAACGGTCCCTGTATATCCAGTTGAAGTTCAAATCGCCAAATAGCGAACTGCTGCGCCATTTCGAGCTCGATTAATATTATAATATAAATTATACGTTCAACTGTCATTCAAATAATATATTCGTCATTCTAATTCAAATTTTAAACTGAATCATATATTTTGAATTTCCCAATTCACACAATATTGCCACTTCAGCTAATTCTGATTATTTCAGAATTGAATATATTTTTCTATTATTATATTAATTAAATATTCAATATTATTTAATTAAATGGCCATTTAATTCTCTAAATCACTATATAAATAATTATATAAATTAATTATTATATCACTAAAATACGGGTCGTTACAGTCGTCCTCCCTTACGTCGGTCCCAACCATGTCGGTCCTCGTTCTATAGATCTCCGCCGTGTTAACTTTCACCATGTCGGGCTCTACTATGTTAACTTTCAACATGTCAGCCTCCACCAAGTCGGTCCCCATCATATTCTCAATTTCCCCGTGTCGCTATGCAATGTCGTGGACTCTACCATGTCGCCCACACCATCATGTCGTACCGCGACTTGGCTTCCGGCGACTTGGTTTCCTACAACTTGATTTCCTGCGGCTTGACTCCCTACGACTTGGCTCTTGCGCCTTGGCTTCTGGCAGCTTAGCTTCCTGCCCCTTGGCTCATTTCTTTGGAAGGAAGAAACGACTCGACTCATGCCAAAAATGACATGACTCCAGACCTGACCAAAATAACTCCAAATTTGACCAAATCTTCGACAAGCAACTACATAGATGAAATCCACTCATCTCAAAAATCCAAATATAAACACTTCAACAAATCATCAGTAACATCAAAATAACCATTGTCATCATTAAATCATAGGAAATGTTTTAAATTATGATAATTCGATAATTAAACCAAAAATGATGGATCTAACTTGCATAAACATATGAAATGACATAGAAATTACGAGTTTAAAGTTGCTATATTATATCCTGTGGTGATTCACATGAAAATACACTTAACACGATGTAGATCTAAGTAAAACGACTTGAAAATGATTAAACTAAGATCATAGAACACATATACTTGATTGAATCCGTGTGAGAGATGCATATCACTCATCAATTCCTCAAAACAACTCAAAGGCAATGAAGTATGATTCCAAACAACAAAGAATTTTCTCTAAAATTTGATTCAATGAACTTCTCTTTGAATGGCGTAGATCTGGCTTCAAACGATGTAGATCTTGAATTCTTTAAGCTCTAATGGTGGAAAGGTGTAGGAGATGGAGAAATGAAGGACCGCTAGCTTTTCCAAATGAGAGAATGAAGAAAGTAAACTATTCTCCATGCCTCTTACCCCCTATTTATAGCCTTCCACCAGCCCACTAATGGGCTTCTCCAAGTTAGCCCATTATGGCTTAAAAACCTGAACATCAAACTGTTAAACCTTAAAACAACGATTCCTCTCAAACCGCTGAACCAAATCTTTAATGTGGCCACTCTACGGAAAGGGAAACATCATTTCCTTTTTAATGAAACAGGTCTCAGCTCCTGATTCAATCCAAGTCAAAAGTTATGCCTTGTACAATATTGATAGGGGAAAAATGGTCATAAACAAAATTGGTAAAAATTATAGACATGTCTCAGATCCCCATAAGCAACATATTAAAATATGAGAATGAATCAACCCTCAGGGAATAAAATAAAAATATCTTATGATCTTCCGATACGTAAAATTCAGGTTGTTACAGATGACCTAAGTTTTTAACCTAAAATCTAGCAGTCCTAAATCCCCTAGCTCTATTATAAATATAACTCCAAACCTAATGTATTCCTCCCTACTTAGTTTCTCTATTCTCTGCCTCCGCCTTAAACAACCTTCTTCTCCAATATTTTAATGGAGTTCCGAGGCTTGAGTTTGCACATATTTTTGGAAAAATATTTATATATAAAGATTTCTTACCAAGGCATAATTGGATTTTCTTAAAATAGTGAGTACTTTCAGTAATTACAAGATTCAATTTAAGTTATGGGTTTAATCTGACAGTATAATAGTTGCTGATTTCTTCATATTTATGTTTTCTTTTCTATAAATAATCTATGCATATCTGGTTACTTTTTTATATATATTTCTTTAATCATTTCCGTTACTGTAAATTTATTTAGTTCATATTTGTCTCTTTTTCTTCGTATACAATTTTATTACAGTTTAAATTCATCCCTATTTTATTCAGATATGTTTTTATTTATTAGAGCCTAGGCCATGTGAGAGCCCAACCATTGTGCTTTTATTTTTACGTTGAGTTTAGGTCTTTAAAGAGCCTACACCATTATTCCTATTTGTTGATGCACAGTTCGAGGTAAAAATATTCAACTGACAATAAAAGCTCATTTGGGAAAAAATACTAATTATGTATAAAGATAAATTGGGCTTATTGGAACTGTGAAATAAAGGGTAATTGAATTATAACTTTGATAAATTGAAAAATGGCATTTCTATATACGCTAAATAGCAGGGGTTGGGTTGTACAATGAACTTAAACAAGAATGATGTTTGTAGACAACCTGTAAATTGAAGTTTACATACAACCTAGAGTATGACGAAATGTTACACAAAGAAAGTAGATATATTAATAGAATTAAGATTTGCATTAAGTTTAAAATAAAAAAATTAATAAGCATAAGCATTATTAATATAGGAGTTCGCTCCGGCAGCTACTACTGATTAGGGAAAATAAGGGGCTCGTAGTAATGGTTCGTTCCTGCAGCATGGGCAGGCTAATTAGGGAAAATAAGAGGCCAACTATAATAATTAATTTATAGTGACCTAGGCATTTGTTTGCAATTCTATAAGGGTCTAGGGTAGTTAGGCAATCAATAATAATACTACGGTGGCCTTTGCACAAGTAAATTAAATTGGGAACTAAATTCAGATTGCATTTTTGGTTCGGGATTCATATCAGTTAGTATTCCTTTTTATCATACTACACCAAGGTCTCACAAGGTGGTGAAGGCATGCTTACACTGAACTGGGTAGTAAGAGGTCCAAACAAGGTGGGTATGGGCGCGTTCCGCCAGGGTAGTGAGCGTTCATCGCGCCGATTAGAAAAGGTAAGACACTGTGATGCTTGTGATTTGCTCTATATCCTTAGAGATGATTAGCTTCTTTCCTTATTTATTATATTGTTCTTTAAATTATTATTCTATCTAGATTTCCTCTCTTATGACTCATGCTAGTAATTACTAAACTTACCAGGCATTATGTTTGACTAGTTTTCTTACTCTCTTCTTCCTTCCTTCCCTTTCCCCTAGGTTCTTAGGGTGGAGGATCTAGTAGATGATAGAGTGTTGGCCTAGCTTTTCCCACAAGTAAACCCGCAAATAACGACTGATTTTCATGGAATCTATAAAGGTTATTTTCTAGAATTTTTTTATTTTAACTTGTTTCAAAATATTACCAGCGAGTTCTGATTTCCGTCGCTAAACCATAGCAAATTGCAATGGCTTAACGTCATCATTTTTTCATCGTTGAATTCCGTTGCAGTTTGAGAGAGTTTACCGTTGTGTATGTTTTGAAGTTATTTTGCAGCAAGTTTTCAAGGGATTTGCAAGGGACTGGTATGCTTATTCTTCATAAAAATGTTACTTTTATGTTTTTAATAAGTAATTGATAAGTAAAAATAAATTTTAAATAATTAATGTTAATAATAAAACACTAATAACAAAAATCAAATAATTACCATTAATATTAAATAAAGTTCAATAGTTAGCATTAATAGTATTATATAATGTTTTATAATTAATATTTTTAATCGTTAATAAGTAATAAGTTAATAGTTTATAGTTATTTTTAATAATTATTGAGTAACATTTTCATAATTTGTAATTTACAATTGTTTTTAATGATTAATGATATCGTATA
The DNA here is from genome assembly GCA_030737875.1 of Allium sativum. Taxonomy (NCBI): domain Eukaryota; kingdom Viridiplantae; phylum Streptophyta; class Magnoliopsida; order Asparagales; family Amaryllidaceae; genus Allium; species Allium sativum. The sequence goes on from CM060909.1 coordinate 284,610,399, forward strand.
ATTAATTATTATTAACCAACTAATTGATTGATAAGTTCAAATAATAATATTTGAACAATGTTTAATAACTTATACTTAATAACTTATTATTATCGGCAATTCTAGAAAATATAAACATTACGCTACAAATATCAATACTTATTCTGGTCTAGTTTTGCTCGATGATTTTAAAATATTCAAAAAAAGAATATTAACAAAATAAACATTCATAGTTTTTTGTATATTTTGTTGTAATAAAATCAGCCAAAAGGAAGTAATAATGTTGAGAAGGCGGCCTGCAGAAATTAGAAAGGCGGGGTCCCAAAATTTTCGTTTTGCTTCTTCTCTCAAATAAATTTTTGTTTACACCAGTCCCTATAACCCTGAATCGCACTTTGCCTTTCCTTTACGTTAATCAAAAGGAGAATTAATCGGGTGCGATTCTAATGGTTTATTTTTTCACCACTCTTCACTTTATGTTCCCTTTATTCTTCAGTCCCTATAACCCAAGATCTAACCCTATTTCTCGCTCTGCCACAAGATTCTTTCACCCCTTTGCAGCGTCAGTCGTCGCCGCTGTTTTGCTGACCCACTTTTTATTATTGCGCCTTCAACGTATGCTACATGACCCGACTTCGACGAAGTAGATTGGAAACTCAGTTGTAAATCAATAAGCGGACCTCTTTTTTTATTTACTTTGCAATTTTTTTTAATTTCTAAGATAGATTAAGATGTAGATTGGAATATACCGAAGATTTTTGAACTCAAAAGCATATGTGTAGGAATCCCTAATTCAAAAATTGGTGAAAGTTTACATAGACAATAGTCAATTTGATAGGTGGTTCTCAGAAGCAGGTAAGCCAATGGTTTCATCGGTTTTTTTAAAGTGTCAGCATTGTTTTTTAGGTTAAGTGTAAAAAACTTTTCTTTAGAGAGCTGCCAGAACTAGACGATCTATGCCTGAAAAGCTGGTTCCTAGATGCACTATTGTTGACGAGGTAGTTTAAATATTAATCATTTTGAAATTGAGATTTAGAAATGAATTATGCTATGTTTACGTGATTAAGGCTATTCACACACACGCCTTTCCTTGATTTTACACACACATACATTTTGAATTTATATCTTTTTGTGACGTGCAGGTCAAGGAAGCAATACTGCAAAGATGTAAAGAAGTTGAAAAAACTGTTATAGAACAAACTACAGATAATGCCATCTTTGACCAGCTAAGAAAGATGATTCTGTAAGAATAATAATTATGAAAGTTAATGCCTGTTTAGTACTTATCACAATAACTTAGTAGAAATTGTTGAAATTGTAGATTCAAATACTGTTTGAAGAGGAAAGTAATCAATTAATTGATTTCATCAATCAATTAATTTGATTTGTATGAGAGGAAAGATATTAATTATATTGCCAATCAATTAATCAATCAATCAGTGAGGTACAAAAGAGGAAAGATATCTATTTTTAATTAATTGATTTTACAATGGAAAGAAATAGTAGTTATATTTTGAAGATTTTTAAGGTCCAATTAGAATATTTGATTAGGTCTTCTACTTGCCTATATAAGTAGCTTATAGGTTTGGATTATTTGCATTTGTAAGGGAAAAGGTTATTTTCTTTTTGTTTGGGATTGAGATATATTCTCAATTTTTTAGGCTTTCTCTTGTAATCATTTTGGTGAATTAATAAACATTTTGTTTGGAGGAATTTGTTTGTGATTTTTTTTCTCTTCACTTCTTATCTCTTCTAAAATCTAATTGTGTAGAGATCCTACAAAATTTCCTAACAGATTGGTATCAGAGCCTACTACACAATTTTTTGAAGAGAGTTTGAATATGGAGAAAATAATTGTTGAAAACCTTAATGGGAGAAATTGGGGATTATGGAAGGCGAAGATAGAAGATTTTCTCTATCTTAATGATCTTCACCAACCACTAGAGAACAATGGGGAAAATCCTAGCAATTTATCTGAATCAAAATGGGAGACATTAGATAGGAAGGCTGCTGCGTCTATTCGCTGTTTTTTGGATAATTCAGTGTTTCATATTGTTGCTAATGAAACATCTGCTTATGCAATATGGAAGAAATTGGAAGGAGTTTATGCAAAGAACTCCGCAACAAACAAGGCTCTTCTTATGAGAAGATTGGTGAATCTGAAGCTTAAGGAAGGTGGATCAATTGGAGAACATCTTAATGATTTTCAGGCAATTGTGAATCAATTGGCTGCCGTGAATTTCAAGGTGGATGATGAGACACAAGCTTTGATGTTAATGAGTTCATTACCAGAGAGTTGGGAAACGCTTGTTGTTGCATTAAATAACTCAAATTTGGATGGAGTCGTTTCAATGGGATCCGTGGTTAGCAGCTTAATTAATGAGGAGATGCGGAGGACAAACCTCGTGGAAGAAAATGACAAGGACACAACAAAGAATAAAACTCCAATTGAAGAGGCTTATTTTGCAAAAAGGGTTACTCATCGATACATAGAAAGACAGTCAAATAGACCAAATATGAAAAAGGAATTCAGTTTCTATTATTGTGAGAAACCTGGTCATCAACTGAGATTTTGCAATAAGCTTAAAAAGGACAAGGAGAAGATGAAGGCTTTAGAAGAAGAGACAGATGAACAAAATAATATTAACAATGATGAGGTGAATCTTGATGAGGAAATTGAGGGCGACGTCTTTTGTGTCAATGAAGGCAAGAACAAAAGTTGGGTCCTTGACTCTGGTGCATGTTTCCATATATGTAATCAAAAGAATGCATTCATTGAATATAAAGAGCAAGATGCTAATGTGGAATCCGCTAATGGCGAAAAGTTGTGTGTTAAAGGGATAGATTCTATTAGACTGAAGATACATGATGGAAGGGTGCTGAAACTCACAGAAGTCAGGTATATTCCAGAAATTACCAAAAATCTTGTATCTGCAGGACAATTAGAAGTAAAAGGGTACAGCTTTTCAACTCGAGGTGGAGTAACAAAGATTTGGAAAGGTAATAGGGAGGTGTTGCGCGCTAAGAGAGATAGCAACAACATTTACAATACTTGGAAAGATGGTGGAGAACGAGGAAAGTTCTTATTCTATGGATGAAGGAAGAAATTTATCTCAATTAAGGCAGAGCCAGCAACGTAAAGCCACAAAAACTGCATGGAGGCCATTGTGGCATTGCAAGCGTTTTTGAGATCATTTTTTTTGGGGGTACATCTAATAAGGAGGATGCACTTTTGTAGGCGGTAGTTGAGTTTGTTGTTTTGTTTTGAGATTGATGATCGTTGGAGATGTATGATATTTGAATCAAGGTGGAGTGTTGAAATTGTAGATTCAAATATTGTTTGAAGAGGAAAGTAATCAGTTAATTGATTTCATCAATCAATTAATTTGATTTGTATGAGAGGAAAGATATTAATTATATTGCCAATCAATCAATTAATCAGTGAGGTACAAAAGAGGAAAGATATCTATTTTTAATTGATTGATTTTACAATGGAAAGAAATAGTAGTTATATTTTGAAGATTTTTAAGGTCCAATTAGAATATTTGATTAGGTCTTCTATGTAACGACCCGACTTTTCGACCCTCAAATGTCGACACTAATACATCCACGGTATTCACGTGCCGAGCATCCAAGTGCCGAAAAGACGAAAAGTTAGGGTGAAATAAAATAAAAAGAAAATAGACTGAGGAAGAAGAGGACACAATATCAGAATCTCACAACGGAACGGTAACATATAATATAATGAATGATCTTTACCAAATAAAACTGTATGATTACAACTATCAGAGAAGACTAACCTATCATCAACTTGGACAGTTATAACAACCCGTCCTCATAAATGTTGATGTACAACATAGAATGCAGCAGATATAAAAAGTACGGTAAGATGAACTCCAACTCTCTTCCAAAAGCTCCAAGGCATCCAAAGTAAAACCTGCCATACTCAGCCTACTCGAAGGAGTATGTGATAATTTTAAGGAAAACAAAAACCAAGCGTCAGACATCAGTCTGGTATGAGAAACTCAAGATACACATTGCATGTAACAACATTGAGGGGACTGTGCAGATAACTGCTCCGGATTTCCCCTCAATTGAAACCAACCATTTATTAGGAGAAGTATAGTTGTATTATAAATAATGTCTAGGGTGTAAAATATAAATAAATTCACATAGAAGGAATGGTTACATTGGTTACATTCGACAACTATTAAGTGTACAAACAAAACCGATAAGGCACGTTCGCATATTGGATTTTCCATCGGAGATCTCTCAATACAGATCCAAACTCCATGCACAAGGGTCAGAAAGTACCTCCGAGCATCGCATATCTCTAGATAAAATATACCATAAGGTAAACACAACTGGCCCACGCACGAAACACCGAAGTGCACCACGTGGAACCAAATATATCCAACTCCCGCGCGCAACTTCGAGGAGCTCCCGCACGATTCGATAATAAGCATACACTAGATATGGAGTCAATATATCCTGCCGTAGGTTAGCAAAACCCCAGATTGTGCTCCTACTCTGTTTTTAGCCATTTCCAATGTCGAGGTTTCGTTAGGCATCTTTCACACGAGTCTTCATCACTCGAACAGAACAAGAATTCCCAGTTGGAATCCCACAGCTCAATAGATCTTGGAATCACACATAGACTACTTCACAGATCTCGGAATCATACATGGATTCCAATACATCAACAGATCTTGGAATCACACATAGATTCTTTCATAGATCTTAGAATCACTATATGTGTTAGAGCATCTCAACAGATCTCGAATCGCCATATGGCCTTCACTTCACAACCGCTTCCAAAACATAGAACCCGTATACTAGTTTTGAAGTGGTTTTCGATAAGTAAAACACTTACCAATCCCGGTCTCCTCAAAACCAATCGCTAAATTTAAGGCCAAGTTCTATAGTCAACTAACTAACTACATTTCACACAATATACGATTGTATATGGAAAACAACCCTGCTTAATTTCCATAACAACCGAATAAACATTCAAGGCACTATCAAGATCACGAAGCATGATAACAGCCAAATCACTATCAAGTCACGCAACATGACAATTAGCCGAAGCACGGTTAACTCATATAAACGGCTTCTAATCCCATTCTCATTTAATTAATATTTCATTAATTAAAACTTATTTTATTAGTAAAACTCCTTTTAACTAATAAAACTTCACTTGTCAAATACAACTTCAATTATTAATCAATAACTCATACTCGATTAATATTCCTTTATTAGTAAAACTTCTTTTAACTAATAAAACTTCGTTTGTCAAATAAGACATCACTTATTAATCAATAACTCATACTCGATTAATATTCCTTTATATACTAGCGTATATATTCAACTTATACATATAAAATGTGTATATGTATATATTCTACGAATTACCTAATCTGTTATAGACTTACTACCCAAAAAGGGTTTTAATATACTTATCCCTCCGGTATAAGTATAATCACAATTCAATTCCAAGATTTCCTATTTAACTTCAATATTTCAAAACGTACTCATATACTTATCCCTCCGGTATAAGTATATCTACAATTCATTTTATAAGATTTTTTAAAGTATAACCAAAGAGGTTAAAACCATTGTTTAATAAAGAACCTCTTCTCTTTTATAAGTTAAACATCTTATTCAATATCTTTATTCTGAAAGATTCATATACTTGTTTCTATCTTTAAAATCAATTATTAAAGATCTAAGTATATTCAAAATCATTAAACCGTATATTCCAGTTTAACTACATTCCAAGGGTTTCAAAACAAGTGTTGCTAAAACAATGTTTACAACAAACCCAAAACAATCCTTTATAATTTATCCTTAAATGTTTGTTTAAAGATTCAATTATATTTACTTCCATGATATAATCTGAGAGGGTTAAAGACTAATGTAATTAACACATTGTCACGACAAACCCAAAACCATTTTATGCTTACAGAAATCACACTTCGTGTACTTAACTCGTTTCCGACATTATCAACTTAACTATCCCTCGATCAAGAGTGAGGCCAGGTAAGTTAGAGCACTGGTTACATACCACCCCTTGCCTAGACACCCCATTCTTGACACTCACCGATAGATAAGCCTACTTGTCGGCTTATTAGAATTAAGCACAATAATCATGATATTCAATAAACAAGTAATTAGCAAGTGCACTTATATGACTATTCTAGCTTTACACACTTTCAAACTTACTTCAATTTAACATATAAGTTAAACAACTATTTTAATATGATAAGAAATCACTAAGGATGTCATTGCAAAGTTTCATACAAAGTGTTGAAAACACAACAATTCAAACTGCATCTATAGCGACCATCGCTATAAGTGCACTTTCAAGTTCAAGTCCATAATATGTCAATCCATACTAATTCTTATGTGCTTTGTTTCAAATCCATTCCACTTGTTATACAAGTAAATTCAAATACAATTCTAAGTCCATTCAAGTCCATTCCAATCCATTAACATGGATCACATATGTCGCTTACTTTTAAAGTAAGAATCAAGTTCACATTTTTAACATAAGTTACCAACATTCAAGCAACTTTAACAATAGTTAAAAACATGCAAAAGATTTATGTTCGCTATCCTAAATAGTGAGTAAACTCACCTTAATCCTTAGAAAATCCAAGATCCAATAATAAGAATAAAGATCCAAGAATAAGAACAAAGATCCAAGCTAGCAACCTCCTTCCTTCCCTTGTTTTTCCTTGCTTTCTTCCTTATATAGCTCACGACCAAAGATGAAAATTGAGAGGGGCTTGGATTTTTCAACTTCTAACTTGCTAAAAGGTCTTGTAATGGCATAAGAAGGCTACACTCAAAGTTTGAGTTGATTTGGAGTTGGTTTGAGTATAGTTTGAGAAAGTTAGTAAGGAAGAGGAAGAAGATGAAGATAAGCCATTAAAAAGCTTCACTTTTGCTTAGGAATTTTGTGTAAGAAAGAAGGAGGTATACCCCTCCTTATATAGGAAAAAGAAAGTGGATGGGAAAAGACCAAAATGCCCTTAAAACCCTAAACACACTCATGAAAGAAGTGAAAGGTGTGTAAGAGAAGTGAAAGGTGTGTAAGAGAAGTGAAAGGTGTGTAAGAGATGGTAAGTTTGCTTTTTCAAAGCTTAAAAAGTAAGCATTCATTTGTATACATATAAGAAGCTTATATACATACACTTAGGATATTTTCTAAACTCTTGATGTGACTAATTATGATTACATATATATGTGTATGTGCATATATACAAATATATCAAACAACGTTGCAACGATATGAAACAACTACTATTCAACGATAGGATGTGAATCTGGAAGTTGAACCTCGATCATATTTTTAGTTATTTATCAAATGATTTATTCAAGTAAATAAAACTTGGAAATAAATCCATTAACTTATTTAAACAATTAAAACAAGCATATTCAAATTGTAAAGCACTTATTTGAATACTTAAATACCCAAAATACAAAAACTTTCCTTAAATGCTCATTTTTTAAAATGATGACATCATCAAAATAGTTAACCATAAATATGAAAAATACTTTTATTAGCTAACTACTTCCCTAATGATTAATTAGAAATTCACTAAAAATTTCAACAACTTTTACTGAGAAAATAGCCATTTATTGATAAAACGATTTTCGGTCATTTTATCAATATTTTACCAAAAATATATTTTTGAAAGCATTTTTCCAAAACGAGTGTAGAATTATAAATTACTAATTAAATGATGTTTAACAAGGTTATAAAATCATATTTATAACACTTAACAATATTACAAATTGTTATGTTATTCAAAGATTAAGTGTTCGAATTTTTCGGGTCTTTACATTCTACTTTCCTATATAAGTAGCTTATAGGTTTGGATTATTTGCATTTGTAAGGGAAAAGGTTATTTTCTTTTTGTTTGGGATTGAGATATATTCTCAATTTTTTTAGGCTTTCTCTTGTAATCATTTTGGTGAATTAATAAAGATTTTGTTTGGAGGAATTTGTTTGTGATTTTTTTTCTCTTCACTTCTTATCTCTTCTAAAATATAATTGTGTAGAGATCTTACAAAATTTCCTAACAGATAAAACATAATCCCCAAAGCCATATCCTATCTTTCTATCCATTGTTTTGAATCTTTCTTTTTCTTTCGTTTCAGCATGTCTGGGGATCTTAACCTTCCGGAGGGCGTACCGATACCTGGCTGGTTCAGGAGGTACCTAGAAGCTATGGCTAATGATGCAGGCCCAACAAACATCCCTCCTCCCCTAGCCGCAACGGTTCCTCCTGCTCCCCCTACAGGTCAACCTGTTTTGCCCAGATCCGATTTTCTTCGGCGTGTGACGTGATTTTGGCTGTTCTGATGGTCTGGATTGGTTCTAGGTTAATATCTAAGGCCCTGGACACTTATATTCTCCTATAAATACATACCTAAGCCAAAACCTAAATCTCCTACACTTTATTCCGACCGTCATTACATAACAGTGGTATCGGAGCCGAAGGTTCGGACTCGGTCATACAGGCAAGGGAGTGCTCTCAAAAGATACTCATAGGATGCGAGTCAAGGGGGAGACTGTTAGGATTGCCTCGCATGTTGTTAAGGAGGAGTGACGGGTTGGAATTAATAGTCCCACATCATGGAATAAATTGTAGGAATTGTGTACAAATATGAACTGGTAGGCACGTAACAACAGGGATTCCTTTTGTTATATGGGAGTTGTGTGCCAGCTCATATTCGTGCAAGGAAGGGGGCTTTGTTCCGACTGTCATTACATAACAGAAATCACCCTAAAAGTAGTTTGTGAGAGGAGGTGCGATGGGTTATACTCTCCAATTTATCTAGTTTTAACGATGTTTAGCTTATATACAACTATGCTTCCAAATGAAACATGTTAGTCTACTTTATCAATACTGATCCGATGGTAATTCTTTTATTTATCAGTGACCACACCCAACTATCAGAGAGTTAAATAGGTTGTTATCATGTATGTGTATAATGCCAATTTTAATTTGAGTCCATCTTGCACACCGTTACTTTTGGGATTCAAACTTTGATTGGCTGAATAATCTCTCATACCATTTGCGCGTAGGACTTAAACCAACTTGTTTCTAGAGGGTTCCATGTAGGATATATAGTAATCAACCTATGTCATTTTACAAGTTGTGTCATTACACATTAATTATCATAGAAACCTCTGATTCAAAGTGAACACTTAATTGGTCATCTTATGAGAGTTTTTATTGGACGGTATCTCTTTTTAGTTCCTATTTAAGTTTCTTTGTTTTCATGTGATCAAAGATTGTCGAAGTTGACACTCCTCAATCTATGTTTGAAGAACAAGGCAAGAAACTATATGGGGTAAATCTATTGCAAATACATGCTTGTGCACTTTTTCTTCATTAGTGTTAAATTTTTGGGTATTAACACTTGTATTTTTATTCATTTATCATTACAAGTAGAGCACAGACTAAGTGATGAGCAGCTAGCTTCTCTTTCAAGTGAACAAGCAGTGAAGACATACCATGAGAACCAAAGTGAAAACATAACTAGTATAATAAAATAGATGGTTGCTGTGGGAGAGGTTTTCAAGGGTGAGAATTTGCAAGTATGCTTCTTATTAAGGACATACTGGTCCTTGTATAATTCATATTTGTTAATAAATATATAGATTATGTGCATCTGTGGTTCACTGAACTGCTTCTATTTTGTATTTGGACTGATATGTCTATCTGCAACTAGCAAAGTAGTGCTAAGTGATAAATACATGAATTTGCACTAAGAATCTCTTAGATCATTGAAGTTTTGTAGCTGTATATGCCACCTTATATGTTATATGATTTCACTCCATTCTAAAATAAATAAGTCTATTCTAGCAGTTTATCTCTAGACATTGATACACTGTATGTATAACATTACTAGTCCTATTGTAGGTTTCGTATCTTTGTCTCATATGAAACATTTAAAAATACTACATTAAGCATTAACATACTAGTGTTCCTCAGATTTCAACTGAGGAAGTAGTCAAATAGGTTCAAAATTCTATAGCTGAATTCGATCGTCATGCCAAGAATATGACAAGGAATTAGTGAAAGAGCAGGTATTTTCTTTCTTCCTCATCAATCCCCTCTCTTCAACCATATGTTTTCATGAAAACAAGATATAATATTGTATTACTATATTTAGGTAAATCAGTGCAACAGCAAAGCTATTTTAGCTTCTCATTTCATCTGTTGCAGGTGCAAGAAGTCATGGAAGGAGCAAAGGTAAGCAAACTCGGAATGCCATCGGACAGAGCAGCAATATCGACTTAATGTATAGAGTGACAACTGATTTTTTTATAATTAATCTGACGTTGATTGTATGATATAATATTGGAACTATTCGATAATCTCATTTATGTTTGACAAATGGATGATTTGTAATTCATATACATAAAAATATATAGATTTTTTTGTGTATTTCAAGTTCGTAAATTCAAGAAAGCTTGTAAGTGACATTTTTTAAATATCAATTACGTCTGCGTATGCATGCTGAAGTACTTGTGTGTGTGTGTGTATATATATATATATATATATTATGTAGAGGCAGATCAGAAGGGGAAGAGCAACAGACTACCAACAAAAGGTTTTTAAATAAAAATTATTTTATCGCCAATCCATTACTATCCTGCAAGGGTTTACTGATGGATAATTGTAAATATTTCTAAAAAATACTTTTTCATTGCTGAAACGTCGGTAAATAAATTTTGAATTAATTTAAAATTAATTTTTTTTGTTTGTTAAATGACGGAAAATGGTCGGAGAACTCACGCTAAAATCCATCGCAAAATTTTGACACAGTTACTGTCGTGCTTTTTACCGACCATCGGTTTCCACCGAAAATCCGTCGCTAAGCCCTATATAGCGACGGATTGCCAGCGGATAACACCGCTGCTATTTACAATTTTTCTAATAGTGCATTGGAGATTCACATTTGTTTTATTCTCTACTTTTACATGTATTGCTCCACGTCTGATTTATTCTTGTACTTGATGTTGAGATGGATTTTTGTTTTAGTACTCTGATTATGCTATTTTGTTAGAAGTTGTGGTTTTTATGAGCTATGATGTAATAACACTTTTTATTATGCTTTGAATGAAAATTTTGAGTTCCGCTGTGTTTTTCTTATGTTGTGTTGTGAATTTTAGTCTTTGTGATGTTGTTCTATATCTATATTCATAATAAAATCCTCATATAGGTAACGTTAAGAAATTTGGGGTGTTACAAAGAGTCTTAGAAATTATGTTAAAGTCATGTTGCACTTATCTGATCTCCATCCATTTTTACAATTCAAAAATATTCCTATTTTAAATTATCTTTTCAAAATGATTTTAAATTAAATTCCACTTTTTAATTTCTCTTTACAAAAAAACTTCAAATATCATTTGTTTTCAAAATAGTCCTTTCAGAAAGGAATTTTTATAGTAACTTTACTTTGAAATATTTTTATACTTATTAGATTTTAATATTTATAATTTTGATACTTATACTTTAATTTTTTATAAATTTATGCATTGTTTTTTAATAATGCTTTATATTTACTTTCATATTTACATTTTAAATATACATTTACTTTGATTTTCAATTTTATACTTTTTATACTTTGGTGTTATATATATTATACTTATATTTACATTTGTTATTATAGTTTTATTTTACTTAAAATTCAAAATTTAAATTATACTATAGATTTTGATTTTTAACTTCATGATTTAATACTATTATAGTTTTAATATTATCATTTTTAAGTTTCATATATATGGTTATACAATTTTAATATACTTTTACTTAAATTCCTTTAAAATAATTTATAAGTTTTCTTAGATTTACTCTGTCTAAAATGAACGTTTACTATGAGTAAATATGTTTACAAAGTTTCAAAACATATATATAAGTTTGTATTTTCAAAACTTTTTCAAAACAAACTACTTTTAATTTTTGCCTAGCTCATGTCGATGTATGGACCTCATACATGTTGACATATAATGGAGAATTTCAAATTTTAGATTTGAAAATAATTTCTATTCACGATAAGTTTTCTTTAACAGTTATACCTCTCTACATTTATAAATACCCTTCTTCAAAAATGAAAATAACTAACTTTTTTTGTATTTTCTCACTTTCCCTTCTCCTCACTTGAAAATCTTAAATTCTATATCATATTCTGGCGAATTTTCAACTGAGCCAAGCTGTTTCTTCTTCGATTTGATTCTACTTCAAACTTTATTCACCTCTACTACTGTCAAAATGAAAATCAGAGTTATAGGAGCAATTGTAAATAAGGTCGATGGATCCATGTCTGCATTCACTATATGAACGACTCAAAAAGTAAAACAGACGTGACCATGTAATCCTCAATCTAGTTAAATCTGATTATGCTAGGTAAAAAGTATTTGACAGTGACTTGCTTGCCTAGAACTCAAGTTGGACGAGGATGTATAGCTTGCAAATCAAATTGGCTTACCCAAAGGTCTGAGTTCTAAAGAGTCACCTTATGGGCTTGAAATCAGAGAGTGAAATTATTGATATTAATAAAGACCGTACGTAGTGCAAACTCTATGTAGGGTATTTCTGAACCAGTATAAAAACCCTGATGTGTTTCTTCCTTTATTGCATTTACTTTTCTCCACTTTTATCAATATTCACTCCCTATCTAGTGTTATTCTAGCCTTAAGATCCTTAATCCGCATCATCTTCATTTGATAACAAAGCATTGATTTTCATAAGCTTCACAATATGACTTTTGAAAAGTTTTTAAAATGAAATTTTGATAAAATTATTAACACGATTTTCATGTGGATATTGCGCAAAATCATGGTGATATTACTTATTAAATTTACATCCATTTATTGTAAAAGTTAGTTAATCTTTTGTGGATGTATTTTCTATAGGATAAAACATGTTACTTGGCAAATGGTGAAAAGACATGGTGAAAAAAAATTTCAAATCAAAAAGAACAAGCGGATATTGGATAGTGGATGTTCGAGGCATATGACTAGAACCTGGAGATTTTAAAGGATATTGTTTATAAAGATGGTGGGTTGATCAATTTTGGAGACAAATTTCAAGGATATGTGGTTGATATCGACAGTGTCAGCAACTCTAAAACTTCCACTATTTCTAATGTTTTATTGGTTAGGAATCCAAAATATAATCTTCTTAATATAAGTCAACTATGTGATCTAGGCTATAAAACTAAATTTGAAAAAGATAGGTGCTTAATCGAAGGTAATGAATCATACATTATATTTGAAAGAAATAGAAAATGAAACATTTATATTTTAAGTATGGAAGGTTAAAATAAGTACATGTGTCTTCTGGCTGATACAAGTGATCCTTGGATTTGGCATGGAAGATTCGATTATTTAGAATTCAAAAGATTTCTAAATACAATCTCGTTAGAGGTATTTGGAAAAGTAATTTTATAGTATATAAATTATGTAAGGCATCCCAACTAGGAAGCCTTAGAAGTTCTTTTTAAATCAAAAATACGATTTCTACATCTCAATACCTCGAACTTGTTCATTCAGATTTATATGGCCCTTTGCAAATTCGATCTATAAGTCAATATAGATATATATTTCTAGTAGTAGATGATTACTTTAGGTTTGTGTGGATGATTTTCTTAAGATATAAAAGTGAAGCTTATGAATAATTTAAATTCTTCACTAAAATAAATATAAATCAATTTTCTATTAAAATTAAGCCTATAAAGAGTGATCACGGTGGGGAATTCAAAAATAAAAAATTTGTAATAAGAAAGGGATAACCTGAACACCTCGACAAATTGGAGCAGTATAATGTAAAAATATGACGTGTCAACAGTATGGCAAAACCATGTTAAATAATAGTAATTTTCCAAGACATTTTTGGGTCAAAGCAGTTGTGACAACCTGCTACATTTAAAAAGAATTTTAATAAGACCACTAACAAATAGAAAATCATATGGATTACTTTATAGTAAAAATCATAAAGCAATTTATTTTAAAAATTTTGGTAGCAAATGTATAATTTTAAATGCTAAAAGGTAATTTGCATTAATTTGTTTCGAAAATAGATAAAGGTGTTTTTATTGGTTATTCAGATTGAAGTAAAGCTTATAGAGTTTATAATACCAAAACCAAGACCATTGAAGAAACATTACATGTTTTTTGATGAAAAATTTAAATCAATTAATAATATAATATTAACGAGGAAGAAAAATTTATAAAAGAAAGGTAGGGGCGCGCGACTTTGGATTTTGTTTTGGTTTTTAGATTATTCCATCTTTGGATTTGGATTTGGATTTTGAATTTGGTTTGGGATTTTGGATTCGACTTTCTTTCATGAACAGATCTTGCTTGCTTTTCATCATGGTTAAGCGTAAGAAGCTCGATGCAATTACAGAAACTTAAGGTACTGGAGGTAAAGGAAGTCAAGAACTTTCTTTGACTAGGAATACCTCGAACTTTGTTACTCGAAAGGATGCATATGAAATCATTTAAGGTTTGTATATGGATTTGAACGCTCGACTCAAGCGATAGGAAGAAGAAATGACTACTTTTCTCACTCGGATTGAGGCTTGATTTGGAAGTACTGGAAGGTTGACAGGCCAAGAAGACATTACCGGGACAAGTACTAGTGTTCCGCAAGCTGCAATTGGAGACTTGGGGAAACCCCGCAAACTAATCAACAGGGAGATGTCAATCTACGGACCGGTGCCGTTCCCGCTATGCTTGGGGACAATACCCCTTTTCCCGACATCACTCCCGCCCGTAACGCTTTGGTTGGTCAAGTCATGGGATCCAACATTGGTAATGTGGCTTAATCATCTTTGCACGCATTTTGGATGGTAGCGCTTCCACTGTTCCGGGAGTAAGGATTGCGCCCGATGTAGCTCCTTAGGTTGGAATTCAACCAGAAGTTCTTCTTGCTAATCAACCGGTTGTTAATGTGGACCTAAACACTAGGGGCACCAGTGTTGCTTTGCATAACTTGAATCAGTTGCTCGCTTTTGGTAATGGATCTCAAATTGTGGATGTTATTTGTCAATTTACTCGAGACAGTGCCACTTCTTCGGATTTGGATTGTGTTACTCGCAGTCCATTCTCTTTGGATATCAGGAATTTTCGTACCCATCAGAATTTAAATTGTCGGTTTTGGAACTTTATGATGTTCAGAAGGATCCGACTACTCACTTGATGCTCAACGTGCACCACATAGAAGTTCTCTCTTCTTCGGAAGGTGTCATGGCAAAGTTTTTTCTGCTTTAATTACTTGACAGACATTGCTGACATGTAGTTTTGGCAGTATGAAATGGATTCTACTCATTCTTGGAACGTTTTGGGTGGGAAGTTCATCGAGCAACTCAGAGTTCACATCGCTCATCCAATTAGCGTTATGACTCTAATAGAAATTAAGAAGAAGTCTGGTGAGACTGTACATAATTTCTTGAAATGGTTTAATGTGGCGGTGACATCGGTCGACAAATCTGACCGGTCCATGATTTCGATGGTCGCAGTCTCTAGTGTTCTTGATAAGTTTGAGTTCAAAACTTCTTTACACCAAAACCCATCGAGGGATCTCGGTGAGTTCTACACGAAGCGGAAAGGTCTCTTCGTAGAGAAGATGCAAGGACCGACAAAAAGGTTCTCAGGGCTAATGTTGTTAAGGGGAGGACACCGTCCAACTCTCGCAAAGCTAAGGATTCTAGCACAAATAGACCTCCTTCGGGAAATGATCAGAACATGGCTTGGAAGCATCCTAAGTTCTAGTCTTATTCGAAACTTACTCACACCCTTGAAGAGATTTACTTGGAAGTTCATCCCACTGCTCCTTTCAGAAAGCCTTTCGCAAGGGGTTCGATGCAAAGAGAAAAGGACAATCGTTGGCATTGCTTATTTTATGATCTCGACGGTCATAACACAAACGACTGTCGAAATCTCAAGGATAAGGTTAAAGAACGTGTCAGACGTGGTGAGATGACACAATTTGTTTGGACTCAGGTTGTGGTGCTAAGACAGGCACAACCCCCTCATGCTACTCAGGATAGGCCCGGGCCTAGTGCTCACCCCAACAACATAATTATTAATTGATCTTTAATTCTGGTTGTGGTGTCTCGGATTTAGGCCTCTGGACATCAATATATTTCGTCTTGTGGTTTCTAGTCTTCTGGCATTGTTGATTCTTTGGTTACTTAGTTTTGCTTGCTTCTTTGGATTCTAGTCTTGGCCTTTTGGTATCTTGGTTTTGGCTCTTGTTGGTTCTCTTGTATTGTAACGACCCGCATTCTACGTATCATGGGATCGTAGAATATTTATTTATTTCACATACGAAGTCGTATGGTCATGTAACTTTGGGAGACGACTATTGGGGTCATTTCCCATGTTCATGATTTTTGTCGATTTTTAAATGACCGTTTTGCCCCTAGTTGGTACTGTTTTGGCCATAACTTTTGACTGGAAAGGAATTTTGACCTGAAACCACTTCCATTGGATTCGAATGATGGTTTCTCTTTCCGTAGAGTGGTTACAATAGCCAAACGGACTTACCGTTTGGGAGATATGGCTGAATTAAGGTTCAGAAGTGGAAAAACAGCTTAATTGGGCCAAACCGGGTGATTAGCAACTAGGCCCAATGGGGGATTTCGGGTTTGAGAGTATTTAAGGGCTGCTAGGGTTTGGATTTCGGTTTTAGACTCATTTTTCCAGCCGCCACTTACCTCTTTCAAGCTCTAGCAATGGCCTCCAACACCCAAATCACCTTCTAATCACTTCCTAATCAAGTCTTGGCCTAATCTACATCAAATCAAGGCGGATTAGCATCAAATTAAGATAAGAGCTGCTGCTAAGCATTGGGATTGGATCCAAATCAGAGAATCATTTCAGATCTATAGTTTAATTTGTGGCAAAGGTGAGTGATTTGCATTGTTCTTCACTAATCATGGCTAGTTATGGTAATTAGCGAAAATTAGCGAAACCATGGCTCAGAAAATTCTAGAAAAATTCCTAAAATTCTAAAACACCATTTTATGCCTCTGATATGAATTTGGGTTGATTTCGACTAATTTTGTAAATCCCGGAATTTGGGGGATTAAGGAGTAATTAGTGATAATTAGCGAAATTATGCATGTTAAAAATCTGGAAAAATATGCAGAAATTCATAAATATTATTCTAAGCCTCTGTTAGAAAAATTGGCTAATTTGGTTAAGTTTTGCTAATCCTATTGTTAGATTTGCTTAAACATGCTTAAGGGGAAAATATGGGTTTTTGGGTATGTTTGATCCGTTTTGACATATCATATCGTTGTTTTGTTGCTTGTGAATGTTTATGCATGTTGCTATGACTGTATGGTATGCTTTGTGATTGTCTAGAAGTGTTAGTTTGGTCGAAAACGCCGTCGAATGGCGTAAAACAGTCGTTGGAAAAGCAGCAGGAAAGTACCCGAACCGGATCGGATCGGATGGGAGCACGGACCGACCCGAGGTGCAACTCGCGAACCGAACCGATCGTGATACCCGATCTGAATCGCTAGTCAATGGTGGCCATGAACTGATCTTCTCGTGCCCACGATCCACCCACCTCCTTCGACCCGAACCGCTCGCCTGAAGGACCCCACGAACCGACCCGAGGTGATGATACCGATCCGAACAAGAAGGAGTAGCCACGAACTGGAGGAGCACGACTCGATCCACTGGGGGTGTTGACGACCCGAACCACCATGAGTCAGAGCACCGAACCGATCCGCCACCTGAGGAGTTCCACGAACCGAACCGGCGAACATCACGAGCTGACTAAGGGCGAGGACCACGAAGACATGGTGGCACGATCCGACCCGAACTGAAGTGGGGGACCCGATCCAGATAGGGGAGCATGATCCGAACCGAGCAAGGGTGATGACCACGACCTGAAGCAAAGTGAAGAAGGCCGATCCGGTGAAGACCAAAACCCGAGATGCAAAGGTAGTTCAAACGGGAAGTTAGAGCTCAGGATCCAGACGGGAACCAATGAGTTCACTTCATGATTGGGCTTTGCTGCGGGACGTGTGCAAAGGGGTTGTTGGTATCCATAACTTTGGTTCACCACTGAGAGATGGATAGTGGGTTTGTAGTGATAGTTACACGGGATTGGATTCCGTCATAGCCCAAAGTATTAGGTGACCAAAGTAGTGGATATCGTATGCTTTACGCACTGAGTGAGGGATGTGAGGATGCTTGCTATGTTTGATTGTTTGACATCACTATGACATGCACACCCCCACCCCCGTTATCTTTACACCATTTGAAAGGGCGCCTTAGAGTGTTGTACAGTATGTAGTGCTAACTCTTTGGTTGCAGGTCCAGGTTCAGGTATGATTGGATTATACCTGTTATTGTTATGTTTTGTTGCTTATCGCTCATACCAGGCTTTATGTCTGACCCAGAGTTTTATGTCTCTTCTTATTACTCTGGGTGCTCACACGAGCAGACTAGAGACAGGTTATGGTTAGCTGGTGATGCGCGAGTAGCTGATTCGGAGGCGAGCAGGAGGCTTCCACGTATGATATATAGATATTCTCCCTGTGTCGTTGGTGGTCACTACTTGGGCATTAGTAGTGTACCTCCTTTATCTTGCTTTTGCTTTGAGACAGTTTGAAAAGTTGTAATAAGCTATATTTTGGATTTCCGCTGCTATGATGCTCAGTTCTGGTTTTTAGCTTATGCACTGTCTCTTCTGTTTTATGTCAAGTATGTTATTATTATATTTTGTTCTATGCGCTGTGAGACATATTACAGGTTCCTTGATTAGTCCATTCTCCTCTTTCTTTTTCTTCTGGCGACCGTCCCGTGCTAACTGGATATGTGTACAGCGCACCTTGGAGTAAATGTCGGTTGATGTTCTTTTTGAAAGAATAGGATGTGTTCGTTGATCATGGAAGATGCAACGAAGATTAGGACGATTCAAGTTAGACTTGAACTCGTAAAAGAAAAATGGGGCGAGTTCGTTAGTCATGGTGATATAACGAATATGGAAATACTTCACATTAGATTTGAAGTATGTTTGGAACATTGCGGGAAGCTCGTTGATCTTGGAGATTCAGCGAACATAGGAGAGTTTCACGTTGGACTTGGACTCGTAGGTAGAGTACCTAGATTCACTAGGTGGGTCTAGTTTACCTTTGGAAGGTGAATGTACGTTGGACGTGCAGTACGAGATTCATTGGATGAGTCTAGTTTATCTCTGGGAGATTGACTCGAGTTAGACTCGAGAGGGCTGCAAGGAATTGGATTCAGCTCGAGTTGGACTCGAGAGGGCAGCAAGATAATGGATAGACTTGGGTTGGACTCAAGTATTTTAGGAGGACTAAAAGCAGGGGTATCTGGGGACGCCCGTTACCTTGGATCCGTTGGACGTGATCTAGTTATCCTTGGAGGATAAACGTACGTTGGACGTACGGTAGTCCGATTGGAGACTGGGCTTCCATTAGTTTAATTATCCTTGGAGGATAAACGTACGTTGGACGTACGGTAGACCGAAGGGAGGCGGGGCTTCCATTGGCCTGGGATTGGTTGGACCAGTCAAGTAGGCATCGGTGTATGTATGGGGGCTGGGCTTCCATTAGTTAGTGATGTTGGTTGGACCAGACATGCTAGAATCGACATATTGGGATTGGTTAGACCAATCATGTAGGTGTCGATGTGTTTATGACTTTAGCTGGTGATAGATAGGATTTGTTTGATGGATGTTATGGTTGCTATGTTCGTTCCTATCTTTCTTCTCTTGAGTAGACTATCACCTGTAGGGTTCCAGCGATGGGGAACAAAGTGATTGTAGTAAGGCTATGAGCCAGTGCAGTGGAGTTGTTATGACTTCATGGGGCAGAGTGGACATAGCAAAGGACTAGTGACTATGGATCGGTGCAGTGGAGTCGCCATGACTCCATGGGGCAGTGTGATCATAGTAAAGGATTTGGGTGCAGTACTAGTTGCATTGAGTAGGAGACATGCCAGTTTAGGGGTTTTGTTTCTAGGATGAAAGCAACTAGAGTATGTCACAGGATATGATTTCAGACCCAAGACTGAATTGGATTCAGAAACGCTAGTAATCTTGACGATTAGATCGATTTTGATTGAGTGGATTGGTTCCAGTTAGAAGGACGATCCTAACCTATTGGAAACCATCTCTAGGGTAGAGATGGGTATAGATGGAAAGAGAATGATCAAGTAAGGATTTGATCGAGAAGGGTGGCTTCGAAAGAATAAGGGACTAGTTGTACCCGACGTAGATGGACCGAGAGGTGAAGTGCTTAGAGCATATCATCACTCGAGATTGACTATACGTCCCAGTGGTAACAAGATGTATTGAGACATAGAGCAGATCTACTACTGGGAAGGAATAAAGATAGGCAGAAGGCTTAACTCGATAAGAGATGAAGAGATTTGGAATCCTTCGTTAATGACTTGGTGTTCGTCGAGATCTCTCCATAGAGAATGTGATTCGGATTGGTTGGAGAGGTAGGTTAGCACCAAGATTTGTTGGCCTATTCCCAGTCCTCGAGCAAGTTGGGAATTTGGCATATGAAGTAGAGCTACCTGACAAGATGGCGGGAGTTCACAACGTATTTCATGTTTCCCAGTTAAGGAAGTTTGTGCAAGACCCTAATGTGGCTATTTCACCAGATCAGTTGGACGAAAGCGAGGTTGAACCCGAGGCGGTTGGGAACCGCAAGTCTATGCGTATTGTGGGGAACGATATGAAGCAGCTTCGAAGGAAGGCGGTGAAACTAGTCAAAGTCCAGTGGGGTGAGAATGGAAAAAGACCGTACTTGGGAAACAGAGAAAGAGATAAGGAAGAAGTATCCAGAACTCTTTGCCTAGTAAGGTTTTGGTAGTGATAGTTTCTTCCCTTGTTAGTAAACCGCATGCTAGGATAGACTTGTTTTGCATGTTGATTGTTTTTTTTATGGTTGATAGGCATGCGGAACCCTTTGTGTGTTCTGGTTAGGGAATTTCGGGGGCGAAATTTCTTAAGGGGGGAAGAGTGTAACGACCCGCATTCTACGTATCATGGGATCGTAGAATATTTATTTATTTCACATACGAAGTCGTATGGTCATGTAACTTTGGGAGACGACTATTGGGGTCATTTCCCATGTTCATGATTTTTGTCGATTTTTAAATGACCGTTTTGCCCCTAGTTGGTACTGTTTTGGCCATAACTTTTGACTGGAAAGGAATTTTGACCTGAAACCACTTCCATTGGATTCGAATGATGGTTTCTCTTTCCGTAGAGTGGTTACAATAGCCAAACGGACTTACCGTTTGGGAGATATGGCTGAATTAAGGTTCAGAAGTGGAAAAACAGCTTAATTGGGCCAAACCGGGTGATTAGCAACTAGGCCCAATGGGGGATTTCGGGTTTGCGAGTATTTAAGGGCTGCTAGGGTTTGGATTTCGGTTTTAGACTCATTTTTCCAGCCGCCACTTACCTCTTTCAAGCTCTAGCAATGGCCTCCAACACCCAAATCACCTTCTAATCACTTCCTAATCAAGTCTTGGCCTAATCTACATCAAATCAAGGCGGATTAGCATCAAATTAAGATAAGAGCTGCTGCTAAGCATTGGGATTGGATCCAAATCAGAGAATCATTTCAGATCTATAGTTTAATTTGTGGCAAAGGTGAGTGATTTGCATTGTTCTTCACTAATCATGACTAGTTATGGTAATTAGCGAAAATTAGCGAAACCATGGCTCAGAAAATTCTAGAAAAATTCCTAAAATTCTAAAACACCATTTTATGCCTCTGATATGAATTTGGGTTGATTTCGACTAATTTTGTAAATCCCGGAATTTGGGGGATTAAGGAGTAATTAGTGATAATTAGCGAAATTATGCATGTTAAAAATCTGGAAAAATATGCAGAAATTCATAAATATTATTCTAAGCCTCTGTTAGAAAAATTGGCTAATTTGGTTAAGTTTTGCTAATCCTATTGTTAGATTTGCTTAAACATGCTTAAGGGGAAAATATGGGTTTTTGGGTATGTTTGATCCGTTTTGACATATCATATCGTTGTTTTGTTGCTTGTGAATGTTTATGCATGTTGCTATGACTGTATGGTATGCTTTGTGATTGTCTAGAAGTGTTAGTTTGGTCGAAAACGCCGTCGAATGGTGTAAAACAGTCGTTGGAAAAGCAGCAGGAAAGTACCCGAACCGGATCAGATCGGATGGGAGCACGGACCGACCCGAGGTGCAACTCGCGAACCGAACCGATCGTGATACCCGATCCGAATCGCTAGTCAATGGTGGCCATGAACTGATCTTCTCGTGCCCACGATCCACCTACCTCCTTCGACCCGAACCGCTCGCCTGAAGGACCCCACGAACCGACCCGAGGTGATGATACCGATCCGAACAAGAAGGAGTAGCCACGAACTGGAGGAGCACGACTCGATCCACTGGGGGTGTTGACGACCCGAACCACCATGAGTCAGAGCACCGAACCGATCCGCCACCTGAGGAGTTCCACGAACCGAACCGGCGAACATCACGAGCTGACTAAGGGCGAGGACCACGAAGACATGGTGGCACGATCCGACCCGAACTGAAGTGGGGGACCCGATCCAGATAGGGGAGCATGATCCGAACCGAGCAAGGGTGATGACCACGACCTGAAGCAAAGTGAAGAAGGCCGATCCGGTGAAGACCAAAACCTGAGATGCAAAGGTAGTTCAAACGGGAAGTTAGAGCTCAGGATCCAGACGGGAACCAATGAGTTCACTTCATGATTGGGCTTTGCTGCGGGACGTGTGCAAAGGGGTTGTTGGTATCCATAACTTTGGTTCACCACTGAGAGATGGATAGTGGGTTTGTAGTGATAGTTACACGGGATTGGATTCCGTCATAGCCCAAAGTATTAGGTGACCAAAGTAGTGGATATCGTATGCTTTACGCACTGAGTGAGGGATGTGAGGATGCTTGCTATGTTTGATTGTTTGACATCACTATGACATGCACACCCCCACCCCCGTTATCTTTACACCATTTGAAAGGGCACCTTAGAGTGTTGTACAGTATGTAGTGCTAACTCTTTGGTTGCAGGTCCAGGTTCAGGTATGATTGGATTATACCTGTTATTGTTATGTTTTGTTGCTTATCGCTCATACCAGGCTTTATGTCTGACCCAGAGTTTTATGTCTCTTCTTATTACTCTGGGTGCTCACACGAGCAGACTAGAGACAGGTTATGGTTAGCTGGTGATGCGCGAGTAGCTGATTCGGAGGCGAGCAGGAGGCTTCCACGTATGATATATAGATATTCTCCCTGTGTCGTTGGTGGTCACTACTTGGGCATTAGTAGTGTACCTCCTTTATCTTGCTTTTGCTTTGAGACAGTTTGAAAAGTTGTAATAAGCTATATTTTGGATTTCCGCTGCTATGATGCTCAGTTCTGGTTTTTAGCTTATGCACTGTCTCTTCTGTTTTATGTCAAGTATGTTATTATTATATTTTGTTCTATGCACTGTGAGACATATTACAGGTTCCTTGATTAGTCCATTCTCCTCTTTCTTTTTCTTCTGGCGACCGTCCCGTGCTAACTGGATATGTGTACAGCGCACCTTGGAGTAAATGTCGGTTGGTGCGGGGCGGGCCGTCACATGTATTCTCCGTTTTGATCTTCTTTGGATTCTTGGATTTGGTATTTTGGCTTTCTATGGTTCTTGGTTCTCTGGTTATGGAATTATTGGATTTATCGGCTTATGGTTTGGTTCTGGTTTCTTCAGGATTTTGGATATTTGGGCTCCAAACTATAGCTTTGGCTTTGTAGGCTTCGGCCTTCTAGATGTATTTTTTGGCTTTCCAGTTATAGATGGTTGAGTCGACCTATCCATAATGGGAGCTGTTATAATCCGTAGGCATGCTCTTTGCTCGACTGTACGCCATCACCCCACGATTGTTAATAAAATGAAGCTTTTCTGACTTTTCTTGGTAATCTTTCCTAGGCAGGGCTGCCATGAACTATTCTGCCTATTCTTGGTCATCTTGCTTTGGCAAGGCCGTGTTGAAAATTTTTGGCTATTCTTGATTGTCTTGCTCTAGCAATACTACCTTTAACTTTCCTGGCTACTCTTGGTCGTCTTACCCCGGCAAGACCACCTTGAGATCTTTCTGGTTTTGAAGCCAGAATGGCTAAGTGTAACAACCCAGAATTTTGGAACCAATTTGAATTTTTTTAAATGATTTTAATAGAAATTAAATATTCTGAGGTATTTATTTTTAAAATTAACAACTTAAAATTTATTTAAAAACAAAGTTAGAATGTAAGAGTTTAAAATTTAATTAAAACAAACTCGTAACGTCAAGGTAGTTTGTAATAATATACTTTAAACTTTAAATGACTGTATAGAATTCAAAGTCAGATTTTAGTAAAAGAAGAAACATTAGGATCTATTTAATGATATCTTTCTAATGAAAGTGAAAATTTTATATTTCATATTATAAAATATAAGTTATGTCTAATTCAAAATTTAAAATAGTCGCAATGAAATTTATTGCTATTTTAACATTACATAACCCTTAAAAATGGACATTTTTCAAATGACCTCATTTTGGAGGAAATCAATTTTTTGGATCGGAATATTAAATTATTGCTAGATTTCAAATTTCGCGCCGAACAGACTTAGTATGTAGCCCGGCATGACAAAATTGTTTGATATAATAATTTGAGCAGTTTGACAAAGAAACATTATTGAGACGACCTCGGAATTCGCCAAAACTTTTTTATTGAATATGTGGTGTCGAATATTGGTAGAATTCCAAATTTCGTGATTTTTGAAGTCAGTATGCGACCGTACATGATTTTTAATATGAAAAACAGTTAATATTTTGACTTAAAAAATTCGCAGCTTGTGCAAATGGACTCGAAATTCGATGAAACCAGTTTCGTTGGGTATGTAATGTTGGAGATGTCGATTTTCATTGAAAACAGAATGTGTATGTGATCACACAGATTTTTAAGTGATGAAAATAAGCGACATTTGAGTAAAATTAAATATAAAATCAAAAAAAGTTCCTACCCTATATAATATCATTTACACTTCCTAAACTAAATCTAGTCCCTTCTTTCCATGCAGCCCCTTTTCTCCTTTCTCAACCCTAAAACGTGATTTTTAAATCAAAATCAAAACAAAATCTCTTCTAAAAATCATGAAATAAAAATATTTGTGATCCTAAAAGCATTCTCTTCGATTTCGTATGGGTATTATAGGGGTTCGAAGCGATTTTGTGCGCTACGTTTTTATATAGTAGGCGTGCATATTGTTTTTGGTGGTTAGGGTTGAGTTTTTGGTGAGATTGAAGCACCGATGCTTGTTTTCGATCTTCGTTTTGGATTCGTGTGGTATTTTGAAGTTTGTATGCGAAGTTTGAGGTGAAACAGTGACAAAAAGTATCGAGAAGGAAGGGAGGGTTGCTGCGTTTATGGACGGTCACACGATTTCTAGGGCGTGCTTGAGTTTTTTTGTGTATGTGTGCATGAAGTTGAAGAGAGTAAGCAGAGAAGAAGAATGGAGGTAGTGGCATGAATTTTAGTGAAGTGAAGAGGGAAAGAGAGGAGCATGAAGTTGCATGAATGGAGGGGGGCTAATTTGGTGCGTGTTTCACATTTGAAGGAGAAGGGATTAGAGGAGTGATTAGCAAGAATTTAAGCTTAATTAATTACTTGTTTTAATTCTTAATGACATATATGTATGTATAAATTTGTAAAATGCATAACTTTTTCATATGAACTAGAAATTCACCGATTCAAGATGCGTTGGAAGCGTGTCGACGAGAGATTCACATTGAAACTGATTTGGATCTCGTGGAAATTTTTGATAGAAAAAACGTCTGATACAGTCAATCGACCATTCAACGTTATTTAGCGAAAACAACCAATGTGAGAGCTTCTCACTCAAATTAATTTTTTATAGTTATTATAATCATAATTAAATATGTAGTGATTGTCTTTGGTACTTCTTGTAGGATTAATTATCACCAATTTGTTATATGGTATATGGTAGCTCACATCACAAATTGTTTGAAAACCATATTGATGAATGGATGCTTGATTGTATTATGATTCGGATGCAGTGTTGGGTTAATTAAAATGTTAAAATGATGTTAAAATATTTATGGTAGTTGAAATTGGATTAAATATCCATTTATATTTCAAACGATGAATTTATCATCGCTTGTTTAAGTAAAATTGGTTAGACTAAAAAATAATTTGAATTGAACTAATTATGATTAATTCATGAATTAATAGTTGAATTAAATTGATTGTTTGTTGGTTGAAAACCCCACACGGGTCTCGGGATGATATTTGACCTTCACAACTCCCTTGTATGTAGTTTGTATGTTGATCGGCTGATTGACAGATTGAATTAAGCATCATTTATTTGATTGAAGCTTATATGAATATATGTGCACACTGGATATTATTTGGATGTTTGATAGTTGTTTACAACTATTGTTGGACGTATAAATTCATGCCAGTGAAATTATATGATGATTAATTTAATTTCATTCCAATCCGGAATAAATATAAATGTTTTAATAATATAATATCCAGTGAAAAATCGAAGTTTGATTTCGATGTTCGATTTTGGATGGACGCGTAGATAAGATTTCGAATATAAACTATTGAAACGAGTTTTCAAAAATGAATATTTATATATATTATATAATTTATAAAATTAGTTTCGAAGTATATCAATTTGTTTTTAATTTTATAAATCGAAGTCAAGTTTGAATAGGATGTGTTACACAGCGACAGTTCGCGAAGTTCAACCCGTAACTTCGAATGGACATAACGAGAGATCCGACCATCGGATTCTCATGAAACTGGAACCATAGGGTTCGTATCGAAAATACCATTCAAACGAATATAAGAGATTTAAATTCTAATGGTTGGATTTTTAAATATACCAAAATCGAATTTGGAAAAGGTCGCTGTGGATGCAGTTCGGTGGTCGATATTGGAAACTGACTGTAAGTGCCTTAATAAAATTATTAAAAATATGAATAAATTATCATAAATCGTAATAAATGATCTGGAAAGAGTTTGGATTAAATATTCCGAGGTTTGAAAGATAAATGTTATTTTTATCTGAAAATGTTGCTTTATAACTTGAAGGGAAATCCAATGTTTTACAGGTACATGGCAACCCAATGTATATCATTCAGGAAAAACTAAAGAGATGGAAAACTGCATCGAAGGCTAGGGCAAAGGAAATTTTTTGGGATGGTTCTAGTCTTTCATTCTCAATCATAGAACAATTATTTTAGACAGAATCTGCTATTCAAAACTATCAAAATTCTCACGAGATTATTCAACTATCAATGCAAGAAAAGAAACTCTCAGTTGAGCTGTCAAAGCCAATAATAAGTGAAGAGAAAATGGCAAAACAAAAGAGAAAAATCAGGTGGAACACTACTGGTGACAGGAACATGTCCAGATTTCATAATTTACTCAAGACTAAACAAGCAGCGTCCTCCATAAACTCAATTCTGGATTCCAATGGTAATGTATGTGAAGGGCCTGATGCGGTCCAGGGATCTTTTATCCATTACTTCTCTGATCTACTGGGTAATTCTTTAGGTGCTCCTTTTATTTGGATTCTTTCTCCACTCTGAAGAACTGAAATATTCGATGATAAGTGAGATAACTAAGGAAGAAATAAAAGCAATTTTTCAATGAAAGCAACTAGCTCCCCTGGGCTAGATAGATATAACTCTCATTTCTTTAAGAGCTGCTGGTCGATTATAGGTGAGGAGGTAATTAAAGCGATTAAATTGTTTTTCCTACACAGTAAGATGTTAGGAGGGATTAATGCAACTCGTTTGGCCTTGATACCGAAAGTGGAAATGCCTAGTACAATCACTTAGTTTCGCCCTATTGCTTGTTGCAACTGCTATACAAGTGTATATCGAAGATCCTGGCTCGTAGAATGAAGGCTGCTCTTGCTCAAATTATATCTCCTAATCAGAGTGCATTCTTACATGGAAGAGATATAGCCGACAACATATTACTTGCCATTGAGCTAATGAAAGGATACGAAAGATCCTCTATATCTCCTAGATGTGTTCTTTAATTGGACATACAAAAAGCATACGACTCGGTAAGATGGGACACAATCATTTACATCCTCTATAAGATGAATTTTCCTATTCCTTTTCTTAGCTGGATTTACACCTGCATATCTACGGTGCACATTTCACTGAGTATAAATGGATCTTGTTTTGAATACTTTAAAGTGAACTGTGGCCTAAGGCAAGGGGACCCGAACTCTCCTTATTTGTTTGTCTGTGTGATGGAATTGTTTCACAATTAACCTCATCTATCTTTCGAACCAACTGCATCGGTTATGATTCTTACTGTAAAACATCAAGAATATCATCGCTTTTATTTGCAGACGATCTCCTCCTTTTCGCAAAACCAAATATCAAGTCCCTTAATGGTATTTTGTCTATTCTTGGGTTATTCTCTCAACTATCAGGCTTAACCATTAACATATCCAAATCTAAAATTAAATGTTGTGGTGTGCCTAATGTTGTTAAAACTATGATTTACACGATATCCGGTGTCTCTCCTATGTTAGATGATGAGAAATTTCTTGGAGCTCCTCTTTGTTCTTCTAGATTGACGGCAGTGCAATGCTTACCAATTGTTGAACGAATTGTATCTAGAATATCATCATGGCCTTCTTCTAAATTTTCTATGGCGGGAAGGCTTGTAATTATTAAATCCATAGCCTTGTCAATGTCAATCTATTACACCTGAATTTTTATATTACCGGGTAAGATAATCGACATGATCAATTCGGCTCTTAGTCACTTTCTTTAGCATGTTAACCCTTACTCCAAAAAGCTGATTCCGATTTCTTTCAAAAAGGTTTGTAAATCTTATGATGGTGGTGGACTGAGAATTCTTAACCTGAAGGAATGGAATAGAGCAGCAGTTTTAACCAGAATTGATAAGCTATATAATTTCAATTCTAACATGTGGGCTTCTTGGTGTAGAACTAATCTGTTAAAGGATAAAAAAAATTGGATGATCGAACTTCCGGGAGATTGCATCTTTGCATGGAGATGTATATTGAAGAATAGAGTCAGACTATTGCCAATATTTAAATATGGTATGAAATTCAAACAGAAAGTGTTCTTCTGGATTGATCCCTGGAGTGAATTTGGTTTAATTCTTGCTGAAACGGTGGAGTATGGCATTAGAGCCATGTCTGGTGTTAGAGAAGGGGCGACAGTGGGTAATTTTATTGCTAATGGAACCATTCGCCTCCCAAGAAGCTCCTTTGGTCTGTTAAATGGAATTTGGGTAAACATCTTAACTAAATTTACTCCTCATTCTAAAATGCATGCAACATGGAATGCAAAACACCACTGTATATCACTGTATACTCTGAACAAGCTAGAAATGTAACTGTGTTTCCGTGGCATTAAGGACATGGACTCCTAACTCTATTCCTCACCAGAATGTTTTCTTGTGGTGTATTTTGATGAATGGTATTCATACTAAGAATAAATTGAAGACAATGGGAATGATTGATGATGATAACTGTGTATTTTGCAATAGTGGAGTTGAAATTGTGAAGCATCTTTATTTTGAATGCGAATATACTAGATTTGTATGGTGTAAGGTACTCCTGCACTTCGGTCTGCACTCTCCGTGTATGGATTTGGGGGAAGAATGGTAATTAATTTTCAAGAATTCTAGATGGAAAAATATAAGTGGCTGTTTACTTTTGAAGTTACTTAAGAAGACTTTACATTTACTTTGGATGGAGAGGAACATCAGGGTGTTTAATGGCATTTTGATGCTTAAACATGTAATGGTCATATCTATTATTCGTTGTATTTGTTGATCTTTTATGTATTTCTCTGTTTGTTAATAAAATTATGGTAGGGGCCATTTAACCCCGCTTGCTATTCAAAAAAAATCCATTGTTTTAATATAATGAAATGGATTTAAAAAGTGGTTTTAATATAACCACAGTTTTCCAATATATAATTAAATTGGAAATTATTAGGGTAGGAATTATCTTCGGGTGTTTCAATATTGGATTTCGTAAATATATGGATATTGTTGAGGAATTTAGAAGATATAGATATCGTTATTCCAATATGATATTTTTTGGTTTCAAAATTTGGTATTGAATATAAGTCGATGTAATTTCTGTTCAAAAGCTTGTATTTAATATCAAATTGGATTTTGGGTTTATTGTAAATGGTGTATTTAATGACACTATTCTTAAACCCAGTTGAAAATGGAATTTGAGATATAAGTCTTTTAATTAAGATTTAATGGAAGCTTTTCAATTTAATAAATTAAATCGAAATGAAAAGGAAAGTAGAATTTGGGTTCGTCGTGAATGGTATATTCAATAATATTGTTCTTGGACCCATTTGTGAATGGAATAAATCTTTTAATTAAGGTTTAGAGAAGTTTTCCAATTTATTTAATTAAATTGGAATTGAATGGAATTCGATTTAATAATAATCGAAATGAGCTTCTGTAAAGGAAGGCCTTTACTGTTTATGGAATTTAAAAGGTTTTGCAGCTATTCCACTTCTAGTATTAGTCCGATCCAGAAATTTATATCGATTATAAATTATTCGGATTTCCATGAAAATCCCGTTTTAATGGAAGTTGATTTTAGGTTTCTAGCGAGCAATGTTTTAAATGACATTTGTTCTTTTACCCAATTAAAGACAGGATTAATTTCCTAAAGCTAAATAATCATTAAGTA
This sequence comes from Allium sativum, assembly GCA_030737875.1. Taxonomy (NCBI): domain Eukaryota; kingdom Viridiplantae; phylum Streptophyta; class Magnoliopsida; order Asparagales; family Amaryllidaceae; genus Allium; species Allium sativum. The sequence goes on from CM060909.1 coordinate 284,641,187, forward strand.
ATGATTTTTGAGTTTAATAACTAAGTTGGAGTTCTAATGAATCTACAATTAGATTGAAAGTTAAATGGTAATTAAATTTACCGTATTCGAGAAATGTTCAAGAGTGAGTGCCACCAGTTTTACTCCATGCGATAGATGAATCTTTAATTTTATTTAAATGTTAAATGGTAATTAAATTTACCAATAACACTATGGGGGTTTGATATAGAGTACTACCAGTTTTGTTCCATGAGATGAATAGGTTGGGATTGGGAATAATAAAATAAATGATTACTTCGGTATGACTTGATAATCTTGACTAGTTTTATAAACCTTAATTTGGTTCAAATTGTGAATCGATAAAATCTTTTGAAATGATTTCTAAGGAAAATTTAAACAATAAGTTTAAATGTGATAATCTTTGATAAAATTAATGGGAAAATTTCCCAGAGAAATGAATATTTGAATAAAAAAATATTCTGGATAGGAATGAGATGTGTTTTATCTTTATTTATCATTGATTTTATGGATACTTGAGTTATCCGGAAAGGCCGGGTTTAACCCATTCTGAATAACAGTTACGACGATAAAAAGTCGAAGATATTGAAGACGGTGCACGACCGGCAATCTTCACATTGAATGGATTACTACTGATGCCCTGGACTTGAGTTGCTGCCTTGAAGGGGTTATAGTGATAGTTGTTCAGACGTGCTTGTTGATTGTCCGGATATGTGAGGACCTCTCTACTATTGGGCATATGAGACGAGTAATAAGGTGCCTCCGGTTTCGTTCAGACCCAGAACAAACTTGTAAATGGATTGTGTGTCTGGCATAGTACTTCGTTCTATATTAATTGATTCCTATTAAATACATATCTGTTTAGTGGCGGAGAATTTATTCCCTTAGCTTAACACCCTTCTATTAGACGTACGAGCCTAGAGGTTATATATTGATAAATATAGGTTGTATGACATGGATTGTCAATGTGGCATGCTAAGATGCAATGAACAAGGCTTATGTTGAAAAGATGAGTTTTGTGGATGATGACCGAAGCACGACTTCGTGTTGTAGCGTTAATTCGTGAGCTTCACACCCCGATATGAGTCAAAAACGTGATGATGGATCGTAGGGAGGACTTGCATTTCTTTCTAGCTAGAAGTGGTGCCACAGTATAAAGCCCAGACTTTTTACTTATGTGGATGATGAATAACGAGGCGCCTTAGATATAGGGATGTAAAAGGCTCATATGGTCGATATACTTACCAAGCGACAGGTTTTATAAGATTGAGAAACGTATTGTTCAGGAATTACCAATCCACAAAAGTAAGTGTGGACTGGCCCTACTTCTCCCAAGGGTCACCTATGGTGTGATCCTGAGACATGTGCTAGAGTGTCTCGAAACCGGTGAGGAAGATCTCTTGCCTAGACTCATTGATGGAATCCAATCTCCAATACACGACATTACGATTTTAGTTGTATACTATGGCTATATAGTAGGATGAGGTATTATGCCGTCTATGATTGATACATTTAAATTCAAAGTTGTTTTATATAATATGCACTTATAATAATATCAAAATTATTTGTTTTAAAGCGTACTAAGCATGTTTGGCTATTATAAGGTAAAACTCTATCCTCCGGCTTGCATTGCATTGCGTGATGGGACCTGAGTCTTATAATAGATTCATTTTTTTAAAAAGCATTGCATTGTTTATTAATTGTTTTATTTCAAAGTATTCGCGGGAGTAAACCCATTCCATGATATACGGCGAGGTCTCGCAATTTACCATATTTTTAAAGTCAAGTTTTAATAACTGTTTTAAGTTCTCACACCAGTCCTACGACTGACCTGGAGTTTATTATTTCAACCTAAACTTTAGGTGCCCATATTTTCCCCTGGCAGTCTATAGTTTTGGTTTTGTAGATTCTTTTCTTTTAACAAGATCCTGGATTACGGCTGGAGCCATATTCGAAAAGCTCTGTATCCTTGTATTGCCTTCAGCTGTGTTTGTTGATGTTTTTCCGCTGCATAGTGTATTTATATATTATATATCCGTTGTTATGTAATTTATTTATTCTCTAATTTCTCGCGTCCCTAGTGTATTTCTCGTGTCCCCGGATTTCACATCCCTGATCGGAAGCGAAATCATGCGGTGATCACTCAAAATCTTGAGTACAACATGGGGATGCAAAGAGGAGACAATTAGGAAGGACGAGGGTACAATTTTTTGGCTTGGACTGGGATACGACGTCCCTTAATCACACGGGAGCTGATGCAATTTTCCTCGTGTGCGCATCATAGGGCTGCGATACGAAATCATGGTACGAGGCTAGGATGAGAAATCTGATAAATGGAAAATGGATTTGTCAAAGCTGTTTTCACGTGCGGATCACTAGGTTTTGCTAGAGCAACACAGCCGGGGTAAGCTATTTTAGGGATACGAAAATACGTTCAAATTTTTCAGTGAAACATTGTTTTTTGGATAAGTTTTCGAGATGCGAATTCCGCATCCCCTTGGGATATGAAATTCGGGCTGATGCCTCCAAACCTCCCCTGTAGATACCTCATTGCTTAAAGGGTTTGTATTTTTGGACTTTTACTACACTTTGAGCTACGGGATTGGAGCTCTGAAACACTGTTTATGGCTACCATCATCGTCTTTATGGATTTTGGATATCTCTTGGACTTATAGACGTTACATAAACGTTTGTCTGCAACTTTTTGGCATTCACTTGGACTTTTGGATGTTTCTTGGACTTGTAGACGTTACATAACTGTTTGTCTACAACTTTTTGGCATTCACTTGGATCTTTGGACATCTTTTGGACATTCAAGCATACTCTTGGACATTGAAGCTATTTTTGGACATTGTTGCTCATACTAAAATACTTTGACTCAACGAAGAAGAAGATTGGCATTTTGGTCAAAATTTAGAATTAACAAGCTATTTGTTGTTCTATTATACACTTTGTACACAAAAATTGTCTGAACTTGTACAAACATTATAATCGACAAATATACGCTGAATGATTGCTATAAAGTGGACGTAGGCATTAGGGCCGAATCACTATAAAAATTGTGCGCCCCTTCACATTTCTTGTACTTTGTATATTCAGATTGCTAGTTTATCACTAAACTTACCCTTGGGATTAGCGTATGTAAATAACCAATTTCTCACATCAACATTAACAAATTAAACATGCCCGTAAACAATTCCTTATCGTTCTTGAGAGCACGAAATGCCTCTGACTCATTTAGCCCAAGTCGCGCCATCAATGAGCCCCTGGACTACCACCTTATCACCATCGACTGCCCCGACCCGAGATGCCCCCTCGAGAGAAAGAGTGAATCCCATCGACAAGGTGGATGGTTAGAAAATGCATATAAAGGTATTCTGCTCAGTTTAAATTTTTGGCACTAACAAGCCACTGTTCGGCACACAACCCCCGTTGATAGCTCAAGCATCCTCTTCTTCTCCTTTCTCTTTTAGCCTTTCTTCTTTAGATTCCACCGCTTGAAACATGGCAATGTTGCCATAGCAAGTCGAAATACGAAATTGGCATAGGCTCAATACTTTGACGAACCCAGTGACCTCGATGATCGACTGATGATCAACAACCATGGATGAGTTCATATCAACGATATGACAACTTCCATGTTGGGAGTTTCATTCCGAATTAGACGGATTGGAAGATGATATACATTAGACATTGTATCAAACTACTTTAATAGCGTCTAGATTTAAGGTTTACAATTTATGAAATTATGAGGTATATTTGTAGTAATCATAAAAACAATATTCATTTGTGAAAATTTTCTGAACTTCAATTGAGACATGCTCCCTCATGTTAATATCTAATTACACCTATTCCAGACTCAATGGAACTAGTTTCGAGATATAATTCGATCATGTACAGAAGTTAGCTTGTCACATCAAATTATAATATTATAGTATTGAGTCGTTTAATGTTACGTGTTTTTAGCACATACGATCATATAATAAGTTTGATCGCCAAGAAACATGACATCTTATAATAATTCACTATTTTGAATCTAATGAAACTAGTTTCGATGTAATAGGAGACCATTGCAAAAAAAATTACATGCTAATAAAATTGAGCTATTATTAATCAATTTTTAAATATGTAAATTGTTAGATAAAAGATAAATAATATCATTCTTATTCAAATAAGATCTTACATCAGCTTAAAATCAATTTAGTTTTATTTTAAATCAAGATACACAAATTTAAGTTACTACAATACTCAAATTCTCATGTAAATTTAATTCAAGTCACTAAATTTTCAAATCATTCATTTTTATATTCAAATCCATCAAATATTCAAGTTGCAAAAATTATGGTGTAATAAATCGGAATTTGAACATCTTAATTAAAGATATTTAAATCATTTTAATTTATGAATATGGATTATTTCAAAATAATAATTAAAATTTAAAGTGATAATACATGATAACGAACTCATTTTGGAAATTATTTCTTTAGGGTAATGATGATTAAATGGCCAAAACTATGCGCAAATAAAATTGATTTCTAACTTTAAGGATCGCAAATTTTTTTGGATACATGCACATAGTTTCCCCAATAAACAAGAATGTAAAATAAATTCTTGTAACTTATTATTGAAAATAAGATTTATGCAGAAAATAAGGGTATTTATTCAATAATTGATTTATAGATTCAAATGGAGATTTAAAGGATTTAATAATTATTGTAGATATCCCAATAATTGGTAAGTGATAGTAGCTCACTTTAGTTATGTTATATAGTGATGCATATCAATGGTAAACAATTTTTTTTAAAGAAATATAAGTAACTTGAAATATAAGAAAAATCAATATTGCCTTAACTTATAATCCCAAATTTCGAAAATAACTATTTAATATGGTTTTAATACCTAAATAATCATGTTTTAATTATTTAAATATGATAAGAAGTTCATTTTCAAAATTGGTTAACTCAAATAAATAGTTTAAGTGAAAATATGATCGACAAATGGACTCCCGGTTCTCGATGGTTTAACGAATAATATATATATTTATATATATATATGTATGTATGTATGTGTGTGTGTGTGCATGATCATATATATACATACAAGGCTAGTGAACTGTTTAAGATTAGGAAAAAGTAAGCAGAAGAAGACAAAAGAAGTTTATTTTCAATAAAATAATACATTACTCTTACATACATGCACACATCACATCCTCTTACACATAGGGAAAAGTAGGCATAGGAAGGGGGTGTAGCCGAACCTAGGAAGCAGGGAGAGGGGTGTTTTAACAATTTTCCAATCATTAATTTATTTCCTAAGTTTTCCTATAAATTCCATACCATTTCTTCTTGTTTTTTACACTTGAATACTACAATTCTTACTCATCTTAAACTCATTAATGACTTCCAAACCTTAGAAAGAACAATTAGCTCATTCATTGCTAACTTTTTAAAATCATATCGAGATTGAAATCCTCTCACACTCTTCCAAAAATCTTATATCATTATTAGAAGACTATATACCAAGTTTAAAGTCAAGGCAAGGAGTATTGGAGCCTCAAAAATCAAGGCCAAACCCATAGAGGAAGGGAGGAGCATGGCCAAGCATTCAGGGAAAGAATACTCAAGTTTGGGAAGTTCGATACGATCATAACAGAGTTATAGCGAAATTTAGGAACATAAGTGTAACACAACGCATTTTAATAATGTTAATTTAGTTAAATAATTATATAAAATGATGAATGGAAAACGGGCATTTTTGGAATCGCCGAAATTGGCTTTGGAACATGTACCATTACATTCGTTGTATTTTTATGATAAAGTTACATTTATAATATTGTAATGTCCTGGCAGAATTCGACAATCGAATTTTGTCAGTAATACATAATCCTATATTACTTGCCAAAATCCAAGTATTAAAAACACCATATAGTTAATAGAAAGAAATTAGAGGATGATAAAGAAAGAAAGAAATATTATAATAGAAGAATAATAAGAAGACCAAAACTACAAATCAGAGTAGAAATAGAACTTTACAGCGGAATGGACAAAATATAATATATCAAAATTCTTTACTTGAAGGAAAACGGTATACAAACGATTATACAACATCAGAGTACACACTATATCAATACAACTCATACAATGGAAATAAATTAATACTAGAAAACAGGGATATACGACTTGACTCCAGCTTCTCTCCAGAAGCTACAACGAATCCTAGCCTGGAAATATAATCGGTCTGACCCGAGCACATTTTGAAGCAAAGCGAAATCAACCCGGATCATTCTACACTTTCAGTGTTAAATTCATATTACAAACAACTTTCTTAACTTTAGAAAATCCTTCGAAAGAATGGAACTCTCGTAAGACACAACCACACATAAGCATGACACATGTTTTTACATTAAGATAACCAAATCACTTTTTATATCAAAATCCATAGTGTCTATTATTTCGCAAATAAATAAGAATATAGCTGGAAAGGTTGCATCTCACTTTCCAACATATTTGGTTTACAACTAAAAACGTATGCCTCGTATTAGAGTTCGGATTTCCAATAAGACAAGGTATGAGACCACCTCTTGATCGGTGTTCTCTAGAGGGGAAACATTGGGGTTCAACAAGAACATCTTGCAACCCACCCACACATGACCGACCACTCATTCAACTTGAGTGTACCGAGTATATTATCATCAACGGTTTAGCCAAACCACCATTTTTTGAAGATACAGAACCGATAGAAGAAACAAATGAATTTTCCCTAGATGATGACAATAAAACTTAATGAAATTGACCAACATAGCCATGTTGCCTTCCCGATTTCCGTCATATCCCGGTTGATGAGGCTTGAGGTCACGATTACCTTCCCAGAACATCACATCCTCATTCACTTTGAATGCCACATCTTCAGATCCATCATATCACTAATTGACATCCACAAATATACTCTAGGTGTTAAGCTAAGAGAAGGTGTCGTCTCCACCACCAAACTTGGTGTATTTGTAAATATCAACATAACTTATTCTTATGAAATTCACTGTTAGACATTCATCGATACAAGCCACCAGGAATAGATGAAGCAAAATAGTCTCCTACCGCATCTGATATAGAAATCATCCCAAGGATCGGTAGCGAGTAGTTCTTGCAATCCGGACATTTCAATCACCATAGAATCACAGTTGAAATAACTCTAGTTGCAAGTCAGAGAAATTCAACAAGTAGTTTTTCCACTTATGAAGATCTACGGCCTTCAATTTCCATCTTTGTAAGCTTGCCGGCAAGTTTATTTCGAACGCAAAGTCGGTTTGAAGTGGTTTTTGGTCCAGTTACCATATCAGTCTCTTCGAACTAACTCGTCAAAGGTCAAAAAGAAATATTGTTGATAGTAAGGTTTTAACTATCAAATCAAACAGTATGGTCAAGTTCATCAGTAGTTCAGGCCCTTTTTATAAAAGAACTCTTCATTAAAACCATTTTTTTATCGATTCTAAAAGATCAAATTCCATATTCTTATCTTATGAAATCTCTTTTGTTTTCATTATTTTGAAAATGATAACTATATTCTTAATTTTTTAGAATAAATGTATTCACTAAACCCCACTTATTTTCAAAAATATCGCTATATATATATAGCCGAATAATATAGGATTTATTACCAATCTTATATGAGCCAAAAAAAAAGTCATACGACAATAATTCATTATATACACCTATGGTTTTATTTTAGTTCAAACCTTTCAGATTAACATTTAAAAACTTACTTATGGAAATAGTAAACCATTTCCCACATTTTTACCATTACAAACTAATACCATCCCCTGATAATAGTGAAGTCATTCAAGTTGGGGTATTTTATTTACCTCTCAAACTTTGACGCGACAATGTTATTTTTTTCATAGCAAACGAGGTTGAATGGCCCCCTACCATATATTATTAAAAATCAAATAAAGTTACAAATACAACAAAAATTCAAGAAATACATCTAATGATAGACAGGACCATTACATGTTTAGGATTGAAGACACTTATAGACACCCTAGCGTTCTTCTCCATCCATAATAGAAATAAAGATTTCTTAAATAACTTCAAATGCAAGCATCCACTCATACTCTTCCACTTCATCACCTTAAAAACAGTGAACCATTCTTCCCATGAATTAAAAGCTGGGACATGCAAACCAAAATGTAGATGAAATGAGACCAAACATAGTTGGTGTAATCCCATTCAAAGTACAAATGAGGGATTGTTTCTACATGGGAACCACATAGAATACAAGAATCATCATCAACAATAGATAGCTGCTTCAATTTGCTCCTAGAATGAACTGCATTCAGCAAAATTCTGCATAAGAAAATGTTTTCTTTCGGAATTGAATTTTTCGACCAAATTCTGGAGTACCAAGGAAAAGTAATACTATTTATCGTCAAATTATTATACACCAACCCTATGGAATGCTCTACACCATTCCAAGAAACATGACAGTTGCTAGGAGGTATTGGTGAACTCAGAATTTTTAATCAGGTAGTTCGAACCAAAGATGAGCTACAATGAGGTAGGGAAATAACATCATTTAAACACATACTTGCCAGTGAAGCATTTTCTCTAATCCCAGTCAACCTACGACCATCATAATCAATGATATGAGAAAGAATATTACCTTTGGCCGACCAAGGATCATGCCAAAAAGATATAGATTGAGCAGTTTTAGTTCCACACTGAAACATAGGAAGAAAAGTATCCCTATATTTCAACAAATTTCTCCACACCAAGAACAGTCAGTAGGAGCCATCAATCTCCAGAACTGTTGATCCTTAATCAAATAAGTTCTACACCATCAAGCCCATAGATTGGAGTCGAATTTAAACAATTTATCAATTCGAGAAGATAGAGCATCCCTATTCCATAACTTCAAATTCATAACATTAAGGCCACCACATTCATAAGAATAACAAACTTTCTTAAAAGAAACTAGAATTAACTTCTTTTAATATTGGTTTCCATGCCAAAGAAAGTGATTTAAGGCAGAGTTAATCATGTCAATAATCTTTCCTGGAAAAACGAATAATCTAGCATAGTAAATACACATGCCAATAGCCAGAGACTTAACAATCACTAATCTACCTACCATAGAGAACTTCAAAGTTGGCCATGAGGGAATCTTGGAAATGATACTTTCAAAAAGATGCAAACATTGGGTTGATTTCAGCATGGATGAACAAAGAGGAGCAGCAAGGTAGAGTTCATCATCAGTCATTTGAGACAAACCAGAAAGATTATATACTGTTGCCTTCATCTATTCAGAAACTCCACCACATCTAATCTTGGATTTATTTCTATTTATTGATAACCTAGTAAGATCATTGAATTCTTGAAGAACAACAAGTACTTTAGAAAGACATTTGACATTAGGCTTTGTGAAGAGAATGAGATAATCAGCAAAAGCAGCGAGGAAATGTGAGAGAGTTTGCAGTATGGGTGGTAGTCAATATTCTTATAAACCATAGCTTTATAGGATATAGCAGTAAAAAGCTCCATAACACAAACAAAAATATAAGGGGATATTGGATCCCCTTGTCGAAGTCCTCGTTTAGCTTTAAAACAACCAAATGTGGATCCATTTAAGCTTAGAGAAATTCTCACAGTTGAAATGCAAGTATAAATCCAACACAAGAAAGGAATGGGAAAGTTCATTTTAAATAGAATATATATAATAGAATCCCATCTAACTGTGTCATAAGCTTTATGAATGTCAAGTTTTAAGACACATCTAGGAGATATAGAAGTTCTATTGTATCCTTTCATCAGTTCAGTTGCAAGTTGGATATTATCTGCAATGTCTTTTTTGGGAAGGAAGGCACTTTGATTTGGAGATATGATGTTGGCAAGAGCATCTTTCATTTGATCAACTAAGATTTTAGCAATGCATTTGTAAATTACATTACAACATACAATGAGCCTAAATTGAGTTACAGATGAAGGCATGTCTGCCTTAGGAACAAGGGCTAGCCTAGTGGCATTTATACCACCTAATATTTTACTGTGTAAGAAGAAGTTTTTTATGGCCTTAATGACATCTTCACCTACCACTATCCAACACCTTAAAGAATTGCGCATTAAATCAATTCGGACCCGAGGAACTAGAAGATTTCATTGAAAAATAGATTGCCTAATGTCTTCCGAGGTAATTTCTTTAATGATATTATGTTTCATGTCATCAGAAATGTCAGGTAAACTAATCTGGGAATAAGATTCCAATTGTATAGGAGTACAAGCAGAGTTACCTAAAATGGAGGTGAAGAATTCCAGGAAAGCACCTTTAATAGCTTCTAGTTCAGAGATGAAAATACCATCCATATCATGAATAGATGCGATATTAGCAGCATACTGTTGAATTTTCAATTTGTTATGAAAAGTTGCAGTATTTTTATCTCCATGAATCTTCCATTTTGACTTTAATTTCTTCCTTGCCATCTTAGCTTCAGAGGTGGTTTCTCTGGCCAATTCAGAAGTTAACATGTTTTTTGTTTCGATAGCGTTTCCATGATAGAACCATCCTGACATTCAAGAGTAGTTCTTTGAGCCTGAAATATGTTTTCTCTGATCATAGAAGACAGACACACACCATCACCAAAAATTTTCCTTGCCCATGTTCTTAGAACCCCTTTTTAAATGTTTTAATTTTTCCTGCAATACAAACATTGGGTTACCATAAATCATAATTTTCCAGCAATCAGTTACAAGAGATGAGAATTTGGGGGTGGTCAGCCCAAACGTTAAAAAATAAAAATGAGGATTGTTTTCTCATGATTCTCTTGCCCTAATCCAACACTAAGGGGAGTGATTAGATAGGGATGGAGGAGGAATGAAGGTACATAAGGTTTGCCATGATGTAACTACATTGAAATTCTAATAGGATCTATCTAGTCTGCAAAATGTACTAATCCCAGATCTAGAAGAATTGTTCCATATATAGTCAGCTCCAGTGTATGATATTGGTAGAAGGTTTGAGTCAAAAATTGCATTGTTTAGTGGCCTAGTTTGTCTGAAAGTAAGAGGAGTACCCCAATCTTATCTGATGACAATTGCATACAATTCCAGTCACCAAAGCATATCTAGGGAAAGGTAGATTGTTGCAGAGTAGAGAGAGTGTCAAGAAAATATTACCTAGAGGCAACACAGTTATCTGCAGATATTACAGATAAGAAGAAAGAAGTATTTGAGGGGATATGGGTGATTTTTGGATGGATAAATTGTCTATGGACTATCACAGGAGAAAGTGAGAAAGTGTTTGCATTCAAAATGATAAGCAGCCTACCAAATGGAGCATGTGTTAGATTATGCATAGAATTCTAGGATGGATGGATATTATGAATGGCATTAGTAGTGGTGAAGTGATTCAAATTAGTTTCAGAAATTGCGATTAAATGAATATTATAAGAAGAAATGAGATTAGAAATTTCTAATTGTTTGGCCAAGAGATTTGCATCCTTGATATTCCAAAATGCAATTTTTTCTATCACAAAGATGATAAAGAGGATGAAGCTCTGGTTTTTCCACCAGAAGAAGAACAAAAGATAGGTTGTTGAGAAGGAAGTGCAAGAACAGATTGTTCAAGGGAGTAATCAAGAGATTTATCCAAATCTAGAGGAGTAGATGCAAGTTTCTTTGGTCTACCTCTACCACATTTGACTACTCTGTTTCTAGGTAACGGAAAAGTAGGAGCTTAGGGAATTTTTGGCACAGAAGAAGCATAAATTGTAAGAGAATTGATAGGTAGGGAGATTGCAGTAATGTCTCCAAAAAGCTGATTGGGCAAACAAAGGGAATTGAAAGGAGAAGTAGATTGCATTGGATTAGCTAGAAGGAATGAGAGATTGACAGTGGAAGTTGTGTGCAAGTCAACAAATGACAATCCATTATGCACATATGAATCTCACTGTTTCAAATCTCGTAAATATCGCCCGGGATCTCCTCCGTGATCTCGTTTTGGGCTCCTTCCGGAATTAAACAGCAAATATCACTCTAAATCTCCTTTCGAATATATCGCCCGAGATATTGCAATATCGAACGATATATCGACTGAGACGAAATACTGGAATATCGTCCGAGATCTTAGGTTTTTTGGTTAAAATTTAAATTTGTGCCTGAACTAGAACTATAATTAAAAAACTCAAATCTAGCCATATCAATCTTTTGTTATTTTACATTTTGCATGTTAAATGACTATATTGTATGTTCGTATATGTTTTACAATGCTTATGATTTTCATATTCGTCTTTTTACATACATGTTACTTATGAAATTATGTATTTTATGGTCTATTTATGCTGAATTTTTTAATGTTTTGGATCCTTTTAATGTTTCCTGTCTAACAATATTCCTGTTTTAAGCATATTACGATTTAGAGTATGAATGATCTTTCGCAAAATAAAGAATAATAAAGTTATTTTGCATTTTAAGTTTAAGTTACTATGTTTTTGATAGCATTCATAAAAATCATTTTGTTAAAATATCATATTTAACATATCATGTACCCCGAGATTGTTCCGACATGAACTTTTAGACCCGAGATGGAAATCCGAGACGAACTCCCGAGTTAGACTCATCTTGTCCGAGATCTCCCCCGATACGAGACCGAGTCTATAAAATCCCCGAGACGAAATGCGATCGATATCCGAGATTTTAAACCTTACATATGATACATGCTAGGACTGAGAATCAGGGATACAAAAAGGGGGTACATTAGAACCCGTTCCTATATTAACATCAGAAATGATGTTAAACACATCAAATGGATTATTCATATGTACTATGTCAGGAGGTTTGGAAATCGATTTGTTGAAATGCAAGGATTTAGAAGATGAATTAGATGTTGATATATTCAATGCAGGAGATTTAGCATGGGAAATGAAAGTGAAAGTGGATTTTTGACCGTTGTAATTGTTCAATAGGTCTTCAACATTGGTGTTACTTTCAGGGTCAACAGACATAGATGTATTCTCAGTAGAAATATTGTTGTCCTCAACATTTACAATATCTTCACTCTGGACATTAGCATGTTGCACATTTGAATTTCCATCAATATTATTTATCATCATTCAATTTATCCTTCACCACTTTCTTCTAAACGTTTTTGCTATTTCAGGTCCTCTTTCTATGTACTATTGTGAAACGATTCAATTCATCATGTCCACCATCTTTATTTCCATTAGATAATTCTTCTCCTTCCTGATTAGTTTCAGTGACATATTCCTTCTTACCATTTTCAACCACCCTCTCATTCTTATGTTTCTCACAATGATTTGAATCATGACCAAAAAACTTGCAAAACTTGTAAATTAAAGGATTCTAGGTATACTCAACTTGTATATCAGGGCATGTTTTATCTCCAACTACTAAGAAATCAGGATGCTCACTCTCTGTACTAACTTCCACTGAACACTTTGCATATTCAAAACGCTTTGTCTTCTCTGTATTTTCATCATAACGGGATACTTTTCCAATGTGACATGTTATCCAGTTAATTCCCAAAAGAGACCACAACATGATTGGAATTCTGTAAAAGTGGATCCAAATGGGAATAGCTTTAACTGTAGCTTGTGCAGATGATAAAGAGGGAGTCCAATTAGATATTATGAAAATTTGTCCTCTAATGAACATCAGATTATCTCAAGATAGATAAAAGTTTGTAACACAAAAACTGATATTAATTGTCACATGTTCAAATATGCTCTTTCATTTGAGATATGGTTTTATAAACCATTCTTACTTTTTGCAAATCATTTCAGATTATAATTGCTTTATTTAATTTAATTATTAAGTAAATTCTTGCTACTACACAAGTCTTAACATCTAATCCTTTTTTAGAATAATTCAATTATAACTTGGTCTAATTATCAAAGTCTATTCATTAAATCCCTATTTAAAAGTTTATTTAAATAATAATTAACTTAATAAATTGATAACCATATTTAGTTAATAGATTAATAAATTTATGAGGAAACTTATTAAGCATCCTTTTGTTAAAACTATATTTATTAATTTAATTGAAAATAGATTAGTCTAATGATTAATCTCAAATTAAACAGTTGACTTAGTCAACTTAAAACCATCAATTAATCAGTTAACTGATCATAACTAATTATTCGTCTTAAATTAATTAATAATATAATTAATTTAACAATATCACCCAATTGTTATTCTCAAAAACAATTATTCCAAAATATTAACCATTTTTTTAAAATTTTGACATATTTGGTTAAAACTTATTAAAACGTATGAAATTGATAAATAAATAATTTTATAATACCTTTATAAATTCAACTTATAAATGTCGATTTATTTAAATAAACTTCTATTTACATAACTTATAATAAATAAACTTGATACTTTGTTCTAGTTATAAAAATAAACTTTATAGCTCAAACTACGTCAATTCTCCTGATATTAAACCAACATTTTAAAAAAAATGGCCATCTGCTGCTAATTACATAATCGATACTGTCTATTGATTAAAACACAAGGATTGTTGAATTTAAACTAAACAGCCAACATCCAAACAGTTTTAAACGAAACTGGGGTCAAACAGTCCATATATTAATAATATGAAATCAAATAACAATAGAAATATTTGAGGAATCCAGTTGGATCCCTCCAACCTGTTTTATCCTTTATCACAGCTCATAATAATATTTAAATAAGTCATATAGAACAAAATTAAAATTAAATGCATCTAAATGATGTAAATATAAATAACATCAATCAACAAACAATAATTGGCTATATCATCCAGTCAATCTACACTCTCAGCAATAAATTACGAATATATGAATTTAATCACATTATGGGACTGCAGAGGGCATGAGAGTTAACTCACTATTTATTTTCAATTTGACAATTTCACGTTGATTTATCAAATTTAAACAGGCAGTTAAAATTAGATTAAAATCCGATGAGCTTCAAATCACTCCAAAAGAATGCTTATGCGTAACTTTCGTCGAAACGATTTCAACGGATCTTGTTTCGTCGAATTATGTTCACGTATGGAAGAGTTACGATTTTATAAACTCAACACGTATTAAAATATCATTCACTAAATTAATTAATATTTAATTAATCCTTAATCTAATCTTTCCTAATCTTTCTTCTTTCCCAGTAAATCTGTGACGACCGCCCATAACCCCTGCGCTATACAAAAGAAATAATGCGCTGAAAGGTGTGTAAGGCAGTCATGGACGATCATCAGGGTAGGTAAACACAAGCGTAACCTGTCGTAAACTCACAGCGCAAGGATAAAATATAATAGAATATATACAACAGTTAGTAATAGTGAAGCAGAAACACAAGACTTTCATATAACCAGAAAGTAATATCCACAACTTGGAAATAGTGTTTATACAAAGTTGCCTCACTACATTATTCAGAAAAGAAAATAGCGGAAACCCAATTATTAGATAGTAGCAAAACTGGTACGTGAGCCTTCTGCTCGCCACCGATCAGCACCATCGTCCTCACTAAAGCATCACCTATCACCTGCTACTTAGTCTGCCCATCCACAACCAGATGAACAGCCCAAGGTAATAAGAGGAAACATAAAACCTTGAGTCAGACAATAGTCTTAGTGAGCGATAAAACAGCTAACAAACTTCAACAATAAAGTGTATGAGAAAGGATAGATAAACATACTAATCTACCTATGACACCAGAGAAGAACTCAACCTTATCTTCCCCACATCGGACAGTGATAGCCTTTACAATCCAATCAACCAAAGGAACAACAATTCATACATGGAAACCAGAGAAACCATTCAATCATGGAAAAACACTCATAACATCCAGATTATATAAGTCTCACATAGAACAACCAATCATCCATGACTGACTCTAGCTTTCACCACCAATCCTGCTTTGAAACCACCGTTAATCATATGATAGCCAACCTTGCCATATGTCAAGGGCTAATGGTAACCCCAGTTCTAGCATAAACTCCATATGTCCAACCTTGACAACTAGGCCTTTCAACGATACCAAAGGTACTTGACCAGCAACCTTCCGGTCTATTGGGTGCCCCCATCGTACCCCTGCTTTGAGCCTGCTAGAACTTACGACAACGACAATCTCTCGACCTTTAATATCTCTAGTCGTCCAACCTTGACGGCTATTTACTGCTCAAGCGACCTTCTTGAGCAACCATTATCCACCAACTCACAACCTTTGAGTTGCCACCTCGTTCGTTGTTCCACCTTGATCAACGAACACATCCAACACTTCGAATCTTTCTACTCGAATTTACTTCGAAGTCACACCATCCAAATTTGACTCTACCACTTGATCCAAATTTGACTCTACCACCAGATCCAAATTTGACTCTACCACCAGATCCAAATTTGACTCTACCACCAGATCCAAATTTGACTCTACCACCCGATCCAAATTTGACTCTACCATCAGATCCAAATTTGACTCTACCACCAGATCCATATTTGACTCTACCACCAGATCCAAATTTGACTCTACCACTCGATCCAAATTTGACTCTACCACCAGATCCAAATTTGACTCTACCACCCGATCCAAATTTGACTCTACCACCCGATCCAAATTTGACTCTACCACCAGGTCCAAATTTGACTCTACCACCAGATCCAAATTTGACTCTACCACCAGATCCAAATTTGACTCTACCACCAGGTCCAAATTTGACTCTACCACCCGATCCAGATTTCTGCATATTGCAATTCAACTCCTATTTCGACCAAAACTTCACCAAATGACGAATCCGATGAAACCAACTCAAATAAAATCACCAAACACAATCATAAACATATCATAACATTACTAACCACATGAATATGACAATTACCACAAAAATGATGTAAATCTCACCCAAAAACCATTAAAATGAACATATGATCAAAATGAGAGATCTAACTAACATAAACATGTAAAATGACATGAGATTAACGAGTAAAACTTGTTAGATTAGATCATAGGGTGATGCATATGAAAATGAACTTATAATGGTGTAAATCTATGGTAAAACATCCCAATTTGATGAGAAACACACACAAGCACTCATATACTTCATTGCATTCATGTGAAAGATGTAAATCACTCACCGATTTGCCGAAACAATCTAAAACGATAGAAATAAGAATCCGGACAGCGAGCACTCCGAATCAAACCCCTCGATCCGATGAATTCGCCTTTGAAATGATGTAGATCTTGCCTTGGATAGTGTAGATCTTCAATTTCCTCTCTTAGATTTGGATTTTTAATGGTGGAAAGGTGTAGGAGGAAGAAGGAGATCGATGCCTCCAAATGAGAGAATGGGAAGTAAACCTTTTCCATCCACTCTCACCCCCTATTTATAGGATTCCACTAAAGCTCCAAAACCTGAATAGCCAACTGAAAAACCTTAAAACAATGATTTCTCCCAATCCGCTAAGCCAAATCCTTAATGTAACCACTCTACGGAAAGGCAATCATTAATTCCTTTCCAATGGCACAGGTCCTACTCTCTGATTTGACCTGAGTCAAAAGTTATGGCCTGTACATGGCTGACACAGGCAAAATGGTCACAAACAAAATTGGTAAAAATTATGGACATGTCTCATATCCCCATAAACAACATATTAAAAGATGAGAATGATCCAACCCTTAGAGAATAAAACAAATATATTTTACGATCTTCCGATACGTAAAATGAGGGCAATTACAAAATCCCGAAACTTGCCTGTAGCTTTACAATGCCATTGTCGAACTTTTACCCTCCTTTTCTCCCTCGTTTCTTCACAAAAGATTGTATCTCCATCTCCATTTGACTTCTTTTTCCATTCTCCTCCCTTATACCACCCTCAAACTATGTGCGCACACATTCTTCATTTTGCGTTCTCGGTCCACGCAACAACATATAAGGGAAAAAGATGCGACAGTTGTTCTCATAAAATCCCTCCAAAGCTTGGCAATCAATGGGCTTGGGTCCCCCGAACTCCGCTGCAACCTCGCTTCTTCCTCTGACAACCCCTATCTCCTCCACGACCCATGCCTCCTCAAAGCTGGTTCAAAATGGGATTCTAAGAAGTCTCGTCGCACCTAAATCTGGGATATTAGGAATGAAGCTCTCATTTCATGGAGTCTAACGAATCAAATTCCATAGTTTTTCATTTTGTATTTGATTTATAACAGTTTTTCCTTAATCGGCTCTTTCATTGTTTACTAGGTTGTATTTTTCAAAGATATGAGTAAGTACGAGGACATCTTGTTATATAGGGTCGAGTTATGTCATCCGCCGAAATATTGAAATGCTGAAAACAATGTATTAGGGTAGAGATGTTTTTTTAACATGGGCCGCAGAGATTTTTTTTCTCAATTTTGATTAAATATTTTTTTTATTTAAAAGACTAAAGATTTTTTTTATGAAAGTGACTAACGATTTTTTTTAGCGTGTAACGTTCGACGTTTATAATTCGTACGAACCTATACGAACTCCGATTACGATAAAATTAGAAATTCTACAATAACTTAATATTTAGGACACGATGGGACTAGTTTCGTCGAATTCTGAGATCGTTTGTAAAATCGCTATTCTAATTTCAAATGGTTAAACAATACATGTTTATATTGCGCAAGGTCACAAAATAACCCCAATTAACATGAAACTGGAAATCTTGCAATAATTATCTATTACATATTTTATAAAATTAGTTTCATTGAAATTAGAGGTCATTTGAAAATTGACTATTTATAAATTCCGTATGAAATCGATAAAATATACATCGATTTCAAAACAAACAAATTTACTGATAATATATTATTATCATTATAGATATTCAAACAGAATACTGTATAACTTCAAAATAACTAATTTGGGATTTTAAACTTATTAATTTAAATTTCAAGTTAAAATGATATTTAATTTATTAAAAAACCCTTTTATTTTATTAAATAAATCATTATGGTTTATTGACAATTCCATAGTGACATTCTGAAAATTAGATTTGGACGTAACTCGAATTATACAAGGTGAAATCTCGATTTGTCTCTTTCATTAGAAAATTATTATCCAATAGATCCGGATGATTCTTGTTTCAAAGAATTCCATATTATATTGGATCCCGTGCATTCAATTGAATTTCAAAACGTAAAGCTATGAACTATTACGACACTACAGGCTCATTTTAAATTAAATTATAAATTATACGTTCAAACGCCGTTTAATAAATGAATTCTTGATTATAATTTATATCTAAACTTAATTAAATCTTTTTATATTGTACAATTCAAACCGTATGCAAATCCAACTAATTACGACTATTTCAGAATTAATATATTATTTCATTATTTAAATTAAAGTAATATTCAAAATTGTTGCATTAGAGTTATTTAAATTCCCAAATCAATACTTAAGTAATTAAATAAATTAAATATTTAACTACTAAAAATACAGGTCATTACGTTCCTTCCCCCTTTAAAGAATTTCGTCCCCGAAAGTACGAAAGTAGGAAAAAATGCTATAAACCCATTACTTTTTCAAAAATCCAATTTGTTAAAAAAAATCGTTCCACTTTCTAAACTTTAATTTTAATAGACCCCATAAGTTTAAATAGAAAACCCATTTTATTTTTGTTAACAAAATTTTGAAATTTTCTAACACCTTAAATTTTCAAGAATTTTCAGTAGAGTCTCCTATGTACGGAGGGACTTTCGCAATATTGCAGGAACAACAAATATTTAAACATCGACCCACGTAGTCGATGTTGGAGAATGGAGTTTTGATGAAAATAACCTTATTTCAATTATCATAAAATATATACTAACATCTCTATCTAGAATATATATACATATATATATATATGCAGGATTTGTATATAGGACTTAAATACTGAAGACTGTACAGGTTTAAAGTTCGAAAAGATTCCGGATTCAGAAGAGATTCAAGACTCATGAGTTATCAAGTGTTCAAGAGTTCGAGAAAAATATAGTAATAGAGTCTAGTTTATATGTAAGACTTTGAATAGGACTCCAGGTTCAAATTCTGATTTTCAAATTTCAAATTCTGTTTTCAAAATTAAATCATGATTTTAAATTATTTTCAAATTATTCTATCTTACTTATGATTTCAAACATATAAGTTTCAAGTTTTAATATACATTTATATATATATATATATATATGTTTATATATAGTTATATAATTATATATATAGTTTTACAATTTTATAGTTTTAAACCTTATAACTTTATAAATATGTTTATATAATATATTATTATGATTTCAAGTGATTTTACACTTTAGAATATTCATTTATATTGATTAGTTTTGATTGAAGAATTTCCAGAATAATATATATGATTAAACATTTGAAAAATATTTTTCAAAAATAAAATTACTATAAATATATAGCTATGTCGACATACAACTATCATTTTTTTTCAATTTTCAAAGGAATTGTATTTTCACTATTTGTAATGTTTCTGAAACGTTGCAACCATTGAAATACTATAAATAGGGGCTGATTTTGAATTATTTCATAATTCTTCTTCTCCATCTTCACCCTTGTTCATACTACCATTAATATTTCATATTTTCTTAATTTCTATACTTATACCTTGCCGATTTCTACTCAAATTATATAAAACTTCATATTTTCTCAATCTCTATCTACTACTCTCCGAATTGAAGTGCTATTGAAGAGTTACAGTGCTGTTGTAATCGTTCGGGAATTTTTTGGGAATGGGTGTGTTTCTTGTAGCCATGAAATCAAGGAAAGGGTGCGGTGTTAACCTTGTAACCGTGAAATCAAGGGTGTTTGGAGCAGTGTTAAACTTGTAGCTGTGAAATCAAGGGGTTGTACTTGGGTATTAATTATAATAAAACTCTGCACAATCCAGTGTTGCATGGGACTAGACATAGGAGTAATCTGAACCGTTATAAAATCCAGTGTATTCTTTCTTTTTCTGCATTTTATATTTATCTGTTTCATTGTTTGTGTTTGATTATGTGCATGTGATCATCTTTGTTGTGTGTGATTCATATAGTAGATCAAAATGAGTCTAAGATTCTCATAAACACTTTTCACTCTCCCCCTTCTCCCCCTCTAGTGTTTGTTTTGCCTTAAGATCTGTATTCTGCAATCCTTAACAATTGGTATCAGAGCATAGGTCTTCAAAAAGTTCATAATCTGATTTTTGAAAATATTAAATGCAACCAACACTGGTAATAATAGTTCTTTTATAGAGGGTCAGTCCACTATTAGACCACTATTGTTTAATGGCAGTAATTATTCATATTGGGCAAGTATAATGAAAATATATTTACAATCAGTAGGATTAGACACATGGAATAGTATACAATCTGAATATGTTGAACTCACTGCTAATTTTGTACAATGGACTAATGAACAAAAGGCTGTTGCACAGAGTAATTCTAAACCATGAACATGTTGTTCTATTCTTTAGATTGAAATGAATTTACTAGAGTGTCAGTCGGTAAACCTGCTTATGAAAAATGGAGGACATTACAATTGCTCATGAAGGAACCAATAAAGTTAAATAGAGAAAGATATCAATGTTAATTAATCAGTTTGAGTTATTCAAAACGAATGAGAATGAATCTATCTTCGATATGTATTGCAGATTCCAGGACATCGTACATTCATTAATAGCATTGGGATAAACTTATTCATAAGAAGACCAAGTCAGTAAAATACTGAGTTCGTTGACTCTAGAATGGAATCAGAAAACATTGGCAATTGAAGAAGCCAATAATGTCAGTGAAATGAAGATTAAGGAGTTAATTGGAAATTTAATGTCGTTTGAAGTTCAATTACAAAAAAGAAGTGAAGGGAAACTAAGCCCAAAGAAAAGAAATCCATAACATTCAAAGCAACAACAAATGGTTCTGATTCAAGCAGTGAAGACGATGAAGAAATTGCTTTAATGACAACGAATTTCATAAAATTTATGAAATATAAAAGGAAAAATAATTTTCAAAGAAATAATCAAGGGAGTTCAGGAAGAAATGTTGATCGATGTTATAACTGCAATAAACCAGGTCATATAAAGAGAATGTGTTCATTTTCAGATAAATTAAATCAACAGACAGATAATAGTAATTCGTCAAAGAAAAGAAAGAGGGCATATGCAACAACTTTTGATGACTTAGATTCATCATCAAGTGATGAAGAGCCAGAAACCGAAAATTCAAATATGTGTTTCACAACGATTCAAAATTCAAAAAATATCGAAGAAATGGATCTAAAAATCAAGTACACCTTAGTTAATTTTTAACTTTTTTGGTTGATTTGGATGAATGGATGTTTTGTTTTCTTTGTTTGAATTTGAAATTAAAATTAAAATTCAATCTTGAACTTTAATGTTCAAATTTGAAATTTGAATTTTGAAATTCAAAATAACAATCAAATAATAAATAGTAAATATAATATTATAATAAATTTTAGATGTTTATTAGGATTTATATTAATTCAAGAAATGATAAATTTGGAATATAAAAACATATAATAGAACCGAAAGTCAAAAAACATGTCCTTTGAAATTCAACATGTATGTCGACATACATAAATAGACATGTCGACATATAGGCCTGTAAATGAAATTCAAATTTTGAATTTCAAAAGTTTAAACTTTCAAACTTCTCTCCAACTTTTCACCAACTCCCAAGGTCTAAAAAAGTGTCATTGATTTCAGAAAAGTTGTGCCAATTCAATCTCTATATATTTATCTATTCAATCTTATTCTTTCTACCACTCATTCAAATTTCAAACAACTTTCTTCATATTTATACTCTTCAAAAATAACTCTTTAATGGCTTCCTCCAGCACACCCTAAAACATGAGATTATCCAAAACCATTAAAGGATATATCTACAATGATAGAGAAGCAAAAAATGCCTATGTTGACTACCTTGCAAATGGAAAAGTCAATACGGGAGACTTCGCCATCTTTGAAATTTTTCCTTCTTACAATCTTCGTTCTCTCTTCGAAGAAAATGGAGTTTTGAGTCTAATAGATTCACGAGATAACAATGAAGTATGTTATCCTAATCTAGTAAAAAATTTCTATGTAAATCTAAATCATGGATTTTACGAAGGAGGCGAAAATCAAGTATAAAGTAGTGTAAAAGGCACTCAAATCGTATTAGATTGCGAAATTTTGGGCAATATCTTGAATTGTAAGAGTACGGGCTCGGATTTTTCGGATTTTGAAATTGATGAAACAGAATTGGAAACCTTTCGTCACATATTTGAGAACAATGCTCATTTCGAATTCAAAAATCATGTTTTCCGCCCAAAAGAAAGAATTGTCAACCTCATCCTTCAACATCCCATCACTCCTCATTCTGGAAACTGCCACAACCCTGCCAACAAAGTCCAAAAAGCACTCTTTACTATTATTGGTGTTTATGACATCAATTGGGCAGATATTATTTTAAAAGAATTTAAGACCAAAGAAATGTCAACAAGACAAAAGACTCTTTATTATGGAGTTTATCTTACTCGGATTTTTAAATATTTTGGAGTGGATCTCAAAGGAGAAGAATTTGTGTCAAGAAAGGTGTTTGACTCATCAAATATACATCTTATGCAAATTCCACTCAAGTTTAAGCCTTATGAAACTTTCGAAAATAAACAGGCTCATATGCAACAACAACAAGATCCTATGGATATCGAAGAAGAAGAAACTTCTTTGGAAAGTATAGAGTTTCCATTTGATCCTAGAACCATTTTCAGAGAAATGCTTGTCCAAAATCAAGAAAAATTAGCCAAGAAACAAAACAAGATAAAAAAGACTCTTACCCATATGTCTATGTTCATTGGCAAAATAGGAAGAAAACTTTGAATTTCATCTTCCCCCTCTTCATTCTTTGAAATATAAGCTTATCAAGTTTATGTTATCTTTCGTATTTGCTTTTGAATCTCGTATTTAGTTTCTTGTATTAGTTGAATGTATTTACTTTTAAGTAGTAATGAATGGTATTTATTTTTGTCAAAACAATCTTTAATTTACTGTTTAGAATTAAATAAATTAAAATAATATAGTAAGAATTAAATAAAAAAATTACTTATGTATGTCGACATGCATTTTTGACTATGTCGACATATAACTGCCAGTTTTTCAAATTTGTTCAAAATTTAGAATTTAAATAACTAACTAACTAATGTCCATTCAATTCCAATGAATTCCAAACCATATATAAACCTATTTGTTCTAGAAAAAAATTAATCTATCATTTCTCCTTTTTTTCTAATCAATTCTTATCTAAAAAAATCAATTTATGACAAATCCCATTCATAATTTGAGTGAGAATCTTGAAGAAACTTTGAATTCATTCAAGAATATCCTATCCATAATATAATGTAATCAGCGTCATCTCGAATTAAGTCAAATAAAGATGATAGAACATCAAGAGAAGCACTTTGATGCCATCCGTTGGCTAATATCCTCTCTTTTATGAGATGAAGCCAACAATCTCGCTAAATCACCACCTATAAAAGAAGATGAAGATTTCGAGGTTATCAAGAAGGATCCAATCTTTGGAGGAGACGGATGGGTGTAAGCTCCAAGAGACATTTGATTTGAATTGTTTAGTATATGATTGGTTTGATTTGAATTTTTTTGAACTTGTAAATATTGCTTGGTTTGGATTGCTTAGATTTCAAACTTGTATATATGGATTGAAACATTTGTAAATATTAACTATAATACTTGGACTGATTGATTTGTTTATACTTTTAGAATAATATAGGCATGAATTTAGGGGGAGTCATGTATATTAAATACTTTAGTATAGAATTAATTATTAGATAGATATAGGTTATTGATATTTATGGTACAGATTTAGGGGGGTATATTTAGAATTTCTTTTTGTTGATGACAAAGGGGGAGAAATTATAAAATAAGGATTAGTTAGACTTAGTTTAAGGGGGGTATGTAAGGATTAGTTAGACTTAGCTTAAGGGGAGTATGTAGGATTCATAGTGACAAGGAAGTATTAGAAAAAGTATTAAAAGGACCAGATCAAAAAGTATCAACATGTATGAACAGGTATGAATCTTTTATAAATCAAGGTTGTCATCATTAAAATGGGGGAGACTGTTAGAGAATGGAGTTTTGATGAAAATAACATTATTTCAATTATTATAAAATATATACTAACATCTCTATCTAGAATATATATACATATATATGCAGGATTTGTATGCAGGACTTAAATACGGAAGACCGTACGGTTTTAAAGTTCCAACAGATCCAGTATTCAGAAGAGATTCAAGACTCATGAGTTATCAAGTTATCAAGAGTTTAAAGAAAAATATAGTAATAGCGTCTAGTTTATATGTAAGACTCTGAATAGCACTCCAGGTTCAAATTCTGGTTTTCAAATTTCAAATTCTGTTTTCAAAATTCAAATTCTGATTTCAAATTATTCTATCTTACTTATGATTTCAAACATATAAGTTTAAAGTTTTAATATATATATGCTTACATATATAGTTATGTAGTTTTATAATTTTATAGTTTTAAACCTTATAACTTTATAAATATGTTTATATAATATATTATTATGATTTTATATGATTTTACATTTTAGAATATTCATTTATATTAATTAGTTTCGATCCAAGAATTTCCAGAATAATATGTATGACTAAACACTTGAAAAATAGTTTTTAAAAATAAAATTACTATACATATGTCGATATAAATATATGGCTATGTCGACATATAACTGCTGTGACGATCCCAAAACCCCGTGACACGGTGTTAAGGATAATCATTGGAATATAACACATTAATCATCATTAGCAGATCACAGATAATAGCATAAACAGAAAACAAAATAATTTACACACATATGACAGCGGAATCATATAGATATCATCACATCAGAGAAGCACAGTACAGGATACAACTTAGTGCATAATGATACATAATCAGTCACCATCGCCTGAGGCGGAATCATACATAAAGAGTACACAAAATGAATATCAGTCTACATCGCCAGTGGCGGAATCATAATATAGATACAATAATGGCGGAGAAAATCCAAGTCAGCACGGTGTAGTCAAGCCTCGCCATGAGCCAAAAGGTGCGTCAGAAACCTGTAACTAGGTTGCCCGTGTGAAAATGAGGGCACCCGAGTTTGCAAGGTGAAACAAACTACGAGTCAGTCATGGGACTGGTATGAGAAATCTACTCTACTTATTAACAACAATAATAAGGCAAATCAAAGGACCACGCCACTTTTGTGGAACGGGTTTACTCCAATGAGTGCTAGTGCATGAAATAAAATAAATAATTAAATCAACGCAATGCTTTTTATAAAATGAAGCCATTATAAGACTCAGGTCCCATCACACAATGCAACGCAAGCCGGAGGATAGAGTTTTCCCTTATAATGGCCAAAAATGCTTCATACGTATAAAACAAAAGTGTTTGATATTATTACTAGTGCATATATGTTTCAAAAGCAAATTCAATCATAAATATCAATCCTAGGCGGCATAACTACCATCTACTATGTCGCCCTACTAGTAATACAATCATGTCCGCATATTTCGTATTGGAAATTGGGTTCCTTCATGAGTCGAGGCAAGGGGCAAGCTCCTCTCAGTTCGAGACACTCTAGCAAATGCCTCGGGACCGCACACAGCAATCCCCTGGATCCTCCAAGGCCGGTCCTCTCTTACTTTTGAGGATTGGTAATTCCTGAACACACGTTTCCCGGTCCTTACAGACCTATAATCGAGGCGCCTCGTATTCCAACAACCACACAGGTGAAAAGTAGATATAAATGTCAGGGATGAGAGGTCACTGACACCACCATAGCTAGAAAGAAACGTCATGCACTCCTTGGGTCCTTCTCCCGTTTTTGACTCATACCGGGTTGTGAGGCTTGTGAATTCACGTTATACACAAAGCTACGTCACACAGACCATGCTTTGATCATCATCCACAAGACTTTGCTTTGCAACAGAAGCCTTGATCATATGCCACTTAGGCGTGCCACACAGGCAATCCACTCCATGCGACTGATTTCTGTCAATACATAACCTCTGAGCTTGTACGTCTCAGAGAAGGGCGTTAAGCAAGAGAATAAATTCTCCGCCGCCAAACAGATATATATTTAACAGAGATCAATCAACACAGAACAAAATCCAATGTAAGACACATAGTCCATTTACAAGTCCGTTCTGGGTCTGAACGAAACCGGAGGCACCAATTCCTCGCATATCCGTACAATCAACAGTATGTTTGGACGGCTACTACTTCAATTCCTTCATGGTAGCTACTCCAATCACGAGCATCAGTTGCGCCCATCCATCCAATGTGGAGATCATCGGTCTTCAGCCGTCTTCGACTCTTCGACTTCTCAACGTCGATCGATTATTTGAAATGAGATAAACTCGGCCTTTTCAAATAACCCACGTATATTTAGATTTTCAAATCAATTATTCACAGGGTTGGACTATTCAACATTCACATTTTAGTTATTATGTTATAATTTTCATGTCAAATACATTCAACCATCACATATCAAGCAAGCACAACAAAATTGGTTTATTTCCACTCTATATCGTCTATAGTATTTTATAACGATATATCGCCATTTTTATTTAATTTAAAACGGCCATATTTAATTAAACGACGTTTCGGGTCGTGTCGATGCACTGGCGCTGCTTTTCACTAATTTCGTTTTACACATATCTGAAAATCTAACCGTTGGATCTTCCCAAATTTTACATCATTAGGAAGGTCATTTCAAAACGAATCCAACGGTTTCAGTTTTGGGAAAATCCGACGGTCGGATCTTCCACACTAGCCATTTGAAATTACGATTTCAATTTACGAACTGCAGCGTCGTTATTCGATTTAATTTAATTATATTTATATATATATAAATATAATCGTTTCTGGCGCTGTTTTTCTTCAGTTTTGAATTAAACATTCCAGACAATCCAACCGTCGGATCTTCACAAAGTTGGTGCCGTTGGAAAGATATTTCCAAGGCGAACCCAACGGTTGCGGTTTCGGGAAAATCCAATGGTCGGATTTCCCGCACTAGTCGTTTGAAATCACGGTTTCAAAATACGAACTGCACGGCCACGTTTCGTTTTAATTCTATTTATATTTTATATATTTATATAAATATAGTCCATTCAAAAATTCCCATATCGTTTTCACTTCAATTATTTCACTAACGCCTTTAAATTTCGGAAAATTTCGCCATAACCTCCTTTGTACGGGAGGGTCTGGGAAAATTCCCAAATAGCCACATGGGCGTCTCATATCAAAAAGAAAAAGAAAAAGCCAAGCGGCTAGCCAACAGGCTCATAAAATCATCACCCAAACAAAGCAGTAAATGTGTACCTATTTGTCGGGCACAAAATTTTATTTCTCTTCTCTAGCCCCTTTGCTTTAACCTGTTCAATAGATATGCATGTACATGTATACAATTTCTAACACTTATCATTTTCCATTCAATTTCATATTTGATTTGCTTTGGTTTAAAAACACCATTCATTCTAATGTTGCATGCATAGGCTAAAATCATATCATTAGCTAATTAATGTATATTTCAACTCATGCACGTTTATTTGAACAAGTGGCTATTTTTAACACTTCACATTTCAAAGATGATAATTTTGTCGAACTAAAATAGATTTCAACACATTACTATTTTATTTAGTTCCTATGCATGTTAAAAATAATATTTTTACCACAAATATTTATTTCAACGTCCGCATATCTTTAGCATATCACAAATATGATAAAAATGATATTTTTATCGTTCAAAATATTTATTCAACAAATGGATGGTTTCAACACTTCATAGTTTCAATAAAAATGTAATTTTTATTGTTCGATCTTTTTATTCAACACATGAACTTTTCCACTACACACACTTCTCAACAAATGAGCATTTCCACATATGGACATTTTATTTATGTTGTTCATATTGGAAAGATGAGATTTTTATTGTTGAAACTATTTATATAAGGCGAATATTTTTCATACTTCACATATATATAAAAATGTGATTTTTATTGTTTAAACACTTCGTTCATTCACAAATGAATTTAATTTTCACACAACACTTTTCAACACACAAACATTTCCACACATGGATATAGTTTCAACATGTGGCTTTAATTTCAACGCATGAAAATAATTTCAACATATGAAAATAATTCTAACACACAAAGATTATTCAAAATTTCGGCAGCATAACGGCAGGGTAGTTAAACCGGCACCGTCCCTAGTACGGCTCCTCGCTCTACCTTAAAACCTCGCGGTTTTTGACAATGGGGATTCATGCATCTAATTCGCACGCAAGCGGCATGTTTATTTTTTTATTTCCACAAATATTTCCAATTCATTTCAATCACCAATGGGTATTTTTCAACCACAACCAAACAATATCAACCACAAACAATTATCCAACCATTCGTATTTTTCATCCAATATTTCACACCAATTCACCACAATGAATATCGTCCATGGTTTGTGGACGAGGGGAGTATATATATATATATATATAATTGCTATATTTCACTTGCATTTCAACACATATATCAATTATTCTATGCATGTAAAATTCATACTTCGCTTATATAGCTTACACTACGCATGTACATGAATATACAACACGTATGTAATTTATATTTCGCTAATATAAATTATACACGACATTTTCCATTCAATTTCACGTTAATTTAGATTTCTCACCTTGGTTTTCGGAGCGCTAAAAATCGATACGATGTCAGAAAAATCCGCGGCTTCTTCTATTGGGTAGAGAGCTTCCTTGCGGTCCCGATGTTTCTGTTTCATCGAATTTCGTCAACACACGAAAAAGATATGATTTTTCAAAGTGTAAAGATCAAAGAAAAACTCACTTTCACGAAGCTTCAAAACTAGGTTTACAGTTTTCGCGAAATCCGTGACACGTGGGGACGATCGGCGGGTTGGACGTGGAAGAGGGAAGAGAGGGCTTCAAGTCGGTGGTGGTTTGGCGGCGTTCGGTGGTCTAGATCGGTGGCGGCGGCGGTGGAAAGGTCACGACTTTGGGGCTTCGATACGGGCGGCACAGGCGACGAGGGGCGGCGATGGTCAGTCAGATTTGAAGAGGGGGCTGAGGCGCGTCGAGGGGTGGCGGTGGCGAAGTCTGGAAGCGACTGTGGCGGCGGCGGCGGAGGAGAGAAGGTCAGGAGCGGGTTTCGCCGTTGATCGGGGGGGTTTTCTTTTTTTTTTTTAAAAAAATTTATGAAAGGAAAATTCTGATTGGCCGAGGACTATATTAAATTTTTAAATAGTGTTTTCTCAAACGAACTCCTTTTTAAACCCAACGACTGTCGCCCCTAGCTAAATACCATCATTCCGGACACAATGGGATATGTTTCGTAGGCCAATTCGACTGTTACAGTCAGTTATTTTTCAAATTAAAGTATAAAACATTTAATTTTTAACTTTCAACGTACATTTCAATTTGCCAGGGCCACAAACTGATTCGAAAAATTCCAGAAAAATAAATCTAGCTATGTTTTGACGCTACGGTCCCAACAAAACTAGTTTCGTCGAATTCTGAGGTCGTTTGAAAAATGGCCATTTTCTGGTCGATCCAATTTAACAGAAATTGACCAAACACTTTTTCTTTTGCCACGCTCACATACTAGCTTCAAAAATTATGAAATTTGAAACCTAGCAATAGTTTGAGATCCCGGACCCAACAAAAGTGGTTTCGTCGAATTCTGAGGTCGTATGCAAAATATCAATTTTCCAGGGCTATATATTTTATATACCGATCTTTCTGAAAATTCATTCGGCCATAACTTTTGATCCCCGTTATGAAACTTCGATTTTTCAGATTCGTTAGAAAGGTATTGACTAACAGATTTAAATATTTTTAGTTTCGCTAAAATCCGTTACATTTTCCACCCTGCACAGTCAGTCAAAGTTTGAATTCAAATTTTCAAACTGACTCACTATTTCTAATTCACTATTTTATTGAAATATTCTATTTCAATTGCTTAAATTCCTTTGAAATAAAAAATTTAAAAATTTTAAATTGGCTCGTATTTTCCGGGTTATTACAATCTCCCCCACTTATAACTTTTCGTCCTCGAAAAGAAACAACAGTAGAGTAGGAAATAAAAGGTAAATGCAAAGTATTGTAAAGGTACCTTGCACCGGAGTTAGTCAGAGATATCCACTCTGCATTTGGGGTAAGCTTGCTTAATGCTTTCCTCAGTTTCCCAAGTACAGTCTCTAGGATCACTGCTCCACTGCACTTTAACTAAATGAACCTTTTTGCTTCTGAGTTCTCTAGTTTCTTTGCCAACAATCTTTAATGGCTCTCTTCTGAGTGATAGTTCTGGAGTTATCTCCACATCCTGTTGCGCTGCTTCTTCTACAACAAGATCTGGATCATGCACATGTCTTCTAAGTTGAGATACGTGAAATACATTGTGCACTCCAGGCAACCAATCTGGCAATTGAACCCTATAAGCTAGAGTTCCAATACGTTAGAGTATAGGAAAGGGACCAATAAATCTCGGCGCCAACTTCCCAGTCTTGCCAAATCTGATTACTCCTCTCATCGGAGAAACCTTCAAATAAACATGATCACCAACAGCAAATGTCAAATCCCTCCTTCTAGAGTCTGCATAACTTTTCTGTCGGCTTTGGGCGGTTTTCAAACGCTTCTTGATGAAGTCCACTTTATCGGATGCTTCTCTAATCATATCGGGTCCTAGTACAAGTCTGTTGCCAGGTTCTACCCAACATGCTGGAGATCTGCAGGGTCTTCCATATAATGCTTCAAATGGCGACATTCCCAAACTTGCTTGATAGCTATTGTTATATGAGAATTCTTCCAAATGCAAATGATCTTCCCATGACCCACCAAAATCAATTATACAAGCCCGCAATAAATATTCTAGAATTATATTCACCCGCTCAGTTTGGCCATCTGTTTGAGGGTGATAAGCGGTGCTCATATTCAGTTTTGTTCCCAATTCTATCTGGAAAGCCTCCCAGAATTTGCTAGTAAATAGGGGATCTCTATCACTGACTATGCTGATGGGAATTCTATGCAGCTTAACAATTTCTCTGAAATATATCTGTGCTAGACTTTGAGCGGTTCTATTGGATCTGATAGGTATAAAATGGGCAGTCTTCATGAAGCGATCTACGATTACCCAAATGCTGTCATTACCTTTCTTGGTTCACGGCAAACCATCTATGAAATCCATGGAAATCTGTTCCCATTTCCAACCTGGGACTTCCAACGGTTGCAGCAGTCCAGCTAGCTTCTGTTGGTCACTCTTGACCAATTGACAAGTAGGGCATCTGCTAACATACAAAGAAATATCTCTTTTCATTGCCTTCCACCAAAAAGTGCATTTGATATCGTTGTACATTTTACTCACACCTGGATGGATGCAAAATTTGGATTTATGGCATTCGTCCAGCACTTCTCTTCGAAGGCCTGGAATATTTGGAATGCAAATCCTATTATTTAACCTGAGAACCCCCCTATTGTCAATACGAAAACTCGTGGTTTCACCTTCCTTGACCCTCTGACAGATTCTCTGAATGAATTCATCGTCTTTTTGAAGGGCTGAAATCCTATCAATCAATCCAAGTGTAATTATAAGATTGGCAATGATTGCGGTTTTCCTACTAAGCGCATCCGCTACTACGTTAGCTTTCCCCGGCGTATACAGGATATCGAGATCATACGCTGCAAGGAATTCTAGCCAACGCTGCTGTCTCAGATTCAGATTTTCTGGGTATATAAATACTTCAATGATTGATGATCTGTGTACAGTATAAATTTCTCGCCCAATAAATAATGCCTCTAGATTTTCAAGGCAAAAACGATGGCTAGCAACTCAAGATCATGAGTCACATAATTCTTCTCATGCGGTTTCAGTTGGCGGCTTGCATAAGCGACTACTTGGCCTCTCTGCATTAACACTGCACCAAGACCTCTAATAGAAGCATCTGTCCAAACTGTTAAATCCTGATTGCCATCAATAATAGTTAACACTGGAGCGGTGGTCAGCTTCGATTTCAATTCCTGGAAAGCTTCTTCACAGTCAGAAGTCCACTTAAACTTCTCATGTTTCTTTGTGAGCTTCGTTAACGGACCGGATATCTTCGAAAAATCCTTAACGAACTTTCGATAATAACTAGCCAACCCCATAAAACTTCTAACTTTTGTGGGAGTAGTGGGTTGTTTCCAGTCTTGAATCGTTGTTATTTTGCTTGGGTCAACAGAAATTCCTTTCTCTGACACGACATGGCCGAGAAATTTGACTTCTTCTTGCCATAAGACACATTTAGAGAATTTGGCTTTGAAGACGTTCTTCCTTAGAATCTCCAATACTTGTTCTAAGTTTTTTTCATGCTCGAGTTTTGATTTGGAGTAGATTAAAATATCATCGATGAATACGAGGACAAATTTATTCAGAACTCCCCTGAACACTCTGTTCATTAGATCGACAAAGTATGCTGGAGCGTTGCATAGGCCAAACGGCATTACTAACCATTCATAAAATATGTCTGGACCTCTGAAAGCTGTCAAAGGAACACACTCTTCTGCTATTCTCAATTGATGAAAACCTGTAGCTAGGTCCATTCGGGAAAATACTTTCGCCCCATTCAATTGGTCTAGCAAATCATCAATGCGGGGTAATGGATATTTGTTTTTGAGCGTCTGTTTGTTGAGGTCTCGGTAATCAACACATAATCTAAGAGTACCGTCTGACTTTGGGACAAACACAACAGTTGCACCCCAATTAGAAAAACTCGGTCTGATTAGACCCTTCCACAACAGTTGACGAGTTTGATCGCCTAATTCTTCTTTTTCTTTCGGAGTCATTCTGCGAATTGGATGTACCACTGGTCTGGCATTGGGAATTAGATCGATTCGGAATTCTATTTCTCTTTGCGGAGGTAAGTTTTCAACTTCTTCAAACACATCCGCATAGTTTCTAACAATCGGAATCTTTTCCATGGAAGTGGGGATAAGTTCTAATGCTGACCAAAATTCTTCTCTATTCGGATTCGAACCATGACAGGGTATATATATATGTCCAAGCTCCGTTCGGATTTTAATGATCCTTTCCGCACACTTTACCTCAGCTTCGTATTTCGTTAACCAATCTAGCCCGAGAATAATATCGAATTCAGGGAAATCCATAACGATTAAATAAAAAGGAAACTTGTAGAAAGAATAAGAGATCGGCACTCTACAATATGAACCGAGAGTAACAGGACCCCCTATCGGGTTATGAACTTCAACCGATTCTTTAAGCTTTCGCTGTTTTAACTTTAATTTGTGCATTGTGTGTCTAGCAATAAAACTACGCGATGCACCTGTGTCAAACAATACAGAAACAGGAATATTTTTAATTGTAAGGGTACCTCCCAAAACATCAGGTTTACCTGCTCCATCGGAAGCAGCTGGCGGGCTAGACCCATCATAGACATGAGCTACTGTAGCTTTCTTCAGCAAAGGACAGTCTTTGACCAGATGGTCGGTCTTGCGACAGTTGAAGCACGAGCGAGGGTTCTGAGAGCCTTGGCTCGAGCCT
Source organism: Allium sativum (assembly GCA_030737875.1). Lineage (NCBI taxonomy): Eukaryota > Viridiplantae > Streptophyta > Magnoliopsida > Asparagales > Amaryllidaceae > Allium > Allium sativum. Next base: position 284,675,801 of record CM060909.1, read on the forward strand.
TGAGAATTCGTCTTCTGCCTCTTCGGAGTTGTGCAGACGTTTGAGTAGTGCCCCGGCTTACCACAGTTAAAGCAATTTCCTCTTGGCGGCTTGCCAGTCTGAGGTTTTGAAGATGCTGCTTGGCTTGACTCGCCTTGATTTACAGCAGGCTTGCGCTTGTTTCCGGCTTGGCTTCTAGCACGATCCTGATCCAGATGCCTTTGATCAAGGTCTTCAAAGTTGCATGTCATTTCCACCAGCTCGTTGAATTCCAGCTTGACATGGGCCATGGCTCTATCATGATATTGTCGTCTTAGCCCAAGGATAAACCTCTTATTTTTGGATTTCGCGGTGGCGACGAGCTCTGGAGCATAGGGCGACAACATTGTAAATTTATTCAGATAATCCTGCACGGAAAGATCCCCTTGCTGGAGATTGGCGAAGTCATCGTGCATTCTTTCTAGAGCTTGTTCTGGGACATATTTCTCCTTGAAGAGTTCTTTGAATCCATCCCATGTTCTTCCAGCTTCTCTATTTCCGGCGGTAAGAGATTCCCACCATAATTCAGCTTGTTCCTGCATAAGCCAGGCGCCCATAATAGCTTTGTCTTCGTCTCCTAGACTTAGGCCTTCAAGAATTTTCTCGCATGTTTTGAGCCATGCAAGGGCCTCTATTACGGTGCCAGTTCCCGAGAAGGTCTTGCCTCCTAAGTTCTTATATCTCTTAGCTACACGGTCAAGCTCGAAGTATTGAGCTGCCGGAGGTTGTATCAAAGGTCCTTCTTGAGCTGGGACTTCTCCCCTTCCTCGGCCTCGGCCGGCACGGCCTCCTCTAGCGGCGGCTGCTCTGGTAGCCATTTTTCAAATTCTGTATAAGCAACGAAAAAGTCAGCTAACAGAAATGATAATCTATTGCATAGTTAAGCAGAAAATTTACGGAAAGATAACGATGGACTGATCAAATTGTTTTTGCTATTCTGCTCGGCTCATTCTAGGACTTTACTAGTCCTATCTCTAATGAGCGACTCGCCTTAGAATACTACTGATTCTATTTTGACGATGTGTTTATTGTGTTAGACTCCAGAACTTAGGTTAACCAAAGCTCTGATACTAGCTGTGACGATCCCAAAACCCCGTGACACGGTGTTAAGGATAATCATTGGAATATAACACATTAATCATCATTAGCAGATCACAGATAATAGCATAAACAGAAAACAAAATAATTTACACACATATGACAGCGGAATCATATAGATATCATCACATCAGAGAAGCACAGTACAGGATACAACTTAGTGCATAATGATACATAATCAGTCACCATCGCCTGAGGCGGAATCATACATAAAGAGTACACAAAATGAATATCAGTCTACATCGCCAGTGGCAGAATCATAATATAAATACAATAATGGCGGAGAAAATCCAAGTCAGCACGGTGTAGTCAAGCCTCGCCATGAGCCAAAAGGTGCGTCAGAAACCTGTAACTAGGCTGCCCGTGTGAAAATGAGGGCACCCGAGTTTGCAAGGTGAAACAAACTACGAGTCAGTCATGGGACTGGTATGAGAAATCTACTCTACTTATTAACAACAATAATAAGGCAAATCAAAGGACCACGCCACTTTCGTGGAACGGGTTTACTCCAATGAGTGCTAGTGCATGAAATAAAATAAATAATTAAATCAACGCAATGCTTTTTATAAAATGAAGCCATTATAAGACTCAGGTCCCATCACACAATGCAACGCAAGCCGGAGGATAGAGTTTTCCCTTATAATGGCCAAAAATGCTTCATACGTATAAAACAAAAGTGTTTGATATTATTACTAGTGCATATATGTTTCAAAAGCAAATTCAATCATAAATATCAATCCTAGGCGGCATAACTACCATCTACTATGTCGCCCTACTAGTAATACAATCATTCCCGCATTTTTCGTATTGGAAATTGGGTTCCTTCATGAGTCGAGGCAAGGGGCAAGCTCCTCTCCGTTCGAGACACTCTAGCAAATGCCTCGGGACCGCACACAGCAATCCCCTGGATCCTCCAAGGCCGGTCCTCTCTTACTTTTGAGGATTGGCAATTCCTGAACACACGTTTCCCGGTCCTTACAGACCTATAATCGAGGCGCCTCGTATTCCAACAACCACACAGGTGAAAAGTAGATATAAATGTCAGGGCTGGGAGGTCACTGACACCACCATAGCTAGAAAGAAACGTCATGCACTCCTTGGGTCCTTCTCCCGTTTTTGACTCATACCGGGTTGTGAGGCTCGCGAATTCACATTATACACAAAGCTATGTCACACAGACCACGCTTTGATCATCATCCACAAGACTTTGCTTTGCAACAGAAGCCTTGATCATATGCCACTTAGGCGTGCCACACAGGCAATCCAATCCATGCGACTGATTTCTGTCAATACATAACCTCTGAGCTAGTACGTCTCAGAGAAGGGCGTTAAGCAAGAGAATAAATTCTCCGCCGCCAAACAGATATATATTTAACAGAGATCAATCAACACAGAACAAAATCCAATGTTAGACACACAGTCCATTTACAAGTCCGTTCTGGGTCTGAACGAAACCGGAGGCACCAATTCCTCGCATATCCGTACAATCAACAGTATGTTTGGACGGCTACTACTTCAATTCCTTCATGGTAGCTACTCCAATCACGAGCATCAGTAGCGCCCATCCATCCAATGTGGAGATCGTCGGTCTTCAGCCGTCTTCGACTCTTCGACTTCTCAACGTCGATCAATTATTTGAAATGAGATAAACTCGGCCTTTTCAAATAACCCACGTATATTTAGATTTTCAAATCAATTATTCACAGGGTTGGACTATTCAACATTCACATTTCAGTTATTATGTTATAATTCTCATGTCAAATACATTCAACCATCACATATCAAGCAAGCACAACAAAATTGGTTTATTTCCACTCTATATCGTCTATAGTATTTTATAACGATATATCGCCATTTTTATTTAATTTAAAACGACAATATTTAATTAAACGACGTTTCGGGTCGTGTCGATGCACTGGCGCTGCTTTTCACTAATTTCGTTTTACACATATCTGAAAACCTAACCGTTGGATCTTCCCAAATTTTACATCATTAGGAAGGTCATTTCAAAACGAATCCAACGGTTTCAGTTTTGGGAAAATCCGACGGTCGGATCTTCCACACTAGCCATTTGAAGTTACGATTTCAATTTACGAACTGCAGCGTCGTTATTCGATTTAATTTAATTATATTTATATATATATAAATATAATCGTTTCTGGCGCTGTTTTTCTTCAGTTTTGAATTAAACATTCCAGACAATCCAACCGTCGGATCTTCACAAAGTTGGTGCCGTTGGAAAGATATTTCCAAGGCGAACCCAACGGTTGCGGTTTCGGGAAAATCCAATGGTCCAATTTCCCGCACTAGTCGTTTGAAATCACGGTTTCAAAATACGAACTGCACGGCTACGTTTCGTTTTAATTCTATTTATATTTTATATATTTATATAAATATAGTCCATTCAAAAATTCCTATATCGTTTCCACTTCAATTATTTCACTAACCCATTTAAATTTCGGAAAATTTCGCCATAACCTCCTTTGTACGGGAGGGTCTGGGAAAATTCCCAAATAGCCACACGGGCGTCTCATATCAAAAAGAAAAAGAAAAAGCCAAGCGGCTAGCCAACAGGCTCATAAAATCATCACCCAAACAAAGCAGTAAATGTGTACCTATTTGTCGGGCACAAAATTTTATTTCTCTTCTCTAGCCCCTTTGCTTTAACCTGTTCAATAGATATGCATGTACATGTATACAATTTCTAACACTTATCATTTTCCATTCAATTTCATATTTGATTTGCTTTGGTTTAAAAACACCATTCATTCTAATGTTGCATGCATAGGCTAAAATCATATCATTAGCTAATTAATGTATATTTCAACTCATGCACGTTTATTTGAACAAGTGGCTATTTTTAACACTTCACATTTCAAAGATGATAATTTTGGCGAACTAAAATAGATTTCAACACACGACTATTTTATTTAGTTCCTATGCATGTTAAAAATAATATTTCTACCACAAACATTTATTTCAACGTCCGCATATCTTTAGCATATCACAAATATGATAAAAATGATATTTTTATCGTTCAAAATATTTATTCAACAAATGGATGGTTTCAACACTTCATAGTTTCAATAAAAATGTAATTTTTATTGTTCAATCTTTTTATTCAACACATGAACTTTTCCACTAAACACACTTCTCAACAAATGAGCATTTCCACACATGGACATTTTATTTATGTTGTTCATATTGGAAAGATGAGATTTTTATTGTTGAAACTATTTATATAAGGCGAATATTTTTCATACTTCACATATATATAAAAATGTGATTTTTATTGTTTAAACACTTCGTTCATTCACAAATGAATTTAATTTTCACACAACACTTTTCAACACACAAACATTTCCACACATGGATATAGTTTCAACATGTGGCTTTAATTTCAACGCATGAAAATAATTTCAACATATGAAAATAATTCTAACACACAAAGATTATTCAAAATTTCGACAGCATAACGGCAGGGTAGTTAAACCGGCACCGTCCCTAGTACGGCTCCTCACTCTACCTTAAAACCTCGCGGTTTTTGACAATGGGGATTCATGCATCTAATTCGCACGCAGGCGGCACGTTTATTTTTTTATTTCCACAAATATTTCCAATTCATTTCAATCACCAATGGGTATTTTTCAACCACAACCAAACAATATCAACCACAAACAATTATCCAACCATTCGTATTTTTCATCCAATATTTCACACCAATTCACCACAATGAATATCGTCCATGGTTTGTGGACGAGGGGAGTATATATATATATATATATATATATATATATATATATATAATTGCTATATTTCACTTGCATTTCAACACATATATCAATTATTCTATGCATGTAAAATTCATACTTCGCTTATATAGCTTACACTACGCATGTACATGAAGTATACAACACGTATGTAATTTATATTTCGCTAATATAAATTATACACGACATTTTCCATTCAATTTCACGTTAATTTAGATTTCTCACCTTGGTTTTCGGAGCGCTAAAAATCGATACGATGTCAGAAAAATCCGCGGCTTCTTCTATTGGGTTGAGAGCTTCCTTGCGGTCCCGATGTTTCCTGTTTCATCGAATTTCGTCAACACACAAAAAAGATATGATTTTTCAAAGTGTAAAGATCAAAGAAAAACTCACTTTCACGAAGCTTCAAAACTAGGTTTACAGTTTTCGCGAAATCCGTGACACGTGGGGACGATCGGCGGGTTGGACGTGGAAGAGGGAAGAGAGGGCTTCAAGTCGGTGGTGGTTTGGCGGCGTTCGGTGGTCTAGATCGGCGGCGGCGGCGGTGGAAAGGTCACGACTTTGGGGCTTCAATACGGGCGGCACAGGCGACGAGGGGCGGCGATGGTCAGTCAGATTTGAAGAGGGGGCTGAGGAGCGTCGAGGGGTGGCGGTGGCGAAGTCTGGAAGCGACTGTGGCGGCGGCGACGGAGGAGAGAAGGTCAGGAGCGGGTTTCGCCGTTGATCGAGGGTTCTTTTTTTTTTATAAATTTATGAAAGGAAAATTCTGATTGGCCGAGGACTATATTAAATTTTTAAATAGTGTTTTCTCAAACGAACTCCTTTTTAAACCCAACGACTGTCGCCCCTAGCTAAATACCCCCATTCCGGACACAATGGGATATGTTTCGTAGGCCAATTCGACTGTTACAGTCAGTTATTTTTCAAATTAAAGTATAAAACATTTAATTTTTAACTTTCAACGTACATTTCAATTTGCCAGGGCCACAAACTGATTCGAAAAATTCCAGAAAAATAAATCTAGCTATGTTTTGACGCTACGGTCCCAACAAAACTAGTTTCGTCGAATTCTGAGGTCGTTTGAAAAATGGCCATTTTCTGGTCGATCCAATTTAACAAAAATTGACCAAACACTTTTTCTTTTGCCACGCTCACATACTAGCTTCAAAAATTATGAAATTTGAAACCTAGCAATAGTTTTACATCCCGGACCCAACAAAAGTGGTTTCGTCGAATTCTGAGGTCGTATGCAAAATATCAATTTTCCAGGGTTATATATTCTATATACCGATCTTTCTGAAAATTCATTCGGCCATAACTTTTGATTCCCGTTATGAAACTTCAATTTTTCAGATTCGTTAGAAAGGTATTGACTAACAGATTTAAATATTTTTAGTTTCGCTAAAATCCGTTACATTTTCCACCCTGCACAGTCAGTCAAAGTTTGAATTCAAATTTTCAAACTGACTCACTATTTCTAATTCACTATTTTATTGAAATATTCTATTTCAATTGCTCAAATTCCTTTGAAATAACAAATTTTAAAATTTTAAATTGGCTCGTATTTTCCGGGTTATTACAACTGCCCTTTTTTCAATTTTCAAAGGAAGTGTCTTTTCACTATTTGTAACGTTTCTGAAATGGTGCAACCATTGAAATGCTATAAATAGGAGCTGATTTCGATTTTTTTCATAATTCTTCTTCTCTATCTTCACCCCTCTTTATACCACCATTAATATTTCATATTTTCTTGATTTTCGTATGTATACTTTGCCGATTTCTACTCAAATTATATCAAACTTCATATTTTCTCAATCTCTATCTACTACTCTCTGAATTGAAGTGCTATTGAAGAGTTATAGGGCTGTTGTAATCATTTGGGAATTGTTTGGGAAAGGGCTTGTTTCTTGTAGCCTTGAAATTAAGGAAAGGGAGTGGTATTAAGCTTGTAACCATAAAATCAAGGGTGTTTGTAGTGGTGTTAACCATGTAGCCATGAAATCAAGGAGTTGTACTTGGATATTGATTATAAAAAAACTTTGCGCAATCCAGTGTTGCGTGAGACTGGACATAGGAGTAATCTGAACCAGTAAAAAATTCGGTGTGTACCTTCCTTTCCTGCATTTTATATTTATCTGTTTCTATGTTTGTGTTTTATTTTGTGTTTGTGATCATCTCTGTTGTGTGTAATTCATATAGTAGATCAAATAAGTTTAAGATTTTCATAAATTTCTCATAAACACGATTCACCCCCCCCCCTCTATGTTTGTTTTGCCTTAAGATCCGCATTTTGCATTCCCTAGTAGTCGGAAAATCATTTTCATAACCCAAATTTTGTATTTTCCACAGGCGTACCATATATGAGTGTTATTAAGCGTTAAGCGATAAGCAATAAATGTGCTCGCTCAATTATAACCAAACTAGATTACTCAAATGGACTCATTAGCTTCATAATCTTGCAATATAGGTTCAAACATCCAGATTATCCACTTTAATCTATTTTATATATTATTCAATTTACATGAAAACCATTTAAAACAAATTTCTAAATAATCCATTTTGGATACATTAATCGATTTCTTTATATTCCATCATGCTTGAATTCATTCCAATTAACCTAGATTAAAATTTATTTCAAAAATTAAGTTCAATTATAACTTACACAATTCATTTAAACTCAATTAATTCAACTACATAAGTTTAATTAAATATTTAGAATTCTCATTTACACATTTAATAGATTAAATTACTCCGACTTCATTATCCAATTTGAATTTCATTCAAAACTACATTGGTGTATATGGTTGATTACCAGTATTATAATAATTTGAGAAAACTATTACATTTACCTTCTTTACAAAATATACTGTCAAAAATAATATAAAAATAACTTTATATTCAATAACAAATACGCGTTCTCATATATGTATTCAGTCAAACTATGGTATTACTAACCCTATTTCTATTTAGTTATGCCACAGAGCCAAGGTTATTACTAAAACTTATGCTTTGATATCGCTGTAACGATCAAATGAAAATTCGATGCTCGAATTTTGACAGTAATACATAACCCTGTATTACTTGCCAAAATCCAAGCATCGAAAGCACCAGATAGTTAATAGAAAGAAATTAGAGGATGAGGAAGAAAGAAAGATATACTAGAATAGAAGAATAAAAAGAAGTCCAACACTACAGAATCAGAGTAGAAATAGAACCTCATGGCGGATAGACAAAATATAACCAAAATTCTTTACTCAAAGGAAAGCAGTATACATATGATTATACAACATTAGAGTACACACTAGATCAATACAATTCACATAGCTGAAATAAATTAATACCAGAAAATACGGATATACGTCTCGACTCCAGCTTCACTTCTGAAGCTCCAAGCGAAACCTAACCCAGAAATATACTCAGTCTGACCCGAGCACATTTTGAAGTAAAGCAAAATCAACCTAGATCAGTGTGGAATACATTCAGTGATAAATTCATATTACAAACAATTTACTTAACTTTAGAAAATCTTTTTAAAGAATGGAACTCTTGTAAGACACAATCATACATAAACATGACATATGTTTTTACCATATGATAACAATCACGTTTTATATCAAAATCCAGTGATATTATAATAGTGTCTATCAATTCGCAAATAAATAGGAATATAGCCGAAAAGCTTTCATCTCACTTTCTAACATAGTTGGTTTACAACTAAGAATGTATGGCTCATAATGGAGTTTGGATTTCCAATATGGCAAGGTATAACACCACCTCACGATCAGTGTTCTCTAAAGAGGAAACACTAGGGTTCAACAAGAAGTCAAGAACATCTTGCAACCCGGCCACTCATTCAACTTAAGTGTACCGAATATATTATCACCAACGGTTTTGCCAAACCATCGTTTTCTGAAAATACAAAAGCGATAGAAGGAACAAATGAATTTTCTCTAGATGGTGACAATACACCTTAATGGGAATGACCCACATAGCCATGCTGCCTGCTCGATTTCTGTCATTTCCCGGTTGATGAGGCTTGATGTCACGATTAATTTTTTAGAACATCACATCATCATTCACTTTGAATGCCACATCGTCAGATCCATCAAATCACTAATTGACGTCCACAAATATACTCTGGGCGTTAAGCTAAGAGAAGGTTTCTTATCCGCTACCAAACTTGGTATACTTGTAAAAATCAATGTACGTGATAATTGGGAAATACTCTGTCTGATGTTTGTCTATACAAGTCGTATAGGAACAGGATGAACTAAAGTCACTCTCCTACCGCATCCTATATAGAAATCACTCTAAGGATCAGTAGCAAGTAGTCCTTGCAATCTTAAGATTTCAATCACAACAAAATCATTGCGAAATAACTTTGGTTGCAAGTCAAAGATATTTAACAAATAATTCTTCCATTCATGACAAGACTCACGGTCTTCAACTTCCATCTTTATTAGCTTCCCTGCAAGTTTGTTTCGAATGCAAAGATGGTTTGAATTGATTTTTGGTCCTGATCTCATCCCGGTCTCTTTGAACTAACTCATCAAAGATCAAAAGGCAATATTATTTATAGTTGGCTTTTAACTTTAAGATAAAGTAGTATGGTCAAGTACATCAGCAGTTCAGGCCCTTTTTATAAAAAAAACCATTTATTGAAACCATTTTTTAATCGATTCGAAAAAATTGAATTCCATATTCTTATCTTAACAAATCTCTTTTGTTTTTTTGTTTTTAAAACAATAACTATATTCTTAATTCTTTAGAATAAACGTATTCACCAAACCCCACATATTTCCGAAAATATAGCTATATATATAGCAAAATAGTATAGGTTTAACTACCAATCTTATATAGGCAAAAACAAACATCATACAAAAACTGTTCATTATATAGGCCTTACAGTTATATTTAACTTCAAACCTTTCAGATTAACATTGAAAAACTTACCTGTAGGAATAATAAACAATTTTCCATAATTTTACCATTACAAACTAATACCATCCCTTGATAATAGTGAAGTCGTTCAAGTTGGGTTATTTCATTTACCTCTCAGATCTTGAAGCGATAGTGTTCTTATCTTAAGATAGATAAAAGTTTGTAACACAAAAACTAATTTTAATTATCACAAGTTCAAATTTGTTTTTTCATTTGAGATATGGTATTATTAACCATTCTTACTTTTTGTAAATCTTTTCTAACTATAATTGCTTTATTAGTTTAATTATTAAGTAAATTCTTGCTATTACACAAGTCTAAAGCTCTAATCCTTTTTTAATATAATTCAATTATAACTTGATTTAATTACCAAAATCTGCTCACCAAATCCCTGTTTAAAGGTTTATCTAAATGATAATTAACTTAATAAATCGATAACCACCTTTAATTAAAAGATTAATAAATTTCTAAGGAATCTTATTAAGCATCCGTTTGTTAAAACTATATTTATGAATATAACTGGAAGTAGATTAGTCTAATGACTATTCTCATATTAAACAATTGAACTTAGTCAACTTAAAATCATCAGTTAATCGGTTAACTGATTACAACTAATCATTCATCTTCAATTAATTAATAATATACTTAATTTAATAATATCGCCCAATTGTTTTTCACAAAAAACAATTATTTCAAAATATTAACCCTTTTTGTAAAATTTTGACTTATTCGCTTAAAAACATATTAAAATGTATGAAATTGCTAAATAAATCATTTTATATTAACTTTATAAAAATCAACTTATAAATATCGATTTATTTATATAAAATTCTATTTACTAACTTATATAAAATAAACTTAAGACTTTTATCCAGTTACAAAAATAAACTTTATAACTCAAACTAGGTCAATTTGCCTGACGACAAACCAACATTTAAGAAAAAAAATGAAATTCGGCTATTTGCCGCTAATTACTTCATCAATACTGTCTATTGATTAAAACACAAAGATTGTTGAATTTTAATTCAACATTCGACATCAAAATAGTTTTAAACGTGACTAGGGTTAAATAGATCATATATGAATAATATGATATTAAATAACAACTAAAATATTTGAGGAATAAAGTTGGTCCCTCCAACAAGTTTTTTCATGTATCACAGCTCATGATAATATTTAAATAATGCATATGGAATATACTACTAATTAAATACATCTAAATGATGTAAATATAAATAACGTCAATCAACACACAACAAAACAAACAATAATTAGCTAAGCATCCAATTTATACTATCAATGATAAATTATGATTATATGAATTTAATCACATTGTAGGATTCCAGAAGGCGTGAGAGTTAACTCACCATTAATTTTCAATTTGATGATTTTATTTAATTCATCTAATTTTAAAGGGACGTTTAAAATTAGAAATACTCCGATTAGCTCCAAATCACTCCAAACCAGTGCCTGTGTGTACCCTTCGTGGATGTGATTCCAACGAATCTTTTTTCGTTGAATTCTGTTCATGTATGGAAGAGTTATGATTTTACAAAACTCAACACATATTAAAATATCATTAACTAAATTAATTATTATTTAATTAATTCTCAATCTAATCTTTCCTTATCTTTCTTCTTTCCCAGTAAATCCCGAAACTTGCTTGTAACTTAACAAAGCCATTGTCGAAATCTTACGCTTCTCTTCTCCCTCGTTTTTTCACGAAAGCTTGTGCCGCCACATCTATTTGACTACTTTTTCCATTCTCCTCCCTTAAACCATCCTCAAACAATGTGCGCACGCATTCTTCATTTTGCATTCTTGGTCCACGTAACAGCAAGTAAGGGAAAAAGATGCAACAGTTATTCTTACAAAATCCCTTCAAAGTTCACCAGTTGATGCGCCCGGGACCCCCAAACTCCGCTGCAACCACACTTCTCCCTTCGGTAATCGTCGGCTCCTCCACGACCCATACTTCCTCCCGCTGGTTTGATATGGGGCTCTGAAAAGTTTCGTCGCCCCAAAATCTGTGATATCAGGAATAAAGCTTTCGTTTCGTGCAGTCTAACGAACCAAATTCCATTGTTTTACATTTTGTATTGGATTTATAACTATTTTTCCTTGATCGACTCTGTCTTTGTTTACTAGGTTTTATTTTCCAAAGATTTGAGTAAGAACAAAGGCAGCTTGTTATATAGGGTCGAGTTATGTCAGATTCAGCCAAAATATTGAAATGCTGAAAACAACATATCAGAGCAGAAATATATTTTTTAACGCAGACTGCAGAAATTTTGTAGACATTTTTTCTTCTATTTTGACTTTAATTTTTTTTATGAAAGTGACTAACGATTTTTTTAGCGTGCATTGTTCATCGTTTATAATTCGTACGAACTCCGATCGTGACGAAATTAGGAATCCTAGAATAACTTAACATTTCAAACACGATGGAACCGGTTTCGTCGAATTCTGATATCATTTGTGAAATTACTATTTTAATTGCAAACTGTTAAACAATACACATTTATATTGTGCACGATCACAAAATAACCCTAATTAACGTGAAACTGGAAATTTTACAATAATTAACTATTATGGATTTTATAAAATTAGTTTCATTGAATTTTGAAGTCATTTTAAAATTGACTATTCTTAAGTTCCATATGAAATCGATAAAATATACATCGATTTCAAAACAAAAAAATTTACAGATAAATATTATTATCATTATATATACAAACATAATACTATATAACTTCAAAATAATTAATTTGGTATTTTAAACTTAGTAATTTAATTTTTAGATTAAAATAATATTTAATTTATTAAAAACCATTTTATTTTATTAAATAAATTATTATGGTTTATTAACTATTCCCTAGCGACTTTTTGAAAATTTTATTTGAACATAACTGAAAATATACAAAATGAAATCTCGATTTTTCTCTTTCATTATAAAATTATTATCTAATAGATCTGAAAGATTCTTGTTTCAAAGAATTCCGACTTATATTGAATCTTGTGCATTGAAGTTCAATAAGTAAAACTACGTACTACCGCGACGCTGCAAACTTGTTTTTAATTAAATTATATGTTCAAACATCATTTAGTAAACTAATTCCTTATTATAATTTAAATCTAAACTAACTAAATCTTTTTATATTGTCCAATTCATATCGTATTGCAAATCCAACTAGTTCCAATTATATCAAAATTAATATATTATTTTACTATTCAAATTATATTAATATTCGAAATTATTGAATTCGAGTTATTTAAATTCCCAAATCAATATTTAGTAAATTGAATAAATTAAATATTCAACTATTAAAAATATGATCATTACAAAAAAGTTTCGAAAGGAGTTTATACAAAGAAATTACACAGTATGAAGTTTATCATCGAAAAATAGTTATATGTAAATAATGCGCAAATACAAATTATAATCTTCAATATATGCGCACAGAAATTTCCAAAAATGACATTTGAAATTTGAAATTGGGATAAGGCCAAGAATAAGGAAAGAAATTAAATTATAACATTAAGAATTATAACATTATAATCAAATTTGAGCAAGAAATAAGCAGGCATTAAAAGGCATGTATACGTTTTCTTTAAAACGTGTAGGGGTCGAACCATAGTTATGCTTGGGTCGACCTAGTGTCTACCCAAGGAGTGATTGGGTCGACCCAATGTCGACCCAGGTAATGGTGGGTCTAGCGGCATGAATGTTTTAGGTTTGGTGACGTTGTTTTCTACGAGCAATGGTTCTCATTTGCTTTTAATGAATCTAACGGACCTGGTTCTTTTGAATGACTATAAATGAACGTCCAGGGATAGCCGTCAAACTCATTATTTTTTGAGCATATGTGAAATACCTGCCATTTCATTTATTATCCAAACCTTTTCTAAATTAAATTAGTTTAGGCCTTCAGAAACAATACTTGTAGAATGAAATTCGTAGCTTAGGATTGAAGGTGCTCATAATTCCTTTCCGTACGAGGTAGGTTCTGTGGATCTGATTCCAATTCAATTCTTTTGTTTTCTTTTGTGTTCTGAATTGTAAATATGTAGTTACTACAGTATTGGATCAAATTAGAGAGAAACTATGGTTAATAATTCTGAATTGGATGGAATTGGAAAGCTAACATGTGATTGGATTCAAATTATGCCTTTTGGTAACAATGTATATTTCGTTTAGTTCTCCGTTACTCTTAACAAAATAAATAAATGGAACTATTGTGGCCATTGTGTAATTCATTTCCTAAATGCATTAAGAATATCGTTGTTGTGTATATCTATCCCTGTATTATTCTGGTTAGTCTTAAATTTACTTTAATAACGTGATTGTAATTTTGATGGTAAATTGTGTATATTCCCAAAATATATTGTTAAGAATAGAATTAAAATGTTGGGTTGAGAAAGATTACAGTAAATTATGGAAATATTGGAATAAGAATTAGTAATCCTAATTTTTTGTAGAAGTCACTGTAGTTAAATTGGAATTGGGTAAGAAAACAGAAAAAAAATTAACTCAAAAAAGGAAATTAGTTGTGGACTGAGTTGGTTGGGTTGAAAAAAAGATACGTTTCCATAATTACCATTATGGTAAATTACAGAGAACGTAGTTGCAAGAAAAAGAAAAGTAATAGGGATCAGTGTGAAATAAGGATTTTTGCCATATTGCTCACTAATCAAATACACACACACACACACACATGATGTAATAAAGAGAAATAGCTTGCAACTATGGATCTTAATTGACGTATATCAAGGAAATAGTTTTTTTGTACATTTCCACCAACCAATTTGACTAAGTGGGTGAAATATTTCCTGTAAATATAAGAATGTAGCAATAGTAAGGGTTCGCTTAAATAATAGGGAACCTAGGGAAAATGTGATGAACGACAAATATAGCTTATTATAATCAGTTATATGAATGGGGATGAAATATAATAAATAAACTTTTCCTAGGGACAAATGGAACTATAACGTGGGTTATAATAAAGACGAGACGACAACTTACTAATAAACCTTAGTTAGGGGAACTAAATTGATTAATTTGCCCATAGCAACAGTTGTGGTAACGTATAACAAGAGATTAAAATTACATGAAAAAGTGGCTTATTATTAGTAAACTTATGACTGAGGAAATATAAAGTTTAACGAATGTATTTCAGTTATATTAAGGAAAATAAGTGGCTCATGGATGTAGTCCGTTCCGATAGCGTGAGGCCGATTAGGGAAAGTAACCGGCCAGATATAAGCCAATAGACTAGTAAATTGAATAGAAAATGAATGCATAAATAAATAAGTTAATTAGCAATGTGATAAAGTAAATGTGTGATTAAAAGATTAGACATAGGATATAATAATGCGATGGTGTAATTTTGTTAGACTAGTCCGTACGTTTGGAGATGAAGAACCCAACAGGCAGATCATCTTGGTGTCAGGAGACACAAGAGGAGCACATCCAGCTAGTTATTCTCTAGGATTGGAGAGAAGCATGAGGCTTCTACGGGACGTGGGAGGGTACTTTAAGATGTCCCTACGAGGAACAGCCGGATGAAGTCGTCACTCGAAGGCATGCCTGTTGCACCATCTAGAGTATAACTTGACTTCAACTATGGTGCGGTAGTCAGAAGGCTATGGTAGGTAGCAGTGGCTGATTCATCGATTTACCTCGCTCAGGGAGTAGGTGGTCAGGACCAACTTAGGGATAGTAATCATCGAATAACTATCATCGGCAGCCAGTGGGATGCAGAAAGACTAGAGCTAAACCAACAGACCAACGATCTTTCACTATCGGGACATTGGTTGAGGGACACGCCAAATTGGATGTTAGATTGGTTGATAGGGGAACATCATTAGATCTTGAAGTAATCTTTCATCAGTTGAGGGACGGGCCAGGTTAGGGCCATAGCCACCGTGAAAAGAGACAAACAAATGTAGATATCTGTAACGTAGGCCTAACAAGTCATCCTTTACAGATATCGAAAGCTCCCGAGCGAGTCTCGTGCATTGGATGTAGCCCTATTATGGAACTCGGGTTATAGTAGGCAGCACGTTTGTACAAGGGTCTAGATACACACACTGGGTGGTGTATTGTAGATGTTAGGGCACTACTCCATGTCGAGACATAGTTCGGCTGAGGAGTTTGGATATGAAGATCCATAAGCTTATGTGGCATAGCAATGGTGGTTCTGTGCGATTACATGGCGTAACAATAGAGATTTCCGTACGTGGTTCGACATAGGATAAAAGTTGTGCATGCTTCCGTGGTGTGACGGTGGAGACCGTACGAGGAGGGTACTATAGGGAGTACCTTGAGTTGTTAGGCGTAGCTACATATATATATATTATATTATATTAGGTTTGATCTATTGAGAAGTAGATGGGTACGACGTGTGTGCAAGGCCTAGAGTGTTGTTATCCCGAATAACCTAATAATTAAGAAAATGTTACTGAACGATATATGTAGTGTTATTTCTAGAATGTAAAAATTTTCCTCTCATCAAAACTTGTGACCTTCTCCTCATACTATACTCGCGGGTTAGATTTATGGCAGAGATTTGGTAGCCTTTGGACACTTGTTAGACAATGTCATAATTTCGGTAAGGCTATATTTGATTATTATATTTTATACATTCTGATGTGAGGTGTTCTATCGAGCTCTGATATATTTTATTATCTCTGTCTTTTCTGCAGGAAACCAGATAAGCCAACTTAAGTTTCAGTGGATTGGGGTTTAGATTTTTTTGAAAATCCGGACTCGTTGGAATTTGGGTTGTTACATCTGGTATCAGAGCATAGGTTTAGGATCCCTAAATATAGTTAGTGAGTGGTGTATTTGTATTTTGAAAAAATAAATATTATATATATATATATTATACCAAGATCCATGAGAGAGACCCACTTTTGAGTTGAACCGACATTAGAAAATTTGAGTAATAGGCTCATGCACCCATGATTAGGATTGCTGAGAGTCCTAAGAGTAAGGTTTGGCCTAGCTTTAGTATGGGATGTACGATAGGTCGGAGGATCCATGGGAAAGTTCATGTGTGGGTACTTTTGGAAACGGATGGCAATCCAAGCTGTGGGTGAGATGGAATGTTTCGTCGAGGAGTAGATGAACTGATAATATATATATATATATGTGTGTGTGTGTGTGTGTGTGTGTGTGTGTGGCGTGCATGGGCAACACAAAGATTGGATGCTACTCGGGATTGAGAAAAGTTGTTGAGGGATTTATATGGAAGCACATATGGCGAAGACGGCATGAGTTGGCAAAGATAATTGAAGCTCAAATACAGAATGGTAATTATTGAGCGTGGCTATAGAAAAATGTATTTTGGATGACGAAATGTCAGGCGTAAGGAAATATTTTGGAAATATATAACAAAGGACAAGAAAAGGTTACGGCGAATTTTAGTTTGGAAGCAAAGATGTGCTGTTTGGGTGGTAAATGGACGTCGAAAAAATTATTTTAGTTGGAGTGGTTGACCGAGCGGCCCAGGAAATATTTTGGATGCAGCAGATAAGGTGGGAAGTCGAAGTGCGGAGGATAAAGCATAGGAACGTCAAATGGACATGCGAAAAAAGGTCATCACCTGGATCTGGGTCGACCTAGTGCCGACCCAGCCTATGCGTAGGTTGACCTAATGTCGACCCAGGCTGTTTGTGGGTCGACCCAGGCTGTTTGTGGGTCGACCCACCAGCCTGATATCACACGTATAAAGCTGACGAATCCTGAACATTTTCCCTCAGCCCGAGCACCCAACGACCCAAAAATCCATCACTTTCTCTAGCCACCACCACTTTGTTTCAGCTCCCATTCGCCCAAGTTTATACCTAAATCGAAGCGTGCTCCATCCTCTTTCCAGGTCTATAAGTTTCGTTAATTAATTCGAAGATTTTTTGCCATGTGTCCACGCACATCCCTAGCTACTCTATTTCCCCAATTGACGCTACATGAGATTGTGTGGTGCCAGAACAACAAGATGATCACTCACGGTTACGTGGATTCAGCAGGCTACACTTTGCTAATAGGGAGTGCGGTGAAGTTTGACAACTTTTAGGTGACGCAGCTTAAACAGTTTTCACTACTAATTGATTGCACTGCATTTTGAGTCATACGACGTGTCCTTGCGTCGCCTATCCGATGTTAGTCAGGCTTTATGATGCTAACCTTCGGACATGGAATATGGGAGATGAGATTATTTTCCAATCTGAGGTTAAGGGTACTGCCATTTGTTTTACTAAGATTCAGTTTGACCAGGTGTTGGGTATTACAGCACATGGTGTTGATTTAGACCATATACAGATGCACGATCAGGATGCGTTAGCACAGATATTTAGAGATCCCTAACATCATGATTGGGATGTTCATGGTTTGACCCTTTTAGCTTGTATTATTATCAAGATTTTACAGTATAACCTTGTAGCTAAGACGGGGAGCTACGAGCGTGTAGAACCATTGGTTAGGAATACAATATATGAAATTTTGGCTGGTGTTGAGGTGAACTGGGTTAAAGAGATTATGGCCCAGTATGTAGCTGGTAGTGGAAGGCAATGGTCGACTATTCCTTTTTGCCACTTGTTGACGCCGATTTTACATGGGCTGACATACCTTTGAAATACGAGGGCTCTTTTGAGCAGGTGCTTCCCCTGATTGATATAGATAGCCTACTAGGATGCACATTCAGTTGGCCTAGCAACAGCTCCACAGCTCATGCATGTAGAGGAGCATGAGGCTGCACCTGGATAGGAGGAGGAGCTTGTGATTCAACAGCAGCGGCCGCGGTATGGATATCTGCCTGCACCTCAGGGATATTAGGGAGAGGTACTGCCTTATTAGGAGGAATAAGACCTTCTGAGCCACCTTAGTGGGGCCCTTGTCCCGGAGAGGAGAGACTGGGATGGCATCCATTAGATCTTAGGGGTGAAATTAGATCTATGTCTGAGCAACAAGACCATTACCTTAAGAGCACCATGAGATCCTGCTTGGATAGCAGGAGATGGTTCAGACATAGTTAGACATGGCCAAACACAACAGCGGGTTCTGCAGGCTCAGCGGAAGATGATGGCAGCTCAGCAGTAATATGCTCAAGTGCAACAGGAGGCGCTTTAGGAAGCTAGGCGCCATGAGGAGCATCTTACTGGTTTAGTTGCGTTTATGCAAGACATATTTGGACAGTGGAACCGGGTACTAGGCCTCCGTTCTAGTGTGGCGCACTTTCATTTCTCTGCATATCTTGTATCTATTCTATTGTTGTTTTCTCTTTTCCTTTGATAGTAGGAAATTATGTTTTTATGCTATTGTTATGAAATTAGCGTTTTTAGTTTAGTATGTGTGTTTGCTAATGTTAAATTGAAGTTAAAACATAGAAAAATTAAGAGAACAAACGCTAAAAATTTGAAATCGTATAAATGCAATAAAATGGTAGAAATGTAGAGAACCGGACAACCAAAACGGCATAAATATTTTAACTAAGTATAAGTAAAATTTAAGAAAGAGAAATTTCTTTATGTAAGTTGTGATTGGAGTGGGAAATCGCAGTTTAAGGGGGAAAACGATGAAAGATTCCGGTTATAGTGAGAAAGGTTGCGTAAAAATGGGACATAAAGCGCAAGATTTGCTATCTCGTGCCTGTTTTAATATAAGAAATCGAATTCAGAGAACAAGATTTTTCCGAAATTCAAAATTTTTAAAGTTGGTTGGTAAGGGTTGGATGCAAAAATTGGATGAACTATGCTCTTACAATAAGAGTGTAGGATATTTGGATGAAAGGATAATTTTGATTTTAAAATATTGTATTTATATTAAAATTGCTAGTATTTAGGTTGGATGCATCATATTTTCAAAATATTTTTGAAAAAGGACAACATTCATATATGAGGTACCGGTTAGAAATTCATTGCATACGTTAATTTTTATAATGTATTGCACTTTGCACTAGTGCACAGATGGTTGCAAAACTGGATGTACACATAATGGTTATAAATTATGCGAGAAATTACATAAGCGCACCCTTTATCTAATTTCAAGGACAAAATTTCCTCAAGGGTAGTTGAATGTAACACCTTGCATTTTTATAGTGTTAATTTAATTAAATAATTACATAAAATGATGAATTGAAAACAAACATTTTTGGAATTATTAGAATTGAGTTTCGGAATGTGTACCATTCCATTCGTTGTATGTTTCTGATAAATTTACATATGTAATATGTCTGAATGGAGTTTGTACGGATAAATTATGTACATATAAAGTTTAGCCTCGAAAAATATTTATATATAAATAACACATGAATATAAATTATAATCTCAATTATATGCAGGTAGAAAATTCTAGAAAAGACGTTTGAAATTTGAAATTGGAATGAGGCTAAGAATAAGGAAAGAAATTAAATTATAACGTTAAGAATTACAACGTTAAGGATAAATTTAAGCAAGAAATAATCACCTATTAAAAGGCCTGTATACGACGTTTTTTTTATACGTATATGAGTCGACCCATACTTGTGCTTGGGTCAACCTAGTGTCGACCCAAGGGGTGTCTGGATCAACCCAGTGTCGACCAAGGTAATGATGGGTCGACCCAAAGTAGGTATGGCGGTGTGAATGTTTTGGATTAAGTGATGTTGTTTTCTATGGGCAACGGTTCTCATTTTCTTTAAACGAATATAATGGACCAGGTTGTTTTGAGTGACTATAAATAAACGTCAAGGTCTAGCTGTTAAACTCATTATTTTCTGAGTAGACATGGAAGCCATGCCGTTTCATTTCTTCTCCAAACCTTTTTTGAATCAAATTAACTTAGTTGAGGCCTTCAAAAATAAGAATCGGAGAACGAAATTCATAGCTTGGGTTTGTAGGTGCTCAGAATTCTTTTCGTATGAGCTTAATTCCATGAGTCTGATTCCAATTCAATTCTTTTGTTTTGGGTTCTAATATGTGGTTATTGCAGTATTGAATCAAACACGACTAATAATTTTGAACCAGATATGGAATTGGAAAGCTAACAGGTGAGTGGATTTAAATTATGCCTTTTAGTAACAACATATATTTCATTTAACTCATTGTTATTCTTAACAAAATAAATAAAAGGAATTGTTGTGGTTACACATCCCTAAATGCATTAAGAATATCACTATTGTGTAAATCTATCCCTGTATTGATCTTGTTAGGCTTAATTTACTGTAATAACATGATTGTAGATTTGATAGTAAACTGTGTATATTCCCAAAATATACTTTTAAGAATATAATTAAAATGTTAGGTTAAGAAAGATTACAGTAAATTGTGGAAATAGTGGAATAAGAATTGGTAAGCCTTATATTGTACAGAAGTCACCACAATTAAATTGGAATTGGGAATTGGGTAAGAAAACGGAAAATAATATATAACTCGGAAAAATGAAATTAGTAATAGACTGAGTTGGTTGGAGGTGGAAAAGGGATACATTCAATAATTACCATTATGGTAAATTATAGAGAACATAGTTGCAAGAAAAAGAAAGGTAATAGGGATTAGTGTGAAATAGAGATTTTTGTCATATTGCACACTATTCAAATATAGATATACATGATGTAATAAATAGAAATAGCTTGCAGCTACGTATCTTAATTGATGTACATTATGGAAATTGATTTTTGTACTTTTTTACCAACCAATTTGACAAAGTGTGTGAAATATTTCTGTAACAATAGAAGTTCAAAAGACGGTAAATAAAAGAAAGTAACAACAGGGTTCACTTAAATAATAAGGAACCTAGGAAAAATGTGATGAATGGGGAATATAATCTGTTATAATCAATTATATGAATGAGGATGAAATATAATAGATAGACTTGTCCAAGGGAAAAGTTAAATTATAACGTGGGTTATAATAAAAGATGAAATGAGAATTTATTAATAAACCTTGGTTAGAGGAACTGAGTTAATAAGTAAACACACAACAACGGTTGTGGTAACGGTATAATGTGAGGTTAAAATTACACATAAAAGAAGAGGCTTATTAGTAAACTTATGAATGGGGAAATATTAAGTTTACTGAATGTAATAATAAGTGAAATTCCGTTCTGGCAGCGTGGGGCTGATTAAGGAAAATAAATGGCTTATAGATATGGTCCGTTCAGGCAGCATGGGGCTGGTTAGGGAAGCTGATAAACCAATAACTTGAATAGAAAATGAATGTGTAAATAATCAAGTTAATTAGCATTGTGATAAATTAAAGCAAGTGCGTCGCGTGATGCACTTTGACTAGTCCGTATATACGGAGACGAGAAAACTAATAGGGTATATCATCGTGGTGTCTGAAGACTCGAGAGGAGCACGTCCAACTGGTTATTCTACGGGATAGGATGTGACATCCCACGTCCATTAATGTCACTCTTTAAGAGAATGCATTAAGTTTTGTGAAGCGTTATAGGTAAACTGAAACAGAAATATTACAAGACATATATAAAATAACAGCGGAATTTAAAACTTTATTAAGCAGAAAACATCATGGTTAGAAACATATTTACATCATAAGTCTGAAATACATAAAACCCAATACGTCAACTTAAAACGTCTGTCTTGTACTAAAATCATCAGAGTACAATAATAAAAGAAGCATAATCCCAAAAATATAGCCATAGTAGAGAAGATACGAAATCAAGAAGTTCATATAAGCATCTCCAAGCAGAAGGAAAGAAGAATCCTGATCAAGCTTGAGTATTTCCACTCTGAGTACCTTGGGGGGAAAGAAAGAAGAGGAAACAAAATGGGTCAGAAATAAAGTCTAGCAAGTCCAGTTAATTTTAGCATATAAATATGGGTTACTGACTGAAACAGATCCCACACACCAGATGATACAATCTT
Source organism: Allium sativum (assembly GCA_030737875.1). Taxonomy (NCBI): domain Eukaryota; kingdom Viridiplantae; phylum Streptophyta; class Magnoliopsida; order Asparagales; family Amaryllidaceae; genus Allium; species Allium sativum. Next base: position 284,698,491 of record CM060909.1, read on the forward strand.
CCCCCTAGGCTTGCATCCCCACTACTAGGATTTCAGCAGGTTATGCCTACCATTGTAAAAAGATTGCATAACCCTATGGATTAATTTGTCTGCCTATATATAAATATTACCCACTGCCCCAAGATTTTACTTAACCCTCCCACTGATTCAAGCAAGTTTACTGTAATGACCCACATTTTTCAGCGGTATAATAATTAATTTATTTAATTATTTAAAAGGTGATTAAAAGAATTTAATGGTCATTGAATTAAATAATGGTGAATATTTAATTAAAATAATAAATTAAATAATATATTTAATTCTGAAAAAAATCAGAATTGGCTGAAATGGCGATATGGTGTGAACTGGATCATCTGTGATATTTAATTCAGCTTGGAATTGAATTTGAATAACGAATATATCATATAAATGTCAGTTTGAACGTAGAGTTATAATATAATTAAAATTGAGCTCGAAATGGCGCTGCAGTTCGTAAATTGGCGATTCGAACTTCAACTGAATGTACAGGATTCGTTTTAAGCTGGATTTCTGTGAAACAAGAAACGTGTGGAGCTGGTGGAGTATATCTTTCTAGTGGAAGAGAAAAATCGAGATTTCATCGTATAGATTTTGATTTATGTCCAAATCAAATTTTAGAAAAGTCGCTGTGGAATTCCTTTATAATTTATACCGATTTATTTATATTTAAAAGGGTTTTTATATATAAAGTGAATATCGATATAACTGGGAATTTTGAAGTATCGAGTTATAAACCCAATGAGAGTTGTATGGTATTCCACTGTGAATATATACGATAATATTTATTTATAAATATTAAATTTAATTGTTTTAAATATATTTATATATTTAAGTGGGTTATTAGAAGCTTTAAAAATAGCCAGTTTTGCAAACGACCTCTGAATTCGACGAAACTAATTTTGTTGGATCCGCAATATTAAATTTTTGCTAGATTTCAGTTTTCGGATTTTTGAAGTCAGTATGTGGCCGTAGGGATTTTTAAAGTGAAAAACAGTCAGTATTTCGATGATTAAAAGTACGCTGTGTGAGCATACGAAGTCGGAATTCGACGAAACCAGTTTCGTTGGGTTCGGAATGTCGAACTGAAGGTGCATGTCCAGTTTGGTTATTTTTGAATATCGTGTGTGATCACACGAATTTTTAGAAGGCTAAAATGAATATAAAGAATATAAAGAAAAATATAAAAAAATATCTTAACCTATATTTGGACCTAAACAATCCACGTTGCCTTTGTTTTCAGCCACACAAAATGTTGATCTCCGATATATTCTTGTTTGAGTCGCCAGTTCTTAAAAACTCAAAACATCCAAAACGTGATCAAATAAAATCAAAACAAAATCATAGAAAAATCTCTAAAAATCAATAAGCATGATTTTTGAGTCAATGATGTCGAGATCTTCGTTCCTAGACCAATTTTATGCGGTGCGACGCCACTTATAGATGCTCGAGTTTGAGCAGTAGTTATAGGGTTCAACCTTTTGTGTAATCGAAGGAGAAGTAGGTTGATTCGAGTTCGTTTTTGGGTTTCTGGTTGCATTTAGCGCCTGCGTGATGAATATTGATGGATTCGAAGAGATTTTCTGTCGATCTCCTCCTGTACTGATGTGCGCTAATCGACGTTGGCAACCGGAGCTGGGGAGTTCGAGTTATGTGGAATGAGGATGAGGTGGACGAGAATGAGATGAGAAGAGGAATGGATTGGTTTGTAGTTGGATTCGTGAAGAAACCATGCCGAAGGGATAGGGGAAGATTAGCCATTTCGTTTGTTTTGGGTTCCCTGGAGCTCGGTTGAATCGGTGAAGGAGAAATGCTGTATACGGGCTGGTATATTTCTAATTGGGTCGGGTTTCAAAAGCATGAGGCCCGAAATATATATAAGTTGGTTTATATTTAATCAAATATATATATACAACCTTGTAAACTGAATATCTTCTACATACATAATCAGAATTAAGTGAAAAAAGATCCGTTGGGATCGTATGGACAAGAGCTCCACAATGGAATTGACCGCGAGTCAATTGGAGCACATTACAATTTATAGCGAAATAAATTGTCCGTATGAATCAAGCGATGGTTATCGTTATTAACGATGATCGTCCAATGTGAGTAAATCTCACTAACTCTGAACAGTTTATAATTTCATGTTGTATTTTTAGAACTGTTAAATATTGGCTGATTGACTGTGTGTTGACCGTTTGATTGAACTGCTAGTCAGTTAGTTGAATTTCTATATTGATTCTGTTTATCAGAATATATCATATGGAACTGAAAGTGATATTGATTTTATTGTGTAACATCTGTGGATGCAGGGAAACAGATTAGAGGAATCCGACTGGATTCCTCAACAGCTATTTTATTATTTTAATATATTGTGATATATGACGTGGTTTATAATCAGTTGTTGATTATATGTGTATGGACGATATTTGACATCATGACTTGATATGTTAAACACCATAACATACCGGAATGTGAAAAGGGGGAATTTTCAAATGGTATTTGAAAATAAAATATTTATAAAATCAAAAGGGTTTTATAAATGAAATGTTTATAAATGAAATATTTATAAATGAAATGTTTATATATGAAATATTTATAAATGAAATATTTATAAATAGAAATCTTTATAGGTGAAATTATATAGAAAGGGAATATTTATAAATGAAATATTTATAAAGAAAAGGGAATATTTATAAAATCATAAGATTTTATAATTGAGATATTTATTGGTTAAATAAATAGGAGATGTTAAACGAGATACTTATTTGTTAAGTAAATAGGATAAGATAAAGAGATATTGACTTAGAAAATAAATAAGTTATTTAAAAGGACATTCAGTAGGAAATAAATAAGTTATAAAAAGGGATTATTTATTTAGATAATAAATAAAGAAATATTTGTAAACCATTTACAAATAAAATAGAAAGAGAAATATGTGTAAAACATTTACAAATAGGTTATAAAGGATATTAGTTTGTTAAATAAATAGGATAAGAAAAGGATATTTATTTGTTAAATGAATAGAATAAGATAAAAGGGATATTTGTTTAAAAAACAAATAAGATATTATATAGGAAATATTTGCAACACATTTGCAAATAGAGTTGAAAAGGAAATATTCGCAAACCATTTGCAAATAGAATAGAGAAGAGAATATTTGCAAACCATTTACAAATAGAATTTAAAAGGGTAATATTTGCAAACCATTTACAAATAAATATTTAAAAAGGAAATATGGATAAAGGCATTTAGGAAGAATAGATTATAAAGGGAATATTTATCTTTGGATAAATAGATATATATAAGTCCGAACTTATATATTAAGAAGTAAACAGATAAAAGGAGCAGATTGATTTATAAATGATATTTATAAATTAAGTTAAATATTTATCATTTGGACAAATAGAATATATAAGTCATGACTTATATAAAGAAGAAAAAATCGATTTCAACATCGATGTTTGAAACTAAATAAGGAAAAAGAGTTAATCAGTTAGGGTTAACCAGTTAGAGTAAAACCATTAGGTTTAACCAGTTAGGTTAAACCGTAGAGTTAAACTAGTTAGGCTAAGCTGTAGAGTTAAACCAGTTAGAGTTAATCAGTTAGGTTAAACCGTAGAGTTAAACCAGTTAGGTTAAACCGTAGAGTTAAACAAGTTAGAGTTAATCAGTTTGAGTTAAACCAGTTAGAGTTAATCAGTTAGAGTTAATCGATAGAGTTAAATCGAACTAGAGTTACTGAATAGAGTTAAATCGAACTAGAGTTATTCAAATGGAGTTAATCGAATTTAGTTTATTCGAATAGAGTTGAAATGAGTTAATCGAATTTAGTTATTCGAAGAAGTGAATCGAATCATAAATATTCGAAGTGAGATAATCGAATAGAAGATATTCGAAGTGAAATAATCGAATAGTAGATATTCGAAGTGAGATAATCGAATCAGAGATATTCGAAGTGAGATAATCGAATCAGAGATATTCGAAGTGAGTTGGTCGAATCTAGTTATTCAACAGGAGTTAAATCGAATAAGATTTATTCGAAGAAAGAGATTATCGAATATAAGTATTCGAAAGTAAGAAAATCGAATATAAGTTATTCGAACAAGTTATTCGAATAAGTGTTAATCCAGTAAGAGTTATTAGGTTGGAGTTATCCAAATAAGAGTTATAGATTAGAGTTAACCGAATAGGAGTAAATAAATTAGTTGTCGTTATATTATTCGAGTTAGGAAATAAAAGTCATATTAAAGATAATATATTTCGGATGCAGGAGATTATAACACCATTTTTATAATCACGTAAACTTGTAAAAGAAGGGGATTTGTAAATAGAATCCGAGGGTTCGTAAGGAAGGGTTAAAGGGTTAAAAGATGAACTTACCCTATTTCGAGATTTGAAATGTTGTTCAGTTAAGGTCAAAGAGGTAGTTATATCCCAACTTGATTGACTTTGTTTTTAATTTAGAAATGGTTAAGGTTCGAGAGTGAAAGTGGTTAAGTGATTTTAGTAAATAAGTATAGTGGTTTGAGTTGTCGTCGCGATGTTGATTTAAACATCTGTTTAAATCCAAGTAAAGAAGATTTGGAAATGTTTTCCAAATAGAATCAGAAACGTAATCAAATATTGAAATTTGAAATATGAATTAGAAAAGGAAGTGTTCATGTATAAGGAGTTAAGAAATGGAGTTAAGCTAAATCAGAATTTGACTGGAGATTTGTTAAGTTGAATGGTTTCCTAAGTGTCTATCTGATGTTGGTTTCGACCTTCGGGATTGGTACTTAGGGAATTGTTCTTATACTAGTTTACAATCAGAGACTGATAGTTGTAGAAGAATAGTGATACGTAAATAAGTTATGGAAATGTTTTCCAGCGTTAACGTATATTTTCTAAACATAGAAAATAAGGAACATATGAATATATATATATATATATAGATAGATATGATTGATGGTTGATTTGATAGAATTTCAATCTGGAAATAATATCGTTGTTTGCACACGTATTTTTCTTTGATAGTTAACTCACTGACTATCGAAGTTTTTGACAATTTAAAGTTGTTAATATGGAGAGACCGGTTGGATTATTATCCAAAGAACCACTCTGTATTGGCATAAGCGTTGCGAATCATATATGCCAAAGATAATTGAAGACAGAGTAAAGTGCAAGGGCTATTGTATAAGTCTTAGATAACAGTGCCTAAGATGGATGTACTGAATAGTGCCTTCGGTTCATCATGTTCCTGGATGACTTGTATAGATGAATGTCTGACAGAGTATTTCCAGAAAGGTCACATACATTGATTTCTTCAACCGTACCAAGAGTGGAAGCGGAGAAGGAAACTTCTTTAGCTAACACGTAATGTACTATTGTAGACGTCAATTAGTGATTTTCAATGGATCTGACAATGTGGCATTCGAAGTGAATCTGATGTGATGATAAGGCGTAACCTCAAGCCTCATCAACCGGTAAATGACAGAAATCGGGCAGGTAGCATGGCTATGTAGGTCGCACCTATTAGGGTGTATAATCACATGATCTAGAGTTTCATTTACTTCAAAAAAAATCTATTGTTGATGCTGTCCCATTCGGGAAACGGTTGCTGATCCCAACCATTGGTGATATACATTCGATACACTCAAGCGAAATGAGTGGTCGGTTATGTGTGGTCAGGTTGCAAGATGTTCTTGTTGAACCCAGTGTATTCCTTTCTAGAGGTACACTAGCGAAAGGTGGTTCCATACCTTGTGATAGTTGGAAGTCCATTACCCAATACGTGCTTGCGGTTTTGAATGTATACTATATATGTAGAACGTGAGATGAAAGCGTTTCTACTAGATGATTATTATATTGTGGTTGATAGACATTATTATAATATCAAAAGGTTTTTGATATAAAGATATTTTGGATTCTCATATGGGAAAAACCCGTTCCTTTATACGGCGTGGTCTTATGAGATATCGTTTACTTGTTCGAACTGTTTTAAACTGTTTTACTCACACCAGTCCAATGACTGACCCGGAGTTTATTTTGTTTTGTTTTCCCTAAACTCTTGGGTGCCCAATTTTGTACAGGCAGTCAAGTAGTCGGGATTTACAGATACTTGAAGAGCCGGAGCAGGAGGCTTCAGGATTATATATAGCTATTGTATTCCGCTGTGTTGTAAGTGTTGTACTTTGAAATGATATGTATATTCAAATACAGATTTATATTTCAAAGATATGTTATCTATTATATGTTATTCGTTCCGCTGTGAGTTTCGTGTTACTCTGATGTTGTGTTCTTCTTCTTCTGTTCTAAATTCTATCTTATCTTTTCTCACCCTCTAATTTCTTTCATTAACTATTCGGTTATTTTCAATCCTTGGATGTTCGATATGTGTCATATATCGGATAACCAAGATCGCATTTTTCCGGGTCGTTACATTTACTTAACCCCTACTCAAGTTAACATGTTCATGTAATTCCTATGGTTTCAACCAGGTTAAGTATTACAAGTTCATTACAATTTATTCATTCATGGTTATAATGCGCTAGACCTCCCACATTAAGTCTACCACCTGTGGATGCTGGATATGCCGGTTGGGTCTGGGTAGACTTCAACCATAAGTTGGACTTAACCTCGTTTCTTAGCACTGTCACGTGCACATTTATGCACTTAGACCACTCACATTAGATTCACCACTTATGGTCGCTGGATATGCCAGACGGTTCTGGGAAGACTTCTGCTACAAGTGTAATCTAACCTCGTGTCTAAGCGCGGTTACAGTTTCTAATTATTGTAAATCTAGGCATTTTCATTAGTAACCAATTTTCATGTTTATTATGCTCCAATTCCCGGTCCGATCTATGATACTAGTTATGCCCTAAATTTAGATCAAGATATAGATTATGCCCCCAAATCCCTAGTTTTGGCTCAAGATCCAGATTATGCCCAAAATTCCCAATCATATTTTATAATATGAATTATGCCCCAAATTAATCATTCCCAATTTCGCGCGTTCGCTTATTTTAGAGATAGGCCTAGGCTTGAAGGTAGCCTGGCTATAAAACAGAAAGGGAAAATGGGGGAAAAGAGAACAAGAATAGGCATAGCAAATAAAAACTGGCATATGATGATAGAATTGGTCATACTAACAGAATAGGCATAGTGACATGATTAAGAAAACTAACATAATAGGCATAAGGTGACATGATGAACATAATAGGGATATCATAAACAAGCACGATGAGATCTAAATAGCGAATAAGTTATACAATTTATAACAAATCTGGTATGGTTTTAGATTATTAATAGGAGTAGGCTTAAATCCACACTTGTAGGCATGTTAAGATTACATTTTTGGTGTTTATATCTAAAAGTAACATAGACTCACAGTGATTGGATCTAAGAAACATAAGAATGATTGCCAATGTTGTAGCACAGGTCTCTAAATTCGTATATCTTGTTTGTTGAAGAAGAAATAGGCTAGATCAAACTATGTTGGAGCAGCACCTCGTTGTCACAATTGAATTAGATGAATTAAATAATGGGATTAAGGTCCTATTTATAGTGTAGGATCAACGAATCTGGTCAGAAAACAAGTCCACATACGCAGAACTGAATCTGTCTCGGATCTGGGAGTGTCGAAATGGGTGTCGACATGGGTACCGACACCCCTGTTATGGTGTCGACTGATCGATGCTAATCTATTGAATTAGAAAAGTGCGACATTTGTAATAAATTCTGCAAGCATACAGGCGTGTAGCATACAGGTCGAACACAGGGAGGAAAGTTAAATTTTATTATTTATATGTTTCGTTGGCGTGTTAGACGAACTTTGGAGGTTGATTTTGCAAAACAAAACAAAATTAAAACTGTAATTTGATTCAGAACAGATCTAACTGAACCGACGATCAAATCACAATTTCAATGGAAAGCAAATGAAACTATGAGTTAGATTTGAATCTAATCAAACCCAATTTGACCTAAGAAAATAATAAAAAGCAGAAATTGAAATTGCAGAAATTGAAATAACAAACAAGAATTAAAATTAGGATTTCCGCTGAATCTAATCAGACGGTAAATCGCTAATGAAAATAAGTGAAAAATACAATTAATGCTCTACCGAATCTAATCGTGTAGACAACACTAATTGCTAAGAAATTAGAAAATAGCAGAAAAATAAAAAGAGGAAGAAGAACTTTATTAGAGAAATGGAATAAGATATGAGATGGTGGCTACAAGGTTATTACAGGGGTATATACAGGGTAGATAGCCAAACCCTAACCCTAACCCTAATGATAAATGGGCCTGGTCATTACATCACTAATTAGTTTACAATGAAAAATATAAATGGGCCTTTGATAATTAAAGCAATTTTGGGCCTTTTCTCTTTTTCCTCTTGCTTCCTTGACATTTCTTCATTGATTTGTGATGTTCAAAGCCTTTTTATCAATCCTTTTCTTGTCCAACAGCAACTAGATGTGAGATCTTCATCTACAATTCTTCAAACTGCAAATACACAGCAAATTGATCTCTATTTCTCAATATTTCTGGTTGCATGCGGGCTGGGTTGGAATATCTGTAAAAGTAACAAAATAATACCCAAGTAATATTTATTTATATACAAAAGATAAGATATAAGAACATAAAATAAACACATTTCTATGTCAATCAAATACCCCCACACTTATCTTTTACTCGTCCACGAGTAAAACAAGAAATGAAAAACTAACTAGATAGGTCACACTTTCGTAGGAAACACGATTGCATTGAGCGTATGCAACAAGCCGTTAAACCTCTAGGTGTCCCTTGTAGGACGAGTGGTGTCTCGTGAGGGTTTTCAGCGGATACTACCCACAAAATCCAAATGCAGTATGCTATGATTCTAATGAAACTACATGAATGCAATGGGCATATGACAACACGACTTATTTCAGGAAAGTGGTACAACAAATTAAGTTGATAATTTCTAACCAGTTGATTTTATTTTAGATACCTCGACTTGTCACAAATTTTCAATATAAATCAAGTTTTCAAATGTTAAATTCCAGTTTGGCCAGTTAGTTCGGTCGATAACATAGTGCAGCCATGAAATAAATTCTTAGTTTGCTTGGCACAGTTTGCAAAGTGGTATTCTAATTTTCTCATGTATGGCTAGTCAAATCAATAAGGTCAAGAAGTGTTTGGGTATCATCGCTTATTCTTTATTCTATAAAATTTTAAGATTTATGATTAAGTACATACACCTAACTAAAAGGACCAAGGTTTACCACCCATGCACTGCCTTGCGGACTAACGGAGAGTAGGTAAAGAGCTTGGCGGATTGTGCAGGCCGACTTTGACTTTGTCAACAACGTGTCGGTAATCCTTAGGTGTCCAATCTCATAAAATGAGACCAAGATATTCCAACTTTGACTTTGTCAACAACGTGTCGGATAGAGCTTGGCGGGTTTGCACACCAACGCTCGATATACAAGCAATGTTGGATACCCTTGGAATACTATTATTATTATCGAAAATATAAGCACAAAAGAGAGTTACGCGAATTCAACTTAACACAACTTAGTTTTAAAGATTTGAAAAGCCAATATAAGTGCTTTAAGTCCTCCACTTATTTAAACAAAGTCTACAATATAGAATAGATTTCATGGCCATCACCTAAGAATCTCCCTATGTACCGGTTACACTATTATCCCTCAAAATTAAACTTTTCATTATATTTCAAATTCGAACTTGGCTGAGAGAGAAAAATACTATCAACTGGCTAAAAATTGTAAACTTATTTTGTTGTATCAATTGAAAATGAGTCGTATTTTTTTTTTAAAAAAAAAATGGTATGTTACTACAATCTAAAATGCATGATGGTCCTATATGAAAAGAAAGAAAAAATTTAAATAAAAAATGAAAGGATGTAATGCAGACTCCCCCCACACTTGAACTAAACAGTGTCCACACTGTAATTTTTTTCTATATTTGAAAGATAGTACCCAAAGGTGTATCAAATGCAAAATAATTTGAAGAATGAAATGTAGTTTAGCTATATGTAGGGATGGATCATATGTACAATGATATATGTGTTTGCGATGCACGTGATGCAAAGAATTCCACCAACTTTTCCCCCCACACTTGGTTCTAGCCCAATGAATCCCATTCGCACTATGTCTAGGCATGTTTTCTAGTAAGCAAAGGTTTTTGAAAACCATCTCATCTTTATACCTAGATTTATAGTCCAACAGATAAATGTCCAGGGTCATCCTAACACGAAGTTTTTCAACCAAGCCAGCATTCCAAAAGTAATTCATGTGTTCCACAAATTTATCAGTGTAATTGTTCAAAAATTTGTGATCGTATGTAAATTCAGTGAAATTTGAATTCTGAGTGTTGTTCAAGACTATGTGATCACAATTTTCAATTTTATTACTGGACAACATATTTTCAACACTAACAATTTCAAGTGCGTTTGAAATTTCCTCAAAGTTAAAATTTTCAAACTTGGATTGGTGACTTGATTCTATTTCATCCTCGTTATTTAAAAGTTTAAGTTCATCTGCGAAAAGTTCTTCGAAAGACAACGTAGACATGTCAATTGAAGTATGAGAGGATTTTTGAGATTGTAAATTTGTCGTGTCATCAACAACTGTTTCGGAGTCTTGGTCATTCGAAGAAGAAGGTGTCGACACGGGAAGTGAAGGAAGTAAAGGTATAGAAGTGGGTTGTTGGGATTGCCAACAATCAAAGAAGAGATATTATCGGGGTTGCCGATATCAGAAAAAGAGATGTTGGGATTGCCAACATTCAAAGAAGGTGGAGATTTGGGGGGTTCAAACAAATTTGCCTTGGTTGCCATCGGAAGAGCGTCATTTGAGGTTGGGATCGAAGGGTTATCGGAAGTGCTGAAATTAATTTCAAAAGTTTTTTCAGACCTAATGATGTTAATCGGATTGACCAAATTATCGCTTTCATCCTCATACAGTCCAAAAAATTCATGTTCGTTAAAATCCTTTTCCAATTTTGAGTTTTTGAAAAATTCAACATTTTCGTTTTGTTCAATTTCAAAAATTTCAACTTTCTCGCAGTCTGAAAGGGGAAGATCAAAATCTAAGCTTAAATTTTTTTCTTGAAAAGAATCGAAGTCCAGATCATTCGTTGAATTTTGAACAACTTCATTTAGATCGTTATTCTCAATTTCGAAAGTTATCTGAAAATTATCACTATCCGTAAAGAATGGATTATTTTCTGATTCATCGCTTGTTTGAATTTGATTTTGTTGCTCTTGTTGTTCTTTCAAAGTTGTCAATAAACAAAGAAGTTCATCAGCCCTCTCACTAAGAATGTTAAGGTGATATTCTTCAGAATCGTTGATTTGAGAGCTCTCATTTTGGATTTCTTGATTCTCAAAATTATAATCCACATCAATTTCACAATCAATATTATTTCCAATGTGGTAGTTGTTTGAATTTTCAGAAAACTGACAATGATATTGGAAATCATTTTGATCATAGAAATTTTGTTCATAACCAAAACTGTTAAAATTCGAGTGAAAATTGCAATTTTGGTCAATTTCAAGATGTTGATATGTGTTGTAGTTTTGAAAATTTTGATCGAGTTGAAAATCATTTTCAAAATTATTTTCGAATGGGTTTCCAACCCCATATTGATGTGGATCAAAGCTATTTTGCGATTCAAAACCGTTTTGATGTGGATGTGACACATAATCGAAATTATTGAAATTTAAATTGAAATCATCATTTCGATTATATCTATGATTTTGAAAATGTTGGTCAGTTGGAAAATTTTGAAAATTATTGACATTGGGCTCACGAAATTTTGGAAAATCTTGTTTCATGAGTTGCAATTCATACTCATACTCTTCAAGAGGACGTCTACTTCGATTATTATCCCACATTTCTCTCAATGATTTTTTTGAATTAGACATTTGAAATGAAATCACGGCAAGACAGAAATTATTCTCAATATAAAATAATGAGTTGTGCTCTATTAATTAACTGACTCAATTGGAAGGGGGAAGAGGGTCTTATGGCCGTTCACGTATAGTATAAAACTAAGGGATACGACCAATGTTTTACGGGTAGTATGCAACCTCTTTTGCTAAAAGTTCAATAAATTGAACTAATATATATCCGCGATCCAATTGTACGAGACAGTCAACTTCACAAAGCACTACTTTTCAGTTATATTATTTTGAAAATCAAAATCACGTGTTAAACTTGAAAATCGATGAGAGTTATTAGTTATGGAAAACCGTTCCTCACCATAAATTCAGAAATATCAGTCACAGAACAGACACAGAAATATAAATTGCAGAATTAAAATTTACATTCAAGCCGCTGCCCCTGCAGAATTTTTTTACAACAATTGTCTATATATATTTTTCTTTTTCCTTTTGCAGCAGAGCACCTGTAGAGTTTTAAAAGTTTTCACCTTGATCGGCAGTCCTCCAATGAATTTGGGAAGTGCTAGCGCGTTCACACCCCACTTGGTGTGCAACCGCTCCAACCTGTTTTTGAAAAATTCTCCTTTTTTTTTTAGAACTAAAAATAAAACAAGACCAACAACTAAACAAAAGGACTCATCTCTCAATCCAAATAAAAACAACTTGACTAAACCCAAAACAATGGGAAGCAAAGTAACCAAAAAAAGAAAAGAAACAATTCAAACATGGGAAAGCGACCAAGCAAAACCAACGGTCCAAGTGAAACTAAAATCAAATGTGCTTGGATCAACCAGTCCTCAAATTGTACAGATGAAAACAAGCTTCCCAGTTAATTGTCAGAACCAAAACGCGCCCCACTCAAAATCAAAAACGTAAACAACAGGCGTAATACTTCACTTTCCCAAATATAAAAACAATTTCCTCTCCCAAATTAACACACCGTTTCTCAGAAATTACCAACGAAATCAGTCTACAAATTATGCCACAAATGGGATTAGGGAACAAATCGCAACTCCCTTTTTTTTCTTTTTCTTTCAGAGTCGGAAAAAGAAAAAAAAATGAATGGAAGGTCAAAACTTTGAATTGTAGGTTTCAAATCGGGATCTGAGTATACGACGTGAAGAGCTGTTAACTGGTTGAGTCTGGGTTTCGCTGTTCGATGAGGGTGATTGGGCTCGATCGGTGGCTTGTGGATGCGAACTGTCGTGGTGTGTGGCTGTTGCTAGGTTTCGGTATGAATTATGGTTTCCGGTTTGAGGCTGTATTTGTAAAGCAGTTGCGTGGTGATTTGAAACCGGAGGGCGTGAGGCTGAGGTCGAGTTGGGGCTTCGGAGTTGAAAACGTGTGACGCCGACGAGGCGGAAGGTTCGGCAGTGGTGAACTTGTTTTCGGATGAAGGTGAGTTGGTATGAAGGTTTTTGCTGAGGTGAAGATGGCAGGGAGGGAGTTGGCGTGGAAACTGGGAGTATTGTGGAAGTGATGGTTCGTTTTTGTGGTGTTTTGAGGGAAGTTTCGGTTGTAACAGTGGATTTGGACGTGGAGGATGGTGAAGAGGGAGATTCGTTGGTGGGTGGGTTCTGCTGTAGACGAGAATATGGTTTATAGTGTATGGTCGGAGAAGATGGATGGATTGGCTTGTGCGTGGTGAGTGTACGAATCGGTTTGGGTTACAGGAACCAGAGTGGTGAAGGATGGGCGTTGATGTGGGTGAAGGTCAGAACTGAGCGGAGGACTTTGATGGTCAGTATGTTGGGTGTCGAACCTGTCTGAGATGTATTGGGTGAGATGAAAATGATTGATGTTCTGTGGTAAGAAGATGGTGTGGTGTTTATGGTGTTGGTGACTGTGAAAGTGATGTGGAAGGTGGAAGAAACTGTTTGATGTTAATGGGGTGTGATTTGGCAGAGGGTTATTTGTAGAGGAGGTTGACGGCGTATGAAAATTCAGCAGCAGATAAAGAAAGAAATATGTGACAAAGGAGTCAAGAAGAAAATCGGAAAAACAAAATAACTTGTAAACTTTTTTTTTTGTTTTTTTTTTTGTGAGAACTTAGAACAAAAGAAATGCAAGGATTGGAAAGGGAATCAGAAAGAAATCTGAAATAAAAGAAGCAAGCTTTTTTTTTCTTTTATTTGGTAGATTATGGTATCATTAATTAATACCAAATCAACCAATCAAGAGATTTTTTTTATATATACAAGAAAATAAAAGGAACAAAGTAAAAATAAAACTAACACGAATCAGAAATCAAATAAATAACAAAATTTAATCGTTACCTCCCCGGCAACGGCGCCAAAAACTTGATCGACGCTAATCTATTGAATTAGAAAAGTGCGACATTTGTAATAAATTCTGCAAGCATACAGGCGTGTAGCATACAGGTCGAACACAGGGAGGAAAGTTAAATTTAATTATTTATATGTTTCGTTGGCGTGTTAGACGAACTTTGGAGGTTGATTTTGCAAAACAAAACAAAATTAAAACTGTAATTTGATTCAGAACAGATCTAACTGAACCGACGATCAAATCACAATTTCAATGGAAAGCAAATGAAACTATGAATTAGATTTGAATCTAATCAAACCCAATTTGACCTAAGAAAATAATAAAAAGCAGAAATTGAAATTGCAGAAATTGAAATAACAAACAAGAATTAAAATTAGGATTTCCGCTGAATCTAATCAGACGGTAAATCGCTAATGAAAATAAGTGAAAAATACAATTAATGCTCTACCGAATCTAATCGTGTAGACAACACTAATTGCTAAGAAATTAGAAAATAGCAGAAAAATAAAAAGAGGAAGAAGAACTTTATTAGAGAAATGGAATAAGATATGAGATGGTGGCTACAAGGTTATTACAGGGGTATATATAGGGTAGATAGCCAAACCCTAACCCTAACCCTAATGATAAATGGGCCTGGTCATTACATCACTAATTAGTTTACAATGAAAAATATAAATGGGCCTTTGATAATTAAAGCAATTTTGGGCCTTTTCTCTTTTTCCTCTTGCTTCCTTGACATTTCTTCATTGATTTGTGATGTTCAAAGCCTTTTTATCAATCCTTTTCTTGTCCAACAGCAACTAGATGTGAGATCTTCATCTACAATTCTTCAAACTGCAAATACACAGCAAATTGATCTCTATTTCTCAATATTTCTGGTTGCATGCGGGCTGGGTTGGAATATCTGTAAAAGTAACAAAACAATACCCAAGTAATATTTATTTATATACAAAAGATAAGATATAAGAGCATAAAATAAACACATTTCTATGTCAATCATCGACCCATGGGTTGACACCACTAGAGTGGGATCTTCCCCCAACGGTCCGAATTCTTGACCTAGCCCACGTCTTCTGATTTCGAATTATTTTGAATGTTTTGAGTTGTTTTTTGTATATATATATATAATTCTCTTGTGCGTATACAAACTTCATACCTTAATATCTTCTTCATACGATGTCCAATTTAGGCAAACTTAGTGTTTATCTTAAGCAGAATTCCGAGACGAACGCAATAGCGCAGTTCGTTTTCCTTAATTCTCAATATTAAATTAATTGTTCTTTAGTTCATCATTTTAATGTTTGTTAAAATTATGGGGTGTTACATTCTCCCCTACTCAAAGGATTTCGAACCCGAAATCTTCAAGTTAAGAAGAATGCATATCCTAACATCCATCACCCATCTACTCATCCATCAATCAATGGCATCCATTGTCCTAAAAAGATTTCTAATGTTTATATGAAAATATGCAAAGGTGTGTGTATATGTCCCTATACTAATGCAAAAGATCAGGCAGTCTACTGATTCAGTCGACCTTCTTAATACAAGGTATGTTTGTGCCTTGAATCCAACATGTACGCAAATAATCCTATTATAACAAGTAAGTTCTATATGTGTGCACAATCATTCATCTAAATGCAATGTCCACATAATGATACACCCATTTTCATCCATAAAAAGAAGAAAAATGCACACACATCCATATGCTGCATGAGAGTGATTGAGCCGATCTAATGCCTAATGTGTGTGTATATGCATCCACGAGAAACCACTTGCAAACACTTGCATCCACTTGCATCCATCAAACATAACATGTTTCAAACACATGTTTACATCCATGGGATTCCTATCTTAAGGTCGAAGATTCGATCACTACTTAAAAGATAGAAACAAACATGAATAAAAGATTTGGAAAGGAAGTTAAGAACATACCCTTGAAAAGAAAAGGGTACAAAGCTCGAATCTTGTCTTCAGTCTCCCAAGTTGCATCCTCTTGGTTATCTCCCTACTGAACTTTCATCAACTTGACTTCTCGATTGCGTAGCTTCTTAACTTCTGATCCAAGAATACGGGAAGGAACACGTCTAATTATCGCTTCCCGATCCAACTCTACTTCCTTAAGCATACTCAGCTCAACTACTTCTGCGGTATCATGCAAGCACTTTCTTAAATGAGAAACTTGGAAAACAACATGAACACCGGACAGTCTCTCTGGTAGCTTTACTTTGTAGGCCATCTGGCCTTTGCTTTTCACGATGGGAAATGGTCCTACAAACCTTGGTGCCAATTTCCATACCGATCCAAAATGAACCAAATTCTTCAAAGGTGGTACTTTGATGAAAACCATGTCTCCCACCTCAAACTCAATATCGGTCCTTCTTCTATCAGCGTAGGATTTTTGCCGGTCTTGAGCTGTCTTCATGCGCCTACGGATAAGATCAATCTTTTCTGAATTTTCTCTAACCATATCCGTTTTAAGTAAAAGTCTTTCTGTAGACTCCCACCAACAAGTCAGTGATTTACAGGGTCGTCTATATAATGCTTCGTAGGGTGTCATGCCAATACTAGCTTGATAACTGTTGTTGTAGGAGAACTCTACTAAAGGAAGATGCTATTCCCAAGTCCCTCCGAAGTCTAGGATACACAACCTTAAAAGATCCTCAAGAACCCTACTCACCATTTCCGTCCATCCATCGGTCTGAGGGTGATAAGCGGTGCTTAAACACAACTGTGTACCTAATGCTTCTTGCAAACTCCTCCAAAATTCACTAGTGAAAATGGGGACACGATCACCTATGATATTAGAAGATACTCCATGAAGACGGACTATCTCACGAACATAAACTACTGCCATCCATGCTGTCGTCCTCTTACTCTTAATCGGAATGAAATGAGCGCTCTTAGTAAGCCTATCCACTATAACCCAAATACTGATGTTGCCTTTCCTCGATCTAGGCAAACTATCAATGAAATCCATAGAGACGCTCTCCCACTTCTACTGTGGAACCTCCAAACGATGAAGTAAACCACCAGGCTTCCTTTTCTCAGCTTTGACTTGCTGGCAGACCAAACATCGAAAAACAAACTCTGCCACATCTTTCTTCATCCCAGCCAAAAAGAAAACCCTCTTCATATCCTTATACATCTTATCACCGGCTGGATGAATAGTCATCTTAGAATGATGGGCTTCCTCAAGGATCGTCTTCAACAAACTCCCAACTCAGGGAACACATATCCTTCCACCTCGTCGCAACCACCCTATAACGCCCGTGAAATATCTATTGAGGTGACTAAAGTCTCACCTCTACTGAGCATATCCCAGATGTATGAAATCGGTTGATCCTCTCGCTCTGAAGTTCCTATCTACTCCAAAAGAGTAGGTCGCACCTCTAGTGATGTCAATAAACCAGGTATAAACTCGGTGGAGGGTCTAAAATCAAAAGTCGATATAAACTCCAAGCTTTTGTTCTCCACAAATAGAGGACTCAAAGTCATCCTCTGCCTACTCAATGTGTCTGCCACCATATTACCCTTGTCGGATGTATAAGCAATCTCAAAGTTATAGGACGCTAGGAAATCCATCCATCTTCGTTGCCTTAAATTAAGATCCTTTTGCGAAAACAAGTACTTGAGAGATTTATGATCGGTGTACAACTCGAACTTCTCTCCAAGTAGATAATGGCGCTAAGCCTTAAGCGCGAATACTATAACAGCTAACTCTAAGTCATGGGTAGGGTAGTTCTTCTCATGAACTCTTAGTTGTCTACCACCATAACATACTTCCCTTCCTTCTTGCATCAGAACTACACCAAGCCCTATACCACATGCATCGGTGTATATCGTGAACACTTTGTTCCCATTAGGCAACGTCGTCAAGACTGGGGCTGTTGTCAGAGCCCTCTTCAACCGCTGAAAAGCATCGTTACAATCTATATCCCAAGAAAATGTCAGATTCTTCTTCGTCAATCTGGTGAGTAGGGATGATATCTTTGCGAAGTCCTTAATGAACTTCCTATAGTAGCCCGCTAATCTAAGAAAACTTCTCACTCCGTTGCATTTTCTGGGACGTGCCAATCTTGAACTGCAACTACCGTCGCGGGATCTACTGCTATCACATCTTTAGAGACCACATGCCCTAGAAATCTCACTTCCTTTCTCCAAAAATGACATTTGGAGAATTTCATTTTAAGCTGATGCGCACGGAGAGTATTAAAAACCTCCCTTAAATGTAGAGCATGCTCTTCTTTGTTCTTCGAGAAAATCAAGATGTCATCAATAAAGACCACAACGAACTTATTTAAAAACTCCCGGAACACCCTACTCATCAGATCAGCAAAATAGGCGGGTGCATTCGTCAACCTAAAAGGCATGACGAGCCACTCGAAGAAACCATCTGGAGTTCTAAAAGCAGTCTTGTTTATACTATCCTCGGCCACCCTCAATTGATGAAACCCTATAGCCAAGTCTAACTGAGAGAAAACAGATGCACCAACAAGCTGGTTAAATAAATCATCTATCCTCAGAAGTGGGTGCCTATTCTTCTTAGTGAGTTTATTCAACTCTCTATAGTCCACACATAAACGAAGCGAACCATTCACCTTAGTTATGAATACTACAGGAGCACCCCATTCAGATATGCTTCACCTAATAAACCCTTTTCAAGTAGCTCCCCTACTTGCTTGTTAAGCTCCCTCCTTTCCCTTGGAGCCATATGGTGCACAAGCAATGCAACTGGCTTTGCATTGTCCACTAAGTATATACGAAAATTAATCTCACGCCTCGGAGGTAATCCCTGAACCTCCTCAAAAACATCAAGATACTCACAGACTAATGGTACAAATCGTAAATCATCGATAGATGCATCAAGCGACTCTAGGAAACTATGCATGACAGATCCCTTAGGGTCACAAGAAATCTCAAGGGCCCTCCCATGGCAAGTCAAAAGTCTAACGACCCTCCTCTCACAATCCAGAATGGCACCATACATGGCTAGCCAATCCATCCCTAGAATCAAACCATAGCCCATGAAACCAAGCACGTATGCATTGCACTCAAACTCGACGCCTAACACAGATATTCTCAAACCCCGACAAATCATAGACAAATGAGTCATACCACCAGTGGGGCTTGAGACAACAATGGGATCCAAAACCATACTAGTACTAAGGTTTAGAGGCTCAACCACAGAATCAGATATAAATGAATGAGAAGCGCCCGAATCAAAAAGAGTTCTAATAGGATGATTGGAAAGAGAAATCAAACCTTCAACGGAAACTTTCCTACCTCTGTCTGGCGCACTGACCATGAGAGCATGCACCTGCCCTCCCGAAGATCCTGCCCTTTGACCTTGTCCTTGCTTCTTCGGACACTCCTTAGAAAAGTGTCCGACCTCTCCACAATTGAAACAAGCATTCTTCTTTCTTTTACAGTCCTTGATCAAATGACCCTCGCGCTCGCAATTATGACACTTCCTCTTATCTCTAGCCTTGTCGCCATTTCCGCCCTTCTTTTGTTGTTGTTGTTGTCCTTTCTTGGGCCACACTTTCTTATTTTGTGTTTCCTCAATCTTAGCTTCTTTCTTTTCACCATTATCTTCTTCATGCATCAATTCCATATCAATGAGTTTCTCAAAAGTTGTCCCCATCGGAATAAGAGACATAGCCAACCCATGGAGGGGTTCATTCAATCCTCTAGCAAACCTCAAAGCTTTCTTGTGTGGGGTATTCACTAGCTCCAAACCAAACCTTGCCAATTGATTAAACTTATTAACATACTCTTTCATGGACAAGGCTCCTTGTCTAAGTGCCAAAAACCTTTCCATTTGCATACTTTTCTCGGCTTGTGTAAGAAACTTCATTTAAAATCTCTGACAGAAATCGTCCCGAGTCTTTATTGGACACCCTGCTTGTGTCCCTTCCCACCAGAACCAAGCCTTATCTTTCAGCTACCAAATGACCAACTGAATCTTCCTATGATCGTAAACTTCGAAAATTCCATACAAATCCTCTGTTGCTTTAAGCCAATTCTTTGCTTCTACAAAAGTCTCAGTTCCTTGGAATGGCTTTCTACCCATAGCACGGAAATCTTTGCATATCTTAGAGAAATTATCAGCATGTGGAGGAGGAGGAGGAATAGCGGGTGCAGTTGGGGGAGGGACATCTGCTTGACCTCCGGCAGGCATCGTGACCTCAAGATACCTATGGAACAAACCCGATATCATAACGCCCTCAGAAATATTAGGTTCCCCAGACTTCTAAAAAGAAAAGGAAAAATGGATTCAAACAGAGAATCGAAAGATATTACATATGGCTTTAGGGAATATGTTTTTCAAAACAGACTTTTCTTTTGAAAATGCTTTCTTTTAAAACCTTTTTGAAAACAATTTTCAAAATCTTTTATCTAATCTAGTAACCTTCAGCTCTGATACCAAATGTGACACCCCACATCCATTAATGTCACTCTTTAAGAGAATGCGTTAAGTTTCGTGAAGCATTATAGGTAAACAGAAACAGAAGTATTATAAGACAGATATAAAATAACAACGGAATTTAAAACTTTATTAAGAAGAAAACATCGTGGTTCAAAAGATAGTTACATCATAAGTCTGAAATACATAAAACCTGGTACATCAACTTAAAACTTCTGTCTTGTACTAAAATCATCAGAGTACAATAATAAAAGAATCATAATCCCCAAAATATAGCCATAGTAGAGAAGATACGAAATCAAGCAGTACGTTTAAGTAGCTCCAAACAGAAGGAAAGAAGAATCCTGATCAAGCATGAGTATTCCCACCATGAGAACCTAGAGGGGAAACGGAAGAGAAAGAACAGGAAACCAAATGGGCCGGACATAAACTTTGGCGAGTCCAATTACTTTTAGCATATAAATAAATAAAAGCATCATGATAGGCATATAAGTTGGAGAGAGAGATAACTATTAGAGTTTATGCCCTAGAGGCAATCCATTTGATGTGATTAATAATGTTATTATTTTATTTGGAATAAAAATATTCTATTATGTTATATTTACTGCGTAATATAAATAACAATTTAATAGAATTCCTTAGAATAATAATACGGAATTATATATAGTTCGAGTAAGACTGAACTTGAGATTATATAATGTGATAAGTATTATAATTCTTAAATGTCCCTAGTCGAGTTTTATTGTTTATATAGGACAACAATAAAGCGTTGAGACTAGTATATTGATTGACTGATGATCACATCTCAATGATCATTAATATACGTGATATTAAAGTCAAGATATAAATACGTATTGGACAATAGCGTATTGGGCTGACCCACCGTGAGATAACTACATGGAATATAATCAACAATATCATAAGTTGTTCTCATAGTGACAGTGATGTAATGGTCCTCAGACCTGAAATCATTATAATATTCGAGGATATTTGTGTTTTGATATCATCTAAAATTATTTCGTAACAGAGTAATGATAATGGTGATTATTGGATATATCTCGAATCGAATGAAAATTATGAATGATCTAGATGGAATTTAACCCTACGATATATTCATAGTGATATCCATGGGCCTCTTGATTGAGTGAGATTGTGAAATGCATGGCCGTACTCAAATATTGATTTGTTTTAAACAGTCTACTCATCGATCAAGAAAATCGGATTAAATTATAACGAGGACGATACGATCCATGCCTCTAGTTTAATCCTAGATATATTGGTTAAAAGGATTATATTACATTGATACACTGGTCACAGAAAGGTTGTATCGAATCGATAATCTTATTATAACTTGGGTAGCAGCGACGTATTGCTAGATGCCCATCACTGTTTATGATTTTAAATACAATTTAAAATCATTGCCAACGTTGTAATAACCTATAGGGTCACACGCTTAGAACATTGTAAGGGGAAGGCTGTTTTGATTTTACATAAAACAAAAGATCAACCGTTGATATTTGTGGTTGAAAGGGTATAAGGAATTGTTCCTTATTTTAATGTGCACGTGCATCTATTAAAAGGGGGTTTTCTTCTTTTTATATAATACACGGTTATACATTAATTAATCCCAAACCTTTTCAGAAAAAGGAAAAACCCTAATCAAAATAGGAATGGCAGCTAGCACCGCCGACCTTCCCTTCTTCTTCGATTCGTTCGACGATTGAAGATGGTGTTCACGTGGATACTTATAGAGGCAAGGTATTTTGTCTTGCTCACGATTCAACGCTTC
The DNA here is from genome assembly GCA_030737875.1 of Allium sativum. Classification (NCBI taxonomy): domain Eukaryota; kingdom Viridiplantae; phylum Streptophyta; class Magnoliopsida; order Asparagales; family Amaryllidaceae; genus Allium; species Allium sativum. The sequence goes on from CM060909.1 coordinate 284,720,946, forward strand.
CCTAATTTCTAGCGTTCAAATTGGACCGGATCTATCCTAATTCGAGTTCGTGAATTCCTGGAGCTTTGAACAGTTATGAATTCTAACCTAAAATAGTTTCGATTTACAAGTTTATAGCGTAGATCTTGTTGAATTGGTTGTAATTTCAAATTTGTACGGTATGAATTCGAACCAGTTTCTCTTTCAATGGTATCAGAGCATAGGCTTGCTATAATTTGTACTTTGAATTCAGTTTTAGGTTTGATTTGGATCCCTAATTATTTGATAACAGTGGATATAGAAATTAAGGGTTTTTGATTCCGGCTTGTTTAATTAGGAATTTGATATGGTTTCGTTTCTGAAATGAAAATATTCCCCACGTATTAGACTTGTATTTGATACAAAGCATGACATGATATCAAGGATTAATGTCTGATATCAACCCTGTTCTGTCGTTGTTTTAAATTTTTGATTGGATCTGAAATATAAAAGACAGTGGATTCTGTAATAGGAAATGTTTTATAATCAACAAAATTCTGTTTTGTTATTAGTAAACATTCCAGAATCATTTAATCAAATACCGAATCAATATCAGATATTGATTCTGTTTCCTCATCTTGCATAATAGAACCACAAACATTTAGATATTAGCTCGAGTAGAGTAATGATCTGGTTATATTAATAAATAGTATTAGTAAAATCAAATTTGTTTGATTGACGAATAAACAGTTTTGAACTGTTTATATGGCTTAGTAAAGTCATTTATTTGGAAATATGTTAAGACAGATTTTTCTAGATTGATTAATTTGATTAATTAGGGGCAATCCCTAAAGCAGATCATAATTCTATTGATTTAATTGTAAGTATTACAATCTCCTTTTGAAACCTGTTATGATTTTGATCAAAAGAAATAATTTTGATTATTGATCAAACAATTATATTCACAGCTAATTCTTATTTTGATTTTGAATCATCATAATATTGGTCATGAATAAATTATAAATTATGACCATCAAGTCACAATATTTATGGTATGATCTATATATATATATATATAAATTTTGGTTTTAGTCTTTATATTCACTGATATTTGTATTTAGTGAAGATTTATTTATAAAATGAAATTGATTCATTGAGATTAAAATCTTTGTTCTATACAAAAAATTAAAATATGATACAGGTTTTCAAATGGGTTTTTGTGCTTAATTTTGAAGTGTTCAGTTATGTATATATTAACAAGGATGATACTTAGTTGCCTAATTATTCATACATATACTATATACGTTTAGATTCGAATATATGCAAATGGATCTTGTTGTTTAAAATTGTTTTAAACTGTATTCAATTGTTGGATAACATAAGTATACACAGCCATAAGCATGTATGTATTTACTTATGCATGACTGATTTTGTACTTATATAAGCTATTATGAACTAAATTGTTTTATGAAACTATTGTTGCTAAAGTCTTTGTAGCAATCTATAAATATATAGTATTAGTTATAAATTGCATAAACATATAAGGACTTAAGCATAGATTATTTAACCTGAAATTGTTTCATAGTTAACCTGTGAAAATGTTTCACTGAAATAAGGTAATTTGTATTTGATACATAATATAAAATTGTTCTATAATAAACTAGTTTTATATATGATATAAAATTATGAAATAATTTCAGATTAGAAGATATTTCTTATTGATGAACCAAGGTACCTGGTAAAATAATCAAAATTTAGTTTTGATTAATCCAGGAAATCTAGTCCTATTAGATCAGATTTAATAAAATATTTAATTCTGTTAGTTTGTATAATTACAGTTTAATGGCATCCTGAATTTATATACCTAGCTTTTGCTAATATTATGGGAACAATGAGTCATATGGAAATGTTCTAGTATGCATTCTTGCATAATAAAATTCCTGACATATTGTGGCATGAAAGTCATGCTAAAAGGCTGTTGCCCAGAAACCACGTATAATGTCTGGTATGTTATATTTAGTATAAGTGTATATTAGATAACATATAATTGAAATGATATGCATTGATATCATGGTTTAACATATGGTATGTTCGTATGAAATCTGGGTTAATAGGTCTGTATTAATATTTATGAACTAATGGTCATAAATGTTAGTTAAATCTTCTACATATGTATATTTGGTTATAAATTGTGTCTGTAGTGATCCATATGATGGATTATATATCTGCAATTAAGATTGCAGCTATTAAGCATTGTTTTATGATGATTTGGCATACTAATTAAAATTAGGATAATATGTTAACATTATATATATATATATATATATATATATATATATATATATATATATGCTGGTAGCCTGGATTAATGGTTAATCTTTCTGCATAGTAAATGAGCCTTTTGATCATCCTCTTTTAGGCTATATATATCATCAAGGATCTGAAGTTTTATATAGGTATTTGCAACTTTCGTAGCACTGAAATGCTCGGTCATAGATCTCTACAGAAGATATTTGTATATATATTTATATTTCTGATATAAATGAACAAATTGTTGTTGTATGTAATTAAGTACATCGGCAAACTCATTAGATGTAGTTACTATTAAAATGTGATTCTTGTGATAATTTATTATAAGGAGGCTGTATGGTTTGTGAAATCATCACTATGATTTTGTTGATAAATAAATCACTGCATATATAATATGCATATAATTTATCAAATTTACACTTATCCTACTCATGAGATATATATATATATATATATATGAATTATATAACATACTATAGTTGTATAGTTTGCATTGTTAACTACAGAACCTTGACAAGTTTTATAAGTAAGCAATCTGATACTGAAATAGTTTTAGTTCAGGCCATATATATATCATAGACTATAAACTGGTCACTTAAATGGTTGTTCTGTGATGCAATGTTACACACAGATAAATAAGTAGATCATGATATACTGATATCATGATATGCTGATGTAAATATGGGTGATCTTCACATGTATATTGATACATAGTTGAATCACACAATGATTTAATGCCGCAGTGATCTGTATATGTATATTGATGCATAATTGAATTACACAGTGATTTATGTATGTATGTATATATATATATATATATATATTACATAATATCAAACACTGTTAACATTCAATTCAATATTAAATATGCTATTATTTATATTGATATGTTCCTGCAGGGTTGACCATGTGGCTAATAAGAAAAGAGGCAACGGTGGTAAATGATCAATGTTGAAAATTGTTTCAGCAAAAGGAGCAGTAATATATAGCTCGTAGTTGGTGAAAGACACTGTTTCAATAAGTTTTGAAAGATAAAATAAGCGTGACTTGTTTTTTTTTTTAAACTTTGAAATGTTTGTATACATAAATATGAATGTTACTGCATGGGTTGTATATTTGTATAATTCAAGCGTTTGCTTATTGACCAATACATATTTATATAGGAATTTGTAATATGTGCCAACAGTCATGAGTTTCTTTTTCTAAGATCTGTAAGACTAGGAACACATCAGTATAAGTGATGTAAATGCCTGCATCTCTGGCCATACTCAGTAATGGTGTGTTTATGTATATGTTGGCTAATTTGGATAAAATCACTAGTGTATAAGATTGAGAAGTGAGTTGCAAAATATGATACATGCTTATATAACTGTTATAGATTAAAACTAACTAGTTTTATGTGATAGCGGCTGAATGAATAAAAGAAATAGACTAGGTCCCATTAGTTTGTTTGTGAAATGTTACTGAACTGGACACTATTAAAGCATATAAGATATGCGGTAATTTTGATTACCAAAATTTTGAAATGTTTGAAAGAAAATAAATAAATAAATAGGTATGTATGCTATATATTTGAATATAATTTATTTAAAACTATTTTTTTATATTATGAATATAAAATACATATATATTGATATGTGTAAATAACTCTAATATTGTTTCACTACGAGTTATAATTCCCTTTAAAAGCAAAATTTTGTTATATTAAGTCATGGTGACGTCTTCCAATAATATACTCATCACTGTCCAAAATCACTGGATGTAACTAACGCCAAAGCGTTGTGCACCTTTTATTTTGGTTATATGCGATGGAATAAAATGTGGTGCTCCAACCTATTATTGGGTCTGACTTAACTAGGTTGCATAATACGATTGTGGCCTTAGAGATAAAAGCATAAATTATTCTACATTTTGAGCAAATGAATAATACTGAACAAAATGTTCAACATGCGATCCAAGAGTTATATAGAAAATATAATTGACATAAGATGTCTACCTAAAATGTTATGTTTTTAGTTTAGCCAAAGCTGGGTCAAGGCATGACTAGATATGGATCTTGGAACACCATTATATGTATATAATGTTTTACATATATAAACAGAGGGATGTTAATTTGAGTGGGAGCGCATTTTAGTTTCAACTACATATTATGTTAATATAAATTTTGATTGTCAAAATTTTGTATTAATAAATATTACAGAATCAGTCATTATTTTATTATCTAATGTAGATATTAAATAATAAATAACTCGATAATTTAAATTAATCCTTAAGAAGGACATAATTTGAATTAAATTAAATTTCTTGACTAATATTAAAATTTGAGGATTGTCCTCAAACAAATTTGAAAGTAATTGTTTTACAAATTTCGAAGATCTAGAACAAAGTTGAAGTGTGACTTCAACTGAATAAGATATAAATGTTATAATGATCTACTTATTCATTTCTAATATTAAATAATAGATATGGATCACATAAATGTATGTAAATTTACAGAAATTGCAGAATAAGTAGAAATCTGATAAAATGACAAGTGGACTTAAGAATGGAAATGAAACAAAAGTTGCTGGATTATCCATAGAAAGTTGATTCTTGTTGTGTATACTGGCTTAAAAAAATTAATAAAATAATTGTTATTGTGAAATTCCATTTAAAATAAATGTTATTATAAATCTTGTTCAGACAAGTTTAAATTTCATTTGTAATAAAAGAATAATTTTTATTCATTTTATTTAAATGAAATATTGTATGGAATTTCATGAGTAGTTAATGATCTTTGTAAATCCTTAACTATAATGTACTTGACATTAATAATGAGTGGACTAAATTTAGTAATTTAAATCCAATATACCTTTACTACTGTCGGTTAGCCCAGTAAACAAGAAAGTATATCAAAACTCCATAACAATGGAATTTTGAGATCGTTTGATTTTGAATTATATGAAGAATGCAGATCTTGTTTATTAGACAAGATAACTGAATCATCTTTCACTTGACACAGTGAATGAGTGATAAGTATTGGGTCTCATACATAATGATGTATATCGAGCAATGAATACATAAACTAGAGGTAGGTTTTATTACTTCATTATATTTACTGATGATATCAGTAGATACAGATATGTGTATCTTATGAAACACATATCAGAATCCTTTGAAAAGTTCAAAGAATTCAAAATGGAGATAGAAACCAATTTTAATAGAAAATAAATATTTTTTGAACAGTTCGAAAGAGAATAATTAAGCCAATAAATTCAATGACTATCCAGATGAGTTTGAAATTGTTTCACGACTCACACCCACCATTTCATGAAATGGTGAGCCTGAAAGGAGTAATCACACCTTATAAGATATGGTACGACCAAGATAAGTCATATAGATCTTCCAATAAATTAAATTTAGAACAATTAACTTAATCCTACTAAAACAAGTCTTAAGATGCCATATAAGATATGGATTAGGAAATGTCTTAGTATGTCTAATTGCGCAGATTTGGGATGTATGGCGCTTGTTAAACATCATTCCTCTGATAAGATCGGACCCAAATCAAATAAATATTTTGTGGAATATCCAGAAGAAGAAAATGGATATTAATTCTATAAATCCTCAGAGAATAAAATATTTATTGCTAAAATTGGTATCCTTATAAAGGAGAGTCAGTCTCTAACGTACCGATGAGAATAAAATAGAATCCGAAATATCTCGGAGACCACAAAATACCATTGAATCTTGTATAGACAAGAAATTGAGTGGGAGTGACACAATAATTACAATGTTATATAATGATAACACATTAATTATTGTGAATAATGTTAGTTTTAAAACAAGAAATAGATACCAATTCTAAGAAAGAAATTGTTTGGATTAAGAAGTTCATAATTGAACTTAATTCATTGTTTATCCAATGATTTACATTGCTATAACAATGTGGCTATTGCTCAGGCCTAAAAAAGTTAAAATCATTTTCGATCCAAACATATATTTAAGAATTATAATTCTTATGTGAAATAGTTCACGGAGGATATAAACATATCTGCAAAGTTGCAAAAGCTGTAATGTTGCAGACCTACTAAATTAAACATTGTCGCAGCAGAAGTTTAATAGTCACACTAGTTTCATGAGTATATATGATACATGAATGATTGACTCTAGTGCAAGTGGGAGATTGTTAGAGTTTATGCCCTAGAGGCAATCCATTTGATGTGATTAATAACGTTATTATTTTATTTGGAATAAAAATATTCTGTTATGTTATATTTACTGCGTAATATAAATAATAATTTAATAGAAGTCCTTAGAATAATAATACGGAATTATATATAGTTCGAGTAAGACTGAACTTGAGATTATATAATGTGATAAGTATTATAATTCTTAAATGTCCCTAGTCGAGTTTTATTGTTTATATAGGACAACAATAAAGCGTTGAGACTAGTATATTGATTGACTGATGATCACATCTCATTGATCATTAATATACGTGACATTAAAGTCAAGATATAAATACGTATTGGACAATAGCGTATTGGGCTGACCCACCATGAGATAACTACATGGAATATAATCAACAATATCATAAGTTGTTCTCATAGTGACAGTGATGTAATGGTCCTCAGACCTGAAATCATTATAATTTTATTCGAGGATATTTGTGTTTTGATATCATCTAAAGTTATTTCGTAACAGAGTAATGATAACGGTGATTATTGGATATATCTCGAATCGAATGAAAATTATGAATGATCTAGATGGAATTTAACCCTACGATATATTCATAGTGATATCCATGGGCCTCTGGATCGAGTGAGATTGTGAAATGCATGGCCGTGCTCAAATATTGATTTGTTTTAAACAGTCTACTCATCGATCAAGAAAATCGGATTAAATTATAACGAGGATGATACGATCCATGCCTCTAGTTTAATCCTGGATATATTGGTTAAAAGGATTATATTACATTGATACACTGGTCACAGAAAGGTTGTACCGAATCGATAATCTTATTATAACTTGGGTAGCAGCGACATATTGCTAGATGCCAATCACTGTTTATAATTTTAAATACGATTTAAAATCATTGCCAACGTTGTAATAACCTATAGGGTCACACGCTTAGAACATTGTAAGGGGAAGGCTGTTTTGATTTTAGATAAAACAAAAGATCAACCGTTGATATTTGTGGTTGAAAGGGTATAAGGAATTGTTCCTTATTTTAATGTGCACGTGCATCTATTAAAAGGGGTTTTCTTCTTTTTATATAATACACGGTTATACATTAATTAATCCCGAACCTTTTCAGAAAAAGGAAAAACCCTAATCAAAATAGGAATGGCAGCTAGCACCACCGGCCTTCCCTTCTTCTTCGATTCGTTCGACGATTGAAGATGGTGTTCGCGTGGATACTTATAGAGGCAAGGTATTTTGTCTTGCTCACGATTCAACGCTTCCCTAATTTCCGGTGTTCAAATTGGACCAGATCTATCCTAATTCGAGTTCGTGAATTCCTGGAGCTTTGAACAGGTATGAATTCTAACCTAAAATATTTTCGATTTACAAGTTTATAGCGTAGATCTTGTTGAATTGGTTGTAATTTCAAATTTGTATAGTATGAATTCGAACCAATTTCTCTTTCAGTAACAGTGTCATATCGCAGGCATAACAAGGTAAACATGATAAACTGAACAGAACAGGCATTGTGCTTTCTAATACTTTTCTCTCTCAGCACCAATACTAGTATAACTGAAATAAGAATATCCCTAATAAGTAAAAGATGGTAGACTTAGGTGTACTTTTAGTGAGAGGTTTTACCCCATACAATAACGGGCCGCCCAGTTAAACTTATTAGTGTTACCCCTAAGGATAATAACGGGCTCCCAAACAAGCGAGACTAGATGTACCCTAATTACTTCCCCAATCGATCGGCATCCTTACTCCGTAGATACCTTGTGTTGGCCCCACAGTAGGATGTATCACTTCCTAAAGTGGCAACCCTTCATTTACAGGATGTGCACAACCATATCTACTTATGACGGCCCGCCCCACACCAGCCGACATTTCCAATGAAACGCACTCTGCTGATGCCCAACCAATATGGGACGGTCGTCAAAAGAAAAGAAAGAAGATGATAAATCAACAAAAACCTGTAGTATATCTCACAGCGCATGGAAAAAAAATATAATAATAACATAATTTGATATAAAACAGGCAAGACAGTGCATAAGCTGAAAACTAAACCATCATAACAGTGGAAAATTCAAAATACAGCTTATGATCCAAACCATCTTTATTACAACTTTTAAAACTGTCTATAAAGCAAAATAGGAAAGTACACTACTAATGCCCAAAGTAGTAACCAGCAACAACACAGGGAGGATATATTGAAATGATACGTGTAAGCCTCCTGCTCGTTTCTGGACATCTACTCGTGCATATTCACCTGACCTGTCTCTAGTCTACCTGTTTAAGAGCACCCAGAGTAATAAGAAGAGACATAAAACTCTGGGTCAGACAAAAGTCTGGTATGAGCAATAAGCAGCAAAAACAGAACAATAATAGGTATACATAACCATACCTGAACCTGGACCTGCAACCACAGAGTTAGCACAACAGGATGTACAATACTCTAAGGTGACACTAACACATGGTGTGAAAATAATGGGGAGGGGGTGTGCATGTCATGGTGATAGCAAACATCAAACATAGCAATCATCCTCACATCTCTCACTCTATGCGTAAAGTATACGATATCTACCACTTTGATCACCCAATTCTTTGCTATGATCACTCTGCCTCATGGAGTCATGATGGCTCCATTGCATTGATCCATAGCCACTAATCCTTTGCTATGTCCACTCTGCCCCCATAGAGTCATGACAACTCAACCGCACTGGCTCATAGCCCTGCTACGATCACTTTACCCCATGGATTCATGATGGCTCCACTGCACTGATCCATTGCCAATGATCCGTCTCTCAGTGGTGAGTCAAAGCTATAGACATCGATAACCCCTTTTGCACACGTCCCGAAGCAAAGCCCAATTCATGAAGTTAACTCGTTGATCCCCATTTGGATCCTGAGTAATAACCTTCCATTTGGACTTCCTTTGCATCTCAGGTTTTGGTCTAATTGGAGTTGGTCTTCAGAAGAGTCATCGCGTAAAAGTAGGAACATACGTTCAATTCGGTTCGGTTCGGTATATGGGGTCCTCCATGTCACATCAGTTCGGTTTGGCCCTCCTTTCCATGCTCTAGCTTCCGTTAGGTTCGGGTGTCCTCATCTGGTTCGGTTCGGGGCTTGCAATCCTGGCCCGGATCGTTTTGTACTCAACATTCCCGATCCCCTCGCCCTCGCTTCTGATCCGAGCCCAACTCCAACTCTATGCAAATGGCCTTCCTTCTTACCAAGTCTCTTATGCCAAGTTCTTGTACGGTTCGAATTTCATTACCCGGTTCTCCTATCCGATCCGATTAGAAACCCTGCACGTTTTCCAACGAGCATATATCGTTCATTTTCGCCACACGACTGCGTTTTCAACCATTCTAACTCTCCTACAAGATTACTTAACATTCCAAACAGTCATAGTAACATATAGGATCAATCAATAAGGTCAAAACATCAAGCATATAGGTTATTTTAGATCAAACATACCCCAAAAGCATGATTTTCCCCTTAATCCCCTTAAGCATGTTTTAATTATAGGATTAGCAAAATATATCCAAATTAACCCTAATTTTTATCAAATCCCTAAAATAATATTTAAGAATTTTTACATATTTTTCCAGAATTCTATCATGCATAATTTCGCTAATTAACACTAATCACCCCTAATTAGCCGTAATTAGTAAAAAACAATGCAAATCACTCACCTTAGCCACAAATAAATTATAGATCTGAACTTTACTACTATTTTGGGGCGGTTTCCAATGCAACACAGCAGCTTCAACTCTGATTTGATGCTAATTTGACTTGATTTGGCGTTGATTTGCTAAATTAGTGACAAAAAGGTGATTTGGAAGTGATTTAAAAGGTGGAGGCCATTGTTAGGGTTGAAGAGAGGTAAGTAGCTGCTGTAAAAATGACAAAGAAAGGTTTCTCTAACCCTTTTCAGCCCTGATGCAACCCTAATCCCGAAATCCCCCAATGGGCCTAGCTGTTAATCACCTTATTTGGCCCGGTTAAGCTGTTTTTCACCTTCCAAACCTTATTTCAGCCATATCTCCCAAACGGTAAATCTGTTTGGTTAATGTGACCACCCTACGGAAAGGTAAACCATCATCTGAATCTAATGGAAGTGGTTTCAGGTCAAAACTCCTTACCAATCAAAAGTTATAGGGTGAAACAAGATTCTCCAGGGAAAAATAGTCATTTAAAAATCGGCAAAAATCGTGAACATGGGAAATGACCCCAATAGTCGTTCCCCAAAGTTACACGACTATACGACCTGGTATGAAAATGAAATAAATATTCTACGATCCTCCGATGTGTAGAATGCGGGTCATTACACTATTGATGCCATAGCGTCTTATCTTCCAGAGCAGGCGGACTCATGCACGCACGTGAGCTCGATGGAACGTGCCGTCAGGCACCTTTTCCCAAGTGACCTCTTATAATCAGCTCAGTAAGCATGCCCTGACTCCGACCTAGTTCGCAGTACTCATTTGATACCTATATATATGTGGGTTACTAACTGAAATGGATCCCACACACCAGATGATACAAGCTTCCCCTAGGCTTCCATCCCCACAACTAGGATTTCAACAGGTTATGCCTATCAGTGTAAAAAGATTGCATAACCCTATGGGTTAAGTTTGTGGGCCTATATATAAATATTACCCACCGCCACATGATTTTACTTAACCCTCCCACTGATTCAAGCAAGTTTACTTAACCCCTACTCAAGTTAACATGTTCATGTAATCCCTATGGATTCAGCCAGGTTAAGTATTACAAGTTCATTACCATTTATTCATTTAAGGTTATAATATGCTAGACCTCCCTATGCCGGTTGGGTCCGGGCAGATTTCTACCATAAGTCGGACTTAACCTCGTGTCTTAGCACTGTCACGTGTACGTTTATGCACTTAGACCCCTCACATTAGATTCATCACTTATGGTTGCTGGATATGCCGGGTGGTTTCAGGCAGACTTCTACTACAAGTGTAATCAAACCTCGTGTCTAAGCGCGGTTATAGTTTCTAATTACTGTAAATCTAGGCATTTTCATTACTAACCAATTTTCATGTTTATTATGCCTCAATTCTCCGTCCGATCTATGATACAAGTTATGCCTCAAATTTAGATAAAGATATAGATTATGCCCCCAATCCCAAGTTTTGGCTCAAGAACCAAATTATGCCCAAAATTCCCAATCATGTTCTATAATATGAATTATGCCCCAAATTAATCGTTCCCAATTTTGCGCATTCGTGTATTTTAGCAATAGGCCAAGGCTTGAAGGTAGCCTGGCTATAAAACAAAAAGGGAAAAAGGGGAAGAAGAGAACAAAAATAGGCATAGCAAATAAAAACTAGCATACAATGATAGAATTGGTCATACTAACAGGGTAGGCATAGTGACATGATTGGGCAAACTAACATAATAAACATAAGGTGACATGATGAACAAAATAGGGATATCATAAAAATGCATGATGATATCTAAAAGACGAATTAGATATACAATTTATAACAGATCTAGTATGGCTTCAGATTATTAATAGGCATAGGCTTATATCCACACTTGTAGGCATGTCAAGATTACATTTTAGGTTTTTATATCTAGAACTAACATAAACTCACTGTGATTGGATCTAAGAAACAGAAGAATGATTGCCGATGTTGTAGCACAAATCTCTAAATTAGTATATCTTGTTTGTTGAAGAAGAAATAGGCTAGATCAAACTATGTTAGAGCAGCACCTCGTTGTCTCCCTTGAATTAGATGAATCAAACAATGGGATTAAGGTCCTATTTATATCCTAGGGTCAACGAATCAGGTCAGAAAACAAGTCCACATATGTAGAACTGAATCTGCCTTGGATCTGGGGGGTGTCGACACCCCTGTTGTAGTGCCGACCCATGGGTCGACACCCCTAGGGTGGGGTCGACCCCCAATGGTCCGAATTCCCTCCCTAGCCCACGTCTTCTGATTTCGAATTTTTTTGATTTTTTTGTGTTGTTTTGTACATATATAATTCTCTTGTTCATATACAAATTTCAAACCTTAATATCTTCTTCATACGATGTCCATTTTACGCAAACTTAGTGTCTATCTTAAGCAGAATTTAGAGACGAATGCAATGGCGCAGTCCATTTTACTTAATTATCAATATTAATTAAGTATTCTTTAGTTCATCATTTTAATGTTTGTTAAAATTACGGGGTGTTACATTGGAGCGAAGCACGAGGCTTCTATGGGACGTGGGTGGTACTCTGAGATGGCCCTCCGAGGAACAAATGGATGAAGTGACGTTCAAAGGAAAGTATGTTGCACCATCTAGAGTATACCATGACTGCAATTATGGTGTAGCAGTCAGAAGGTTGTGACAAGCGGCGTTGGGTGATTCGCCGGTTTTCCTTGCTCGGGGAGGAGGTGGTCAGGACCAAATTAATGATAGTAATCGTCGAATACCTATCATCGAAAGTCAGTGGGATGCGGAAAGACTAGATTTAAACCAATGGAACAACTATTTCTCTATCGGTACGTTGGTTAAGGGACATGCCAAAATCGATGTTAAAATGGTTAATAGAGGAACATCCTTAGATCTTGAAGCAGTCTTTTATTAGTTGAGGGAGGGGCCAGGGTGGGGCTGTAGCCACTATTAAAAGAGACAGCCTATATGTGGATATGTGGAATGTAAGCCTAAAGAAGTCGTCCTTCACAGATTTTAAAAGCTCCTGACTGAGTTCCGTGCATTGGATGTAGCCCTATTAAGGAACTCAGGTATAGTAGGCAGTACATTCGTACGAGGTTCTAGATACATGCACTGGATGGTGTATTGTAAACATTAGGGCATTACTTCATGTCGAGACGTGGTTCGACCGAGGAGTTCAGATATGAGGATCTCTATGCTTGTGTGACATAGCAATGATGGTTCTGTTCGATTACATAGTGTAACGATGGAGATTTTCATACGTGGTTTGGCATATGATGTAGGTTAACATGTTTCCGTTGTGTGACAGTGGAAACCGTATGAGGAGGGTACTATAGGGAGTACCTTAAGATGTTGGACATAACTACATATATATTATATTAGGTTTAATCTACTGGGGAGTAAATGGGTATGACGTGTGTGCAGATCCTAGAGTGTTGTTAACCCGAAAAACCTAATACTTAAGAAAATGTAAGTGAACGGTATATGTAGTGTTATTTCTAGAATGTACAATTTGTCCTCTCACCAGAACTTGTGTTTTGATCCCTCCTCATAACATACTTGCAGGTTAGATTTATGGCAGAGATTTGGTAGCCTTTGGACACTTGTTAGGCAGTGTCATTATTTTAGTAAGGCTATATGTGATTATACTATTTTATCTACTCCACTGTGAGATGCTCTATCAAGCTCTGATATATTTTATTATCTCTGTCATTTCTATAGGGTACCAGACAAGTCAACTCAAGTTTTAGCGGATTTGGTTCAGATTTTTTTTTTAAAATCCGGACCCATTGGAATTTAGGTTGTTACACTAATGAATGCGAGAAATTAAACAATGAACGGTCCTAAATATCCATATGTTAATAAAGTGATTATCATTTCTTGAAGTTAATGCTCGCTATAATGTTTGTTGTCAAGTTTGATTGATATTATGTTGATTCTATGAATTATTTAACAAGTCATGTTAAATATAGGTTAACAAGCACAAATGAAATCACTTTCTTTTCTTGAATAAAATGGTGAAAATGGAATGATTATATCTTTTGAAATTGGTTTACAATGTTTTAGAAATGAAGAATAAACACTTCTAAGTGTTGAAATAAAGTTTGAAAAGAATATACAATTTGAAGAAACTTTTGGTGTATCGCGAAATGGTAACTCGCGCTTACACGCCTTAAAAGTGGATCTTTTGTATACAAAAAATATGAATCCAATTTCTTTGAAGTAATATTTTTCCAAATTCTTCTAACAATAATTTTCCATTGGATATAAAAAAAAGGTTCCGTTGAGTAGATTTAAAAATATGACCAAAACAATTTTTAAAAAACATCGTGGTTTTATAGTTCGAAATCTAGAAAATGAAATTATTTAAAATTAAGTTTTTGTCTCTTAAAAATTACATAATAAATCTTATATATCATTAAAAATGTTTTTAAAGTGATTTAAGTTGAATATACAAAGTTTCCAATGATAGAAAATTTGTTTTAATCAATTAAGCTAAAATAGCACTTTTCGCAACAATTTTTCGATAATGATTAAATACAAGTTTAAACATAACAACTCTTTCCCAAATATATTATCATGTTTTCAAATGATCAAACAAGTGTTTTAAATATTATTAAAAAGTTCTTTAACTTGTTTAAAATGATATAATAATTGAATTTGACCAAAAGCTATAATAAGTAATTGTTTTAATCTTGGCTCTAATAAGCCGATGAGTAAACCTGATTTTTATATTTTTGAGATCTAGATGTGGATGTTTAACTAAGTAGATGTTTTGGAGTAACTAATGCTCTGACTCACCTGGCCCTTTCCTGGGCAAGGAATGGATACGGTTGAAACGTCAGAAATGAATTAAGTATAAAAATCAAATTTTTCTCAAAACAAATAAATTATATTACTTGGAGATAATCTAGTTATGTTTATTATCAAATTCCGTGAAGGGAATACTTTCTACCCGTATAATTTAAAAGTCGTTTACATCATTATGTGACGAATATCAAAGATAGAACACAGAAATTTATATTGAATAGAATAAGTATGATTTCTCTGTATCCATCATACTACATGGTTTACGATCCAAGAAGACATAATGAAGAATGAGGTTTAATGATTCCATATATGTACCTGAAGAATATTTGAAGTTATGCATCCCTAAAAGATGTTTTATGAAGTAATGAATTAAGAAATGAAGATCATCCAATACTACTTAAACAGTATTTTTACGATGATTGATTCGAGGAGACCAGGATCAGATTTAGGTGATTCCTATCTGAAAACCACTTTGGATCAACTAATTCTTTAAAGTAGGGAAGATGAAGAATAAAGAATTATAGAAATTGAACGAAGGGTTATTATCACTGACTCTTGGTGGAATTTTCAGAGCAAGGGCTTCTCTTTGCTAGATCGCATGATCTAATCAGAGTAGTGCCTTCGGTTTATCCAAACATAATACGACATGGATGAATGTCTGACATTGCATTTCTAATACACGTGTATTGATCTCCATGAATGTATATCTGTTTGGTGGTGTGAGAAGTAACTCTCCTGCACTATCTACACCACTCTCTTAGACTTACGAACTCAGAGATTATACATTAATGGAAATCAGTAACATGTATTCGACTTGGCAACATGGCATTCTAAGTGAAGTGCGTGCTTGAAGAAAAGGTGATCGAAGACCTTTAGCCTTAACAATCGAAGTTGGTAGGAAAAGGGAACGTAGTGAGGTTGAGTAGGTAGTGTCCATTAGGAGACGATTACCACTCTTCTAAATTACTCATTATTTCGAGTAGTCGAGAATGAAACGTCTCAGCTAGGTTGGTTACGATAGGGTGATAATGGTATTCTATCATTGCACCATCAAAGGGTCTGTGTAATTGATTCGACTTAGATAGGCCAAGGGCAGTGGTCCTCCATAAATCCCTCTAAAAGTGTATTGTACTAGATGGTAGTCCCCTTATCTTATCATTGTACGGAAATACATTCTCTCGAAGATCTTGTGGCTTAGTAGGTAGAGCAATAATAAGGGGTGAAAAATTTAATGTGGTTACCATGAGGGAAAAACTTCTTCCATGTGTACGTGTGGTCATTGTCTTATCTGAACTATTTTGTTTTCTAAAACAAGGGATTTAAGTTCACTACAACAAAAAAGGCTTTTTATAGCATTTGAAAAACGCTATTATATACTTCCATAGCATTTCAGAGAGTGTCATATATCGACATGCTATGCTAGACCTTCAGTTTTAAATAGCAGTTACACAAACACTATGTAAAATTAAGTTTCTATAGTCTTTAACGTGTGTTAGGCCTTTATTTCTAGAGCGTTTTATGTTCATGTACTATAGCATTTATATATAATTTCTAGAGCATTTGTGTTCTGATTGTATAGCGTTTGTTTACATAATTATATAGCATTTATTTTATATTTCCATGGCGTTTACTTAGTCATATAATAAAGTTTTCCCATGATCTGATTCTATAGTGTTTGTAAACAACAACGTTTTTAAAATGCTATAATATGTTATATTTATAAATAGGTCATGCTTGCCCTCCTTTCACCTCTTCCACATATACGTTTACCCATTTCTTATATGCATATATAGATGTAACATATTTTCAGAAAAAACAACAAATATGTAAATTTCAGCAAAATATTTCATACATATCATTCAAATAACTTTCATATATCCAAATTTAGTATTTCATACATCATTCAAACGACATTTCACATGTCAAACTTAGCATTTCATACACATTGTTTACAAATTACTTACAAAAAAGTCAAAAGAATGATTTAAACTTGCTTTGCTTCTGATATTTCCTCCGTAACATAAGCAACATTAGTCCTGTTACTATCAAATACACAATCAAGGTGTTAGTTCGAAGTATAATACATTGTAGCAACATACCACCATAAACATGAAAAGATAATTTCATATTATGTTTTATAAAAGAATTTGTGCTTTACATTGTTCTATGTTGTTTATAATTTATGCATCCACCACTGGATTTAGTTGCTAACCCGAGAAACAGAAACTATGAAAGAGCAATACAAAATGAATACAAGCTCAGGCTAAGAGACTATGTGCTTTACATTGTGCAATATAGTTTTACAGACATATATAATGGTCATATTACGTAAGCAATATGACAATAAAAGTGTAATCAAAATCAAGATCAATGAAAGAGCATGATAACAACACCAGGTATTGTATGATAACAACAACTTAAATTTTGTGCCTGATTCGACCATCAACCAAATACTTCAATAATTCAATAATTCAGAATCCCACGGAATCATTTTGGGTATGTCGGGGTATTCGGAACTATAAATTCATCATGATAAAGGAAAGATGTGACAAAAGGAAAGCTTGTGTGGATATGATAAAAGGAAAGTTCGTGTGTACAATATATTTCAATATCAAGTATTACGCTTATAGCCTGTACAACCGTCACCTGCACTTGCCTATTTTTACATCTTTCCTTATATTATTCTTTGTTTTGTATATGGGCTGAACCCATTTATTATACTTTACATTATTATAAATAGAGGATACCACTCTATACAATTGGCATCAATCTTCATTACAATTATGAAATAATAAAACTTTTCTTTAATGTTGCCTCCGCTGTTCTTTATTTCTTTCATGGTATCATAACTTTATTAAGGCTTAGCAGCCATCGATCCATCTCTTCTTCAACTCGAAAGATTTTTGAATAAATCATTTTTCCTCAGTTAATCTTCATTATTAGAGAAAGTCAATATACTAATAATAATCCTTGCCTTGCCAACCTTGTCAATTCGACTGCAATTTCTGCCTTGCTTGGAATCGAACAAGGGGCTGCAGAGAATTATTAGTAAACTGTTTCTTTTCTGTCATCCGCAAAGTCAATTCGAAGAACCAAGAATCATACCATAAATTACTATGCCCTACCAGTCAACCAATCAAAATTCTAAATCGTCATATTGATCAATTCTGGTTGCAGCAAAATTTCTATCATAACTCCTGAGGTTCTGACCATCTTTACGGTTGATTTATTGATTAGTCATCATAGCCATTGATACTGCTTCATCAGCTTCTGATAATGCCACTGGGACCATCGAAAGTCTAATAGTTGTAGACAAATTTACGAAAACCGTAACTAGTCCACAATCACAACTAATTACTATACAATTGGATGAAAATAATTACTTACTGTGGAAACTATAAATCGAAACTACAATTCAAGTGTATGGCATTGAAGGATTCATCATGGGCACTTTATCAGTTCCCTCAAAATTTATCACTGATCAAGAGAACAAAATTGTCAACAATGAAGAATATAAGAAGTTTCATAGGCAAGATCGCTTAACTAGTTCATGGTTTTTATCAACTATTAATCAAAGTCTACTGCTGCAAGTAATTGACTGCAAAAGTGCCAATGAGATATGGACAACTATAGAAAAAACTTTCAACAATCAATCAACAGAAAAAGTAATGTTTTATAAAGGACAGTTACAGAAGATAAGGACATATAATACCACCATGAGAGAATCCTTGAGCAAAATCAAATCTGTCTGTGACATGTTGGAGGCAGCTAGTCATAAAGTGCAAGAATCTAAACAAATTATAACAATACTCAATGGCTTGAGTGAAGAGTACGAGGCTGTCCAAGCTATAATCTCTTCAGAAATGGAATTTTATTCTCAAGATGAAGTGCATTCAATTCTTTTAGCTCATGAAGCTAGACTTGAAAGCATGAAATCTCAAGAAAGTGACTTTACTATCAATTATGCGGTCAACAAAAATAATGATAACAGTAAAAATCAGGAAAATAATAATAGTGGAAGTGAACAAACCTTTCAAAAGGATACTTCACCACCAGAGGCAGAGGTGGCAGAGGAAGAGGACGTTGTAGCAACAATAACAATCGACGTGCCAAATTTGTGCGAAAATGTGCCACACTGCCATCAAGTTCTACTTTCGATAAAATTTAAACTATTCAGCGAATCAAGGCAACAACAGCCAGATAAACACAACTATACTACCAATGTTGCTCAAGTACATGGAGAAGCAACTAACCATGCTAACATTACCAGAAATCAGGATGAACAAGCCAGAGCTGAGCATATTTAAGATGATTCAAGGTACCCAGATTCAGGAGCCAGCAATCATATTACAAACAACCTGGACAATCTTAACCTTGGAAACAAAGAATATAAAGGTAATCAAACTATAAGCATGGGCAATGGTAAGTGTGTTTAAATTTCACATATTGGTACTAGTAGTATAACCGACAATAGACAACTATTTTTACATAACTTATTAAGAGTTCCTACTATCAAGAAAAACTTAATTAGCGTATCTCAGTTTTCTAGGGATATTAACGTATATTTTGAATTCTTCCCTAAACATTGTGTAGTTAGAGACATACTAACTAGGTAACTTCTTCTACAGGGTAATGTTGTGCAGGGACTCTATGAATTCAATCTCAGCAACTACAAATTCACTATCAATGATCACCCACATTGTAATTTGACTGATATTACTAATGAAAGTCTTATTAGAAACACATTTGATTTATGGCATTATAAATTAGGGCACCCTAGTGCTAGTATTGTAACCAAGATTCTTAATGATAATAAAATAAAATTTATTTCTGCAAAATTACCTTATGTATGTACTTATTGTCAGATGGGAAAAAGCCACAAATTACCATTCTCTTATTCTATAACTGAATATTCCAAACCTGCCCAGTTAATTACTACATATCTATGGGGTCCATCTCTAATATTTTCTGGTTATGGATATAAGTAATATATATCATTTGTAGATGCTTGTACTAGGTATACTTTGATATCTACACTATACTATTAAAGCTGAGTTGCTTTTAGATGGCTCAGAAGCCCCCTCCAATCTTTGAAAGGAATGCACAATAGCATGACACATGTAATGTTGACTGAATCGTCTCTTTTTTCCTCCTCCCAAATCACGTTTCAGCATTTTATTTCTTTGCGAATTTGCCTTCGTTTTGACCTGGAGCATCATGCCTTGTCCACTATAAACCCTAGATCCGCCCAAATCCTCAAGCATTCCAGTGATTTTCAATAGCATTCCACCACATATGTTCATACACTAAACCATCACAAGAGTACAATTTCTATTTCCTTTTCATTCCCATTGGCACAGTAACCCTAAATCTAATTTTGTGTGATTAGGGTTGCATCATTCCAACACAATACCAAGTGGCGATCAACGTTATACACTATTGGGTGATGATGATTTGGTCTAGCCTGCCTTTTATCACGCCTATTCGGCAAAACCAGATGAATCTATATCGCTCGCCCCTAAATTAACCCGTATTCCGTCTTGGGATCTGTATTTCGAATTTGGTTTGGGATTTTAGATTCGACTTTCTTTCATAAACAGATCTTGCTTGCTTTTCATCATGGTTAAGCGTAAGAAGCTCAATGCTATTACAGAAACTTAAGGTACTGGAGGTAAAGGAGGTCAAGAACTTTTTTCGACTAGGAATACCTCGAACTTTGTTACTCGAAAGGATGCATATGAAATCATTAAATATTTGTATATGGATTTGAATGCTCGAATCAAGCGACAGGAAGAAGAAATGACTACTTTTCTCGCTCGGATTGAGGCTTGACTTGGAAGTACTAGAAGGTTGACAGGCCAAGAAGACATTACCAGGACAAGTACTAGTGTTCTGCAAGCTGCAATTGGAGACTTGGGGCAACCCCGCAAACTAATCAACAGGGCGATGTCAATCTACGGACCAGTGTCGTTCCCGCTATGCTTGGGGACAATACCCCTTTTCTCGACATCGCTCCAGCCCGTGACGCTTTGGTTGGTCAAGTTGTGGGATCCAGCATTAATGTGGCTTAAGCATCTTCACACGCAGTTTGGATGGTAGCACTTCCACTGTTCTGGGAGTAAGGATTACGCTCGATGCATCTCTTTAGGTTGGAATTCAACTAGAAGTTCTTCTTGCTAATCAACCGATTGTTAATGTGGAACTAAACACTAGGGGCACCGGTGTCGCTTTGCATAACTTGAATCAATTGCTCGCTTTTGGTAATGGATCTCAAATCGTGGATGTTATTCATCGATTTACTCGAGACGGTGCCACTTCTTCGGATTTGGATTGTGTTACTCGTAGTCCATTCTCTTTGGATATCAGGAATTTTCGTACCCATCAGAATTTAAATTGTCGGTTTTGGAACCTTATGATGGTCGAAAGAATCCGACTGCTCACTTGATGCACTACATGCACCACATAGAAGTTCTCTCTGCTTTGGAAGGTGTCATGGAAATGGTTTTTCTGCTTTAATTAATTGACAGACATTGCTGACATGTGGTTTTGGCAGTTTGAGACGGATTTAATTCATTCTTGGAACGTTTTGGGTGGGAAGTTCGTCAAGCAACTCAGAGTTAAAATCGCTCGTCCAAATAGCTTTATGACTCTAATAGAAATTAAGTAGACGTTTGGTGAGACTATACGTAATTTCTTGAAATGGTTTAGTGTGGCGGTGTCAATGGTCGACAAATCTGACCCGTCCATGGTTTCGACGGTTGTAGTCTCTTGTGTTCTAGTTAAGTTTGACTTCAAAACTTCTCTACACCAGAACCCGCCGAGGGATCTCGGTGATTTCTACTCGAAGCAAAAAGGTCTCTTCGTGGAGAGGATGCGAGGACCGACAAAAAGGTTCTGGAGGCTAATGTGGTTAAGGGGAGGACACCATCCAACTCTGGCAAAGCTAAGGATTCCAGCACAAGTAAACCTCCTTCGGGAAATGATCGAACATGGCTTGGAAGCAACCTAAGTTCTCATCTTATTCGAAACTTACTCACACCCTTGAAGAGATTTATTTCGAAGTTCATCCCATTGCTCCTTTCAGAAAGCCTTTCGCAAGGGGTTCGACGCAAAGAGAAAAGGATAATGGTTGGCATTATTTATCGTGGAATACGTTCTTTGTTATTTCTTGTAAATGTGTGACAATGCACAAATTATATGTACGACTTTACAGATGATGTGAATACACAATTTGTATTGATTTTCAACAATTACGAGTACAATTTATACATATGTTGCATCAATGTTTTTTTTTATTTTTCATCTTTCAACAATGGGCAAAAATTGTTGTAATGGGCAATTATTACAACGGTCAATACCTGTTGCAAAAAATATTACAGTGGGTTGCTATTCTATTGAAGGAACATATAATAACAACATAAGACCGTTGTAAAAAGTGTATTACAACCGCTTGTTACCACGTTCATTGCCCATTGTATAAGAAGACATATTACAACATGGCCTAATCCAGCGGGAGGGCTGGCCGCTGTAAAACACTTATTACAATGGGGATTGCCCGTTGTAATAGATCTGTTTTATTGTAGTGTGTACAACAGTCACCTGCACTTGCCTATTTTTACATCTTTCCTTACATTATTATTTGTTTTGTATATAGGCTGAACCCATTTGTTATACTTTACATTATTATAAATAGAGGATACCGCTCTATACAATTTGTATCAATCTTTATTACAATTATGAAATAATAAAACTTTTCTTTAATGTTGCCTCCGCTGTTCTTTATTTCTTTCATGGTATCAGAGCTTTATTAAGGCTTAGCAACCATCGATCCATCTCTTCTTCAACTCAAAAGATTTTTGAATAAATAATTTTTCCTCAGTTAATCTTCATCATTGGAGAAAGTCGATATACTAATAATCCTTGCCTTGCCAACCTTGTCAATTCGACTGCAATTTCTGCCTTGCTTGGAATCGAACAAGGGGCTGTAGAGAATTATTAGTAAACTGTTTCTTTTCTGTCATCCGCAAAGTCAATTCGAAGAACCAAGAATTATACCAGAAAATACTATGCCCTACCAGTCAACCAATCAAAATTCCAGATCGTCATATTGATCAATTCTGGTTGTAGTAGAATTTCTATCATAACTCCTGAAGTTCTGACCATCTTTACGGTTGATTCATTGGTTAGTCATCATGGCCATTGATATTGCTTCATCAGCTTCTGATAATGCCACTGGAACTATCGAAAGTCTAATAGCTGTAGACAAGCTCATGAAAACAGTAATTAGTCCACAATCACAACTAATTATTGTACAATTGGATGAAAAAAATTACTTATTGTGGAAACTACAAATCGAAACTACAATCCAGGGGTATGGTCATGAAGGATTCATCATGGGCACCTTATCATCTCCCCCAAAATTTATCATTGATCAAGAGAATAAAATTGTCAACAATGAAGAATATAAGAAGTTTCATGGGCATGATCGCTTAACCAGTTCATGCTTTTTATCAACTATTAATCAAAGTCTACTGCAACAAGTAATTGACTACAAAAGTGCCAATGAGATATGGACAACTATAGAAAAATCTTTCAACAATCAGTCAACAACTAAATTAATGTTTTATAAAAGGCAGTTATAGAAGATAAGGACATATAATACCACCATGAGAGAATCCTTGAGCATCTATCTATGAAATGTTGGAGGTAGTTGGTCATAAAGTGCAAGAATCTAAACAAATTCTAACAATACTCAATGGCTTGAGTGAAGAGTACAAGGCTGTCGAATCTATAATCTCTTCACAAAAGGAATTTTCTTCTCTAGATGAAGTGCATTCAATTCTTTTAGCTCATGAAGCTAGACTTGAAAGCAAGAAATCTCAAGAAAGTGAATTCACTATCAATTATGCAGTCAACAAAAATAATGATAACCGTAAAAATCAGGCAAATAATAGTAGAAGCGAATAAACCTTTCAAAAGGGTACTTCACCACCAGAAGCAGAGGTGGCAGAGGAAGAGGACGTTGTAGCAACAACAACAATCGACCAAAATGCCAAATTTGCGAGAAAAGTGGCAACACTGCCATCAAGTGCAACTTTCGATACAATTTAAACTATTCAGCAAATCAAGGCAACAACAACAGCCAGATAAACACAACTATATTGCCAATGTTGCTCAAGTACATGGAGAAGCAACTAATCATGCTGACATTACTAGAAATCAGAATGAACAAGCCAGAGCTGAGCATATTCAAGATGATTCCTGGTACCCAGATTCAGGAGCCAACAATCATATTACAAACAACTTGGACAATCTTAACCTTGGAAACAAAGAATATAAAGGCAATCAGACTATAAGCATGGACAATGGTAAGTGTGTTAAAATTTCACATATTGTTACTTGTAGTATAACTGACAACAGGCAACTATTTTTACATAACTTATTAAGAGTTCCCACTATTAAGAAAAACCAAATTAGTGTGTCTCAATTTTCTAGGGATAATAATGTATATTTTGAATTCTTCCCTAAACATTGTGTAGTTAGAGACATACTAACTAGGGAACTTCTTCAACAGGGTAATGCTGTGAAGGGACTCTATGAATTCAATCTCAGCAACTACAAACCCACTATCAATGATCACCCACATTGTAATTTGACCGATATTACTAATGAAAGTCTTATTAGAAACACCTTTGATTTATGGCATTATAAATTAGGGCACCCTAGTGTTAGTATTGTAACCAAGATTCTTAACGATAATAAAATAAAATTTATTTCTGCAAAATTACCTTATGTATGCACTTATTGTCAGATGGGAAAAAGCCACAAATTACCATTCCCTTATTCTATAACTGAATATTCCAAACATGCCCAGTTAATTACTACATATCTATGGGGTCCATCTCCAATATTTTCTGATTATGGATATAAATACTATATATCATTTGTAGATGCTTATACTAGGTATACTTCGATATCTATACTATACTATTAAAGCTAAGTTGCTTTTAGATGGCTCAAAAGCCCCATCCAATCTTTGAAAGGAATGCATTATATCATGACACGTGTAATGTTAACTGAACCATCTCTTTTTTCCTCCTCCCAAATCACGTTTCAGCATTTTCTTTCTTTGCGACTTTGCCTTCGTTCTCACCTGGAGCATCATGCCTCCTCCGTTGTAAACCCTAGATCCACCCAATTCGTCAAGCATTCCAGTGATTTTCAATAGCATTCCACCACAGATGTTCATACACTAAACCATCACAAGCGTACAATTTCTATTTCCTTTTCATTCCCGTTAGCACAGTAATCCTAAATCTAATTTTGTGTGTTTAGGGTAGCGTCATTCCAATACAATACCAAGTGGTGATCAACGTTGTACACTATTGGGCGATAATGATTTGGTCTAGCTTGCCTTTTATCACGCCTACCCGGCAAACCCAGAAGAATCTACATCGCTCGCCCCTAAATTAATTCGTATTTATGGAGTAATACTTAATTTTCAGGTAATTTTTGAATCCTCACCTTTCGTTTGTTTCTTTTCATTGCCGAAATTCGTTTAATTTTATGCGTTAATCTTCTTCCTTCATTTGAATTAAAAATATGTTTTTCCACCATTTATTGCAATTATTTTCAATTTAAATTCGATGTGGTCCGTGGTTGATTCCTTTGCCGGATTCAGACACATGCGAAGCATGCTTTACATTTACTGATATATTTTTATAGCACTGCATCTCATCAAACTTGACCTTTTTTAAATTGACGAATGTTATATTTTATCTTAATTAAATTTCAGTATCACTCATTTACATATGAAATTGGATTCTAACTATACATGGCTTTGGTATATTATGTATTATTCAGTTTTGTTCATACATTTGTCTATAATTTCTTTAGTTACTTAATGTTGCATCTTCCTCTATTTGTTTCTGATTTCCATTCATTCATATTTTCTGTTATTATGTTATTTGTCAAGACCCGAGGCCTAGCTATTTTCTTAAATGGAAGAATTTATGTTTTCATCGTTTCTTCACTATGTTTAACATGTCGCAACTGGAAGTTATCATCATTGAATCATCTGTTATGTAAAAGAGAGCCTAAATGCGATTGTGAAAGACATGTGGATGGTTAATTTCAATTCCTATTACACGATAATATACTTAAGGTATTATATTTTAGGTACAAAATATATTTGTTATATAGTGTGTCGTGCATGTACACACAGCTAAAACACAAACTATATGTCCTTCATACCAAAATTTTGTTTACTAAAAAAAACAAGCCATTTAATCATATTTTTTATTGATTATACTATGAAAATATTCTTGGATTTAAGTAGAAAAAAATATTCAACTAAAATTACTGATTAACATGTTTACAACTAAATTTAATATATTTTTTAACTTGCAACTACTATTATTCATAATCGAAATATAGTAAATGTTTTTTTGTTGTCGAACTCTGCCAATTTGTCTTTGTATAATGAGTTGGCATTCATTTAGTTTGGGATCATTTTTTCCCTTTTGACTGATTATATCTAGAAATTTTTCACAGTTGAGTTTAGGCTTTATGTGTTAGATGCCACTTTTTTGTTTCACTGTTTGTGCTTTTGTATCACAAAAACTTGATTAGTTATAGAAAACCTGATCATTCTTCTATTCACTGCCATCTATTAAAAAATGTTCATGGTTTCTTTATCAAAAGTTAATCAGTCTGATATGGACTTAACTAAAAACACAACCGTCTAATTGTTGGAACCGTTGTGATTAATCCGATCCAAAACCACTCGAATCAAATATCTAAACCACAAAGCGCTAGCGGAAGACTAGACCGTTGTTAGACTTGCAAAAACAACCAAAACAATAACTCTAGTCACACTAAATAATCAACCAATCACGAACTGAAACACCCCACCTCCGTTAAGGTCACTCACTAAGGGAATGCATTAACTTTAGTGAAGCATTTTGGGTAAAAGGTATAGATAATTTACAATACAGACATATAAACAGCGGAAAACTAAAATCATTTCATAAATAACGTGGTTCAGTCAAAACATTACAAGCATTGTCTCAAAACCCAACTTCTAAATTATTACAATAAAACATTTGTCTTGATTTAAAACTCCAAGTACATAAAGAAGCATAAAACAGTGGTAAAGCAGCATAAATCCCCAATAAAAGTGTAACCACAGCCATAGCCAAAGAATAGAGAATCCAATCAATACATCTACTCTTTTCAAGCTGGAAAAGGTCTGCACTAAGTTGAAGTATTCCCTCCCTGCGAACCGGGGGGGAACGGAAGAAAAGAAGATGAAAGAAAATGGGTCAGACATAAGCCTGGTAAGCCCAGGGATTATTCAGCGTGTAAACAGGTAAAAGAATCATGACATGAATAAACTGAATATAGGACAATACCATAGAAATAATATAACATAAGATAAGGCAAGATAAACTGAATATACTATCGCACTCATTTCCATTTCTCTACACCTACTAACAAATGTTTCAACTACCATCATGTGTTCATAACAAAGTGATCCCTTTTTCCGATCGGCTTATACTCGCATGCATTTATTTCTTGTGTCATTCAGCCCCACTTGATTGTAGATACATGTGCTGGTCCCGCCATAGGGTGTATCAATTCCTGTGGTGGCAACCCGACATAAATTCTAGATGCACATTGTATACTACTGATGCCCAGTGCCTGCTTTATCCAATACAGAGTATGTGCACGCCCATACTCTGCCAGAACCTACACTGCTGCACCACCCGCCGCTATTTTGACCGCTTATAATCAGCCTAGTAATCGTGCCCCACCCTGCCTAGTTCAGGGTACCGTGATATATCTATGTGGGTTACTACTGAAATGGGTCCCTGTTACTAGGGTTTCCTAATCATCATGTTATAACAGTTAAGTCTTCTCACATTTACCTAACCCCACCCATCTGTTTAACTAACATGTTGTATTGGTTAAGTGTTGCCTTAATTAACTTGACCCTACCATTCTTAGCATGTCTGTTCCTTAGCTTTAATTCATTAAATCACCAACCTCTCACATTAGATCTATATTGTTGTGGTCGCTGGATGTGCCAAGTGGTTCCGGGAAGTCTTATACCGCAACTCAATCTAACCTCGGGTTTTTGGGCTTAATGCGCTAACCTCCCACATTAGATCTGTATTGTTGCAGTCGCTAGATGTGCCGAGCGGTTCCGGGTAGTCTTACACCGCAACTCAATCTAACCTCGGGATAGGCATGTTCAACTTTAGCCAATTTACATAATTTTCATTTGTGTCCTAGTTTAGGTCTTTTTATGCCATTATTTCCCAAGTGTAGTCAGTACAAGTTTTATGCCAAATTCACATGCTATGCCCAAAATTTACTCAATTAAATTATACCCAATTTTCCCGCGTTATAATCGCACGTTCAACGAGATTCAGTCTAAGTTCTGAATGAACTTAGTATTCATAAAAGGAAAAATAAAGGGGGAAAATAGAGAAGGAGCATAAGAATTGACATAAGGAAAAATAGGCATATAAAGGTATACCCAATTCAAGAATCATGTTTCATCAGGTATGTTGTACATTAATAATAAGTGTGGGTAAGCTAAGCAATTTACACCATAGGTATAAAGATTAGGTAGGATTGGACTTAAGAATATCACTAATTTTTGATGTACAACAAGATAAGTCCCATTATATCAATCACAATAGTCTCATAGGCATAGGATGTACAACATGATAAGTTCTATCATATCAATCACAACAGTCTCATAGGCATGATATGTTCCATTATGTCAATCGCAACAGTCTCATAGGCATGATAGGTTTCATTATGTCAGTCATAACAGTCCCATAGGCGTGATAGGTGTCATTACATCAATCACAATAGTCTCATAGGCATAGGCAATTCAGATTTGACAAAAGGATAAGCATGAATTAGAATTAGGCATAGTTCTAAATCGGATTATTACAGTCATGATTTCTATTAGGTGTTTAAATCACAATAATAACTGAACTTACAGAAAAGGACGGATCTTGTATTATGGGATCTGATTTCTGAATTCATTAAGCTAATCCTTTGATGTAGACTTTTGATTTGAAGTTCTTCTAATCGATTCCTAGTTTGGATTTGATTTTCTAGTTTGGAGAAGATGAAGGAGGCTTGGCTAACTTGTAGATGAACAACATGACGGCACCATAGTTTTAGGGTTATGAGGTTAGGGTTTAGGTTTAGCTACGTATATATAGATGTCTAGGATTAATTCTAGCATTTAGATTAGTCTTGGAGAAATCAGAGCCATCCAAACCAAAGAGATGTGTCATCCAGCTAACCACAGCATGACACATAAGCCCTAATACCTCAGAATTTGTCATCAGGTCAATCAGAGAAGGCCACATCAGCACAGGGCTGTAAAAATTCGTCACTGGATGTAGATCACAAAAGGGGTCGACTCCGTACATGGGGGTCGACGCCTATGTCGACACCCCTTTAGGGGGGTCGATACCTATGTCGACTCCCCCTAGGGGGGTCGACACCCCTGAGCGGGAAATATCCTGCTCATCTATTCTGACCGAATTTCGAATTTCAAACTGTTTTTCTGACTTTAGTTATTATTTTAATTTAAACTTGAAAACTTCTAACCTCCATAACTTCTTCATACAGAGTCTGATTCACGCAAACTCAAATCTATCTCAAGCAGAATTCCAAGACGAATGCAATGGCGTAACCCGTTTCCCTTAAGTATTCTTTAATTCGTTACTTTTAGTATTCACAAAAAATACGGAGTGCTACATTCTCCCCTCCTTAATCGTCCCCGAAATCTCTAAGTTAAGAAGAATGTATCCTAACATCCAACATCCATCTACTCAACCATCAATCAAAGGCATCCGTTGTCCTTAAAAAGATTTCTAATGCTTTCATGATCATATGCATAGTGTGTGTATATGTCCTTATCTAATGCAAAATCAGGCGGTCTACTAATTCAGTTGACCTCCTTAATGCGAATCATTTCGGTGCTATGAGTCCATCATGTATGCAACTATTCCTAATCGTATTTTGTAACTTCTACATGAGTGCACAATCATTCATACAAACGCAACGTCCGTATGATAACACATCAAGTTTCAATCCATATATGAACACATTTATGCATACGCAATATGAAAGTGACTGAGCCGATCTAGTACCTAGTGTGTGTATATGCATCCACGAGCAACCACTTGCGACCACTTGCAACTATCAATCATAACATGTTTCAAATACATTTTTACATTCATTGGTTTCTACCTATGGATCAAGAATAGGACCGAGGAGATATACTTAAGAGACAGATACAAGCATGCAAAAATTTATGGAAAAAGAGATCAAAGATGTACCCTTAAAAAGAAAAGGGTAGGATGCGCGTTTCCTGTCTTCAGTCTCCCAAGTCGCGTCTCCTTCAGCGTTACTCCACTGTACTTTAACTAGATTAACCTTACGATTGCATAGCTTTTAAACTTCTGTACCCAAAATACGAGTTGGAACTCTTCTCACTGTCGCTTCTCGTTCCACTTCTACTTCCTATAGTATGCTTGGCTCCACAACTTCCGTAGACTCATGTAAGCACTTCCGTAGATGAAAGACATGAAAAACATTATGTACTCTAGCCAATCTTTCGGGCAGCTCTACTTTATAAGCCATCTTCCCAATCCTCTCAATGATAGGAAATGGCCCTACAAATTTTGGTTCCAATTTTCCTACGGACCCAAAGCGAACGACATTCTTCAAAGGAGATACTTTAAGAAAAACTTTGTCTCCAACCACAAACTCAAGGTCGGTCCTTCTTTTATCAACGTAGCACTTCTGTCTATATTGTGCGGTCTTCATTCATCTTCGTATCAAGTCCACCTTTTCTGAAATTTCTCTGATCATGTTAGGCCCAAGTACGAGCTTGTCTGTAGACTCCTACCAACAAGTTGGTGATCAGAATAGTCTCCTATACAAGGCCTCAAAGGGTGTCATGCCTATAGTGGCATGGTAGCTATTGTTGTAGGCGAACTCCATCAAAGTAAGGTGATCCTCCCATGTTCCCCCAAAATCAAGAATGCACAATCTCAAGAGATCTTCTAATACTATGTTCACCCTTTCCGTCTGACCATCGGTTTGATGGAGATAGGCAGTGCTTAAACATAGCTGTGTGCCTACTGCTTCTTGTTAACTCTTCCAAAACTCGCTTGTAAAGATAGGGTCTCGATCACTTACTGTGCTAGAGGGTATTCCATGCAGTCGAACTACCTCTTTAAGATAAATGGATGCTAATGACGAGGCAGTCCTCCTACTCTGAACAGGTCAAAAATGAGCTCTTTTAGTGAGCTTGTCCACTATTACCCAAATACTAGTATTCTCCCTTCTTGACCTAGGCAACCCAATAAAGTCCGTCAAAATGCTATCCCATTTCCACTGTGGGACCTCTAGAGGATGAAGCAGACCACCAGGCTTCTTCTGCTCTGCCTTGACTTGCTGTCATATCAAGCATTTAGAGACAAACTCAGCTACATCCTTCTTCATGCCATTCCAAAAGAAAGCCCTGTTTATGTCTTTATACATCTTGTCCCCACCTGGGTGTATGGTCAACTTAGAATGGTGTGCTTCTTCGAGAACGATTTTCACCAAATCCCTTGCTTATGGGACGCATAGTCTTCCATCCCGTCTCAACCAACCCATGTCATCGATGGAGTATCTATTGAGGTGACTAGAAGTCTCACCTCTAATTAGCTTATTCATCACATCTACTAGCCGAGGGTCTTCATGTTGCGTGGTTCCTATTGAGTCCAAAAGAGTAGGCCACACCTCTAGCGATGCTAACAAACCAGGTACAAATTCAAAGGAGGGTCTAAAGCCAAAGTTTGTTATGTACTCCAAGCTTTGCCTTTCCAAATAGAGAGGACTTAAGGTCGGCTTTTTCCTACTCAAAGCATCTGCGACCACATTGCCCTTGCCGGGGGTATATGCAATCTTAAAATCGTATGAGGCAAGAAATTCCATCCACCTTTGTTGTCTTAAGTTAAGATCTTTCTGTGAGAAAAGGTACTTTAATGATTTATGGTCAATAAACAATTCAAATCTTTCTCCTAGCAGGTAATGACGCCATGCCTTAAGAGCGAAAGCAATAGCAGCTAGTTCTAAATCATGAGTTGGGTAGTTTTTCTCATGTACCTTCACCTGCCTTCCTTCGTAACAAACTACTCTGCCCTCTTGCATCAAGACAGCGCCCAATCCTGTACTGCATGTGTCTGTGTATACAGTAAACATCTTACTCCCATCAGGCAATGTCATAACAAGGGCTGTTGTTGGAGCCCTTTTCAGTCGTTGGAAAGTAATATCACAATCCAAATCCCAGGAAAAAGTAAGGTTCTTCTTCGTCAACCTAGTAAGTGGGGCTAAGATCTTCGCAAAGTCCTTAATGAACTTTCTGTAAAAGCCACTAGCCCGAGATAACTTCGTACTTCGGTTGCATTCCGTGGAATATTTCAATCTTGCACTGCAACTACTTTTGCGGGATCCACAGCTATTCCCTCTTTGGACACCACATGTCCAAGAAACCTTACTTCATCTCTCCAAAAATGGCATTTGGAGAATTTTGCTTTGAGCTGATGTGCACGAAGAGGATCCATGACTTCCCTTAAATGATACGCATGTTCTTCCTCACTTTTTGAGAAAATCAAAATGTCGTCCATGAAGACCACTACAAATTTATTAAGGAACTCTCTGAACACCCTACTCATTAAGTCTACGAAATAGGCGGGTGCGTTTGTCAAGCCAAAAGGCATGACAAGCCATTCGAAGAAACCATCCGGGGTCCTGAATGCGGTCTTATTTATGCTGTCTTCAGCCACTCTTAGCTGATGAAATCCGGTGGCCAGATCTAGTTGGGAGAAAACCGAGGCACCTACGAGCTAGTCGAACAAGTCATTTATTCTAGGAAGTGGGTGCCTATTCTTCTTGGTCGGCTTGTTTAGCTCCCTATAGTCCACGCACAGGCGAAGTGAACCATCCGCTTTGGTTGCAAACACTACTGGAGCACCCCATTCAGATATACTGCCATATGAACCCCTTTTCAAGCAACTCTTTAACTTGCTTGCTGAGCTCTTTCCTTTCCCTTGGAGCCATGTGTCTAACGGGTAAGGCAACAAGTTTTGCATTATCAACAAGGTTTATGCGGAAGTCTATCTCTCGCTTTGGAGGCAAACCTTCACCTCTTTAAAGACATCCGAGTAATCACAGACTACTCTAACAGATTGCAAGTTTTCAATAGATGCATCAAGAGATTACAGGTAGCAAAGCATAACAGAATTCATGGGATTACAAGAGATTTCGAGAGTGTTACCGTGGCGAGTCATAAGTCTAACCATTCTCTTTTCACAATCGAGGATGGCACCATTACTGGATAACTAATCCATGCCTAGAATCAACCCATAGCCCGTGAAACCCAAAACATAAGCACTACATCTAAACCCAACACTTAGTATAGAAATTTCCAAATCCAAACAAATAATTGACAAATAAGCCGAACCCCCAATTGGATTTGAAACAACCATGGGACCCTCTACTATATTGGTATCTAGGTGAAGAGATTCAACTAAAGCGGTAGATATAAAAGAGTGCGATGTGCCAGAATCAAAAAGAGTATGAACTGGATTATCAGAAAGATAAACTAAACTCTCAATAGAAATATTTCTACCTCTTTCTTGCGGAGGTTCAATCAGAGCATGAATCTGCCCTTCAAAAGTAAATCCAGTCCTCAACCCTTGCCCTTGCCTTCTTGGGCAATCCTTAGCCATATGTCCTATCTCGCCGCATTGAAAGCAACCACCCATCTTTCTCTTCTTCTTCCTGCAGTCTTTAATTAGATGTCCAGGTATGCCACAAACTTTACACTTCCTCTTGTCACGGGGTTTGTTATTCTTTCCGCCTTTCTTGGAATCAGTCTTCTTATTCTGCGATCCCTCCACTTTCTTGTCTAGAGGTTCTTCCACCTTTGCCTCTTTCTTGCCATCCTTGTCTTTCTCCTGTAATAGTGCCATGTCCACCAGTCTCTCAAAAGTCACACCCATAGGTATATGGGACACAGCTAGGCTGTGTAGTGGCTCATTTAACCCTTTAACGAATCAGAGAGTCTTTTTATGTGGAGTGTTTACTAACTCCAGTCTGAATCTAGCCAGCTGGTTGAATTGGTTGACGTATTCCTTAACCGATAGGCTTCCCTGTTTGAGTGCTAAGAACCTCTCCATCTGTAGGCTTCATTTAGCTTGCGAGAGGAACTTCATTTCAAATCTCATTCTGAAATCCTCCCAAGTTTCAACTGGTCTCTCAGCATTAGTAACTTCCCACCAGTAAGAGGCTTCGTCCTTAAGTAACAATACAGCCAATTGTATCTTCTGCATATCGTCCACTTTGAAGATAACAAACAAATCTTCTGTTTCCTTAAGCCAGTTTCTTGCTTCCACAAATGACTCAGTCCCATTAAAGTTCTTTCCACCCATAGCTCAAAAGTCTCTACATATCTTCGAGAAAGCATTCACACGCGGAGGAGGAGGAGGTGGAATGGCTGCAACTGGGGGAGGAGGAACGTCTGCTGGGCCTGCGTCATTAGCCCTAGCCTCCAGATACCTTCTGAACCAGCCAGGTATCGGTTCGCCCTCGGGAAGATTAAGATCCCCAGACATGCTGAAACGAAAAGAAAAGGTACAAAACAAAGGATAGAAAGATAGTGCATATGGCTTTGGGGATTATGCCTTTAAAATAAAACAACACTTTTTCTTGGAAATGCTTCTTTAAATTTCTTTTTGAAAAAAAAATAGTTTTTCAAAAACTTTTATCTGATCTGTTAAACCATCGCTCTGATACCAAGTGAAACACCCACCTCCATTAAGGTCACTCATTAAGGGAATGCATTAACTTTGGTGAAGCATTTTGGGTTAAAGGCATAGATAATTTACAAGACAGACATATAAACAGCAGAAAACTAAAATCATTTCATAAATAATGTGGTTCAGTCAAAACATTATAAGCATTGTCTCAAAACCCAACTTCTAAATTATTACAATAAAACATCTGTCTTGATTTAAAATTCCAAGTACAAAAGGAAGCATAAAACAGTAGTAAAGCAGCATAAATCCTCAATAAAAGTGTAACCACAGCCATAGCACAAGAAAAGAGAATCCAAGCAATACATCTATTCTCTTCAAGCTGGAAAAGGACTGCACTAAGCTGAAGTATTCCCTCCCTATGGACCAAGGGGGGAGGGGGGAAATGGAAGAAAAGAAGGCGAAAGAAAATGGGTCAGACATAAGCCTGGTAAGTCCAATGATTATTCAGCATGTAAAAAGGTAAAAGGATCATGACATGAATAAACTGAATATAGGACAATACCATAGAAATAAGATAACATAAGATAAGGCAAGATAAACTGAATATACTATCGCACTCATTTCCATTTCTCTGCACCCACCAACGAATGTTTCAACTACCATCATGTGTTCATAACAAAGTGATCCCTTTTTCCAATCGGCTTATACTCGCATGCATTTATTACTTGTGTCATTCGGCCCTGCTTGATTGTAGATACCTGTGCTGGTCCCGCCATAGGGTGTATCAATTCCAATGGTGGCAACGCGACACAAATTCTAGATGCACAGTGTATACTACTGATGCCCAGTGCCTGCTTTATCCACTTCGGAGTATGTGCACACTCATACTCCACCGGAACCTACACTGCTGCACCACCGGCCGCTATTTTGACCGCTTATAATCAGCCCAGTAATCGTGCCCTACCCTGCCTAGTTCAGGGTACGGTGATACATCTATGTGGGTTACTGCTGAAATGGGTCCCTGTTACTAGGGTTTCCTAATCAACATGTTATAACGGTCAAGTGTTCTCACATTTACCTAACCCCACCCATCTGTTTAACTAACATGTTGTTTTGGTTAAGTGTTGCCTTAATTAACTTAACCCTACCATTCTTAGCCTGTCTGTTCCTTAGCTTTAATTCATTAAAGCACCAACCTCTCACATTAGATCTATATTGTTGCGGTCGCTGGATGTGACGGGTGGTTCCGGGAAGTCTTACACCGCAACTCAATCTAACCTCATGTTTTTGGGCTTAATGCGCAAACCTCTCACATTAGTTCTATATTGTTACGGTCGCTGGATGTGCCCGGCGGCTCCGGGCAGTCTTACACCGCAACTCAATCTAACCTCGGGTTAGGCTTGTTCATCTTTAGCCAATGTACATAATTGTCATTTGTGTCCTAGTTTAGGTCTTTTTATGCCACTATTTCCCAAGTGTAGTCAATATAAGTTTTATGCCACATTCACATGCTATGCCCAAAATTTACTCAATTAATTTGTACCTAATTTTCCCGCTTTATAATCGCACATTCAACGAGATTCAATCTAAGTTGCGAATGAAATTAGTATTCATAAAAGAAAATAAAAAGGGGGAAATAGAGAAGGAGCATAAGAATTGACATAAGGAAAAATAGGCATGTAAAGGTATACCCAATTCAAGAATCATGTTTCAACAGGTATGTTGTACATTAATAATAAGTGTGGGCAAGATAAGCAATTTACGCCATAGGTTTAAAGATTAGTTAGGATTGGACATAAGAGAATCAGTAATTTTTGATGTACAACAAGATAAGTCCCATTATATCAATCACAATAGTCTCAAAGGCATAGGATGTACAACATGATAGGTTTCATCATATCAATCACAACAGTTTCATAGGCATGATAGGTTCCATTATGTTAATCGCAACAGTCTCATAGGCATGATAGGTTTCATTATGTCAGTCATAACAGTCCCATAGGCATGATAGGTGTCATTACATCAATCACAATATTCTCATAGGCAATGGCAATTCAGATTTGACAAAAGGATAAGCATGAATTAGAATTAGGCATAGTTCTAAATCAGATTATTACAGTCATGATTTCTATTAGGTGTTTAAATCGGAATAATAACTGAACTTACAGAAAAAGACGGATCTTGTATTCTGGGATCTGATTTCTGAATTTGTTAAGCTACTCCTTTGACGTAGACTTTTGATTTGAAGTTCTTCTAATCGATTCCTAGTTTGGATTTGATTTTCTAGTTTAGAGAAGATGAAGGAGGCTAGGTTAGCTTGTAGATGAACAACACGATAGCACCATAGTTTTAGGGTTATGAGGTTAGGGTTTAGGTTTAGCTACGTATATATAGATGTCTAGGATTAATTCTAGTCTTTAGATTAGTCTTGGAGAAATCAGAGCCATCCAAACCAAAGAGATGCGTCATCCAGCCAACCACAGCATGGCACATAAGCCCTAATACCTCAGAATTTGTCATCAGGCCAATCAGAGAAGGCCACATCAGCTCAGGGCTATAAAAATTCGTCACTAAATCTGGATCACAAAAGGGGTCAACTCCCTACAGGGGGGGTCGACACCTATGTCCACACCCCTATAGAGGGGTCGACACCTATGTTGACTCCCCTGGGTGGGTCGACACCCCTGAGCAGGAAATTTCCCGCTCAGCTGTTCTGACCGAATTTCGAATTTCAAACTGTTTTTCTGACTTTTAATTATTATTTTAATTTAAACTTTAAAACTTCTAACCTCCATAACTTATTCATACGAAGTCCGATTCATGCAAACTTGGACTCTATCTCAAGCAGAATTCTGAGACGAACGCAATGGCATAACCCGTTTCCCTTAATTCTTCTTCTAAAAATTATGTATTCTTTAATTCGTTACTTTTAATATTCACAGAAAATACGGGGTGTTACACGAACAATCCAAATCCCAATCTCAAGCGAGAAACTAATGAAAAAAGTAGCAAAAATAAATCACACAAGGATTTATAGTGGTTCCACTAACATCTTGTTAGTGTATATCCACTTTGGAGGGAGTATTTTATTACCATAATGAAAGGAATACAAGAGATTGATCCAATGATCACTATATTTCAATGTAGAAATGAGTTTGAGGAGAATAAAATTAAAGAATTGCAATTAGATTATAAACCCTAATTAAACCCTTGAGAATAAACCCTTGATTCAATCAAGTCTCCAAGATGTCCCTTTGAACCACTGAAAATAGCTTATATATAGATAGGCCAATTATCGAAATTTCCCTCAAGTCTTCACGAATCAACCCACAAATTTTTCAGCCCGAAATAGCCTAAATGCCTCGTTAGACGTCTGTCAAGGGAGACAACAGACGTTTGTCCCTGACAGATAATTATTTGTGCTTTAGGACTCAACTCAGAAGGCTGTCGTAGGCCCTGATAGACATTTGTCCCCAATATGACAGACGTCTATAGGAACTTTCGGGAAAATCCACCCTGACAACTCAGACCTCTGTCGTACCCCACGACAGACGTCTGTCGCTGAAGCTAGCAGACACCAAATACCAATTCGGCTTTAACTTACATATGCGAACTCTGATTTGTGAACGATCACCTCTGACTCGAAGTTATCTTCATCCTCTTCAATCCAACATATATAGTATCACACACTTCAACAGTCCACCTCGATACTATAACCATCTCAACTCCAAACTCCATTGCCCCAAGCAATTACTTCTACCTTCAACTAAGCACCATGAATACTTTCCCAATGAGCTCCGGCAAAGCCACCGCCCATTGTACTCCGTTAACGAGCTCCGGCAAGGCCACCGCCTGCCAACGAAGTGTTGAAAGTATTCAAACCAAAACCGTCTCACCAAAAGACCATGTAATCGGGAGTGTAACGAGTACTTACCATGAAGATAGATTTCCAATATCTCACCGCTATTCCTATCCATCCTCAACAAACAAAATCACTCTCTCTCCCCGTGCCACCCCGTGGCTCCAAGCAACTCAACCAGCGAATTAAGTTCGAGTAATGCTCGAACTTCCCAACCGATAATGCTTTAGTAAACATATCCTTCGCATTATCCTTTGTGTGCACTTTCCGAAGGTATACTAGCTTACCCTCATCCATGGCTACAAGAAATGACTCCCTCACCTCAACATGCTTGGTCTGTGAGCTAAACGCCGAATTCTCAGCTAAATGGATAACACTTTGGCTATCACGTCGAACATCAAAACTCTCATGTTCGAAACCCAAGTCACATAATAATCGCTTCAAGTAGAGTGCCTCCTTGGCTGCTTCCACTGCGGCAATCAACTCTGCCTTCGTAGTGGATAAAGAAACTACGGTTTGCAATCTTGATCTCCAACTAATGGTTGTCCCGCCAAGTGTGAAGACATACCCGGAAGTTAATTTCCTCCGATCCCTATCATAGGCGTAGTCCGAGTCACAATAACCAACCAACTTGCAACTCCTCTCATCACTACTGCCAAAAACAAGACCATGAGGTGATGTGCCTTTCAAGTATCTCATTATAGCCTTCACGGCTTTCCAATGCGATTTCCCTGGATTAGCCATATACCGACTAATCACCCCAACGGCATTTGCAATATCGATCCTTGTACACACCATGGCGTACATCAATCTACCAACCGCACTTGCATATGGAACCTTTGTCATATAAGCCTTGTCTTTATCCCCAATAGGTGATCCCTTGTTCGAAAGCTTCATATGCAAAGGTAAAGGTGTATTTAACGCCTTTGCATTCTCCATGCTAAAAAGCTAAAGCACATTCTTAATGTATTCCTTTTGAGTCAATCTTAAATCAAAATGCTTTCGGTCCCTTCCAATTTCCATGCCTAAGATTTTCCTTTCTTCTTCAAAATCTTTCATTTCGAATTCCGATTTCAAAAGCATCTTCAACTTGTTGATTTCACCCTTATCCTTGGAAGCAATGAGCTTATCATCCACATACAAGAGTAAATACACCCAACAATCATTTCTCAACCTCTTGAAATATACGCAAGCATCCTTGATGCTTCGATGGAAGCCACTTTCAAGCATGAAATGATCGAACCTCTTGTACCATTGTCTAGGTGATTGCTTCAACCCCTATAGTGATTTCTTCAACTTACAAACCATTTTAGACTTACCATCTACAACAAACCCTTGCGGTTGCTCCATGTAGATGTTTTCATCCAAGTCTCCATGCAAGAAGGTGGTTTTCACATCAAGTTGCTCCAACTCCAAGTCATGGATAGCAACTATCGCTAGTAAAACCCGGATAGAAATATGGAGAACCGCCAATGCAAAAATTTCATCATACTCCTTTTTTCCTTTGTGAATACCCCTTTGCCACTGACCTTGCTTTGTACCTTCCATCATCCTTCACTTTGTAAATCCATTTGCACCCTATAGCACGATTTCCTTAAGGAAGTGGAACCAACTCCCAAGTTCGGTTCTTCATAAGCAATTGCATCTCTTCCTCCATGGCGCAAATCCAATTCGAGCTCTCTCTCGGCACCATGACGTCATCATGGTCCATCGGCTCATCTTGGACTACATTGAGAGCATAGTCCAAATGATCACAAAAGCTAAGGTAGTTCCAATCACCATATCTTTTGGGAGGCCTTATTGCACGTCGACCAACCTGAGTAGCAATACTATCACCCAAACCCCTTTCGGCTCCACCTTGAGTCAAAACTTCTCTAGTATCATGTACATCACCAACATCACTAGAGGAACCATGTGGACTATGTGATGTTTCATCAACCGCTTCAACCCCACGAGATTCTTCAACTCTACTACCACTTGGACAGAATGTAGGAATGGCTTCCTTCTCCTTTGATTCACCATGAACCAAATCTGGAATGTCCGATGAGCTCTCATTCACCTTGAATAAAGCCGACTCATCAAAAGTAACATGACTAGAATTAACAACCTTCTTCATTTTCGGATTCCAAATCCGATAGCCTTTCACGCCATCTGTGAAACCAAGCAAGACCCCTTTGAATGCTTTAGCTCCAAGCTTATCATTCCCCGGATCATGCACATAAACCGGGCTACCAAACACACGAAGATATCTCAAGTCAACACTCTTCCCTGTCCACACTTCCTCCGGAATTTTGTTACCAATGGCCGAGCACGGAATTCGATTCACAATATGCACCGCGGTTAACAAAGCTTCGGCTCAAAATCCCTTAGACAAACCCGATGTCAATCTCAAGCATCGACTTTCTCAAGTAGAGTTCGGTTCATTCTCTCAGCTACCCCATTAGATTGCGGATCTCCTAGTGTAGTAAAATGTCTCCGGATTCCGTGATGCTTACAATACTCCGAGAATTCCCGGGAAACATATTCGCCGCCATTATCGGTCCTTAACACCTTCAAAGTGTTACCACTCTCATTCTCAACAAGAGCCTTCCACACTTTGAACTTAGCAAATGCCTCTGACTTGGCCCTCATTACATACACCCATACCTTGCGAGACAAATCATCAATGAAAGAGATGTACTACCTTACTCCTCCCAAAGAAGCAACTGGTGCCGGTCCCCAAACATCCGAATGAACATACTCAAGAACCTCCTTTGATTCATGCTTTCCTTCATCGAATGATACCTTTGTTTGCTTCCCCATGACCGCAAAACTCTAGTTTGTTGAAACTCTCACCCTCGATCATCTCTCGCTTCCGAAGAATATCCAAACTCCTATCCGAGACATAACCCAATCTCAAATGCCACAACCGTGTCGCATCCAAGTCAAGAGATGTAATACCTTACTCCTTTCCTTTTCTTTATGCAAACCCCTTTGCCACTAACCTTGCTTTGTACCTTCCATCATTCTTCACCTTGTAAATCCATTTGCACCCGATAACACGGTTTCCTTGAGGAAGTGGAACCAATTCCCAAGTTCGGTTCTTCATTAACAATTGCATTTATTCCTCCATGGCGCAAATCCACTTCGAGCTCTCACTCGACTCCATGACATCATCAAGGTTCATCGGCTCATCTTGGACTACAT
The DNA here is from genome assembly GCA_030737875.1 of Allium sativum. Classification (NCBI taxonomy): domain Eukaryota; kingdom Viridiplantae; phylum Streptophyta; class Magnoliopsida; order Asparagales; family Amaryllidaceae; genus Allium; species Allium sativum. The sequence continues at coordinate 284,762,787 of CM060909.1, forward strand.
TGAGAGCATAGTCCAAATGATCACAAAAGCAAAGGTAGTTCCAATCACCATATATATATCGGGAGGTCTTATTGCACGTCGACCAACTCGAGTAGCAATACTATCACCCAAACCCCTTTCGGCTCCACCTTGAGTCGAAACTTCTCTAGTATCATGTACATCACCAACATCACTAGAGGAACCATGTGGACTATGTGATGTTTCATCAACCACTTCAACCCTACGAGCTTCTTCAACTCTACTATCACTTGGATGGAATATGGGAATGACTTCCTTCTCCTTTGATTCACCATGAACCAAATCCGGAACATCCGATGAGCTCTCATTCACCTTGAATGAAGCCGATTCATCAAAAGTGGCACGACGAGAATTAACAACCTTCTTTGTTTCCGGATTCCAAATCCGATAGCCTTTCACGCCGCCCTTGAAACCAAGCAAGACCCCCTTGAATGCTCTAACTTCAAGCTTATCATTCCCCGGATCGTGCACATAAACCGGACTACTAAATACATGAAGATATCTCAAGTCAACACTCTTCCCCTTCCACACTTCCTCCGGAATTTTGTTATTAATGGCCGAGCACGGAATTCGATTCATAATATGCACCGCGGTTGACAAAGCGTTGGCCCAAAATCCCTTAGACAAACCCGACGTCAATCTCAAGCATCGAGCTTTTTTTAGTAGAGTTCGGTTCATTCTCTCCGCTACTCCATTAGATTGCGGATATCCCAGTGTAGTAAAATGTCTCCGGATTCCATGATGCATACAATACTCTAAGAATTACCGGGAAACATATTCGCTGCAATTTTCGGTCCTTAACACCTTCAAAGTCTTACCACTCTCATTCTCAACAAGAGCCTTCCACACTTTGAACTTAGCAAATGCCTCCGACTTGGCCTTCATTACATACACCCATACCTTCCGGGAAAAATCATCAATGAAAAAAATGTAATAACGAGCTCCACCCAAAGAAGCAACCGGTGTCGGTCCCTAAACATCCGAATGAACATACTCAAGAACCTCCTTTGGGTCATGCTTGCCTTCATCGAATGATACCCTTGTTTGCTTCCCCATGACACATTCCTCACGAAACTCTAGTTTGTTGAAACTCTCACCCTTGATTATCTCCCGCTTCCGAAGAATATCCAAACTCCTCTCCGAGACATGACCCAATCTCAAATGCCACAACCGTGTCGCATCTAAGTCACGAGAATTATCAACACCACACAAGTCTCACCTCTTATGGTCACACCTTGAAGCAAATATATACCATGAGTCCTAGCACGCTTCATAACCGCAAGCGCCCCCTTTGAAACCCTCAAGCAATCCTTTTCGATAGTGGTCTTGTATCCTAGAGAATCCAACTGCCCCAAAGATATAAGCGACTTCCTAAATCCCGGAACATAGTGAACATTGGTGAGCGGGCGAACAACTCCATCAAACATCCTTGTTTGCACGGACCCACTATCCATCGACTTGCAAATAGCACCATTTCCCGTAGCAATTGCATTTCCCTCTTTGACTTCAAAGGATGAATTTTTTTTTCTATTTAGCGTCATATGATACGACGCACCCGAATCGAGTACCCTTTCGTTACTCGAAACACCCGTTGCTACCACCGTCAACACATTCTCATCTATCTCACCATCCCCACACTCCACCGCTATGAATGAAGATTCTACTTCCTTCTTATCTTTGTCTGAACATTCATTCTACCAATGTCCCTGTTTCTTACAAATAAAGCACTTTCCATTTCTCTCTTTCGATTTACCTCCTCCACCGGGCTTTCTTGATTTTGAACGCCCCCAGTTTCCTTTCTTCACATTCTTTTCTTTCTCCACAAACAACCCGTGACCACTACTAGCTCCACTACTACCCTCACTCATCTCTTTCATTTGATATCTCAACTCGTCACTTAGAAGACCCGTCTTGACATCATCTAGAGTCAAGCTAACCCGACCATAGATCAAACTATTTGAGAAACCCATATAGCGGTCTGGCAACGAACACAATAATATCATTGCCTTTTGCTCTTCCTCAATCTTCAAATCAACGGCCTTCATCTTCATAAGAAAGTCATCAACGACATTCAAATGGTCCTTAGGAGAATTACCCTCCTTCATCATGAAGGTGAAAATCGTCCGCAATAAGATCAAACGGTTAGTTAGCGACTTCTTCATATACAATTCTTCCAACTTGTCATATATACCTTTAGCGGTCGTCTTACCACTAATTTCGGAGATCACATTCTCCCCCATAACAAGTTGATGAGTAGCGTAAGCCCATTCCTCCATCTCCTCTCTCTCCACATCCGAGATATCACTTGGCAGTAAGTGAGTATCAAATACCACTAGGTGCACCCGATTCCGCCTAAGAACCGCTTTCATTTTCCATTGCCACTTCTCAAAGTCATTATCACCATTCCACTTATCTATAACCAATTGAGAACCCGATGCCGCATACGAACCCCGTACATAAGGCGCCAGACTATTCGGACTTCTGGTTGAAGGAATTACCGAGCTATTATCCATTTTCGGCATTTTCACAAACACCTAACAAGCATCAATTGCTCTGATACCAACTGTTGGAACTGTTGTGATTAATCTGATCCAAGACCACTTGAATCAAATATCTAAACCACAAAGGGCTAGTGAAAGACTAGACCGTTGTTAGACTTGCAAAAACAACCAAAACAATAACCCTAGCCACACACAATAATCAACCAATCACGAACAATCCAAATCCCAATCTCAAGCAAGAAAGTAATGACAAAAGTAGCAAAAATAAATCACACAAGGATTTATAGTGGTTCCACTAACATCTTGTTAGTGTACATCCACTTTGGAGAGAGTATTTTATTACCACGATCAAAGGAATACAAGAGATGTATCCAATGATCACTATATGTTAATATAGAAATGAGTTTGAGGAGAATAGAATTGAAGAATTATAATTAGGTTAAACCCTAATTAAACCCTTGAGAATAAACCCTTGATTTCAATCAAGTCTCCAAGCTCTCCCTTTGAACCGCTGAAAATAGCTTATATAGAGATAGGCCCATCACTGAAATTGCCCCCAAGTCTTCACAAATCAACTCACAAAGATTTCAGCCCGAAATAGCTCAAATGCCTCGTCAGACGTCTGCCAAGGGAGACAACAGACGTCTATCCCTCCCAGGGAATTATTTGGGCTTCAACACTGTAATAACCCGGATTTTTGGCAACTTTGGTTATCGACATAAACATGATGACGACTAACCAAACATCGAAAAATCCCGGTAATTAATGAAAGAAATTAGAGGGTGAGGAAAGATAAGATAGAAACTTAGAATAGAAGAAGAAGAAGATCACAACATCAGAGTAACATGAACCTCACAGCGGAACGAATAACATATAATAGATAACATATCCTTGAAATAAAATTAGTATATGTATACAATAACATTATCAGAGTACAACACTTACAACACAGCGGAACTAAACTATAGCTATATGATCCTGAAGCCTCCTGCTCCATCTCTTCAAGTATCTGTAAATTCCTACCTACTTGACTGCCCATATAAAATTGGACACCCAAGAGTTTAGGGAAACAAAACAAAATAAACTCCAGGTCAGTCATGGGACTGGTATGAGTAAAACAGTTTAAAACAGTTCAAACAGGTAAACGATATCTCATAAGACCACGCCGAATAACGGAACGGGTTTTTCCCTTATGAGAATCCAAAATATCTTTATATCAAAAACCTTTTGATATTATAATAATGTCTATCAACCACAATTATATTAATCATCTAGCAGAAATGCTTTCATCTCACGTTCTACATATATGGTATACAATCAAAACCGCAAGCACGTATTGGGTAATGGATTTCCAACTATGACAAGGTATGTAACCGCCTTTCGCTAGTGTACCTCTAGAAAGGAATACACTGGGTTCAACAAAAACATCTTGCAACCCGGCCACACATGACCGACCACTCATTTCGCTTGAGTGTATCGAATGTATATCACCAACGGTTGGGATCAGCAACCGTTTCCCGATTGGGACAGTATCGACAATAGATTTTTAGAAGTAAATGAAACTCTAGATCAGGTGATTATACACCCTACTTCGGAGCGACCGACTTAGCCATGCTGCTTGCCCGATTTCTGTCATTTACCGGTTGATGAGGCTTGAGGTTACGCTTCATCATCACATCAGATTCACTTTGAATGCCACATTGTCAGATCCATCGAAAATCACTAATTGACGTCTACAACAGTACATTACGTGTTAGCTAAAGAAGTTTCCTTCTCCGCTTCCACTCTTGGTACGGTTGAAGAAATCAATGTACGTGACCTTTCTGGAAATACTATGTCAGACATTCATCCATACAAGTCATCCAGGAACGGGATGAACCGAAGGTACTATTCAGTACATCCATCTTAGGCACAGTTATCTAAGACTTATACAATAGCTCTTGCACTTTACTCCGTCTTCAATTTTCTTTGGCATATATGATTCGCAACGCTTATGCCAATACAGGGTGGTTCTTTGGATAATAATCCAACCAGTCTCTCCATATTAACAACGTTAAAATGGTCAGAACTTCGATAGTCTGTGATTTATCCATCAAAAAAAATACGTGTGCGAACAACAATATTATTTCCAGATGGAAATTATATCGATCAATCATCATTTAACATATATATATATATTCACATTTCCTAATTTTCTATGTTTAGAAAATATATGTTATTAACACTGGAAAATATTTCCATTGTTTATTACATATCACTATCATTCCACAACTATCAGTCCCTGACTGTAAACTAGTAGGAGAACAATCCTCTAAGTATAAACCCCGAAGGCCGAAACCAACATCAGATCGATACTCAGAAAACTATTCAACTTAACTAATCTCTAGTCAGTTTCTAATCTTGTTTAACTCTATTTTATTTACTCTGTTCGATTAACTCGATTCGATTAACTCTTCTATTTATTTTCTAAATAGAAAATCCTTTATTATATTTATTTTGCTTAACATCTCTTTTATAACTTATTCAATTTCTAAGTCAATATCCCTTTATCACAACTTATTCATTTCCTAAATAAATAATCCGTTTAATATCCTATTTATTTATTCTAAATGTTTCCTTTAATAACCCTATTTATTTAACAAATAAATATGTCCTTTCCTTATTCTATTTATTTAACAAATAAATAAATCCATTATCTTATCCTATTTATTTAACAAATAAATATCTCACTTATTATCTCCTATTTATTTTCTAAGTAAATAGTCCATTTTATAATATCTTATTTATTTATCCTAAATAAATAATTCACTTTATAATTATTCCAATTTATACATATTCTGTTTTCAATATCACTTTGAAAATCTCCTTTTCCCATTCCGATATTTTGTGGTACTTAACACATCATATCACGATGACCAATATCGTCCAAACACATACAATCAACCACAGATTATAAACCATATCATATATCACAATATATGAAAAACAATAAAATAACTGTTGAGGAATCCAGTCGGATTCCTCCAACCTGTTTCCCTGCATCCACAGATGTTACACAATAAAATCAACATCACTTTCAGTTCCATATGATATATTCTGTTAAACAGAATCAATATAGAAATTCAACTAACTGACTAGCAGTTCAATCAAACAGTCAACACACAGTCAATCAGCCAATATTTAACAGTTCTAAAAATACAACATGAAATTACAAACTGTTCAGAGTTAGTGAGATTTACTCACTTTGGCAGTTCATCGTTAAAGAACGATAAGCTTTTATTTGATTTGAATCAAACAATTTATTTCTCCACAAATTCAAACGAGCTCCGACGGACTTCCAGTCAACTCCATCGTGCAGTATCCGTCCATACGATCCTAACGGATCCAACCGTTCGAAATTCTGTTAACGTATGATAAATATATACAATTAATAAGTTTGTACTATTCGATATATAAAAGAATTAAATTTCCTTTTTAAATCCATTGGGCTTTAACCCTTTTCCCGGCCCACTAACCTTTACAAAACCGGACCCGACAACCTTTCTCCCCAAACATTAAAATACTGTCCGCCTTCTCCAGGAAATCACCATTTCCAATCAAAACCCCTCCCCGTCCTCTCCACTAACTCATCACGGATTTACAAACCGTACTCACCAAAATACTCCCCTTCGAACTCTCTCTCCATCTCGATGTACCCAAAAATGAGTTCGAACGCTTCGGTTGATTTCTGTCTTCGCGCTGCTACAGGAGGTCATCGACCTAATTTGTCGCGGAATCCATTCAAAAATGAAGGCAAGGTGCTCTTCAGTCCCACGAACCCAATTCTAGTACCAGAAACTCAAATCGATGCTTCTCATCCAAGAAATCGGCAACCCTAGTTCCACTGTACATTTCGCCAACCCAAAAACATGAATCGAGCTTGACGAAGAGTGTACCAGATCGAAGCCCATGTCTTCACGATCCCAAAGAACTGAACTTTGTGATTTATAGATTTATATTTGAATTGATTTTGATTTTCTATGATTGGTATTTCAATGTGTTTAGATTTTTTAAGTGGCGGCTCAAAATCCTGAAACCAGAATTTGTGAATAGGATTAGGTAGTGAGTAAGGGTATTTATAGGAAGGCAAAATATCTAGATATTTATGTTAGGATATTTTTAGATATTTCTTTTTTATTTGTAACCATTTCTAAAAATCCGTACGACTACATACGATACATAAAAATCACGGAAATTGACATGCTGCTACAGTTCGACATTACGGTCCCAACGAAATTGGTTCCGTCGAAGTCCGACTCCATATGCTCACACAACGTATTTTTAACTATCGAAATACTGACCGTTTCTCACTCTAAAAATCCGTACGGCCACACAGTGACTCTAAAAATTACGGAACTTGGAATCTAGCAATAATTTGATGTTGTGGATCCAACAAAATTAGTTTCATCGAATTTCGACTTCGCTTGCAAAATTGGCCATTTTTAAAGTTCTGGATGACCCATTTAAATAAATAAATATATTTAAATATAATTAAATTAAATTAAATATTATCGTAAATATTCATAGTGGAATACCATACAGCTCTACTGGGATTTATAACTCGATATTTCAAATCTGGGTCAACCCGATATTCGATTTATATAGAAATTCCTTTCAAAAATATAAATATTTCCTTTATAAATTATAATGGAATTCCACAGCGACTTTTCTAAAATTTGATTTGGACGTACATCAAAATCTACACGACGAAATCCCAATTTTTCTCTTCCACTAGAAAGATATACTCCACCAGCTCCACACATTTCTTATTTCATAGAAATCCGACTTAAAACGAATCCTGTACATTCAGTTGAAGTTCAAATCGCCAAATTATGAACTACAGCGCCATTTCAAGCTCGATTTTAATTATAATAAAATTATACGTTCAAACTGTCATTCAAATAATATATTCGTTATTCTAATTCAATTCCAAGAGGAATTAAATATCACAAATGATCCAGTTCACACCATCTCGCCATTTCAGCCAATTCTGATTATTTCAGAATTAAATATATTATTTAATTATTTATTTTAATTAAATATTCACCAATATTTAATTCCACGACCTGTTAAATTCACTATATCACTATTAATATAATTAAATAAATTAATTATAAAATGTGGGTCATTACAATCTTCCCCACTTAAAATAATTTCGTCCTCGAAATTGCTAAGGTAGAAAACAACTCTATTAACTGGTTATAACTTATTTGTTCACTTCTTAATTTCAGTTTCAACTGAACCAATTTAATTTCAATTAAAAATTTATTTAATTCTTATTAACGAAAATTTCCAAAAATCCTGAAAATTTTCTAACATCTTAACTCTTCGAAAAATTTCGCCAGCACCTCCTTTGTACTGGTTAATCAGTCAAACTCCAACTCGCCTCTCTGGGCCATCTTCAACCCAAAAGAAAATCAAACAGCCAAGCGGCTTGCCAAATCGGCTCATAAAAATCTCATACCATTTGAAATATAAACTTGTACCTTTTTGTCGGGTATATCATTATATCATTTCCACCTGTTATCAATTCAGCGATTACAAGGGTCATCCCAATCAAATTCCAATCTGCTTTTATCTACAACACAACCATTCGCTTGTATCCGAGCCAAATATCATTTCAACTCGAGTTTCTTCTCGATTCCCAACTCTTAACTTGATTATCACATTACACTTCAAATTTGAATCTCACAATCCAATTTGTCTTGATATCCTTCTAATTCCATCTCAGTTACCACTTTACTGGCTTTACTTTAATTCAAATTGCTTTCACAAATTTCTATTAAATTTGTTTTTAATTCAAACAGTCTTTCCCTGGGAGTTTTTAAACAGTTTACTCTTTTCAAAAATCAAAATTTCCTTTTTGAAATTCAACACAACTTGTCTTTCCCAAAACACATTCAAAACAGTATCTCTGGTAGTAATTCATCACTTACAACTCGAAAATGAATACTGATGATGCAGCTGTCATCATCAGAATCTATTTTCCAGCGATCGAAGTGAGTTCAATACTATAAAACCATTTCTAAACATTTCCACTTTGAAATTCATTTCAAAATATAATTCACACTGCTTGTAAAACAATTTAAAATCTCCCAGGATCTTAAATTTTCCTTATTTTTAATCCAAATCCATTTACAAACACTTATCCAATTTTCCAGAATTTTAATTCAATTCTGATTTAAATTTCAGATTTAACTCATCTGATTTCACGTATTTCAATTATATGAATTCTGATTAGTTATTTACATAACCATTTAATTTATAATCTTACTTGATTATAATAACAACCAATATATCCACTATATTAAAATTTTGATATATATATCTTTTCTATATCAAGATATACCTTGGGTAAACTTATTTTAATCTACCCTCTTTTCAAAACATATCATCTCGACCCATCGTATTCAAGTGTTTACCAACTCCTACCGATACAGTGGATCAAACTGATCGACCAGAACCCATAAACGACTCAACCAATAAATCTCCACAATATAAAACAACTTTATATCAAATTACAAATACGCTCTCTCGTATATATACACTCGACTCAATCTAGGGTATTACTAACCCTATCTCTACCGAGTCACGCCACAGAGCCAAGGTAATTCACTTAACTTAACCTTATGTTCTGATACCAACTGTAATGATCCGGATTTTTGGCGACTTAGGTAATCGACATAAACATGATGACGACTAACCAAACATCAAAAAATACCTGTAATTAATGAAAGAAATTAGAGGGTGAGGAAAGATAAGATAGAAACTTAGAATAGAAGAAGAAGAAGATCACAACATCAGAGTAACACGAACCTCACAGCGGAACGAATAACATATAATAGATAACATATCCTTGAAATAAAATCAGTATATGTGTACAATAACATTATCAGAGTACAACACTTACAACACAGCGGAAATAAACTATAGCTATATGATCCTGAAGCCTCCTGCTCCAGCTCTTCGAGTATCTGTAAATTGCTAACTACTTGGCTGCCCATATAAAATTGGACACCCAAGAGTTTAGGGAAACAAAAAAAAATAAACTCCAGGTCAGTCATGAGACTGGTATGAGTAAAACAGTTTAAAACAGTTCGAATAGGTAAACGATATCTCATAAGACCACGCCGTATAACGGAACAGGTTTTTCCCTTATAAGAATCCAAAATATCTGTATATCAAAAACCTTTTGATATTATAATAATGTCTATCAACCACAATTATATTAATCATCTAGCAGAAACGCTTTCATCTCACGTTCTACATATATGGTATACAATCAAAACCGCAAGCACGTATTGGGTAATGGATTTCCAACTATGACAAGGTATGGAACCACCTTTCGCTAGTGTACCTCTAGAAAGGAATACACTGGGTTCAACAAGAACATCTTGCAACCCGGCCACACATGACCGACCACTCATTTCGCTTGAGTGTATCGAATGTATATCACCAACGGTAGGGATCAGCAACCGGATCCCGAATGGGACAGTATCAACAATAGATTTTAGAAGTAAATGAAACTCTAGATCAGGTGATTATACACCTTACTTCGGAGCGACCGACTTAGCCATGCTGCCTGCCCGATTTCTGTCATTTACCGGTTGATGAGGCTTGAGGTTACTCTTCATCATCACATCAGATTCACTTCGAATGCCACATTGTCATATCCATCGAAAATCACTAATTGACGTTTACAATAGTACATTACGTGTTAGCTAAAGAAGTTTCCTTCTCCGCTTCCACTCTTGGTACGGTTGAAGAAATCAATATACGTGACCTTTCTAGAAATACTCTGTCAGACATTCATCCATACAAGTCATCCAGGAACGGGATGAACCGAAGGTACTATTCAGTACATCAATCTTAGGCACTGTTATCTAAGACTTATACAATAGCCCTTGCACTTTACTCCATCTTCAATTTTCTTTGGCAAATATGATTTGCAACGCTTATGCCAATACAGAGTGGTTCTTTGGATAATAATCCAACCGGTCTCTCCATATTAACAACGTTAAAATGGTCATAACTTCGATAGTCTGTGATTTAACCATAAAAGAAAAACACGTGTGCAAACAACGATATTATTTCCAAATGGAAATTATATCGATCAATCATCATTTAACATATATATATATATGTATATATATTCACATTTCCTTATTTTCAATGTTTAGAAAATATATGTTATTAACACTGGAAAACATTTCCATTGTTTATTTACATATCATTATCATTCCACAACTATCAGTCCCTGACTGTAAACTAGTAGGAGAACAATTCTCTAAGTATAAACCCCGAAGGCTGAAACCAACATTAGATCGATACTAAGAAAACTATTCAACTTAACTAATCTCTAGTCAGTTTCTATTCTTGTTTAACTCTATTTGATTTACTCTATTCGATTAACTCGATTCGATTAACTCTTCTATTTATTTTCTAAATAGAAAATCCTTTATTCCATTTATTTTGCTTAACATCTCTTTTATAACTTATTCAATTTCTAAGTCAATATCCCTTAATCATAACTTATTCATTTCCTAAATAAATAATCCGTTTAATATCCTATTTATTTATTCTAAATGTTTCCTTTAATAACCCTAATTATTTAACAAATAAATATGTCCTTTCCTTATCTATTTATTTAACAAATAAATAAACCCATTATCTTATCCTATTTATTTAACAAATAAATATCTCACTTATTATCTCCTATTTATTTTCTAAGTAAATAGTCCATTTTATAATATCTTATTTATTTATCCTAAATAAATAATTCACTTTATAATTATTCCAATTTATACATATTCTGTTTTCAATATCACTTTGAAAATCTCCTTTTCCCATTCCGATATTTTGTGGTACTTAACACATCATATCACGATGACCAATATCGTCCAAACAGATATAATCAACCATAGATTATAAACCACATCATATATCACAATATATGAAAAACAATAAAATAACTTTTGAGGAATCCAGTTGGATTCCTCCAACCTGTTTCCCTGCATCCACAGATGTTACACAATAAAATCAACATCACTTTTAGTTCCATATGATATATTCTGTTAAACAGAATCAATATAGAAATTCAACTAACTGACTAGCAGTTCAATCAAACAGTCAACACACAGTCAATCAGCCAATATTTAACAGTTTTAAAAATACAACATGAAATTATAAACTGTTCAGAGTTAGTGAGATTTACTCACTTTGGCAGTTCATCGTTAAAGAGCGATAAGCTTTTATTGATTTGAATCAAACAATTTATTTCGCCACAAATTCAAACGAGCTCCGACGGACTTCCAGTCAACTCCATCGTGCAGTATCCGTCCATACGATCCTAACGGATCCAACCGTTCGAAATTCTGTTAACGTATGATAAAGATATACAATTAATAAGTTTGTACTATTCGATAAATAAAAGAATTAAATTTCCTTTTTAAATCCATTGGGCTTTAACCCTTTTCCCAGCCCACTAACCTTTACAAAACCGGACCTGGCAACCTTTCTCCCCCAAACATTAAAATCCCGTCCACCTTCTCAGGAAATCACCATTTCCGATCAAAACCCCTCCCCGTCCTCTCCACCAACTCATCACGGATTTACAGACCGTACTCACCAAAATACTCCCCTTCGAACTCTCTCCATCTTGATGTACCCAAAAATGAGTTCGAACGCTTTGGTTGATTTCTGTCTTTGCGCTGCTACAGGAGGTCAGCGACCTAATTTGTCGTGGAATCCATTCAAAAATGAAGGCAAGGTGCTCTTCAGTCCCACGAACCCAATTCTAGTACCAGAAACTCAAATTGATGCTTCTCATCTAAGAAATCCGCAACCCTAGTTCCACTGTACATTTCGCCAACCCAAAAACATGAATCGAGCTCGACGAAGAGTGTACCAGATCGAAGCCCATGTCTTCACGATCCCAAAGAACTGAACTTTGTGATTTATAGATTTATATTTGAATTGATTTTGATTTTCTATGATTGGTATTTCAATGTGTTTAGATTTTTGAAGTGGCGGCTCAAAATCCTGAAACCAGAATTTGTGAATAGGTTTAGGTAGTGAGTTAGGGTATTTATAGGAAGGCAAAATATCTAGATATTTATGTTAGGATATATTTAGATATTTCTTTTTTATTCATAACCGTTTCTAAAAATCCATACGACTACATAGGATACATAAAAATCACGGAAATTGACATGCTGCTACAGTTCGACATTACGGTCCCAACGAAACTGGTTTCGTCGAATTCCGACTCCATATGCTCACACAGCGTATTTTTAACTGTCGAAATACTGACTGTTTCTCACTCTAAAAATCTGTACGGCCACACAGTGACTCTAAAAATCACGGAACTTGGAATCTAGCAATAATTTGATGTTGCGGATCCAACAAAATTAGTTTCGTCAAATTCCGACTTCCTTTGCAAAACTGGCTATTTTTAAAGCTCTGGATGACCCATTTAAATAAATAAATATATTTAAATATAATTAAATTAAATATTTATTAATAAATATTATCGTAAATATTCACAGTGGAATACCATACAGCTCTACTGGGATTTATAACTCGATATTTCAAATCTGGGTCAACCCGATATTCGATTTATATTGAAATTCCTTTTAAAAATATAAATAATTCCTTTATAAATTATAAAGGAATTCCACAGCGACTTTTCTAAAATTTGATTTGGACGTACATCAAAACCTACACGATGAAATCTCGATTTTTCTCTTCCACTAGAAAGATATACACCACCAGCTCCACACGTTTCTTGTTTCACAGAAATCCGGCTTAAAACGAATCCTATACATTCAGTTGAAGTTCAAATCGCCAAATTACAAACTGCAGCGCCATTTCAAGCTCGATTTTAATTATAATAAAATTATACGTTCAAACTGTCATTCAAATAATATATTCATTATTCTAATTCAATTCCAAGCGGAATTAAATATCACAGATGATCCAGTTCACACCATATCGCCATTTCAGCCAATTCTGATTATTTCAGAATTAAATATATTATTTAATTATTTATTTTAATTAAATATTCACCATTATTTAATTCCACGACCCATTAAATTCACTATATCACTATTTATATAATTAAATAAATTAATTATAATACCTTTGCAAATGCGGGTCATTACAAGCACTCAGCTCATACGTTTGTCGTAGGCCCTGACTGACGTCTGCCCCTCTCAGATGTCTGTCTCCAATATGACATACGTCTGTAGGAACTTTCAGGATAATCCACCATAACAACTCAGACATCTGTCGTACCCCATGACAGACATATGTCACTGAAGACAGCAGACACCAAATACCAATTCGGCTCTAAATTTCACATTTGGACTCCGATTTGCGAATGGTCACCTCTGACTCGAAGCTATCTTCATCCTCTTCAATCCAACATATATAGTATCGCATACTTCAACACTAATCATATTTTTTATTACTTATGGTAGGGATATCCTTTTAGATGTAAAAAAAATAGATCCTTAGTTCGTATGTGAAACTCCCCACCTTCGTTAAGGTCACTCACAAATCTTGGTGCCAACTTTCCTACGGACCCAAAGAGAATGACATTCCTCAAAGGAGATACTTTAAGGAACACCCTATCTCCAACCTCAAACTCAAGGTTGGTCCTTCTTTTGTCAGCGTAGGATTTCTGTCTGTCTTGGGCAGTCTTCATCCGTCTTCTTATCAAGTCCACCATTTTTGAAGTTTCTCTAATCATGTCTGGCCCAAGTACGAGCTTGTCTATAGACTCCCACCAACAAGTTAGTGATCGGCATGGTCTTCCATATAAAGCCTCGAAGGGTGCCATGCCTATGGTAGCTTGGTAGCTATTGTTGTAAGCGAATTCCAACAAAGGAAGATGATCCTCCCATGTTCCACCAAAGTCAAGAATGCACAATCCCAAGATGCCTTCCAATACTCTGTTCACCCTTTCCATCTAACCATCAGTTTGGGCGTGATAGGCCATGATTAAGCATATCTTGCAAACTCTTCAAAAACTCGCTCGAAAAGATAGGATGTCGATCACTCACTATGTTGGAGGGTATCCCATAGAGTCGAACTATCTCTTTAAGATAAATGGACGCTAAGGACGAGGCAGTCCTTCTACTTTAACAGGTATAAAATGAGCGCTTTTAGTGAGCCTGTCCACTATTACCCAAATACTGGTATTGCCCCTTCTTGACCTAGGCAACCCATCAACAAAGTCCATCGAAATGCTATCCCATTTCCACTGTGGGACCTCTAGAGGATGAAGCAGACCACCAGACTTCTTCTGCTCTGCTTTGACTTGCTGGCATATCAAGCACTTAGCGACGAACTCAGCTACATTCCTCTTCATGCCATTCCAAAAGAAAACCCTTTTTATGTCTTTATACATCTTGTCTCTACCTGGTTGTATGGTCAGCTAAGAATGGTGTGCTTCTTAGAGAACCGTCTTCACCAAATCCCTTGCTTGTGGGACGCATAGTCTTCCATCCCGTCCCAACCAACCCTTATCATCGATGGAGTATCTTTTGAGGTGACTAGAAGTCTCACCATTAATTAGCTTATCCATTATATCAACTAGCCGAGGGTCTTCATGTTGCGTGGTTCCTATTGAGTCAAAAAGAGTAGGCCACACCTCTAGCGATGCTAACAAACCAGGTACAAATTCAGAGGAGGGTCTAAAGTCGAAGTTTGCTATGTACTCCAAGTTTTGCCTTTCTACAAAGACAGGACTTAAGGTCAGCTTCTTTTTACTCAAGGCGTCTGCTACTACATTGCCCTTGCTAGGTGTATAGGAAATCTCAAAATCATATAAGGCTAGAAATTCCATCCACCTTTGTTGTCTTAAGTTAAGATCTTTCTATGAGAAAAGGTACTTTAATGATTTATTGTCAGTAAACAATTCAAACCTTTCTCCTGGTCGATAATCATGCCATGACTTAAGAGCGAAAACAATGGCAGCTAGCTTCAAATCATGAGTTGGGTAGTTTTTCTCATGTACCTTCAACTGCCTTCCCCCATAACAAATCACCTTGCCTTCTTACATCAAGACAGCGCCTAATCCTGTATTGCATGCGTCTGTGTATACGGTAAACATTTTGCTCCCATCAGGCAATGTCAGAACTGGGGCTATTGTCGGAGCCCTTTTCAAGCGTTGGAAATCAACATTGCAATACAAATCCCAAATGAAAGTTAGATTCTTCTTTGTCAATCTTGTGAGTGGGGATGAGATTTTTGCAAAGTTTTTAATGAACTTTCGGTAAAAGCCCGCTAGCCTGAGAAAGCTTCGGACTTCGATTGCATTCCGTGGAACCTTCCAATCTTGCACCGCAACTACTTTTGTGGGGTCCACAACTATCCCCTCTTTGGACACCACATGTCCAAGAAACCTTACTTCTTCTCTCCAGAAATGACATTTGAAGAATTTGGCTTTCAGCTTATGTGCACGAAGAGTATCGATGACTTCCCTTAAATGCAAAGCATTCTCTTCTTCATTCTTGGAGAAAATCAAAATGTCGTCCACGAAGACCACCACAAACTTATTAAGGAACTCCCTGAACACCCTTCTCATTAAGTCAACGAAATAAGCGGGTGCGTTTTTCAAGCCGAAAGGCATGACAAGCCATTCGAAGAAACAATCTGGGGTTCTGAACGCGGTCTTATCAATGCTATCTTCAGCCACTCTTAGCTGATGAAACCCGATAGCCAGATCTAGTTGGGAGAAAACCTGTGCACCTACAAGCTGATCAAACAAGTCATCTATTCTTGGAAGAGGGTGCCTATTATTCTTAGTCATCTTGTTTAGCTCCCTATAGTCAACGCATAGGCGAAGTGAACCATCCGCTTTGGTTGCGAACACTACTGGAGCACCCCATTCAGAAATACTCCGCCTTATAAACCCCTTTTTGAGTAGCTCTTTAACTTGCTTGCTAAGCTCTTTCCTCTCCCTTGGAGCCATGTGTCTAACGGGTAGAGCTACGGGTTTTGCATTATCAACAAGGTATATGCGGAAGTCTATCTCCCGCTTCGGAGGTAAGCCCTTCACCTCTTCAAATACATCTGAGTATTCACGGACTACTCTAACAGACTGCAAGTTTTCAACAGACGCATCAAAAGATTCTAGGTAGCTAAGCATAACGGAATTCATGGGATTACAAGAGATTTCGAGAGTGTTACCGAGGCGAGTCATAAGTCTAACCACTCTTTTTTCACAATCGAGGATGACACCATTACTGGATAACCAATCCATGCCTAAAATCAACCCATAGCCCGTGAAGCCCAAAACATAGGCATTACATCTAAACCCAACGCTTAGTATAGAAATTTCCAAATCCAAACAAATCATTGACAAATAAGCCGAGCCCCCAGTTGGATTTGAAACAACCAAGGGATCCTCTACTATACTGGTGTCTAGGTGCAGAGATTCAACTAAAGTAGTAGATATAAAAGAGTGTGATGCGCCAGAATCAAAGAGTGTACGAACATGATAATAAAAAAGATAAACTAAACTCTCAACAGAAATATTTCTACCTCGTTCTTGCAGAGGTGCTATGAGAACGTGAACCTGCCCTCCAGAAGTAGATCCAGTCCTCTGTCCTTGCCCTTGCTTTCTTGGGCATTCCTTAGCCATGTGTCCTGTCTCGCCGTAGTGAAAACAACCACCCATCTTCCTCTTTTTCTTTCTGCAGTACTTAATCAGATGTCCAGGAATGCCACAAAGAATACACTTCCTCTTGTCATGGGGTTTGTTGTTCTTCCCGCCCTTCTTTGAATCTGTCTTTTTAATCTGCGATCCCTCCACTTTCTTATCTTGAGGTACTTCCACCTTTGCCTCTTTCTTGCCTTCCTCGTCTTCCTCCTGTAATAGTGCCATGTCCACCAGTCTCTCATAAGTCGCACCCATAGGTATATGGGACATAGCTAAGTTGTACAGTGGCTCATTCAACCCTTTAACAAAATGGAGAGCCTTCTTATGGGTAGTGTTCACTAACTCCAGTCTGAATCTAGCCAGCTGGTTGAATTGGTTGACGTATTCCTTGACCGACATACTTCCCTGTTTGAGAGCTAAGAACTTCTCCATCTGTAGGCTACATTCAGCTTGTGAGAGGAATTTCATTTCAAACCTCATTCTGAAATCCTCCCAAGTTTCAACTGGTCTCTCAGCATTAGTAACTTCCCACCGGTAAGAGGCTTCGTCCTTAAGCAACCATACGACCAACTGTATCTTCTGCCTATCGTCCACTTCGAAGATAACAAACTGTTGGATCTAGATTAACCCTAGAGGGGGGTGAATAGGGTTTATCATAGTTTTTGACTGAATTAAAAATCTAATGAGATATATAATAATAAACAGATCACAGAATATAGCTGAAACAGAAATGTAGAAAATAAACCACACACAGATATACCCAGCTTCGGCAAAACCCTGCCTACTGCTGCATTTCTAAGGTTTCTACTAGGTGATAGAACAGATCCCGCATACAAGACCATGTACACTCGCAAACCCTGCTCCTATTCTAACCCTATGCTCAAAACCCTAGACTGACCGATATCCCCTCGATCAGATTCTCCCTGATTACGACCCCGTAACCAGTAACCCAGATTTTACAGACTCTGTCAACTGCCAGCTAAACCCTAACTGGATTCCTCTAGATTTTTACAGAATTCTAGAAACTGATTGATCGATTACAATTCAAAATAAAACAATAAAAAATAAACAAACAATAAAACCCTATTTTAAATAAAGATTGTTTCTCCCTTTAAACAAGTGAATATAGGCCGGGCCATTTTCATTTTAGTGCACCACATCTTCTTTGCCCCATTTACTTTTGTTCTCTAGAAAAAAATGGCGGCGGCTTCAAATCGAACTAGGGTTTTCACAAAATCCCCAAAGAAATTCGATTGCTACTTGGAAATGATTCTCTACACCTTCGAATTGTTGTTGCTTTCAGATGCTTCTTATTCACTGATTTGGGGTTTTGTTGCGATCGAAACTCTGGTATGTAATATTGATTTGAATTTCTTTTGTCTGAGTTGATTGCGGTTTTGATTCTTTTTCGTTTCGATTCAAATTGTTTGTGATTTCGATCGATGCTCTCTCTCAGCCAATGATGCATCTGTGTGTAGAAAATATATAGGGTAATCGAAACCCTAAGATAACTCTGATTTCGTGAAATATGACTTGGCTGATTCCTTGTATCATTTCCTATTTTGATAAATTCGGATAAAAAGGGTTTCTTGCGTGTACAAATGACTTCATGAATTTGGATATTGTTCCCTTGATTGAACTTTGGAATTTGCCGAGATTAAAACCTTTCCCAAATTGATTCTCTTCGGCTTAAAGCATACGAGATATATTTGGACTTGATTGAATTCATATTTGTGTGATTTTCTGAGATGTTGCCATTTGCCAAAAACCGATTTTAAACTTGCCAAAAAAAAAAGAATCCAAAATCACTGTGAATTTTTGAATGGTTTCTTGCCAAATATGTGTTGTTATATCATGAGTATTTCTGGAAGCTGATAATTGCAGAATATTTTCAAGTATGATTCTTGTTGATTCACCATTTCATAAATGATTAAATCCAATCTTTAATTTCCCATGCATGAATGAACTTGAGAACATTGTTTTGATACTTGATTCATATTTTCTTGAGTTCTGCATTGCATTGATTGATTCAGAAAAAAAAATCTTGCATTCTAAAATTCCAGAAAATATTTCACTTACCGAAAACGAAAACTGCATTTGATTCACACATTGCAAATCTGCCTAATTTGATCCCACTTGCACCTTGCATGAACTAGCATTTGAGCATAAGCTTTGGCATTCCTGAAACTTTGGCATGTATACTTGGATTCACTTTGAAACTTTGTGTAGTTGCACTTGAGATTGAACATTATGCTGATGCCTTTGAACTATTTTTACGTTGTCGCCATTGTCTTGAATCATGCTGAACTGATCATTTTGACTTTATGCGTGTGGAGTTGCATTCAAACACTTGAATTTGCTGCTGCCTTGTGCCATGAGCATGCTTTGCTCGACCATTATAAAACTACTGCTATGATTTCTATGTTGGTTGTGTACTGATCTGCCCATGCTTGAGTCTGCTTTGTATTTGTGTCTTGGTTTGTGCATATCACTGTTATAAAATGAGTGTTCTACCGCACCATGATACCCACTCCATTTCTGCACTTGTATCTTCGAGGCTTCGACCATGTAAAAACTTCAGACATGTATTCATAACACACTGTGAGCACCACCTAAGAATCTGTTTTCAGTTTTGATCATCTGGTTTGAGCACACAGTTGGCACCAGATCCACACTGACTTGAGCTTGAAATTTGTTCATGCTAGCTATGTAGATATAACTGATTCTCGTACCCATAGAAATTTAGAGCATCATCCTGACTTTCTTCAATATTATTTGCACTGCTTTATATGCTTAAGCACACATATATACCCATACATGTATCATACATGCTTGATGCTATATTTACATTTTCCACTGTGTATATATGCTCCTTCATTTGGAGTATGCTGCTGCCTCATCCATACTTGTATACTCCCATGCTTGTTCACTTGATCTGAATGTGATCATGTTTGTTTGTCCATTCTTTTGTGCACTTTGACCTTTTTTATATTTGCTGGATTGTTGAATATTACATGACTCGGCCACTTACATGTTTCTTTGGTTTGAACCATATTTGAGGTGTGTTGACTTTGTTGCTCGATCCTTGAACTTACTGTTGACTTTTCATTGAGTTGTTTTCACATGTGCACTGAGTCGAGATGGTCCATGTGGCTACTCCTCAGTTGCACACTGATTGGCGAGGCAGTGCACACGTGTATATCTATACACGTGTGTATATGCTGTCGATCAGAAAATTTCCTGTCCCTGTACATATACAAATTGTCTGCCTAGACACAGATGAATCAGATCAAGTCATGAAAAATGATGAGAAACACACCAGAAAACTGAGGCAAATAAAATTTTAAAATTAAAATTTATATTTGTATGAATTTTGAATATTATTTCTGTTCCATATACTCTGTGTGTATGTGTGTGTGTGTTTCTGTATATGACAGGTATGAAGACTGGACTGACTGAGGAATGCTGTGAAGACAAAAGATGAAAGACAGAAGACAGTGGAAAAAAAACAGTGTGTGTGAATGTATATAAGTCTGTATGTGTCAATGTGTAACTGAGTGAATGTATGTGTAGATGCAAAATGTACTGAGTGTGAGAGTTGTGGTGAAGAGATTGTACTGTTTATTTGTAATAAACAAATTGTTTGAAATAAAATATTATTTTATTATCGTCAAACAAAATTTGTTTATCGTATACTGTGTATTTACAAGCACAAAATCTGTGAAGTGATTAAATAGTGGAGTTGTAAATAATTGTACTGTTCGAGTGTTTGAAATATTATATTTATATTTCAATAAAATACTGTAAGAAAATATGAATATCTATACAGTCGTATTCTATTTAAATATAAATATAATATTCCTGTATGTGATGTAGAATAACAGTACGATTTCAAACACATTAATAATAATATTTATTTGGTTGTTATCATCAAACAAAAATCATATAATTGTGTATACAACACCGTTATATACAACACAAACAAGTCCTCGGTTTCTTTGAGCCAGTTTCTTGCTTCTACAAATGACTTAGTCTCATTAAAGTTCTTTCCACTCATGGCACAAAAGTTTCTACATATCTTTGAGAAAGCATTTGCACAAGGAGGAGGAGGAGGAACAGCTGCAACTGGGGAAGGAGGAACAGCTGCAACTGGGGAGGAGGAACATCTGCTGGGCCTGCATCATTAGCCCTAGCCTCTAGGTACCTTCTGAACCAGCCAGGTACCGGTACGCCCTCTGGAAGGTTAAG
This sequence comes from Allium sativum, assembly GCA_030737875.1. Taxonomy (NCBI): domain Eukaryota; kingdom Viridiplantae; phylum Streptophyta; class Magnoliopsida; order Asparagales; family Amaryllidaceae; genus Allium; species Allium sativum. The sequence continues at coordinate 284,784,261 of CM060909.1, forward strand.
ATCCCCAGACATACTGAAATGAAAAAGAAAAGATTCAAAACAAAGGATAGAAAGATAGTGCTATGGTTTTAGGGAATATGCCTTTAAAACATAACTTTTCTTTTGAAAATGCTTCTTTTAAAACCATTTTGAAAATAATTTTTCAAATCTTTTATCTGATCTGTTAACCTTCAGCTCTGATACTAAGTGAAACACCCCGCCTCCGTTAAGGTCACTCAAAAAGGGAATGCCTTAACTTCGGTGGAGCGTTTAGGTAAAAGATGCAGATAAATTACAAGACAGACAAATAAAGCAGCAGAAAATAAAGTCATTTTATAAACAATGTGGTTCAGTCAAGCTTTTAAAACAATTATCTCAATCATACTTAAAAGTAATACATAGAACTTATGTCTTGATTTAAAAACTTCCAAGTATAAAAGAAGCATAAAAATAACAATAATATTCCCCAATAAAGCATGAACCAGCTATAGCAATGGAAGAGAGAGCCCAAAAGCAATACATCGACTGTCTTCGAGCTTGGAAAGAAAATGGAGCTAAGTGGTAATATTTTCTCCCTGCGAACCTGGGGGGAACGGAAGAAAAGAGGCGAAAACAAACTAGGTCAGACATAAGCCTGGTAAGTCCAGTGACTTTCAGCATATAAACAGGCAAAAAGATCATGACATGAATAAACTAAACCTAGGACAGTACCCTAGAAATAAGATAATAAAACTGAATATGCTATCGCACTCATTACTTTTTCTCTGCACCCACTTACAAGTGTTTCAACTAGCACCATGTGTTCAAGATAAATGATCCCCTTTATCGATCAGCTCCTACTTGCATACGTTTACCACTTGTGTCATTCGGCCCTGCTTGATTGTCGATACCTGTGCTGGTCCTACCATGGGGTGTATAAAATCTTATGGTGGCAACCCGACACAATTCAAGATGCACAGTGTATAACTATTGATGCCCAGTGCCTGCTTTTTCCACTCCGTAGTACGTGCACACCCGCACTCCGTCGGAACCTACACTGATGCACCACCCGCCGTTGTTTTGACCGCTTATAATTAGCCCAGTAATCATGCCCCATCCTGCCTAGTTCAGGGTACCATGATACAACCATGTGGGTTACTGCTGAAACGTGTCCCCGTTACTAGGGTTTCCTAATCAACATGTTAAAATGGATAAGTGTTCTCAAATTAACCTAACCCCACCCATCAGTTTAGTTAACATTTTGTATTGGTTAAGTGTTGCCTTAATTAACTTAACCCTACCATTCCTGTCTTAGCTTTAATTTATTCATTAAAGCACCAACCACTCACATTAGATATGTATTGTTACAGTCGCTGGATGTGCCGGTTGGTTCCGGGCAGTCTTACACCGCAACTGAATCTAACCTCGGGTTCTTTTTGGGCTTGATGCGCTAACCTCTCACATTAGATCTATATTGTTGCAGTTGCTGGATGTATCGGGTGGTTCCAGGCAGTCTTACATTGTAACTCAATCTAACCTCGGGTTAGGCATATTCGTCTTTTACTTAATTTACATATTTACTCTTTGTATATATATATATGTAAATTATCCACAATTATTGCCATTCAAGTCATGCCCCATTTACCCACTAGATCATGTTCATAATTTTTAGGTATATAAATTATACCAATTTATGCCACTAATCATTTATATGATTATGGGCCAAACTATGTCAATAATTTGAAATTTAAGCTTTTTCCCAACATAACCCTCCCCCCCTCTCCCCGGTTATATGTTCGCAAAATTCACATAAAATGTTAGGCTCGCAACTTAGCCTAACTTATATACAAAAGGGGAAAGAAAGGAGCATGTACACATGCTGAGTTAGATCCTTATTATTTTATGTTGTAGGAATGGTACATGCTCTTTTCTTTCCCCTTTTGTATATAAGTTAGGCTAAATTGCGATCCTAACATTCTATGTGAATTTTGTGAACGTATAACGGGGGGAGGGGGGTAACGCTGGGAAAACCCTTAAATTTCAAATTATTGGCATAGTTTGGCCCATAATCATATAAATGATTAGTGGCATAAATTGGTATAATTTGTATATCTAAAAATTATGAACATGATCTAGTGGGTAAATGGGACATGACTTGAATGGCAATAATTATGGATAATTTACATATATATACAAAGAGTAAATATGTAAATTAAGTAAAAGACGAATACCCCTAACCCGAGGTTAGATTGAGTTACGGTGTAAAACTGCCCGGAACCGCCCGGCATTTCCAGCAACCATAACAATATAGATCTAATGTGAGTGGTTAGCGCATCAAGCCCAAAAAGAACCCGAGGTTAGATTCAATTGCGGTGTAAGACTGCTCGGAACCGACCGGCACATCCAGCGACCGCAACAATACATATCTAATGTGAGTGGTTGATGCTTTAATGAATAAATTAAAGCTAAGACAGTAATGGTAGAGTTAAGTTAATTATGGCAACACTAAACCAATACAACATGTTAACTAAACTGATGGGTGGGGTTAGGTTAATTTGAGAACATTTAACCATTTTAACATGTTGACTAGAAAACCCTAGTAACGGGGACCCATTTCAGCAATAACCCACACAGATGTATCATGGTACCCTGAACTAGGCAGGGTGGGGCACGATTACTGGGCTGATTATAAGCGGTCAAAACAACAGCAGGTGGTGCATCAGTGTAGGTTCCGACGGAGTGCGGGCGTGCACGTACTCCAGAGTGGAAAAAGCAGGCACTGGGCATCAGTAGTTATATACTATGCATCTTGAATTGTGTCGGGTTTCCACCATAAGATTTGATACACCCTATGGTGGGACTAGCACAAGTATC